>CM024759.1:11470938-12110918 GCA_014218235.1 Colocasia esculenta | reverse complement strand
CCTAAGAGTGTAATGGGATTTAAAGGTACAACCAGCTTGTCGGCATTGGACGTGTGCCAAAGCCAAGAAGACTTACGGAGGCCTTGACAAGGAGTCCCTGGCCCAGTCGAGAGTATTCCCGATGGAGAGGTGGTCCAAGTCAAGAGAAATTGTGTGTTAAACGGGTCCGTCGTGCCTCGAGTGCTCGAAGGCCGAGGGAAAATGGTAACGGTGTACAAATCACGCGAATAAAACGAAGACATGTGTCATTTAAATAATAGAGAAATTAGGTAATTAGTTTCACTTAATTACCAGATACTTATGAGTAATTTACTAAGGTTTAATGGCAACATGATGGTTAGTGTGTGCAAGTGTATGAAATCAAAAGAGCATGGGTTGTGCACAAAGCTTTTAATTAATTAGATTCGTGTAATTTATTGCACATTATATTTATTCAGATCAAATTATGAATAACAATGTTTAATTAAGGCTAAACATGGCTAATTAGCAAGTAGAGCAGGGTATATAGCAATTTCGAGTTCTGGCTATTTTTCTGTTAACGTGACGGGGGTACCCGTCGCGACTCCAGGTCGCGACAAGGCGGTTGGGCGCGACAAGCGAACCGGCCGGTTTGGCCCGGTTCAAGGTGGATATCGCGGCGGCTTAGGTCACTGCGTTCTTAACGTGACGTGACGGCGGGGCACGACCCGGCTGATATCGCGGTGGGTCGCGCCGTCGCGATATCAGAAGGGTTTGACCCTTTTTCCATTTTCCTAGGGCGGATCCTGTTTGATACAAGGTACTTGTAAATTCAATATAAAATCGTACAATGATAAAAAAATCACGAAACTAGTTTAAATGAAAGTATACATATAGATCTATCAACATGCATAATTAATTTGAAAATAGACAAGATTTAGGCATGTTGTGATCAAGGGACTATTAGTGACCTAAATATGCGCAGATAGGGTTCAATGAATTAATTAATGATGGATACATGATGAAAAATTTCGAAACTAGGGGTGTTCGAAAGCTAAGATGATGTAGTATTTATGAGAATTTTCTCCTGGTATGAAGTCAAGTATGAACGAGGTTCACAAACAAATATAATGGGTCAGGTGCATGGATCTGACAGACATTCAAATAATTAATTCTCCCTCATGGGAGATCGAAATAGGGCAAAACTAGGGGCGTTTGAAAGCTAATACAATCTAGTATATATGAGAATTTTATCATGGTAAGCGATCAAGTACACACGATGTTTGAAAGCAATCATGAAGGGTCAGATACATGGAAATGGTAGGATTCAAAGAATTAATTCTCCCTCATGGGAGATCGAAATGGAGCGAAACTAAAGGGCTTTTGCTCGGGATCATAATGTCTTCCTAGGATAATTTTTACACGAATTTGGCTTGAGAGATTGCCTACCTTTCACGCGTTTAAGAAATCCTAGGGCCTGAAGATGAGGTAGAAGATGAATCCTCTTGCTCCAAGCTCTTCCTTCTTGCTCCTCTTGTCCTTAACTCCTCTCTTCATCCCCTAGAGCTTCAGAAATGATCTATGGGGTGGTAGGGTCGAATTAGGGTGTGTATGGCTTGGTTTAAGAGTCCTACTTTCTTAAAACTTCTCTTTCTCTTCAAACTCTTAATTTTTCCTTATTTATCTCTTTATTTCTTGTATTATCCCACCTAATAGGATAGATGAGAGACTAATTTCATGGGTAAGGGTTTGGGTAAGGTTAGGACTCTTTTTAGGACATTTATAATCCTTCTTAGTATTTATCTTACCCTTATTTAATTAATTTATTAATTAACTCCGAATTTCCACATTTATGTCCCCCTATTCTAGCATTTATCCACTAATTGTCTTAGGGAGAGATCTAATTTCTTGGGTAATAAGTTAGGATAAGTCTAGGACTCTTTTTAGGGATTTATATATGTCATTTAGTATTTATCATAACCCTTTTTCTAATTATTGCTATATTTAATCCGAATTTCACTTAATTAACTCTCATCTCATGATGGACTCTTCCTATTTAGGCCAAACAATCCATGTTAGGTCCATTAACAAAACTCATTACTAATTTGACTTAATGGGTATAGATTTAATTCCACTTATTCACCCTTTATCCTTATGTAAATCTATTTATCACACTTATTTAAGTAATTTCATATTTTTTAATTCAATTTAAATATTAATTATGTCAATATTTCTAATCTTCATCATTTGGGCTCTACTCTTGGCCCAATAACTCGTGTGAGCTTAATTGTACCAACCCATGTACTTACTTTACTTAATGGATTTTAATTATCCTTTTATTAGAGAATTTATTCATGTGCAAGATTGTCCATTTGTCCAAATCATAATGTGCTATCAACCCATATTTTAAGTCTACCCACATGTTTATTTTAATTTATAATCCACTTTGGATCATAAAATAATAGATTCTTCGACTTATTCCTTATTACGCTAATAAGTCACATAATTTCTTAAACTTGATCTAAATGATTTTTCTGCACCCAAATTTCTTCATAGTCATTAGAGAATACTATTTAAAGTATAATTATTATTTTTACGGAATTTTTATATGGGTTTATACGCATGTGATAATAATGCGTACCTTTTTAATTGGTTGAATTTATTTATTGATAAAATTTTGATTTATCCATAATTTTTAATTAATGGATTTTTTGAGGTACTACACATGCTCCACAACGTGGCATACCGCGACGGAAGCACAGAAGACGTTTGAGGTCAAGCCAGAGCCGGACACCTCCCAACGTCGACAAACCACATGGTCGAGTACTAGCAAGCCGATAGACCTCACTGTCACCAGACGAACCGAATAGAGACTCCGCCATCGGCTTCCAGACTCACCAATGCCACGCACAACCACACGGGAAGCAACAACTGCAGAGGTCGAGGGCAACATGTCGCTCAGAGAGACCCAGACCGAAGCAAGGTACCACAACCGAACACACTCGCTCCAAAAGCGAGAGGGGAAACCTGGACACAGGTCACGACCAAAGCCTGACGTACCACCGATAGGGCTACCTAGACAAGGCAAAGCAGCCACCCCACAGCGGTAACGGTAGGACCACAAGACTCAGGCTAGCACACGTGTCCCAGAGGCGGAAAACTCGAAGCCTCCAACACCGAGAAAACTCGTGAAACATCGCACGAAGCACACGAACAGACACACGGCACAACACAGGGTGCTATCACAAGCACCGGGAGCTAACTAGGGTACAACACAATGCACCAAGGCTCCAGACGGCACAAAACCGAAATGCTTGAGCATGAGCACACGCTGCTACCAGAAACACCAAAAGTAAACAAAGTGCAACCCAGGTGCACCAGCTGCCAAAGCAACACTACGGCTAACAGGAAGGACTCTCCACAGGAAGCCTACCGAAAGCCACATTCCAAGAACTGCAAGCCTGAAAGATCGCAACAGGCCACGTCGGCCCCAGCCCTTGAGGCACAAAACACGAAGTATCAAAGAAAACGCTCAAGGCACAGCACACACAGTGGCACCAACGACCCGAGATGACACAGGCCCCACCGAAGGGGACTCTCTACCAGAGACCCACAACGGAAGCACACAAAAAGCCGACAACTACTACTTCAAGAGCTCGACAACCACGTACGCTCCAAGAAGAACACAAAACACGGAGCACCGACTCTGCCACACAGGGAGTGAAACCCGCAGCAACTCTCTGGTGCGCAAGAGCAAGAAGCACCACCTCTATCACGACTGATAGAGATGCCAAACACCAAAACAACAGCAAGAAAAGCCTCCAAGGCACAAGCCGAGGCACCACCGAGCATACAACGGAACAATGCTTGCACGAGCAAGCCAATCACGAAAAACCAATGCACAGCGGAATAATGCTCACACGAGCGGCCCAACAAGAAAACAATGCTACCTCACACCAAACCAACAGGGACCCAATGCCCCGAATTGAGCCTGGCAGGTAGCGAGAAACCATTACGACAGCAAATGGCACAAACAGGTCCACCGACCAATGGTGCCATACAGAAACAATGGCACGAGGGGAGCAAACAACTCGACCCAAAAACAACTCCAGGGAAGGTGACTCCACCAGATGGTCGCAACGATGCGCACCCCGGAAACACAACACCATAGTGGAGCACCACCACCCCGAGCAATCGACGAAAAGCAGAGGAAGGAGACACACACGAGTCTCTTCCACACGTGAGAGGCAAAACCGCAACGCGAGACTGACACTTCCATACGAAGCACAGCCAGCCGAGCACCACGACACTCACCAGACCACCATCCAGAAGAGCACGTAGGGCGCGAGAAACGAAGCAAACCATGTAAGCCATGGGGACACGCAGTCCCACCAGCGCGGCCGAGAAAACTTGGAAATGAACGACGAGACAAGCTGGCCAATGCAACAGCTAGATGCACGGCCAAGCGCACGACGTCTTGACCAGCAACGCCCAAGCAGACTGTAACACAGACAGTCCAACCAGCAACAACGACAGCTCATATCTACAAAGAGAGAGAGATCAGCGGCAACCGAAATAATGCGAAGCAGCTCTAGGGAGAACCTCACCAGAACCAGCCCCACCAAAACGGCACACTTCGAATCACAGGGGCAACACAACGGTGGCTCGAAACAAACACAAAGCACTCCTGGGAAGAACCTCCGCCAGAAGCGACAAAGGGCGATCCTGGGAAGAACCTTCACTAGAATGCACGATCCAAATAATACGGACCATCAGAGAGAACACTACAGCCAACAGAACTGCAGAAGCAACGCAAGCCAGTCCTGGGAGAACTCCACTAGAACCACCAAGGCACCGTTCTGGAAATGAGCGCGAAAAAGTCCTGAGAGAAACACTCACCAGGACAACAACAAATAGTTCTGGGAAACCTCCACCAGAACACAGGGCAACCAAACGATGCACCACAGCCTAGAGGGCAACGCAACAGCAACCAGAAACGAGCACAACACAGTTCTGGGGAAACCTCACTCCCGCCAGAACCAACAGAGAAGAACTTCGGGAGCACCTCAACAGAGCTCACAACCAGTCAGCACCAGGCTGACAACGACCACTGACAAATGTCGTAGCGCTTAACTAGCGGTGCAACACGGCACACAAAATCACCTACTTAGCTCGAACGACAACGTTGACTGAGCAGAGGCGTGCACAAACAAGAGGCTACACACAAGACCAACACAGCATACACCCCAACAACAGGGGGACAGCCGACAAGGCTGAGACAGCTTCCACAGGTTCCACGGGCAACAACCCAGCACCGGTAAAGGCCACACAACACGCAGGCTCTCTCAGCCTTCGCGACGCACATACGCTCAAATGCGCTGAAGACGACCAGGAGCACCGCACTTGGACTGGCTCGCAAGCGTCCTCCACACAAGGAAGACCACTGCTAGTGAGTCCAGCGCCAACCACGCCGCTACGGCACGAACATGCCGAGTGACCACACTCGCCACGCACGCGGCACAGCAACAACTGCAACCTACAACACGTGCACGAATCATGCAGGGAAGCCGCACACCTGCAAAACATTTGAAAGCACAAGCCTAACACTAGTCGGACGGTGTTAGTAGCGCACTAGGACTTTCCTTTGGGACAGCTATAGTTATTAACTTCTTACAAATCTCAGTAGACCCTCGCTCTGATACCGACTGTAACGACCCGACCTCTCGGACCCCTCGCCGGGGACCCCGAGGGTCGCGCCGCCACCCATGGATCCGAAGACCTGGAAGGGTTATATGAAAAAGTCTAGTGAGATATGTACTGAGTTCAAATAACTATAATAATCTGTACATTATACAAAAGGGTTGTACAACGCGTCCCAAGCAAAAGCACAGGTACAAGAAGAAAGTTGCAGTCCTTAAGGGGCATACCCCGAGGACTTGCAAAACAAAGCTCTCAGCTCACTCAGGCTACAAGAGCTCACAATGCTCGCCCTCACTGCTGCTGACAACACACGGCACCACAGCCGCCTCTGCAACCCGTCCGACACCGAGCTTTCGCGACGACGAGCCCCTAGCTGAACGAAGTAGGGGGGTGAGCCTCGCGAACAAGGCCCAGTAGGGATTACCAGTCCCTCACCGGCCAGAGCAGTAGGAACTCCGAAAACAGGAAACTACACTAGAAAGCTATAAAGTGAGGAACACCTATAGCATGGTACTACTAAGCAGCGGAAGAGAACAGTACAACGCCACGACCACCAACCAAGGTCGTGGCACACACACGACTCCCGCAGAAACCAACGGAGTCGGGCACAAAGCGGAAGCTCAGTACACCTGCCGAGACCATGGAACAACCAAGTGAGAATGACGTCTCCTGCAAGCACGGCCACCTCAGACCTCTACAAGGTCGAGGGCCCACAAGCAGAACCACCCGGACACACCGCCAGGTCGGGAAGCTACACACACTGGTGCCATCACATGATGGCACCCAAGAATGGGACCACAGAACCGAGAGAACCACCGAAGCGAGAACCACCAGAAGCACGGGTCTACCCAAGGCTAGACCACCCGATGCCCACGGGAGCTAAGCACAGCCAGGCTAAAACCGTCATGCAAGCTAGGGCAAACGAGGAACATCGAAAACGTCGTGAGGAAAATGTCGTCACCAACACAACCAAGCCACGCCGCTAGCAGCCAGAGGGGGACCCGCAGTCCCCCACCTCTGCTCGCTAGCCTAGCTCCTGCCTCTGCCCCGTGCAAGGGCGAGATAGAGCCGCCACAGAAACACACAACACACGCAACACCGCAGCCTAGCAAGCTGCGCCTCACTCCTGACACCACTACGTGGCTCCGGAAACAATGCAGAGAGAGGCAGTGAGACAAGGGACTGTGTGGTCTGTGCCAGGAAAGCACTCCGAACCCCTCAACGTCCAAGACCTAGACTAGAGATCTCTACAAACGACTCAGCGCCGCTGTCCAAACCTCGTTTTCCCCTCAGCTCCAGAGTCCGCTCACGTGGGCTGCCAACTCGAGCACACTCGTAGCTCGGAATACTCCCTCAATAGGCTCCAGAGGACGGGGGTCCCAGGAAACGGAGACAACCTCTGAATGGGACAAGCCCTCAAGTGCCAAGCACTAGGCGAACATGCAGGGCAGCACAACAAAACGACGCCAAACTGCTGGCTTGTAAGACACGACAAGCCCAGCGAGCGAGAGGCACGCACGGACCCTCAAAAGGGGCCGTCGGCCAACCAAGGCATGCACAAACGGCTAGAACCTCGGAACACCACCAGACAGTACGGAAACCCCTCGCTCTGCTACACGACCCTCCTGGCACCGCTGCCAGGACATGGCCACGAAGGTGTCACCTTCGGTCACTGAACGTAGGGAGGCAACCAGCCGCGTTCCCTACCAGAAGGTCCTAAGGGCAAAGCCTGTCCTGGGGCACACGCCGACACACAACTGGGCCCACGGAAACACCTGAGGCAACACAGGTACTGTCGTGACCCCCAAGGCCGTCGCGACACCATCGTGACGGGGAAGGGCACCGCGACAGCCTTGTTACGATTGGGCAGAAACGCACCGCGACAACAATCTTGTCACGACTGGGAAGCGCGGTGCGACAGCCTTATCGCAACCGCCAACCGCATCGCGATAAGGTCGCGCCCGAGCGGGCCGACGCCTCCTCTGATGTCGCGACGTGCCGAGCCAATCGCGACACCAGCAAGGAGGCAAACCAATGGGATCCTCAATCCCGGGCCACCCACAAACCATCCAACACAACACAAGGGAGAGGGGAGCATGGGAAAGTAGTAAAGCGACTATAAACCCGATGGTCCCAATCCACCTGGATCGGGAAGGCACAAGAATCCCTACCGTACGAAGAACCGAACCCACGAAGGGCCTTCACGATGCACGGCCACCTCCTCCTCACTCCACGCAAGGTCCACGATGCCACACACCACGCACGGCCCTCCTCCTCACCTGAAACACACAAAGGGTAGAGGGGGAGGCGGAGCACCGCCGGACGGAGAGGGAGAGGGAAGAAGGAGAGAGAGGGAGATCGCCGGCCAAGGCTTTTAACCTTCGGCAACAAGAACACGATGGACCGCCCTGTCGCGTTACGAACCTTAACACGACGGGTCAACAGACCACGACAAGAACGCGCCCTACAAGGGCGCCGCGACAACGCGACAAGCCGTACTGACACACCTGCCACCCTGACAGGCGTCGGACGATCGGACAGCGCAACATAACAAAACACTATCGCGGCCCGTTGATCGGGCGCGATAGCAAGACGCGACGGAGACCAGGCGCGACCAACACGCGACACACAAGCTCGCCGCGACACGGATTATGTCGCGTCGGCACCCCGACGCGACACCACGCATCACCCATCATGGACGCGTCAATGGCAATCATCCCACGACACCGGACAGAAGCCGGAAACCGGTGTAGACACGCCAATTTTACCTAATTGGACAAAATCTCGAGTTGCATTGTAACGCCTCAAAAGTGATTGTCTTAAATTAACATTTTAAGTAATTTTCCTGTCCTCCTACCTTTTTAGGGCTTTATATGGCTTTTTAGAGAAACAAGAAAATATCACAAAAAAATCCTGGGAAAGACTCTGGGCACTGTTTTAAATCGCGTCCAACACAGCCGACGCCTTTTGTGAGCCATTAACGCGGCGGTTGCGACCGACGCGATTTTGGTACCGCCTTCATAGGACAGCGCATAACCGACTCTTAAATGGCGTCCCACCGCCGTGATTAAAGTCAACCATCACATCTGGGTCAAGCACCCACGTTCTGACACATGGTGGGGGGGCATGTCGAGCAAGAATCGCGTCGTCTGGACTCGACGCGATTCTTAGCCGCCTGACACACCATGCCGCTGTCAGATGGCAGGACAGTGTCAGAGTTGCAATCGCGACCACCGGACCGCCGCGATTTACAAGCCACCAGCTGGCAGTTAATCGCGACGCTCTAGGTGGACGCGTTTTTAAACCTGAACCGGGCCATGCCTGTCAATTCAATTTGACCTGCTGAAACGCGGCGACTAGAGCCGACGCGATTCTTAAATATCATCGCGCGCCGTAATCATCATGTTGGCGACTGATGAGACATTAAGGGTTGCGAATCGCGGCGAGTAAGGCCGACGCATTTAAGCTCTTTGAAGGCGGCGACTATGCTGGACGCGATTTAAAACAGGGTTAAAACTTCGCGCAGAAGCCCATTCCCGGGGGACTTGGCCATTTTGGTGTTTTGAAATAAGGGTTTAGAGAGAGAGGGAGTGAGGGTTTTAGAGAGAGAGAGAGAGAGAGTTCTTAGAGAGAGAGAGAGGGAGAAGGCCTTCGTCTCCTCGACGGCGGAGCCCTGCACGTACGACGTCTCCGCATACGGACATGCGTCTCCATCGTCTGGAAGATCCCGTGGCGCTATACGCGACGTTCTGGATCGTCGGGCGATCCACCGTTACGATCCATCCACGTGGAGACGCCATCGTCTCGACCATCTAGAAGCGGCCCTCGCCTCACCCCTCTCTTTCCCCCCTTTTAGGGTTCCTTTTTAGATAGTACACGCACACACATGCATGTCTTTTCTTGCCCAGCTAGGGGCTTTGTATTTTAGTTCTCGGAAGGTGCGTTCGCACCCCCTTCTGATGTCTTTTCTGCACCCGTTCGTTATTTCTGTTTACTACACCGCCGTTTAACACGTTCGTTCGTCCTCTTGTTGTCTTTTGTACCAGGTACCTAGCTAAATCTCCTTCACCGGCCGGCCGGTGGAAGGAGGAGGAAAGAGCCCCGTACATCTTCCCGTTACGCGATCTACGGGTGAAAGGTACACGTCAACCTCCTTTCCCACCCGTCCCTACTTTTGGTACTTTTTTAGGAAAGTACCTGGCATCACTCTTTATTGCTTTATTGTCTTTTAATCGCCCGAAGGGCCACTGTCTGTTTCCCCACCTGCTTTTCATGTGTATCCGTACACGTCCCCTAAGTGGAGGCCGTTCTCCGTCCCCCCTAAAAAGGGAGCGGAAAATAGCGTCTACAAATTGGCGATCACGGTGGGACGCTTCATATTTTAGCTCGGTACTTTCGTTTGGCACTCACGTGCCTTTCTTGTATCGGCCCCATGCGGGGTCCTTTTATTTGATTTTTGCTACCTTCTGTTGACTGTATGCTATTTGTAGCCTAGTAATAGTTAAATTATCCTCTGGAGCCTTTTGAAAATATATTTTGCTGTGCTGTCGCGCGTTAAACCCAGACGACGCGATTTCTACGTGCTTGTTGTGTGGCGCCTATACTGGGTGCGATTTGAGACAGAGTCCTCAGGGAGCCGTCTCGGCTCTTACAGCTGTCATAGGCTGTCAGGTCCGCGACTGACAGAAGGGACACGGCTCAAACAGGTGCCCAGTTGCTTGCCTTTTGTGTTATTGGCATTTTGTTTCATTGGCCGGGGGACCTCCTTCCCTCATTTGCCTAGGATCCACACACACCTCTCGGTGGGAATTATCTCCCTTTTGGGCATTCCGTCCCATCAGGCCAGAGAACTCCTACCGAGACCTCCGTAAGTCTTCATACCCCGTGGATTCCCTCACGGTGGACCGAGCTGGTTGTACCCGTTATCGTCGACCCGGATAGAGTACCTGTTTATGTGGAGAGATTGCTTTAGAAGTAAACCCCGGAGTTATCACCATACCCATTGTCTAGGTTCACTTCTTATCCCACGAGAGACACCCTTAAGTTAATCCACTTTAATCATTCCAAACGTATTAAGTGGACGTAATCTTTGCTAACTGTGTGCTTAAAATTGGATATCCTTCTCCCACAGTTTCTTGAGTAGTTGTTTGGTACTGTCTTCCGAGTCATCTTGCATGCGACTCCGATCCGGACGTTCTCTTTCAATGGCCGAATATGAGGATGCAGGTCAAGATGATGTGTATGAGGGAGTCTATGGTTCTGGTCCATTCCTTCCACCCGACCAGTCCAACCCACATGTGAACGTGGTGGACACCCAGACCCAGTTTCCTCAAATTCACCAGAGACAGGAGGATCCCTCTCGCTCGGATAATCTCTCTCAGCTTGTGGACATACTTCAAAACCTCCGAGCTCCTCAGATCCAAGAGGTACAAGCTGCTTTAAAGGGGAAATCTGTTGCTAATCCTGACCCCTTTAGTTACCCCAATCAGGGGGTCCGCCTCGAGTCCATCCGTGACCCGGGTGGACGGATTTCACCGGCCCCTTCACGAGCCCGATCTGTTATCCAATCCCGGTATCAAAGTCCCGAAGACTGGTATCGGGCACCCGCTGACATGGCACGACCCACCTATCAACCCCGGGTCCCGACCCAGGGTCCCGTGCACGCCGGCGCCATTCCTCAATATCCCTCCCGGGCAGACGCCCATTATGCCATTCCTTCAGGTGCTCCCCAGCAATCGACTAATCAACTCGCCCAGACTCTCCTGGCCAAGATGAATAAGTTGGAGCATGATATGAAAAGGATGTTTGCCCCCAATGATCCCTTCGAACTAGCATTGCCTGCCATGCCAGTCTTTCACTTGCCTCCCTCTGAAATGCCGGTATACTACCGCTACAATGGTACCGCAATCCCTTCGTACATATCAAAGAATTTATGTACGAATCTTCATTTTGGAAAGATGATAATCGGGCACTTGCCTTCTTGTTTCGCCGGTCCCTAGATGGGCACGCCCTCGATTGGTTTTATTCCCTAGATCCTACGGATGCAGAGAACTTTGAATCTGTCCAGAGGAAATTTTTGAAGAGGTACAGGGATAGAGTTGGGCCAGTGCTATCTATAACCGATCTGATGACTGAAAAGATGAGGGCTGATGAAGATTTCGTCTCCTTTGCTGATAAGTGGAGACTCATGGCCGAAAAGTTGAAAGGACCCACTGTCTGAATCGGAACAGGTGAAATGATCACCGCCAATGCCACGCCCCAGTTCAGACATATATTGGCCATGAACAAACTGACCACAATGGAGGAATTGTATGAGAGAGCCCGCTACATTCAGACACAACTGAGGGACTCTCCTATCGTGGCCATGTTTGAACCCAAGGCCCGTGTTGTTAAGAGGCCGGTTGGTACCTCCGCCAGTGGTCCTGTCACTGAGGGGGTCATATCTAACGAGCAAGTAAGTGCAATGGGCAATCCAACACCTTCCACCTACCATCCACCTAACAACTCCAGGGCCCAACAGCCTCAATTCCCAGCATCCAGGCCAAGCAATCAGTCTACTTTCATAGGGCCACAGCCACCTCAGCAGACTTATTACAACCAACCCTCTCAACGACCACAATTCCAAACCTTCCAGCGGCCGCAAAACCATCAGCCACAATACCAGCAACCTCAACAACCGCAATACCAACCTGCCCCTCTGCAGTATCAGCCACAGCCTCCACCTCACCAGCTTAACCAGGTCCCTCCGCCGGGTGATTATGGGCCGCCACCGCCTAGATTCCCAGCTGGCCCCAGAAGAACGGCTTACCCTCCATTGCCAGAAACATTGCCGGATGTTTTTAATGCCCTCATGGTGGCCGGCGCACTTACTTTGCCAAAGGAGAAGCTGCAATGGCACCCTAACCTGGACACCTCACGATACTGTGAATTTCACCGGGGACCGGGCCACACCCTGGATCAATGCTTCCATTTTAAAGATTACATTCATAATTTAAATGAAGGCGGAGGCATTGACTGGGTTGAGATGAGGAAATTTGTCACTGAAATGAAGGCAAGGAGGCCTCCTCAGCAGCAGCCCCAACAACAGTAGTTCCGACAGCAATTACAGCAGCCGCAGCTACCGCAGCAGTAGCAGCAGCCCAACTTAGGCATTGTGCAGAACCCGCTGCCGGAGCACCCGGCACCTGATGGGCAGGTTAACGCCTTCACTGCCCAGTCACTGTCTAGAGAAGCAATACCTACGTCCATTCCTATCGCACCACAACCTTTTATTTTACCACCCTTTATCCGCACGCCCACTGCCGATAACCCCTTACCGCCCTTTTTACGCATCCCACCTAACTATACCCGCCCATCCACTCCTCAAGCTCCTAGTCCCACGCATTCCCCGCATGAGAGCACCTCCGCGTCGTTTTTACGTATCCCCATACCACAATCACCACCATCATACGACGCAACCCCTGTACAGGTACCCACCACCTTTCCCTTTATAAACCCCAACCATAGGGCACCTTTTCTCCGCGTTCCTACCACTTCCATTATTAACCCCGCCACCACCGCTGCCATTACCGCCACACCCCAAGCAATGGCAAGCTCTCAGTTGCCGCACCAAGTCTGTGCCAACCGACCCTCCACCTCACAGCTGTCCGCTTCTACAGGGTTGATTGTGGCGTCCACATCGGGCAGCCCTTCCAAGGCCACCATGGCGCTTCGGAGCGGGCTCATGTTCAACAGGGTCTTCCACCAGCAAGACCAAGTGTTACCAACCCAAGAAGAGGAGGAAGTGCAAGAAGACTCCGTGCCGGGTACCCAGTATGATCTGTTGAAGCATCTTGACCGGACTCCAGCTAGAATTTCCATTCTGGAATTGATCAAGAGGTCGACTAGTCATCAAGAAGCACTCATGCAGTATCTGCAGAAAGTGGTGGTTAACGAGGATCTGCCGGTTAACCAAATTAGTGTTGTCCTGACGCCGATGGGCCCGCATCCGGCCATCATGTTCCATGAAAATGAGCTGTCACCAGCCGAGTCACAGCGGTACGCCCTCTGCCTCACAGTAAACATCAACGGGGTATTTGTGGCTCGTTGTTTGGTAGATTCCGGAGCATCTGTTAATGTCGTGTCACCTGACACGTTAAGTCTCTGCCGCGTACCGGCCCAAGCGATCCGACCTGCTGTTATCACTGTCACGGCCTACGACAACACTACTAGGTCACCAAAAGGGGTTGTCTCTTTGAAGGTCGAACTGGGGCCATCTTCCACTGAGATGGACTTCCACATTCTTGACATGGATCCGTGCTACCACCTCATTTTGGGCCGGCCTTATGTCCAAGCCCTTGGTGCCGTTATCTCGGCAGTTCATCAATGTTTAAGTTCCCGTACAAAGGGCGTGTGATCAAGGTCGTCAACAAACCCACCAGCACAGAAATTGACGCCTTTACAAGCAACTCAGTCCCAACCATTTGGCCCAGAAATCAACTTCTCATGATGGTTCGAGGTACACCAAGTGTACTGGGTAAATATCCAGGGTTGACAAGCTCATCTATCGAGACTGTTGATCTGAGTAGGGTCATTACCGAGAAAGGCTGGCACATCATGCGGCTGATGGGTTATCAGCCGGGTAAAGGGTTAGGCGCACAGTTGCAGGGAAGGACAACCATCGTCAAGGCATGCAAAAAAAGGGTCAAGGCCGGTTTGGGCTGCCAGCCTGTTAGAACCCAATTACAGCCAGACCAACCCCTCACATGGGCCCTGCACGATCACTTTGTCAAGGGGCCGCTACAGCCTGGAGATCCTCAAACACCACCCACGGTAGCAGGGGCAGCTTGCTCTCCGTCTCGAGATGTCTTCTGGGCACCAGACAATTCAGTACCGGCTAAGCGCCCCAGGATCAGTAATTTCGAGACTGAATGGAGCGAATGGCTTGATGTGAGCAGTCTCACTACTTGCTTAAATCGTTTGTTCGGATCAGTAGAGGCAGACTGGTTTTCCGAGCTTCATACGGCAGTCCAAGAAATCCAGGGCACTGACCCCATATCGGCGGAAATCCAGGGCACCGACCCCATACCGGCGGAAATCCAGGGCACCGACCCCTTCCTGTCAGAACTCTTGAGCACTGACCCCTTCCTGTCGGAACTCTTGGGCACCGACCCTACACCGGCTCCAGTTTCGGGCCTTGAGCACACCCCAGTTGCTATCTCAAGCCCTGTGACCGCTTCGGTTACTCCGGGCATCGTGCCCGTTCTCTCTGCTTCGGGCATCACGCTCGCTTCCCCTTCAGCACCAGGCATCACGCCTGTTCTTTCCGCATCGGGCATCATGCCCGTTACCGCTTTTATTCCCGGCATTACCCCCATTCCAGCTTTTCCATTAGGCCCTGTGCATGTCTCCCCTTCCGTACCAGGCATTTGGCCCTCTTTTAACTTCACACCAGGCTCACCACCCACTTTCATCCGCCCCGCTTTTAATGGTCGTACTGTCGTGCTTACCCCTCCCCCTTTCCCGTCCGTTGTACATACCTTTTCTGTTCCATCCACTATGGTCCCATCCTTTGTGCAGGCCATGGCTGGATCGTTTTTTACTTCACCTGGGACCCGAACGCCCGTCCGTCCGTCCTCTGTACATGTTCTCTCCGAGGAACCACCTGATCCGTCAGAACCCTTAAGGGCCGCCCTTCTGGATCAGGTCTCGCGCCTGACGATTGCCTTCGAGCCACCTTAAAGGGTCTGATCGTCTAGCATTGTCCTTCTCCGCCGAACATGCGTCCCCCTCTGGCCTCATGGGCCTTCCGCCCACCCTGACTTCGAATTGTGTTCCTCCTTCCACCATCCTCAGATTGTCCTTGTTTTCCGCTTCGCTGCTCCCACTTCCTGCTTCCCGTTCAAGTGCTTGTCGGTTGCTTCCCTTTCCTTCTCCACCACGTGAGAAGAAGGGGGGGTTTGGGGTTGGTTTGTGATGGAAGACCCCGCCATCTTTGTTGAGGAAACTTCTTTCCTCGCCTCCGACTACATTCCAGTCAGTGGTTTGTCAAACCCGGGCCTTAAGACCGGGTTTTTGGTGCTCCCTTCCACGGAAGGGACATTTACTGCTTTCCCTGATCCATTTCCTCCGCAAGGAAATGTCGTTGTGAATTCTGCTTTTTCTTCTGTAGATACTGCATTTACTGCTTTCCCTAATACCCATGGGCGAGACTCTGCTTTTCCTTCTGCAAATACTGCATTTACTGCTTTCTCTAATACCCATGGGCGGGACTCTGCTTTTCCTTCTGCAAATACTGCATTTACTGCTTTCCCTAATACCCATGGGCGGGACTCTGCTTTTCCTTCTACAAATACTGCATTTACTGCTTTCCCTAATACCCACGGGCGGGACTCTACTTTTTCTTCTACAAATACTGCATTTACTGCTTTCCCTAATACCCACGGGTGGGACTTTGCTTTTTCTTCTGTAGATACTGCATTTACTGCTTTCCCTAATACCCACGGGCGGGACTCTGCTTTTTCTTCTGTAGATACTGCGTTTACTGCTTTCCCTAATACCCATGGGCGGGACTCTGCTTTTTCTTCTGTAGATACTGCGTTTACTGCTTTCCCTAATACCCATGGGCGGGACTCTGCTTTTTCTTATGTAGATACTGCATTTACTGCTTTCCCTAATACCCATGGGCGGGACCCTGCTTTTCCTTCTTCAGCATCGTCATTTCCTTTAAGTAGCTTAGACAGGGGTAGTAGGCTAAGGGTAGGTCCAGGATTGAAATCCAAGGGTAGGAGGATCCCTCATCGTTATCTGGCTAGCCTCGCTCATAAATGCAAGGCATGCCTGGCAATTCCCGAGTTCATTGAATACCCTTTGCAATTGCCAGAAATAGAATTTGAGCAGTCAGCCCCCTTGGTTGATGATGGGTTCGGCGTCTATGAAATAATGGACGACGATGACCCGATTGATGATGGTGATGAGGAATTTGAGGGCGAGGCTGACGCTTTTGCCAGTGGGCTTAAGAAATTTGACGGACCATCACCAGCTGTGCAAGAAATCACTAAAGAAATCAATCTGGGAACCCAAGAAGATCCCAAGATTGTCCTCGTAAGCACTAACTTGTCATCGGTTGAAGAGGAGGCAATTGTGGAGGTTCTTAGGCAATATAAGGACATTTTCGCATGGAGCTATGAAGATATGCCCGACTTAGACTCCTCCTTAGTCGAGCATTATCTCACCCTCAAGCCAGGCTCCGTTGCAATTAAGCAGCGTTTAAGGCGTTTCCACCCCCAGATCGCTTTGAAAATGAAGGATGAAGTTGACAGGCTTCACAAAGCCAAATTCATCAAAGTCATACTTTGTCCCAATTGGGTGGCAAACATCATCCCGGTTATCAAGAAGGACGGGAAGGTCAGGATTTGCATTGACTTCCGGGACCTTCATCGTGCTTGTCCTAAAGATGATTTTCCTCTACCTCACTAAGATGTGCTGGTAGATAACACAGCTAGGTATGAAACCCTATCATTTATGGATGGTTTTTCTGGGTATAATCAGATCAAGCTGGCAAAAGAAGACCAAGACAAGACTTCGTTCACTACACCATGGGGGACTTATTGCTTTGTGGTCATGCCATTCGGGCTTAAGAATGCCGGAGCCACTTACCAGAGGGCCATGATGGCCATCTTTCATGACATGATTCACATTTTTGTTGAGGTGTATGTGGACAACTTGGTAGTTAAGTCAAGATCGGCAATTGAGCATGCTGGGGTTCTCACTAAAGTTCTGCAAAGGATGCGAGAATATCATTTAAGGATGAACCCCAAGAAATGCGTGTTTGGTGTGTCAGCTGAAAGGTTGCTAGGGTTTATTGTGAGCAAAAGAGGCATAGAGATCGATCCAGATAAGGCGAAGGCGATGAAGGAATTGCTCCCTCCCAAGAATTTGAAAGAAGTTCGAGGACTAATTGGGAGGTTGCAGTATATTCGCCGATTCATCTCTCAGCATTCTCAACGGTGCAGGCCTTTCTATAATCTCACCAAGCCGGGAGTTGAGTTCTGCTGGGATAAGAAGTGTCAGACAGCATTCGATGAGCTTAAGGACTATCTTTCCAATCCGCCTGTCCTGAGGCCACCTTCGCCAGGCAAGCCTCTCATCCTCTATATCTCTATTTTAGAAGACTCCGTAGGAGCCGTTCTTGCCCAGTTCGACGACGAAGGCAGAGAAAGGGCGGCCTACTACTTGTCCAAACTTCTTAATCCTTGTGAACAGAGATACAATTCCATAGAGAAAACCTGTGCCGCACTTGTATGGGTAGTACAGAAATTGAAGCACTACTTCCTCGCCCATACAGTGCACCTTATTGCTCGCATGAACCCCATCAAATTCTTGCTCCAAAAACCTGTCCTGACCGACAGATTAGCGCATTGGCAAAGTTTCCTTTCCCAATTTGAGATCACCTACATCCAACAGAAGGCAGTCAAAGGCTACGCCATAGCCGAGCATCTCGCTCATCACCCATTGCCTCGAACTGATCCAGTCTGTTCAGACCTCCCGGATGAGGAATTGATGTCCATCGATCATGACGATTGTATGTACACATTGTATTTCGACGGGGCCCTGAATTCTCATGGAGTAGGTATCGGGATGGCCCTGTTGTCTCCGGAGGGTGTCACCATATCACGAGTTCACAAGCTAAATTTCCCTGCTACCAACAATATCGCCGAATATGAGGCTTTATTAGCTGGTCTGGAACTTGCGCGCTATTATGATGTGACACGCCTCCGGATTGTAGGTGATAGCCAATTGATCCTTCGCCAAGTGCTCACCAAATGCCGCACCACTGATCCCAAGCTCAAGCCATACCAAGAACACGCCTCGGCTTACGCCAAGTTGTTCACCAAGCTCATCTTTGTTCATGTCCCTCGTCACCAGAACCTTCTGGCTGACGCCCTTGCCACCGTGGGCTCAACCATGCACATGATCTATCCCGGCGATTTTTCCAACATTCAAATCGAACGCCGGCAAATTCCCTTCTACTTGGATCTGATGTTCCTATGGGTTAAGGATAAGGAGCAGGCAAATGCCGAGAGGAGAAGTAAAAAGGAAATCATGCTAGTAGAGCTGGAAGAAGAATTGGAAGATGAAGAAAAACCGTGGTATTTTGAAATATCTGAATATTGTAAAAATCAATCCTACCCCGTGGAAGCTACCCCTGAAGAGAGGAAGACCATCAGGAGGATATCTCAGAAGTACACAGTGATTGGCAATACGCTCTACCGAAGAAGTTTCTCCGGCATTTTGCTCCGCTGTTTAGATGAAGTCGAGGCTCCGAAGGTTGTTAAGGAGGCCCATTCGGGTGTTTGTGGAGGTCATGTAAGTAGCCAAATGCTTGCTAAGAAGATCCTTAGGCAAGGCTTTTGCTGGCCTACTCTAGAGGAGGATTGTTCTTTCTTGGTCCGCCGGTGTGTCAAATGCCAATTGCACGCCGATAAAATTCATGCTCCATCCTCTTCACTCCACCCTATATCTTCACCCTGGCCTTTCGCTATGTGGGCTTTCGATATCGTCGGACCCCTTGGTGATCCTAATTCCCAGAACAAAACAAAATCTTTTATTCTTACAGCAACGGAATACTTCACCAAGTGGGCGGAAGCCGAAGCATACGCCGAAATCAAGGCGACAACCGTCTGCCGCTTCATCATGAGGAACATCATCACCAGGTTTGGTATACCAGAAACAATGATCACTGAGAACGGTCCACAGTTCATCTCTCAAGAACTCCGTAACCTCTGCAACAAGTATAAAATTACTCTACGTCATTCTTCACCTTATTATCCGCAAGGCAATGGCCAGGCAGAGGCCACAAATAAAACTCTCATCAAAATTATCAAGAAAACATGTGAGGTTAATAAGTTCTCATATTGGCCAGAAAAACTCGTGGAAGCCTTATGGGCTTACCGCACTTCGATCCGTGCTTCCACGGGGCAGACACCGTTTGCCCTTACTTACGGAATGGAAGCGGTAGTACCATATGAGATTCTAATCCCATCACTAAGAGTTCAACTTGACAAGGATTTACCAATTGATGAGCGACGCGAGTCACTCCTTGCACAAAAAGGCCGCTGAGCACACAAGAGCATACCAAAACAAACTCACGCGTTTTTACCAAAAGAGAGTCGTTGAGAGAAAATTCAAGATCGGTGAGATGGTCGTTACAAGAATTTTTATAAAACCTGGTGGTCCCAGATCCAAGTTCCAACCCAATTGGGAAGGGCCATTTGTTATAAGCCAAGCTCATTCGGGCAATGCTTATAAGTTAATCAACGCAGAGGGTGAGGAACTCTCCCACTCTTGGAATGGCCTTCATCTCAAGAAATACTACCCTTAGTTTACTACTATTCGAAAAGGAAAATTTTATTTTGCATGGTATACGAGCCCTAAATATGAAGGATGTTATCTTTAATTTCCGTCTCCCGTTCTTAATGTGTCGGTCAAGGAAGGCAGCACTCACACACTTATAAGCCTTCCTAGAAGTACCAGAGGCGCAGAATCTAAAGAAGGTCGATGTCATGTTTATGATTTTAAGGCAAATATCCGTTTCTTTCTCCTATTCGGTTTGTCAGTAAGAAGGGAAGACCAGTGGGTTTGACCTCATAAGGTTATTTAAAGCTTAGGAAAGGATCAACCAAGGCAAAAGGGGAAAGAGGAGGATCAATGAAAATCCAAACCCTCACAAAAAGGCCAAATCAAGTACAAAGCATGTCAAGAGTGGCGAAGTCCCCGTGGAGATCCAAATGGACCTGGTCGTATGCATGCTAAAACCCCAAAAGGCCAAGTTAAACTCAATCCTTTTTCTAAGTATAAAAAGTAACTGATTGAGTGTCTCCTCGGTTACCCCAATTGGCTGGCAGACTTCCTAAAAATTCTTCTCTCCTTCTCAGGATATTGTCTTAAACACCTGGACAAGGCAAAGACCGACTAAAGAGGACATCGCCGAAAGTCGCCTTAGGTCAAGGCACCTTTATGCACGTCTAATCCATGCCTAGACACATTTAAGAGCGGTTAACGGTTTTGAGATCGACATCCGAATAATTGAAAGATCAATATACCATGCTCTCCAAAGACAAAAAATTACATATTTCAAAACCCAAAAAATTGAATATCTCCAAAGAAAAAAAATTAGCATATTTCAAAACCTAAAAAAATTGAATATCTCCGAAAAAACAAAAAAATTAGCATATTTCAAAACCCAAACAAAATTGAATATCTCCGAAAAAACCAAAAAAGCAGCATATTTCCAAATCCAAAAAATTGAATATCTTCAAAAAAACAAAAAAAATCAGCATATTCCAAATCCAAAAAAATGAATATCTCTCTCCAAAAAAAAAAAATCAGCATATTCCAAATCCAAAAAAATGATGAATATCTCTCAAAAACAAAAAAAAATCAGCATATTTCCAAATAAAAAAAATGAATATCTCCACAAAAACCAAAAAAAAAAACAGCATACTTTCAAAAAAAAAAAAATGATGATGAATATCTCTAAAAACAAAAAAAAATCAACATGTTTTCAAAATCCAATTTTTTTTTGAATATCTCTAAAAATCCAAAAAAATTGAATATCTCCAAAATAAAAAAAAATCAAATATCATTTCAAAATCCAAAACAAAATTTAAATTATCTTTGTACATTCTCACCAACATAGTGTCTTGTGAATTAATGTATCCTCGCATCTTTTCCTTTAGCACGCGTTTAATTGTATCTTTCTTCCCGCCTTATTTTAATAAAGGCTCAGCCCCTTGACAAATCTATGAAGCCAGGCACGTACTTACAAGCAAGGGGCTAAGTCGGAACAGATATTTAACTTGTTTGTTCTATCTATTTTCATGTGTACAAATTCAAAAAAGGAATAGATATATATATATACGGCTCAAAGGGGCGCCGAACCCGTGTACAATCATAAAGTGCCACACTGGGCACGACATCATAAAAAGGGTGAACAAAAGTACAACCTCAAGGCGAGGCAAGCTAACTCTCGTCGCCTCCCTCTGTAGGACCAGCATGACGACTGCTCTCCGCCTCGCCCTGCTCGGCCACGGTGGGCAAGGCAGGAGGTCCCATCGGCGCCCGTGAGCCGGTCGAGCGCTGTGCCGCTGTGCCGCTGTGGCGTCCCAAACATTCCTCTCGTACTGAGAGGAAGTCGGAAAGATGCTCTCCAAATAGGCACTGACCCGTCTCTGTTCCCTCGCACGCTCTCATCTGCGTCGGTACCTCTCCTCAGACGCCTTTAGCAGGCGTTCCGCGATGCCCTGGCTGGTCCTCGCCTCCACGCACTGCTGCGCCAGCTCACGACGCTCCAACTCCCAGCGACTCCGCTCCTGCTCCCAGCGGGTCTACTGCCTCTCCAGGTCGCGGCGCTCCAGCGACAGCAGCGCCTGCAGCTCGGACACCTCACGAGGAAGCTCGGACCCCCGTTGGGTCAGCTGGGACCGCAGCTGCGTCAGCTCAGCAGCCGTGTCCGTCTCACGGGCCAGAGCATCCCAGAGCTCCTCACTCTGCACAAGTGGCAGCCACGATGTGAGTATAAAGAAACGTTCTAAGAAGATTATCTAACTTGAAATACTTACCCATGTCAGGAGATCGCGCTCGGCGCACTCAGCATGCTCCACTGCCGCGGATAACTGCTGCTGAAGGGACGCCACCTCCGGAGCCGGGGCACCCCTACTGGAAGAGGCACCTGCTGTATCGGCACGTCTGGCCGTCAACTGCGCGGCACGCTATAAGGAAAAGATGTCAGTACATGGTAAGATTAAACAAAGCAAAGGTATGCACTTTCTTAAAAACTTACCAGAGTCTCGAGAGCCGCGTGTGCCTCGATCAACTGCACCTCCAGGCTCGCCAGCTGCCCCTGCAGCTGGTCAATTAGGGTGTTCCTCCCATCCTGCACACATGCATAAATTACAAGATGCGCTATAAGTTGTGTAGTTGAAGTGATTTAGGTTTAGAATTGAGTACCCTCTGCGGCCTCATGAAATCGCGGTGGCCGTACTCCTCCTGGATGCGCCGCAGGTACGCAATGCTGTCCGGGGCGTCCGACTCTACCAACTGGCCTCCGCGCTGCCAGTCGGCGTACTGCTCGGGGAAGCGGGCACGCCAGTCCACCATCTTGGCCTTCCCCTGTGTTTTCCTGCCAATCATTCGGGGCTCCGTCTCCTCGCACCAACCCTGGTACAGTCCCAGTGTGCGCGCCGCCAGCCGGAGGCGGAGTGGCTCGATCTCGTTCAGGCAATGGACCCAAATGTCCCGCCTAAACAAAGGTCGCCCACTCACCACCCAGGGCTGGTCAGCGTCACCATGGTCTGCATAAGGCTCCCAAACCACCTGCGCGAGCATCGATTAGCCAATTTCAATTTAAAATAATGCTAAAAGCTTAAAGGAAGAATGTGTGAGGAAGCCTACCAGGAGTGCGGGGAAATCTCGGAGATGCTGGCGGAGGACCTCCAACTGGAAGGTGTAGGTGGCCGTGCTCACCAGCGGCAGCCACCTCCGTGTGAGCGGGACGGCGTCTGGGTGCACCACCGTCGCCCTACCCAGGGGAAGGTAGTGGTAACTCCACACCTGCAAACAAATAAACGATGTCAGTAACAAATTCAAAATTACGGGAAATTTAAAGATAAATCGGAATGGAGTTTAAATTTAAAAACCATACCTGAAGAAAGGGCGCAAATCCGCCCACCGTGGTCTCCCGTCCAGTGCCGGTGGAGAGGTCGGCAAAGGTGTGCGCCAACAGTGCAGCACCCCAAGCATACCTACCTACCCTCCCCAGATCTCCTAGTACCTCCAAAAATCGACAATGAATGCCGTCACCCTTAGTGGTGAACAACATCTTGCCGAAGAAGAATACTAGGAACCTGCGAAGGTCCCTGTCCACCCTCTCCACCGCCGTCCGGTCCTGGCCGTACACTGCCTTGGCCAGTCCCGCTGCCCGCTCCACAAAATCTGGCAGGGGCTCGTCTGCTCGCTGCCTCACCTTGGCCAGCCCCAGTGACCCCAAAAGCGTCACTCGGCCAACCACTCTCCAGTCACCGAGGTCATCTCCGTGGAGTTCCAAACCCAGGAGGTCCTACACCAAATCTGTATAATCTGCGTAGGTGACCCCCGTCACAGCCTCCCCGTCCACCCTCAGCCCGGTGATGCGGGCCACGTCCTCTAAACTAGGCACCATGTGCCCCCACAGGAAGAGGAACGCTCGGCTGGCCCGGTCCCACCTCTCCCTAACCGCCTGGATGAGTGGAGGGTCAATAAAGAACAACTCGATCTCCAAGATCGAGCCGAAGCCCATCTCCCGGACCCTCTTCTTCTGGAAATCCGGGAGGCCTTGGTACGCCGCCACAACCAAGGGCCACATCGTCCGCGGCCGCATTATGCCATGAAAAATCCAAGAAAGTCCGAATTAGAACTGTCAAAACCAGCTAAGTAGAAAGAAGTAACTTCTGGCTTGAATCGTGTCCAGCATAGCCGCTGCAGTTCAGTCCCCAATTGGCGTCCATCTAGGTGGTCGCGATTTAAATCAAATCGCGACACCCTAAGGCGACGCGATTTGGGGACATGAATCGCGTCGCCTGAACGCGACGCGATTCATGCCACCCCTTCTTCCCTGCGTCCGGAGCGCCCTCCTCTCTTCTCCGTCTCTCACCCATGGGAAGGGAAGGGAGGGAGAGGGCACTTACCGTATCGGGCCGCGCCGGGAGATCGCGCCCCTGCCGCCCTCGCCGCCGCGCCGCCCAGTCCTCCTCCTCCTCGGCTGCCACCTCCGCCGCCCTTTCTGGCGTGCTCCCCCCGCTGTTGTCACCGCCGCCGCCTCCCTCGACCGCCGGCACGAGCGCGAGCTCGGTGCCGACGATCGCCTCCGTCGAGCTGCCGCTCGACAAGGCCGGCGTGCCCTCCGCCGCCCCTTCCGGCGTGGCCTCCGCCGGGCGCCGCCGCCGCTTCGCCGCCGCCCGCTTTTCCATCAGATGAGAGAGTGAGAGAGTAAGAGAGTAAGAGAGTGAGAGAGCGAGAGAGTGAGAGAGTTTGAGAGTGAGAGTGTGAGAGAACGAGAGGGAAAGAAAGCTGAGAAGCCGGGGGAAGAAGGGGCACGACGGCTTTCAAACTGACTTGAATCGCGTCCATTACAGACGCCGCGATTTATCTTTGAAAAGGGCGTCCAGTCTGGTGGACGCGAATCTTGAACCGACCTAAATGAAGGCATCCGCACCGTACACCGCGATTCAAAAGTCATCATGACCCCTGACCGAATTGTCAGGGGCACGAAATTTGAAATTTTGATACGCGGCGGTCCTTGTCATCGCGATTCAGAAGTGATGATGATAGCTGTACGGGCTCTGCGCGTGCAGATTTCAAGGATTCCTTATTCGCGGCCGCAACCGGCGTCGCGTTTTACATGCGATAAAGGCGGCGACTGTCCTGGACGCGATTCACCCCGATGTCCCAGCAGAACCATTTTTCAAGGAAAATTCCTCAGTCCTTGTGCTACGATTTCGTGTCATCAAAGGAACCTTTTAACGTCATGCATCTAAACAACCATTTTTCCAACTCAAACGCAACTTAATTCATTTACAGCTTGTCCCAAGTATTTACAAACTCCTTGAGACCACATTCCCTCAAGATCGGAGTTTTTTCAAACCCCTCGCATAATTCGTCCTCTCATTCTCATTTTCCCTTTCACTGGGATCCGGCCTCCTAAAGATGCATACTTTCCATAGGGCCTTGATTGTGTTTGCCTCCTCGCTGTCATTGTTGGTGCCGAGTTCCCGACGCTTGATGAGCGGGACATGTGACGTCCCCTCGAAGACGCGCCGAGCAAACCCGAGCTGGGGGAGGCATCGGTGTGGATTATACAAAACAAATTTGGACGCCCCGATCAAGCGAAGATCCACACCAGGCGCTAACCTGCTCCTCAATTCTCGATTCGAAAATGGCGTCGGAACCGCGTTGAACGCTTCCTCGGATATATCTTGAAGGTAAGCGCGCCAATCTGACAGAGTCTTTAGTTGTGGCGCGCGGTTTGCCACTCGACCGTCCAGGCCAATGATGCTGTCTAGTTGTTTCAGCGGACTTTTGGAAAAAATCCGAGACGAGGTGAAAACCTCATTGCTCAAGAAGAATTTTAGATGCAAGTCAGCCCAGCAGGTAAATAGAAGCATAGATCCGTACAGGGGCCTACCTAGGCTTGACGTTGTGAGTCCACTGTAAAGGAAAGCGGGGACGGCCGGTCTTAACCTTTCACCCTCCTAGATGGCGCATACGGCCCCTAATTGATCTGGTTCTAGCACGCTGTCTATTGATGGGAAAAGGATTGCTCCCGCCACACAGATGGCGAAACCCTTCATCGACCGCTCCAGATCTTCATCATCTTCGACTTCACCAAGCTCTCGCTTAGTCCAAACCGCCAGCTTTTGGAGTTGGATGCCCTTGTCAGTCCGCATCTCGTAAGCCTCTCTTGCATCCATGAAGCTTTCAAGAACAGATTTGCTGGTGTGGCTCCTCGGCGCAATCATCATTTCATCTTCTTCACCTTGCTTCATCCGCCGAAGGCCTAGAAATACCTCGACCTCTTCCAAAAGAATAGTCGCTTCAAAGCTTTTGAAGAGGAAGGTCTGGGTTTGAGGATGCCATACCTCAACTAATGCACCCATGGCAGCCCAATCTAGGTGTACCTCGTGGTACTTCTTCGCATGGACCGCAAGGTTATTGATTCCCCATCGTTTCAGGACGTTGGTCATGCCTAGAATGATGTTTGAGGTAAGTTGCTGGAGCCAAGGTAGGCGCATGAAGCGTCGGTTCCCCGGGAAGGGCGGATAATCCTTCAAGTTATAAGGGTTGGGTCATAAGAATGTTAAGAACACACTAATCAAGCTTAAAAAGAAGACGCAGAGCCGAGCTCGAGTTTACTTACCGCATTAGTCTCAATGACCTTGCTTATATGGCCGTCCACTTGACTCAACCTTTTGAAATTGCCCCCTCTTGATCCCTTGGAAGAGGAAGAGCCACCTTGCTCCATTTCCAACAATCTCCTTTCCTTTCTCCCTCTTAGAACCTTGGGGTGGAAAGAATGGGTGTGAGAAGAGTGAGTGAGGAAGAGAAGAGTGAGTGAGTGAGGAAAAGAGGAGTGAATGAGAAATGAAGATGAAGTGGTGTGGGGGTTGATGTGTGAAAAGGTTTGGAGGAGGTGTTGAAAAAAGTAAGTTTGGATGACTCACCCAATGTCTGGAAGCATCCACCCTCCCTTACATCCAAGGGTAGAAAAAGTGAAATTTTTGAGTTCTGGCCCGCACCTGTAAATCGCGTCCACCACAGTCGACGCGATTTACATACCTTAAAGGCGTCCTGTGTACTGGACGCGATTTTGAACTGTCATGCCTTTTGTGAACTAATGTGTTTTGTGCTGCTTGGATACAGGACTCAAGATGTTTGCCACATTGCAGGAACACGAATATCCTCGACAGCCTCCAGCAATGTTGTGTACTGTGCATTTTACTATATAGTATACTTATTAGAATTAACCAAGGACCTTAAGGCTCTGATGAATATGGAGTTTGAGTTCCCCTCCACTGCCAAAAACGATGATAATTCCAGAGAATTCCTGCTTCTGAGGATAGGCCGTTGTGACCAAGGGGGGACGACGGTTCCTACCAGTATCCTGACCCCTTTCCGGCACAGCAATATTATCCTTGATTAGTTTATATTTTGTTTTTTTTTATGAGTATTTTCTTTTAGCCCAGCATGCATTGCACACAGGTTTTTAAGAAAGATCACTTAAAAGACTTAATTAAAGATAATCACTTGGCCCGTAATTGCCAAAGCAACACGATAATTCCACTATGAGCCCAGTACTCAGTTTATTATAAAGTTGTTTGAAGATGTTCTTTTCGGAGAGAAACTCATCCATCATGGGTCCTTGTCTTTTCCTTTACTTTACTTTCGATCCACCTACGGCCATGGCAGCCCCATACGCAGGTGAAACCTAATGGATTACGTCCTTAGGTACTTCCCGACGACGGATTGATCTCGCATTTGTCTTTACTTTATAGTTTAGTCATCTACGATGGCACAGTTTCCTCTCCAGAAGAGTTTCCAAAGAACAACGTTATTTTAAATTGACGAACAGCTCCAGTCTGTGCCTTAAAATGGGCGTGTCTCATTTACACCTTGGCGCTTACTTTTTAGTTGTTTTGCTTTCGCTTTACTCCTTACAAAGCAAACGCCAAGGTGAGGCATCTGTAGACACGCCAATTTTACCTAAATTGGACAAAATCTCGAGTTGCACTGTAACGCCTCAAAAGTGATTGTCTTAAATTAACATTTTAAGTAATTTTCCTGTCCTCCTACCTTTTTAGGGCTTTATATGGCTTTTTAGAGAAACAAGAAAATATCACAAAAAAATCCTGGGAAAGACTCTGGGCACTGTTTTAAATCGTGTCCAACACAGCCGACGCCTTTTGTGAGCCATTAACGCGGCGGTTGCGACCGACGCGATTTTGGTACCGCCTTCATAGGACAGCGCATAACCGACTCTTAAATGGCGTCCACCCCACCCGCCGCGATTAAAAGTCAAACCATCACATCTGTGTCAGAGCACCCACGTTCTGACACATGGTGGGGGGGGGGGGGGCATGTCGCAGCAAGAAATCGCGTCGTCTGGACTCGACGCGATTCTTAGCCGCCTGACACACCATGCCGCCATCAGATGCCAGGACAGTGTCAGAGTTGCAAATCGCGACCAGCCGGACCGCCGCGATTTACAGACCACCAGCTGGCAGTTAATCGCGACGCTCTAGGTGGACGCGTTTTTAAACCTGAACCGGGCCATGCCTATCAAATCAATTTGACCTACTGAAACGCGGCGACTAGAGCCGACGCGATTCTTAAATATCATCGCGCGCCGTAATCATCATGTTTTGGTAGACTGATGGGACATTAAGGGGTTGCGAATCGCGGCAAGTAAGGCCGACGCATTTAAGCTCTTTGAAGGCGGCGTCTGTGCTAGACGCGATTTAAAACAGGGTTAAAACTTCGCGCAGAAGCCCATTCCCGGGGGACTTGGCCATTTTGGTGTTTTGAAAGAAGGGTTTAGAGAGAGAGGGAGTGAGAGTTTTAGAGAGAGAGAGAGAGAGTTCTTAGAGAGTGAGAGAGGGAGAAGGCCTTCGTCTCCTCGACGGCGGAGCCCTGCACGTACGACGTCTCCGCGTACGGACCTGCGTCTCCATCATCTGGAAGATCCCGTGGCGCTATACGCGACGTTCCGGATCGTCGGGCGATCCACCGTTACGATCCATCCATGTAGAGACGCCATCGTCTCGACCATCTAGAAGCGGCCCTCGCCTCACCCCTCTCTTTGCCCCCTTTTAAGGTTCCTTTTTAGATAGTACACGCACACACATGCATGTCTTTTCTTGCCCACCTAGGGGTTTTGTATTTTAGTTCGCGGAAGGTGCGTCCGCACCCCCTTCTGATGTCTTTTCTGCACCCGTTCGTTATTTCTGTTTACTACACCGCCGTTTAACCCGTTCGTTCGTCCTCTTGTTGTCTTTTGTACCAGGTACCGAGCTAAATCTCCTTCGCCGACCGGCCGGTGGAAGGAGGAGGAAAGAGCCCACGTACATCTTCCCGTTACGCGATCTACGGGTGAAAGGTACACGTCAACCTCCTTTCCCACCCATCCCTACTTTTGGTACTTTTTTAGGAAAAGTACCTGGCGATCACTCTTTATTGCTTTATTGTCTTTTAATCACCCGAAGGGCCACTGTCTATTTCCCCACCTGCTTTTCACGTGTATCCGTACACGTCCCCTAAGTGGAGGCCGTTCTCTGTCCCCCCTAAAAGGGAGCGGAAAATAGCGTCTACAACCGGGTCTTACAGTCCACTTTCGGGATAAGAGCAATAATGGAGGAAGAAACCCCCCTAGGAAGAGGATAGCAAGCAAAAAAACCACGGACTGCCTCAATCACATCCTTCCCAATAATATCCCATCAAGTGGTGTAGAAGATACCTGTAAAACCATCTGGGCTCGGAGCACTGTCCCCTTTAAGCTTCCACACTGAAAGCTTAATTTCTTCATCAGAAGGGGCAGCAATTAACATCTGATTGTCCTCCTCAGAAATGAGATTAGGAATGGAACTAAGCAGCTGGCTATCAATTGCATGCACCTAAGAAGATAACAAAGACTCAAAATAATGCACAGCCGTAGCCTTGAGGGTAAGCTGATCCTCACACCATGCGCCATCAATCCTTAACCTATGAATTAAATTTCTGCTCCTCCTACTTCTGACCATTGCATGATAAAAAGTTGTATTTCTATCGCCCTCACGAAGCCATTGAATCCTGGATTTCTGGCACCAGAACAATTCCTGGCAATGCAAAATTTGCCTAAGCTTAGCATTAGCCTCATTCAAAAGGGAACAATTAACAGAGGTTGGGGATGTATAATATAGCTGTTGGTAACAGGAAATATGCGCCTCAGCCTTTTTAATATTATCCTCAATGTGACCAAAAACATTTTTATTCCACAACCTCAAAGCAACCTTGATCTGTTTAAGCTTTTGTTGGAGCTTGCAGAAAGGGGACGGGTACCACGTGTCCTCCACAGCCCAAGCATCTTTAACACAGTCAAGAAAGGATTCATGCTTGATCCACATGTTTTGGAAAATAAACCGGGCTGGCTGAGAGTAGAAGTTATGCAACTAAATTAAGAGTGGGGCATGGTCAGAAGGTCCACGGGAAAGATGCTGCACATTGCACCCAGGAAAAACCTCTGCACACCGGCTATCAACAAGCAACCTGTCCAACCTTGCCTTAATGGAATGAGTGCCAATTCGTTTATTAGACCAGGTGAACGGCGTACCCCTAAAACCAACGTCCAGAAGACCCACAACAGAAATAAAAGCATTGAATTCAATCATAGAAGTGATGTTGGGTAGCAAACCACCCTTCTTTTCACTGGTTTGAGAAACACAGTTGAAATCCCCCCCCACAATCCATGGGACGTTAACATAATCAGATATAGCCAGGATATCATCAAATAAATTTCTTCTGTCATTAACATCACAACTTGCATAAACTGAAGTAACCATGAGCTGAGGAGTCGCCACCTTCATGACCAACCCAGTAACATGCTGGGGCATATAAGACGTCACATGAAAAGAGAAAGGCTGATTATAGAAAATCCAAATCTTTGAATCCGCCGGGATACTATCAACAACAAAATCCATATGAAGATAATTGCAAATCCTAGATGCTTTGGAAATGTCCATTTTAGGTTCAAAGATAGCCATTAATTGAACGTTGTGCTTTTTGATCAGAAGCTTAAGAGCACATTTAGAGGCCATATTAGAGAGGCCCCTAATGTTCCAGGCAAGGGAAACGTCGTGGCTGATGCTCTTAGTAGAAAGCTGATGGCATCTGTTTCGAGTCTAGTCCTTGGCGAGATGCAACTACTAGAACAATTCGCAAGGTTAGACTTAAATATTGAATATAGGGATGATCGAGTCTTGGTTTCCAATATCAAGATTCAATCCGACTTGCTGGAAGAGATTAAAGCTCAACAAGGTAATGATCCATTCTTAGTTTTCATCAAGGAAACCTTAGCCGAAAGACCGGATTTTGCTATGACTGAGGATGGAAGACTGGTGTTCCAAGGGAGGACATGCGTCCCCGATAATGAAGAACTGAAGAGGAAGCTAATGGATGAAGCTCACAAGACAAAGTACACTATTCATCTAGGAGGTACCAAAATGTATCAAGACGTGAAAAGAACGTTTTGGTGGCTGAACATGAAGAGAGAGGTAGCTGAACATGCCGCACACTGCCTTACTTGCCAACAAGTAAAAGCAGAACACATGCGCCCTGCTGGTGTACTCATACCACTAGATATTCCGGAATGGAAATGGGAAAGCATTGGCATGGACTTCATCATGGGTTTACCCAAGACTCGTGGTGGACTCGACGCTATATGGGTCATTGTGGACCGACTAACCAAATCTGCCCATTTTCTACCTACAAAGAGTAAGTGGTCGGTGGAGGTACTAGCTGCCCTATATGTCAAGGAGATTGTAAGACTACATGGAGTTCCATCATCCATTGTCTCGGATCGAGATCCGAGATTCACATCTCATTTTTGGAAAGGACTGCAAGGTGCACTGGGTACTAAACTAAACTTTAGTACCGCATTCCATCCACAAACCGATGGGCAAACTGAAAGAACCAACCAAATAGTGGAAGACATGTTGAGAGCTTGCACAATAGACTTCCAAGGATATTGGAATGAACACCTATCTCTTATTGAGTTCGCCTATAACAACAGTTACCAGGCGAGCATCAAGATGGCACCGTTCGAAGCGCTCTACGAAAGAAATTGTAGATCTCCTGCATGCTGGAATGAGGTTGGAGAACAACAATGGCTAGGCCCAGACATGGTGCAATGTACCACAAAGGATATACAAGTGATTAAAGACCAGCTTAATACTACACAGTTAAGACAAAGGAGCTATGCCGACAAAAGAAGGCGAGACTTGAAATTTCAAGTCGGTGATCATGTATTCTTAAAGGTGTCACCTACTCGTAGCATCCAAAGATTTGGTGTGAAAGGAAAGCTCAGTCCTAGATTTATTGGTCCTTTTAAAGTACTCGAAAGGATTGGTGAGGTTGCATACCGACTGGCGTTTCCACCGGATCTGGCATGTGTACACAATGTGTTCCATGTCTCCATGCTCAGGAAATATGTATATGATCCCACACACATCATTCGCCACGAGAAGCTGGTGTTGAATAAGGATGTGACATATGAAGAGAAGCCAGTTAAGATACTAGAACGGAAGGTACAACAGCTCAGGAACCGTCCCATCCACGTGGTTAAAGTCTTGTGGAATAACCGCGGAGTAGAAGAAGCCACATGGGAACCGGAAGGAACCATCAGATGGAACTACCTCGATCTTTTCAGTAAGACATTCCCTCAATTATGATCATATGAATTTGGGGACCAAATTCTTTTAAGAGGGGGAGGATGTAGCAATCTAAATTTTTGAAAAAAATAAAAATTTACATAATATTTAAATTTTGATTTATTATAAAATTAAATAAAAGAAAATAAATTAAATAGGAAATTAATGGAAAGAGAATTTACTAAAACCTATTAAAAGAAAAGAAGTGATGGGCTTTATTAAATTGACCCAATATAATTTAGTGGGCCAAAATAGGAATTTCTAAAAGGAGAATAATGGAAAAATATCCTAAATTCGTAACTAAAATAATTTTTAATTATAAAAGAGGTATTTAATACATTAAATTATCAATTTGAGTTAGGTTTGGATTCCTAAACCTACCCAAATAGGTTGCCCACGAAATTAGCTCCCATCTTAACCCAATTAGGAGATCTCATGTCTAAAAAGGGGGAAGAAAAATAGGAAATTTGGAATTTTATAGGAATTGGAGTTAAACTAGGAAAGGGAATGAGGAGATGCTTAAATACTCTTCTAAAACCCTCATGGCCGGCCCTAGCTCTTGCCAAGGGTTTGCTGGATGTGGGAAGGAGCCAAAGGGAAGGAGAATTCGTGGAGAAGAAGGATCCCTCAAGTCCTTCCCTGAGTTCTTCAAGTTTAAACCCTACAAGAGAAAAATCATTAAAGGTAAGCATTCTCACGAGCAAAACTAATGAGATTTTGACTGTAGATCGTTCCATGTACCAGGAACAATACCTTCAAGTTTCATGATTTATCATGGAGTCAATAATTACTTCTTACTTTTCGAAGTTCTGCACTCATCCTAACCTCGAACCCCCTTGTTAAATCTTGTTCTCCTTGTACACTTGATCTCATGCCACAAAATTTTTATTAGAGATTCTGATGGATGTTAGGCTTCTTTTACCCCTAAAAGCCCTAATTTCCATCTACCCTATCATGCGAATTAATTCATTGATCTCATATGTGTATTGTTCTAAGTCCTTCATGAATACCATGACCAAAGCATGTCGAAACCCTGTTTGTTTTCCAATTCCTATTTACTGTAAGTACCCATGCATGTCTAGAACAATTTGCAACTAGTTTCATGATTTTTAATTGTTTGTGCAATTAGTTATGATTTTCTGAATCACCCTGTGTCAAATAGGGTATGTCTGGCCCGCAACCCAATGAACTATTCTTTCCCTGTCGAACTCGAGCTCAGACCCTGTGAACGCGACGGCCCGATAGGCTGTGTTCACAGGGCCATCGCGATAGTGCCCTCCGTCACGATCTGATCACGACAGGGCCTGTCGTCGTGATCTGGCTGCCCGGTTTGTTGAGCCCATCGCGACCCTCATGCGACCCCGTCGCGACCTGCCTACCCGAATTGACAAGGCCGTCACGATCTCTACAAGCCCATGTCGCGTTCTCAGTTGAACCCGTCACGACCCTCATTAGGGTGCGTCGTGATCTGAGTTTTTGCATGAAAACCCAACTTTTTACAAGTCTTATTGTTATACAGTCACCCCCTGTCCTATTAACTGTCTTGAACACAGAAAAGTGAAGTTACAATTATATAATTTATTTTAATTAATTCAAGATAAACACATGATCTATCTTGTCCATGATTTTCTTATTCACATGCACATACACTTTGAACCATCCAAATATGGCTTAATTGGCATGAACATGTTACATAATTTATCTGGTAAATTATGTAATGAAATTGCCTCATTCTTAAATATACTTGTGTACATTTTCTCGCGATGTTGTGGGAACCCCGATACCGATGCTCCACTGTTCTAGAATTCCTCTAGAACGTCGAGCACTTGTTTCTATATACACACTCTATCTTCACTTGGACGAACTCTCCGTCGGATATTCCTTCTGCCAGACTAGTGAGCCTTTGTTCAAGACCTCCGTAAGTCTCCTCTGTCCATGGATTCCCACATGGTCGACGAGTCGGTTGTACCCTAACACCTATGATACCCTTTAGGGATCAACATGATCCAAATGGCTATTAGAAGTTCGCTCTTATCTTGAATAACGCCGAACCTCTGGACCTGTGCTTAACATGGCCAGTGGTAGGGTCGTGAGTTCCACCTGACTGCCAACACCACGTGCGCGTGTTGTGCAACTGTTACTATCACCTGTTTACTCGACGTGTTACGTACAATGTCCACTAGTTCTCATCTATACTCTACTCGCTCATCTATTCACATTCACTCTACTATCTCGTCTATTCATCTAGTGCTCTTATCTATTTCTTGGTACTCTATATTGGCCATTGACGGATTGTCTATAGATAAACAATATAACCAATGTCTGGCAATATATAAAGGGCCCGATCTGGTCCTGGGATGTGCGCCCGAAAGTGCTAGTGCCCATGGGAGTTAAATGATCAGAGTGTTTGGCATTACACTCGAGTGCTATCTATCTCGACTATCTAAATGACAATCAAAAGTGTTATATTCTCTCGTTGTCTACAAGACAAACAAAGTGCTATACTATACTCGTTGTGCTATTGCTATACCTTGTGCTATTGTGCTATGGCCATCTTACTATTTGTGCTATACTCGACTCTTGTGCTATATTTGAAAACTTGTGCTATTTCGTTCACGTGCTATCATGCTATCTCGTACGTTACTTGACTCTCTCGCTCTATCATTAGTTACTCTATCTTTTAATTCATTAATCATTTAAAGCCTGCTTGACTATTGAGATTTAAGTCCTACTGGGCGTTATCGCTCACCTTGCGTTATTTGTCGTTGTGTTCTCAGGTGAGACCGAGGATGAACTATACACTCAAGAGGACGGGAACGACCAGGAGTGATGTTAGGAGCACCCTAGTGTCTTAGTACTATGTTAGAGTCATAGTAGCTAAGTTAGTAATTTGACTTTAGTCTTTTACTTTTATTCAGTGTAATTGGGCCCTATAGATTGGCTCTGATATTAGTGGTTGTAACTAGACATTAGAAATTTATTAATGAGAAGAGTTTTCTTTAGTATTATTCATTGTGCAATGGTTTGATGTCTAGTACTTGTTTTGTACCCTTTTACTTGCAACTGCCACACGTTCCGATATTCCGCGTCGGGGGGTGACAACTGTGCCTTGGTTGTTCTAGTGGAGGTTCTCCCAGGACCGGCTTGTATTGTTTCTGCAGTTCTGCTTGCTGCGGTGTTCTCTTTGAAGGTCTGTGTTGTTTAGTCATTTGGGTGGTGCGTTCTGGTGAAGGTTCTTCCCAGGATTGCCCTTTGTCGTTTCTAGCAGAGGTTCTTCCCAGGAGTGCTCTGTGTTCGTTTCGGGCCACCGTTGTGTTGCCCCTGTGGTTCAAAGTGTGCTATTTGGTTGGGCTGCGTTCTGGTGAGGTTATCCCACGACGTCTCTTGGCGCTTTTAGTGGAGGTTCTCCCCAAAGCTACCATGTGTTTGTTTTGGTCATCGCTGCTCTCTCTCTCTCTGTAGATGCGATGTCGCTGTAGCCTGTTGGACTGTCTATTTTACAGTCTACCTGTGCATTTTCGGTGAAGGTGTGGTGCCCTTGACCGTGTGTCTGGCCGCACCGTTGGCCAGGTTGCCTTGCTATTTGTTTCCGAGTTTCTCGGCTGCGTTGGTGGGACTTTGTGTGTCCCCGTTGCTCGGATGGTTTGTTTTGTTTTTCTATGCCCGGTGTGCTCTCCCAGATGGTGGTCTGGTGAGTGTAGTGGGTGTATGGCTAACTGTGCTTCTTGTGGAAGTGTCAGTCTTGCGTTGTGGATTTCCCTCTTGCGTGTGGAAGAGACTCGTTGTGTTGCGTGTCTCCTTCCTCTCCTTTCCGTTGGTTGCTCGGGGTGGTGATGCTCCACTTTGGTGTTGTGTTGCCAGGGTGCGCATCGTTGCGACCTTCTTGTGGAGTCATCTTCCCTTGAGTTGTTTTTGGGTTGAGCTGGTTGCTCCCCTCATGCTGTCGTTTCCTTATGGCACCATGGGTCGGTAGACCTGTTTGTGCCGTTTGTCATCGTGATGGTTTCTTTCTACCTGCCTGAACAATTTGGGGCATTGAGTCCCTATTGGTTTAGTGCAAGGTAGTATTATTTTCTTGTTGGGTTGCTTTGCGTGAGCATTGTTCCGCTGTGCATTGGTGTTTCTTCGTTGGCTTGCTCGTGCAAGCATTGTTTCAGTGTGTTCTCAATTGTGCCTCGGCTTGTGCCTTGGAGGCTTTTCGTGTCGTCATTTTGGTGTTTGGCCTCTCTATCAGTCGCGATGGAGGTGGTGCTTCTTGCTCTTGCGCGCCAGGGAGTTGCTACGGTTTTCTCTCCCCATGCGGCAAAGTCAGTGCTCCGTTGTGTGCTTCTTGAGCCGACGTGGTTGTTGCGCTCATGAAGTTGTCAGCTTTCCGTGTGTTTCTCTTGTGGGTCTCTGGTGGAGAGTCCCCTTTGGTGGGCCCTGTGTCATCTCGGGCAGTTGGTGCGGTTGTCTGTACTGCACCTTGAGCATTTTTCGATGCTTCGTGTCTTTGTGCCTCAAGGGTCGGGGCCGGTTTGGCCTGTTCTGCCCTTTTAGGCTTGCGGTTCTTTGCGTGTGGCTGTTGGCAGGTCTCTTGAGGAGAGTCCTTCCTGTTAGCCAGTGTTCTTTTGGCCTCTGGTGCACCTATGTTGTACTTTATTTAGTTTTTGGTGCTTGTCGTAGCACCATGTGCTCGTGCTCGAGTGTTTTAGTTTTGTGTCGTTTGGAGCCTTGTTGCATTGTGTTGTACCTTGGGTGGCTCCCGGTTCTTGTGATAGCACTGTATGTTGTGCCGTGTCACCAGATCCTGAGCTTCGTGTGTCGTTTCACGAGTTTGCTCAATATTGAAGGCGTTGGGCTTTCTGCCTCTCGGACACATATGCTAGCCCTAGTCTTGTGGTTGTACCGTTGCCATTGTGGGGTGGTTGCTTTGCCTTGTCCAAGTAGCCCTATCGGTGGTACACCAAGCTTTGGTTGTGGCTGTTGGGGATCGGATAAGTGACTTTGACAAAAGAACTACGAAATTGTGTGTATGGAAGCGTAATTAAAATAAGTAAAACACACAATTGGATCAGATACAAGTGTGGTGTGTGAGTATAGTGATTAGAAACAAAAAACCACACATCAAACCACAGTGCACTGAAGAATTTTAAGGTGGTTCAGAGAACACAACTTGTGTCTCCTACGTCCACCTCCTCACAACGGAGGAACCACTAGCACAAGTGCAGTACAATTTGAGCACAATGACTCCAACCTCTTTGAGTGAAACGACTCAAAGAAATCCAAGAGATAGGCACAACGACCTACTCCAAAGACAACTTGTGAATTCAGCAAATTCACAAGCCCTTGAGCACTATGGCTCAAGCACTAGAGCACAACGGCTCCAACCCAGAGCACTAGGGCTCCAAAACAGAGTACAAAGTACTCAACCCTCTGGATCACAATAGATCCAAATTCTGGTAGAACAAGCACACTTGGAGAATAGATCCTCTAGCACGATCTATCTCAGTACAATTGAAATGGTAGAGACAAATAGAGTTGGGAGATCTGTGTAGAACACATACACAGATTTCCTAGAGAAATTGACACTCTAACAAAGTACAGACTCGGCTGGATCTCCTTCTTGATCAGCACTGCTGCAATCACGAGCTCCTCCTCTTCTTCTCCTTCTTCTTCCCTTGGCGGCGCTGCTCCTGCTCCTCTGGATGCAGATCCCTTTTTCCCGCTCTTCTTCCCTTCTTCCAAAATGCTCTTGGCTCTTGTCTTGCGTGGGATGGCTTTGGAGTACCAAACACATGGGTATTTATAGCCCCATATGTCCATAAGGAGCCTTAGGGTACGTGGGCACATGATCCAAGACCAATCCCATTGATCCCTAGGAGGCCACGTGTCCAGATGGATCTTAAGATGAAAATTCAGCCGGAGTGTGTCGACACACTGTCCCATTTGCGCAAAAAGGGTCTTCTGGATGCTGGGACTAGTGTCGACACTACCAGGGACTGTGTCGACACCCTGTCTCAATCAGGCAACTGGGTCTCCTGGGAACTGGGTCTAGTGTCGACACGACCATGGACTGTGTCGACACACTTGACCCTGTTTTCATGAAAAAACTTCAGGAACTCTGACCCAGTGTCGACACCATCAATAGGTGTGTCGACACTACCATGACAAAATCTAGATATTCCTGAAAATTTAACACAAAAGCCATTAGTACAAGATATTATCATTAAAATATGAGATATTAAACATCAAAAACATGTTGTTTAAGCATTATTGTGATATGTATAAAATGTATAACATGTTCAACATGTCATCATCAAAATCACAATATGTCATCATTAAAATCAAAGTATGAGTGATGTTCATTAGTCATCATTAAAATACAACTTTAGGAAATTCCAAAACACACTCAACCCAACAATCTCCCCCTTTTTTATGATGACGAAACATATGCACAATCTCCCAATAGCTTGACTCCCTTGACTGCAATAACTCCCCCTTGACCATATACACCCTTTGAACTTTCTCCCCATAAAGAACTTTCTCCCTTGAAGAACTTTCTCCCCTGTTAAGGAACTTTCTCCCCCTTTTTGACAGCATCAAAAAGATAGATAAGAGAGAGAAACAAACATTGTAGTAGATCAAAAAATGAAATGTTGGAAATGAATGGTCAGAAGTGATCAAAATAAATGAGGCAGAGTGATATTGACATATGAGAGAAATTATTGTGTTCTTTGTATTGTGTAATAAAGTTTAATCGCAAAGACACACTCAACACAATGTATAGCAAAATATAATGATCTGAATGTAGTTAAAATAATGATGCAAATGTGAAGAAAAATGACCTATATGAATGAGCAGAAATATTTAACAAGAATGTGAGGAGCTTTAAGTTTAACACAATGTAAAATAATAGGTCTAAACTCAGTATACATGAACTATATGAAGGTCTTAAGCTTTTCCATCCTGTCAATTTGATTTTCTTTCATTTTTAACAGGGAAAGAATACAAGAATAAATTAGTTAAATCTCACTTTTCAGTGCAAGAGATCACATTGATTAGATGCAAGATCTTCTAATTACTCAGTGGTTTAACTTTCATTATCTTATACAGAGTTGAAATTTTTGATTTCCACTTTTTGACGCGAAACTAATCACTTTTTAGGTGAAATGGCCCGGTTACTCAGCGGTTCAAAAATTTACATTGCTCTGCTTGTATCTTTCCAGACTATTGATCATTTTGATCATTTTCTTTTGATGTTTTGCGGGAATATGTTTGCTTTGACAAGACAAGTCATGACTACGAATTTAGAAAAATTATTCTTAACATGTGGTATAAATAAAGCTTAAACATACACATGTGAAATATTAAAGCCACTCATGTGCGTATAATAGTGTTTTGCAAATCATTTTAAAAACATTCAGTATTAAAATTGCTTAACCTTGAAATGATAATGAATCTTTGAAATTAAACTAAATGCACAATAAGTTTAGTTTCAATGTCTTAATTCTCTCATGAGAAAATAGCACAATGACTCAAAAATTTTGATGATTGGGGCTCAGTAAAGACAACAATTGTCAAGAGAAATTAGTGAAGAATAGACAATGACTCCCCCTCAACAAATACTCCCCCTCAACAATTGCATAAAGGAATCTTGATACTTGGCGGAGACATATATTCACGCATAGTGAAAGTGTCCAGACAAGCTTAACTTGCCTTTCTTCAAATCACTATTTAATATACCAAGAATTTCAATGCAACTGAGAAGTAGGAATTTATTTGCAAGAGAGAATGGCTTTTATTTGCACAAAGAAATGAGATGAAGATTTCAGACATGTGAAAACTTGCATAAACCAAGTTCCCTTCTAAGAGAAGTGAATCTAGGTTCTGCAAGAGGCTTTGTGAAAATGTCTGCAATTTGTTTTTCTGTGTCAATGAAGTGGAGTTCAAAAGAATTCTTTGAGACTTCATCTCGAAGGAAATGATGCCGAATGTCAATGTGTTTTGTGCGGGAATGCTGAATAGGATTTTTGGATAGATTTATAACACTTGTTCTGTCACAAAGAATGGGAATGCAACCTAATGTGTGATTATAATCTAGAAGTTGATGTTTGACACAAATGACTTGGGTACCACAGCTACCAGCGGAAACATACTCAGCTTCTGCAGTTGAAAGAGCTACAAAATGTTGCTTTTTAGAAGCCCAAGAAATAAGACACCCTCCTAGATATAAACACAACCCACTTGTGCTTTTTCTATCAAGTTTGCACCTAGCATAATCAGCATCACTATATGCAATCAAGTCCAATTTACATCCAGCAGGATACCAAAGACCCAAATCACATGAAGAAATAAGATATTTGAAAATTCTTTTAACGGCAGACATGTGACTATCTTTAGGATTTGCTTGAAATCTTGCGCACATGCAGATACTGAATTGAATATCTGGCCTAGAGGTAGTTAAATAAAAAAGAGATCCAATCATACCTCTGTAAAGTGTAGCATTAACATGCTTACCAGAAGTATCACTCTCAAGTCTTACACTTGTGGCCATTGGTGTGTTGGATGGCTTGATGTTTTGAAAGTCAAACCTCTTGAGCAACTCCTTAACATATTTTGTTTGACAGAGAAAAATTCCTTCAGCAGTTTGATGTACTTGCAGACCTAAAAAGAATGTAAGTTCACCCATGAGACTCATTTCAAATTCAGATTGCATAAGATGGGCAAACTCATTGCATAAAGTATTATCTGTTGATCCAAAAATGATATCATCAACATAAACTTGAACAACAATGAAATGATTTTTTACAGTTTTTGTAAACAATGTTTGATCAATGTTTCCTCTTATGTAACCTTTATTTACAAGAAAGGAGCTCAACCGGTCATACCAAGCTCTTGGAGCTTGTTTAAGACCATAAAAAGTCTTATTAAGTTTAAAAACATGATTGTGAAATTTTTTATTTTCAAAACCAGGGGGTTGTTTGAAAAAAATATTTTCTTTTATGTATCAATTTAAAAATGCACTCTTGACATCCATTTGAAAGACTTTGAATTTCAAAGAAGCAGCAAATGCAAGGAATATTCGAACAGCTTCAAGTCTTGCTACAGGGGCATAAGACTCTTCAAAATCAATACCAAGTTCTTGGTTATACCCTTGAGCAACAAGTCTAGCTTTATTTCTAACAATTTGACCAGATTCTTTCAATTTATTTCTGAAAATCCATCTAGTTCCAATGACAGAAGTTAAATCTGAAGGTTTTGGTACTAAATCCCAAACTTGATTTCTTTCAAATTGATGAAGCTCTTCATGCATAACATTTATCCAGTTTTCACAAGATAAAGCTTCATCAACATTTTTGGGTTCAATTTGGTAAAGTAGTGCCAAAGAATCTTCAACTATGACAGAATAAAAAGATGATCTGGTTCTTATTCCATCTTGCAAATTACCAACAATACTTTCAAGTGGAAGATCTCTTAAAAATCTGGGTTCAGAAATTACCTCAGGGTTTGCATGATTACCTGAATTACTTGAAGTTGGCAATTCAAGAACCTCTTGTGCATTTTGTACTTCTTGCTCTTCAAGATTTGTAGATAGATGTTCAAGAAAATCATCCTCATCATCACATAATGGAGTTTTGCATGAAGTAGGAATGTCAATCTTTTGGAAGTTTTCATCAAAAATGACATGTGGAGATTCTTCCACAGTCTTATTTTTCAAAATATAAACTCTGTAAGCTCTTGAAGTTTCAGAATAACCTAAGAAGATTGATTCAAAACTTTTTGCATCAAATTTATCAAGATTTTCTTTGTTGTTATTGTGAACAAAACATTTGCAACAAAATTTTTTGAAATATGACACACTTGGCTTTTTATTTTTGAACAACTCATAAGGGGTTTTTCTGATCTTTGGCCTTACCAATGCTCTATTCAAAATGAAATTAGCTATATTTACAGCTTCTGCCCAAAAAGATTTAGACAGTTTACTTTCAATGAGCATAGTTCTAGCCATTTTCACAAGAGTTCTATTTTTTCTTTCTACAACTCCATTTTGTTCTGGAGTTCTAGGGGAAGAAAACTTATGGAGAATTTTCAGTTCAGTACAGAGATCAGAAAATGATTTATTTTCAAATTCACCCCCATGATCTGTCAAAATGGAATTCAGTTTGAAAGATAAACCCACTAAGGCAAAATTGTAAAATCTCCTGAATTCGGAACATGCATCACTTTTATGTGATAAGAATAAGACCCAAGTATATCTTGTAAAGTCATCAATGATCACAAAGCCATATCTATTACCACTGAGACTTTGAGTTCTGGTTGGACCAAAAAGATCCATATGAAGCAACTAAGTGGTTTAGATGAAAGTACTTCATTGAACACTTTAAAAGATTTTCTTGTTTGTTTTCCTTGAGCACATATCCCACAAACAGGATTGTCAATGACTGGGAAAGATTCAGGAAGACCTTTTACAAGATTCATTCTTATGAGTTTACTAATGGTTGTGAAACTTGCATGACCCAACCTTTTGTGCCACAACCAAGCAGTGTCATTTTTATTTTCAATCAAACAAACATTTAAAGAGGAATTATCACACAAATTAATCATGTAGACATTATTTTCTCTTTTTCCAATCAATTTAATTTTCTCAGAAGAGGGGTCAATTATTTTGCATGAATTATGTTCAAAAAGAATCTTGTGACCATTGTCACACAATTGACTAATGCTAAGCAAGTTGTAATTCAAACTCTCAACTAAACAAACATCATCACTTATGGTAATGCAAGACTTACCAATTTTTCCTTTGCCAATTATTTTTCCTTTATTCTTACCTCCAAAGGTGACTGATCCACCTTCCTTTTCAATCAAACATGAAAATTTATTTATGTCTTCTGTCATGTGCCGTGAGCATTCACTGTCAAGAATCCAGATGTTGTTGGAATTGGATGCACGGCTTTCCTGCACATAACAAATTAGACAAGAAAAGTTTTTGGTACCCACATGAGATTGGTACCAACATCCTGAGTGAGAAGAGATAACAAATCATTTCTAACCCAAATTTGTGTATTTTTCTTCACAGTGTTTTTTGAAAAAAAAGATTCAACTATTTGTTTTTCAATTTTCTAAACATTATACCTCTTAGTTGATTTGTTCTACTGTGAAAAACTTGGAATGTATTGCTGTTGATATGCAGGAAAAGATGAATGATAGAAATAAGGATTGAACCTGTAACGCCCCAGAAATTTAAAATGTTAAGAAAATAGAAATAATTTGGTTAAAATACCTTAGGGTTGTTATTAAATTGTGATAATTAGATGATAGACTTAATTAGTGGTAATGAACGTTATTCGAGTATCGTACCTCGAAGTGCGTGCCTCCACAGGGCGATACTGGAAAACGACAACGAAATAAAAATCCGAGAACATCACAATTTCCAGAAAAATGTGGAGAAATCAAATATGTAATTATCTGAATTTTTCGACGTACGAATTTCAAGGTACAGTCGACGCGACCATTATTCGGGTGATTTTTCACCTAGTGTAAAATAAACTCTAAAAATAAAACTAAAGTCACCATAATTTGTAAAACCATCCAATTAGTCTATGGTTGAAATTTGAACTCAATTGGACACCATCTAGAGGTGTTTGCCTAGTGATCATTGGGCTAGCCGAATTAGGGACTATTTACGGTGATGATTTTATGGGAATTTTTGGTGTGTCCACGTGTGAAGTGTTGTGAAGGCCACAACACATGGTAGAAGCTTCTATGCTTATGCCTTATGTGTAAGTGTTGGATGGGTTGCATGAAACAGGTGTTACAATGAGAACCCAATCGATTTGACTATTACACCTGTACGTGAGAGGTGTCACCGTGCATGGGCAAGCGACTGGGTTATAAGAACCCTTCTCCAGCCAACATCTCCTTTTCTCTTTTCCACCTCTGCTGCTTGTGCTTTTGTTGTTTTGCTATGGGTTGCTGTTACTCTTGCTAGTCTTCTTGCCGTGGGTGTTTCCTTTGCTTGGGGGGGGGGGGGAATTACTGCTAGAGCTATAGTGGATCTTAGTGGAGCTGGTGCTTCTTCTAGAGGAGTGGCAAATTGTAGTTGTTGGTGGACTACCAGTGGCAACCTTGGACTCTTTTTCTTCCTGTTGGTTGTTATGTTGATGCTATGCTTGCAAAGCTCTCCACAGTTGGTGTGTAGCTGGGGCTACTGGTTCTATTCCTTCTTGCATCCCTGTTCTTGCTCAAGTTGTTGCTAAGGGAGCTGCGAAGCTAGCTCTTGGGTGGTGTTGTTGCTATTGCAACAACAAGCTATAGTTGCTTCTTCCCATGCTTGTGGTTCTTCTCCAACTGCTACACTGTGGTATTGAGGATTTCTACATCAAGAAAGAATTCGTACAACTCAGATAGGTAGGATTCAATTCTTTCCTTCCTCTCTTACTCTTACTCTTGAACATGCTATGGAACTTACTAATTAGGTGTTCAAGCTTTCAAGCTCTTATTATTCTCTAAGTATCCTTAGAATAGCATGTGCGTCATGTACTGCTATAAAAGTTTACCTTGAATTCAAGCAGTCAATGCTTTGGCAAAGGATAATCTTACAGTTCCGTGTTGTGTAAGATTCTCTTCATATCCTTTCTCTTTTCTAAATCTTTGAACCCCACCTTTGTTAAAGAAGACTTGATCACTTGCTTAATTACTATAAATATGTGAATTCTCTTTTGTAAGCCATGAAACCATCCCTTATAGTCTTGTTTTAGTTGTGTGGTTTTAGGATTCCATTCTTAATCCTCTAGTTCTCTTGCCACCTTTTCCTTGATTCTTTGGTAAATGGCATGTGATACTTTAAAGCATGCTATTCTTTCAGTTTGAAAACTCAGATTATTGTGAAATCTGAGAAGTCATGTTATTGATCATGATATTTCCAAAGTTTAGAAAATATGTCCATGTTAGGAAATCAATATTACACCAAGTTTTAGTTGATTCTTAAGTTACAAGTAACCATATGTTACTAGCTTTGATCCAGTTGACTGAATTTAGAGTGTTGATTCTATTATCTAGACTGGTTAGAACCTCAACGGTTTTCTACGTTTAGTTAACTTAATTCGTTGAGAAGTTATAAAACTTTCAAAAGAGTACATTTGATATATGTTCAGCTGAGAATAGTGAAGAGAAAGTAGTTCTTGAAAGAGTACTTTCCATTATCTCCTTCGAGTTAACTTCTTGCTAAAAACATCTTTGCAAATTATGTTTCATGATCTTCCTTTTTCTGATCATGTTTCAATGAGTATTACATCTGAAATCATACTTGCTTGGAGTCCTATTTATGTTAGGAATGTTAGAGAAACTTTATAGAACCATTAGAGGTTGAATGGACTGGTTTTCTGACAATTGACACAGCCCCTGTCGACAGACGAAGAGCTAGCTATCGACAGGAACCCCTGGCCATAACCATAAAACCAGCACTGTGTGTGGTTGTCGACAGGCCTCTGGGTTGCTGCCGACAGATGCACACAGGTCTGAAACCTCAGCTCTAGAAATCAGCCCCTGTCGACAGCAGATCCAAGCTTGTCGACAGGTCTGGTCAAAGTCATGTTTCCAGCTTCTTTTTGACTCCGTTCTTCCCTAAAAATCCTATTCAATTGTTCTACTTGTTAGTCTACCTTTATCATATAGATTTTACCACCAAAACACTCACTTAAATCAGTCAAGTTATCTTTCCTTTTTCCTTGAGTTATTTCTTCAAGTTACGAACAAAGTTGTTCTTGTGAAACTATCAATTCCTAAAATCAGTGAAAGAACCAAAGTTCTTTGGTTCTTGTGTGCAAACCTTGAGTAACTATGAGTAAAATCCTTGTATCCTTGACTCATTACAACAATTGAGTGTGTTATGATGACGAGTTGCGAGTCTTTCGGACTCATTTGAGTAATATGCCTGGCAAATAAAGGGCTGGTTCAGTCCTGGGGGGAGCGCCCGAATTCGTCAGTGGCCGCGCGGGGGCGATGAGGACAGTGGATGTTGGCATGCATCATTAAGTGTTTGATTAGTCATCATGATACACATGTGTGTGTGAATACGTGCTTGATTCTAAACTTAAGTGATATCCTGAGTTATTGACCATGTTTCTATATTATCGTTGTTCTTATGTGTTATTGAATTGACTCATTCATTAATAGCTTTGAACACTCATTGTTAATAATGTTCATGTTCTTATCTTGAGATCATACATGTGAATCCTTCTTAATTCAAGGAATTGAATTCTACTGGGCTAGTTAGCTCATTAAATCCTACTATTTCAGGTATCTACAATTCTAGAAGATGGGAACTTCGGGATTTGTGTGTGGAGAGATCAACTGTGGCGACATTTTATTTTTGAGATTGTAAAGCAAGAATTATGTAACACCTATTGAATGGCAAATAATACATGTTATTTAGTGAAGCTTCTGAGTAATTGTCCTGTTCAATTAATATAATTTTACTCTTGATTTCTCATTCGTTCACGTTCCGGCAATTATGGCATATTAAATGTCGTGACGTGACAGAATGTTATCAGAGCATTAGTTCGATAAATCTAGGGATAACCTGTGAGGATGGGTAGAAAGCCTAAGGTTAAGCTAGATGAGTATAGTTGGATATAAATTCTATTGAGTATGAAATGAAAATTTGGGGGTTGGTTTTTCCCTATGATTCTTCTCCACTTCCAAAACTTCATGCTTGTAGTTCCTTTATCCGTATAAACCCATGTTTACATTTGTCCTTGATTCTGAAAGCGTCATTAGGGTTGTTTTCCTGTCCATTATGATCATGTTTTAGTTAGAGTTGTGTTATGACCCAAGCATACTATGAAACTTATCCCATTAGTAGCAAGAAAAGGTGGTTAGGAAGTGTTGCACTTCTAGTTATCATCTTGCTTTTAGGTTTCCATGCTATAGTATATCCCTATTGTCCTACTTGTCTCCCTCATGAAATATGGTGTTAGAACTGGAATTAAGACCATTTTAATGTTACCAATCATGTAAGGACTCATAGAAACACTTGGTAGAATTTTATGTGGTAGTTTTATCACATTTTTGAAAGTTTAGATCTCACCTGTCGACATGGACCATGCTTCCAGAACCTAGAAATACAAAACTGTTAGTAACTGTCGACAGATAGCCTTGATCTGTCGACAGATGTCCTTCACCTGTCGACAGTCGATTCTTGTCTGTTGACAGCCAGCACCTACCAGTCAGCAGGTTCAGTCAGAAGTGTTAGCAGGACTCTTGTAAGAGTCAGCAGGACCCTTGTAAGACTGAACTCATACCTTATTTACATTCCATATCATTTAAGTAATTAAGATATTACATGTAAATAAGGAAGTACCCCCCATTTGAATCCAATAAAAATATCAGAAAAATCATATCTCTTACCAATAAAAAGTCAACTCTCCCACCGGAGAAGAAAAACATGATTTTTGCGATTCTATCAAAATAGCGTCTTTCTAATTTCTCACAATTTGGCCTACCTAAAAATTTCATAATTCGAATAAACTTACTAGAATGTTAAAAATCCAAGGTTCGGTGAAAAATGGTTAACACACATATAACTTCTCCAAGGGAGCCCTCTCCTACTGAAGGAAAAGTCAAACCAGTTCATCCCTTAATTTACATCAATATGATTTTTGAATTGATATGTTATTATCTCCGATTCTAAATAAGAATTAGTAAATGAATGGTTTAACCGATCATATAGATTTCATGACCATCTTCGTGATATATTCTTCCGTTGACTTTCCCATGTTCTTGGATTCTAAATTATTATATCATTGAAATGAATAAGTTATTCCTCATTTACCTCTATCCCTCACTAAATCAAGTGAAACTCTTTAATAACTTAAATGTGTGGAACACTCACACAATTGATGACTCAAAGTTTTGAGATCGTCTTAAATCTCACAAACTGTATACATACAATGTAGGATTGAATCTGTTTATGTCTAATGGAGTAAACAATCAAACAAAATAGTGAAGAAAAGAAGTAGGAAAAATATCTAATTAGGAGGAATTTTGAAGAAATGTAAGGATATGCAAATACATTGCACAAGAATTTGGACTTAGTGAAATCACCCCTTGATCAAGTACATCCTCTAAAGGCTTAAACTCATCAAAATTTCCCTTCTAACTGTATCCTAAGAATCAAATGTTTTCTAGTCGAGTTAAATCCTATAGTTTTGCTTCAATTAATTAATAGCATGGCGTGTTAACGTATACAAACAAATTGACTTGGGTCAGTAGGAAGTTTCATAAGAATCAACCCTATATTTTCTAGAATTGACCTCAATCAGGTGATTGTAGTTTTGATTAATTATCCATCACGTAGAGTTGATTTTGTAATATCCCAATATCAACCTCACATATGAGTATAGTCAACCTAACCTCCACTTGGAGATAACCTCAAGTCGTATCTTTCTCTATGTATTAATTAGAAACTTAACTAGTGTTAACCTGATCTCCATGTAGTGTCAACCTAAGAGGTAATCATGGTCAACACACCTAATAGACCTTTTGATTTTATGAATTTTCATATGCTATAGAAGACTTGTGTTAAATATTTATTTTATTTAGTTAGATATATGAAAACCATGAACACAACATAAATCATCTGTCATATCTTGAGATCCTACAAGAAGAAGGCACCATTTAATCATGGAAATTAATGTGTCAAATAACCAAATACATGCTGTAACAATTATATGAATCAGAAAAGCTGAGTTTTAAATCACATGATTAACTAACTAAATTTAATTTGTTTGCTCAACCAGCGTAATGGGAGAAGAAGCACAATGGAAAGAGGTTCGACATGCAATGGACAACCTTGCTCAGTCCTTAGAACGAATAGTTCCCTTCGATAACCAAGGAAAAATGGAACTGCATAAGGACATTAAGAGTCTAAACTCTCAAGAAACAGTGAGTATTACAGTGTCCATACGGAAGAAGACAATTCTCCCCAATAATAGAGAAATAGCTGGCAAACAGAAGATGAAGCAGAGCAAAGAGAACAAAAAGAATAAGAAACCCAAAAAGCAAGCAAATGAAGCTTGTGCATCTTGTCACAAATCAGGCCACATCAAAGAGAACTGCTGGCGGAGACTAGGAGCGTGTTTAAAGTGCGGAAGTCTAGAGCATCGGATCTCAGAATGTCCTGTACTCTGTCAGAGCAAAGACAAGAGTTCAGGAAAAACTTGAAGCCACAAGGAAAAGTGACTGAAGTTATTAGAAGTAAATTTAAGTATAAGTTAATAGGATTAGAGTATAGTAAAAAGTGTTTGAATTTAGTTGTTGTAGTAGGATAAAACTTGGTAAGTTATGCCAATCAATGTAATTTTACAAGGCTGATTATGGAGTTCTGTACTGGAAATCTTATGTGATAAATAAAATTCTCTTTGTCATAAAATTCTCGTTGTCTATTTTTACTCATCAAACTTGATTACCTTTTCAAGGGAATATGTACTCATATAACTCTATGAGGGTTATAGTTATTCCTTGATAAAAGAAATCTTAGGAGTAATATACTACTACCAGAAATAAGAAATGTAGCAGCATGTACTAATGAAACCCCTGTTCATCACATGGCTTCATAAGATTTAAAAATGCTAACTAATATTCAGATTTCCATCAACTAATGATGTCGTGTTATAGAAAGTGTATAGCATGGTAATCATAATAAGATTAGTGAAACTAATCTGAAATAGATAAAGATTCCAAAAACTGAAAACTTACATCTTTGTGATCCATCCAAACTAAGTCAAGAGGTTTGGAGGACCAAACTCTTTTTAGTGGGAGAGAGTTGTAACGCCCCAGAAATTTAAAATGTTAAGAAAATAGAAATAATTTGGTTAAAATATCTTAGGGTTGTTATTAAAATGTGATAATTAGATGATAGACTTAATTAGTGGTAATGAACGTTATTCGAGTATCGTACCTCGAAGTGCGTGCCTCCACAGGGCGATACCGGAAAATGACAACGAAATAAAAATCCGAGAACATCATAATTTCCAGAAAAATGTGGAGAAATTAAATATGTAATTATCTAAATTTTTCGATGTACGGATTTCAAGGTACAGTCGATGTGACTATTTTTTGGGTGATTTTTTACCTAGTGTAAAATAAACTCTAAAAATAAAACTAAAATCACCATAATTTGTAAAACCATCCAATTAGTCTATGGTTGAAATTTGAACTCAATTGGACACCATTTAGAGGTGTTTGCCTAGTGATCATTGGGCCAGCCGAATTAGGGACTATTTACGGTGATGATTTTATGGGAATTTTTGGTGTGTCCACGTGTGAAGTTTTGTGAAGGCCACAACACATGGTAGAAGCTTCTATGCTTATGCCTTATGTGTAAGTGTTGGATGGGTTGCATGAAACAGGTGTTACAATGAGAACCCAATCAATTTTACTATTACACATGTACGTGAGAGGTGTCACCGTGCATGGGCAAGCGACTGGGTTATAAGAACCATTCTCCAGCCGACATCCCCTTTTCTCTTTTCCACCTCTGCTACTCGTGCTTTTGCTGTTTTGCTATGGGTTGCTGTTACTCTTGATAGTCTTCTTGTTGTGGGTGTTTCCTTTGCTTTGGGGGGGGGGGGGGGGAATTACTGCTGGAGCTATAGTGGATCTTAGTGGAGCTGGTGCTTCTTCTAGAGGAGTGGCAAATTGTAGTTGTTGGTGGACTACCAGTAGCAACCTTGGACTCTTTTTCTTCCTGTTGGTTGTTATGTTGATGCTATGCTTGCAAAGCTCTCCACAGTTGGTGTGTAGCTGGGGCTACTGGTTCTATTCCTTCTTGCATCCCTGTTCTTGCTCAAGTTGTTGCTAAGGGAGCTGCGAAGCTAGCTCTTGGGTGGTGTTGTTGTTATTGCAACAACAAGCTATAGTTGCTTCTTCCCATGCTTGTGGTTCTTCTCCAACTGCTACACTGTGGTATTGAGGATTTCTACATCAAGAAAGAATTCGTACAACTCAGATAGGTAGGATTCAATTCTTTCCTTCCTCTCTTACTCTTACTCTTGAACATGCTATGGAACTTACTAATTAGGTGTTCAAGCTTTCAAGCTCTTATTATTCTCTAAGTATCCTTAGAATAGCATGTGCATCATGTACTGCTATAAAAGTTTACCTTGAATTCAAGCAGTCAATGCTTTGGCAAAGGATAATCTTACAGTTCCGTGTTGTGTAAGATTCTCTTCATATCCTTTCTCTTTTCTAAATCTTTGAACCCCACCTTTGTTAAAGAAGACTTGATCACTTGCTTAATTACTATAAATATGTGAATTCTCTTTTGTAAGCCATGAAACCATCCCTTATAGTCTTGTTTTAGTTGTGTGGTTGTAGGATTCCTTTCTTAATCCTCTAGTTCTCTTGCCACCTTTTCCTTGATTCTTTGGTAAATGGCATGTGATACTTTAAAGCATGCTATTCTTTCAGTTTGAAAACTCAGATTATTGTGAAATCTGAGAAGTCATGTTATTGATCATGATATTTCCAAAGTTTAGAAAATATGTCCATGTTAGGAAATCAATATTACACCAAGTTTTAGTTGATTCTTAAGTTACAAGTAACCATATGTTACTAGCTTTGATCCAGTTGACTGAATTTAGAGTGTTGATTCTATTATCTAGACTGGATAGAACCTCAACGGTTTTCTACATTTAGTTAACTTAATTCGTTGAGAAGTTATAAAACTTTCAAAAGAGTACATTTGATATATGTTCAGCTAAGAATAGTGAAGAGAAAGTAGTTCTTGAAAGAGTACTTTCCATTATCTCCTTCGAGTTAACTTCTTGCTAAAAACATCTTTGCAAATTATGTTTCATGATCTTCCTTTTTCTGATCATGTTTCAATGAGTATTACATCTGAAATCATACTTGCTTAGAGTCCTATTTATGTTAGGAATGTTAGAGAAACTTTATAGAACCATTAGAGGTTGAATGGATTGGTTTTCTGACAATTGACACAGCCCCTGTCGACAGACGAAGAGCTAGCTGTCGATAGGAACCCCTGGCCATAACCAGAAAACCAGCACTGTGTGTGGCTGTCGACAGGCCTCTGGGTTGCTGTCGACAGATGCACACAGGTCTGAAACCTCAGCTCTGGAAATCAGCCCCTGTCGACAGCAGATCCAAGCCTGTCGACAGGTCTGGTCAAAGTCATGTTTCCAGCTTCTTTTTGACTCCGTTCTTCCCTAAAAATCCTATTCAATTGTTCTACTTGTTAGTCTACCTTTATCATATAGATTTTACCACCAAAACACTCACTTAAATCAGTCAAGTTATCTTTCCTTTTTCCTTGAGTTATTTCTTCAAGTTCCGAACAAAGTTGTTCTTGTGAAACTATCAATTCCTAAAATCAGTGAAAGAACCAAAGTTCTTTGGTTCTTGTGTGCAAACCTTGAGTAACTATGAGTAAAATCCTTGTATCCTTGACTCATTACAATAATGAGTGTGTTATGATGATGAGTTGCGAGTCTTTGGGACTCATTTGAGTAATATGCTAGGCAAATAAAGGGCTGGTTCAGTCCTAGGGGGAGCGCCCGAATTCGTCAGTGGCCGCGCGGGGGCAATGAGGACAGTGGATGTTGGCATGCATCATTAAGTGTTTGATTAGTCATCATGATACACATGTGTGTGTGAATACGTGCTTGATTCTAAACTTAAGTGATATCCTGAGTTATTGACCATGCTTCTATATTATCGTTGTTCTTATGTGTTATTGAATTGACTCATTCATTCATAGCTTTGAACACTCATTGTTAATAATGTTCATGTTCTTATCTTGAGATCATACATGTGAATCCTTCTTAATTCAAGGAATTGAATTCTACTGGGCTAGTTAGCTCATTAAATCCTACTATTTTAGGTATCCACAATTCTAGAAGGTGGGAACTTCGGGATTTGTGTGTGGAGAGATCAACCGTGGCGACATTTTATTTTTGAGATTGTAAAGCAAGAATCATGTAACACCTATTGAATGACAAATAATACATGTTATTTAGTGAAGCTTCTGAGTAATTGTCCTGTTCTATTAATATAATTTTACTCTTGATTTCTCGTTCGTTCACGTTCTGGCAATTATGGCATATTAAATGTCGTGACGTGACAGAACCATTGGTTACCACTGTACCTTTGGTTCCAAGACTTATTCTATCTTCAATTGTAAGAGGAGAAAACATTCTAATTTCCATGAGAAAGATGATTATTGATTGGTTTGAAGTTTCTGTGATTTTTATAAGAAGGGTAGGTTGAACTCTGACTGGGATAGGTCGACCTGTGCATAATGTGTGTCAACCTAGGTAGGGTATGTGTTGACCTCTCAGGTTATTTTTGTTTTTGTATTTTTCCTTTGTTTTCAGATGAGCTTGCCTTGACAAATTTTATTGAAGGAGTTTTTGATGATTTTATTTTCTTTGGAGATGATTCAGTTTTCTTTGAATTTTGTGGTTCAAAACCTAAGCCATGCTTATTTAAATTCATCTTAACTCCAAGTAGAGCATTCAGATTGTCTTTCCCTTGAGTGAAGTTCTTGATGATATCTTCTTTTTCTTCAATGCAAAGATTGAGTTTTTCAATTTGATTCAAATTTTCATGATTTTCCTTTTCTTTTTCTTCAAATTTCTTGATAGAATTGATGAGTTCTTTATTCAATTTTTGAATTTTCAATTTCAGATCATCAACAAAAATCAATAGTTTATCATTTTCTTTGATTTGGTCTGAAATTTGAGCTTCTAATTCAGAAATCTTTACAGATGATGAAGTATCATGAAGAATGCTGTCAATTTTTATTTTCAAGTATTTATTTTCTTTTCTAACATCAGAAAGATTTTCAACTAAATTATCATATGCTTCTTGCCAATCTTCAATGGTAAATAGTTCAAAGGATATATCTACCTGTTCTTCGCTGCTTCCAGCCATGAAGCAAACTTCATTTTCATCTGAAGTTGAGGATTCTTCATTGCAACAGCTTTCATCATCTGACCATGTAGCCACCATGGCCTTGTTCCTCTTTTTGTGGAACTCCTTCTTGTGGTTTATGTGCTTTTCCTTCTTACCTTCTGGACAATCAGCCTTCATATGTCCAGATTTGTTACACCTATAACACACAGGAATTTCATCAGTTTTCTTATGATCAACATGGGAGAAGTGTTTCTTTTTACTAGACATGGCATTTTGCTTATTACCATAACTCTTCTTGTTTGATTTCAGAAATGCCTTAAATTGTCTAGTGATAAAAGCAAGATTATCATGATCAGATTCCGATTTCTCAGACTCAGAATTTTCTTTCGATTTTCCTTTATTACTTGATGAAGCTTTAAGAGCAATGGTTTTTTTTTTTAGCATGTGTTCTTCTGATCTCTTAAGGTTTAACTCATATGTCATTAATGATCCAATGAGTTCATCCAATGTGATTTTGGATAAATCCTTTGAATCTTCAATGACAGTTGCTTTAGTGTGCCATACAGGAGATAAGGAACGCAAGATTTTTCTTACCAATTCTTCATTTGAGTATTCCTTACCCAAAGATCAAAGACCATTGATGATAACCATGAACCTAGCAAGCATCTCAGATATAGTTTCATCAGATTTCATGATAAACAATTCATAATCAGAAACTAACATGTTAGCCTTAGTCTCCCAGACCTGAGATGTGCCCTCATAAAGCAATTCTAATTTATCCCACATCTCCTTGGCAGACTTACACATAGAGATTCTGGAATACTCATTTGGATGGATGGCACATTGCAGCATGTTCATGGCACTGTAGTTCAGGGTGACCCTTCTGATCTGCTCCCTAGTCCATTGATCTTCATCTCTAGTGACTTCAATTGGTCCTTTTTCAACAATTCTCCATACTTCATAGTTCTGTGCTCTAAGAAAAACCATCATCCTATTCTTCCAGTAAGGATAGTCAGTACCATCAAAAAATGGGGAATGACCTTCAGCAACAAAACCTCGAGAGTCCATGATAAAGACAATCAAACCAAAACACACCGCAATTTGAGCAAGTGATCAAAATTTGAAATACAGAAAATTCACCAAAGCACCTCAGAGTATAGAATTGACTCTTACCCTCTCTGATACCAGTTGTTGGGGATCAGATAGGTGACTTTGACAAAAGAACTACGAAATTGTGTGTATGGCAGCGGAATTAAAATAAGTAAAACACACAATTCGATCAGATACAAGTGTGGTGTGTGAGTATAGTGAATAGAAACAACAAACCACACATCAAACCACAGTGCACTGAAGAATTTTAAGGTGGTTCAGAGAACACAACTTGTGTCTCCTACGTCCACCTCCTCACAATGGAGGAACCACTAGCACAAGTGTAGTACAATCTGAGCACAACGACTCCAACCTCTTTGAGTGCAACGACTCAAAGAAATCCAGGAGATAGGCACAACGACCTACTCCAAAGACCACTTATGAATTCAGAAAATTCACAAGCCCTTGAGCACTATGGCTCAAGCACCAGAGCACAACGGCTCCAACCCAGAGCACTAAGGCTCCAAAATAGAGTACAAAGTACTCAACCCTCTGGATCACAATAGATCCATATTCTGCTAGAATAAGCACACTTGGAGAATAGATCCTCTAGCATGATCTATCTCAGTACAATTGAAATGGTAGAGACAAATAGAGTTGGGAGATCTGTGTAGAACACATACACAGATTTCCTAGAGAAATTGACACTCTAACCAAGTACAAACTCGGCTCGATCTCCTTCTTGATCAGCACTGCTACAATCACGAACTCCTCCTCTTCTTCTCCTTCTTCTTCCCTTGGCGGCACTGCTCTGCTCCTCTGGATGCAGATCCCTTTTTCCCGCTCTTCTTCCCTTCTTCCAGAATGCTCTTGGCTCTTCTCTTGCGTGGGATGGCTTTGGAGTACCAAACACATGGGTATTTATAGCCCCATATGTCCATAAGGAGCCTTAGGGTACGTGGGCACATGATCCAAGACCAATCCCATTGATCCCTAGGAGGCCACGTGTCTAGATGGATCTTAAGATGAAAATTCAGTCGGAGTGTGTCGACACTACCACTGAGTTTGTTGACACACTGTCCCATTTACGCAAAAAGGGTCTTCTAGATGCTGGGACTAGTGTCGACACTACCAGGGACTGTGTCGACACCCTGTCCCAGTCAGGCAACTGGGTCTCCTGGGAACTGGGTCTAGTGTCGACACGACCATGGACTGTGTCGACACACTTGACCCTGTTTTCATGAAAAAACTTCAGGAACTCTGACCCAATGTCGACACCATCAATGGGTGTGTCGACACTACCATGACAAAATCTGGATATTCCTAAAAATTTAACACATAAGCCATTAGTACAAGATATTATCATTAAAATATGAGATATTAAACATCAAAAACATGTTGTTTAAGCATTATTGTGATATGTATTAGATGTATAACATGTTCAACATGTCATCATCAAAATCAAAGTATGAGTGATGTTCATTGGTCATCATTAAAATACAACTTTAGGAAATTCCAAAACACACTCAACCCAATAGTGGCATGTGTCCAGGTTTTCCCTCTCACTTTGGGAGCGAGTGTGTTTGGTTGTGGTACCCTGCTTTAGTCTGGGTCCCTCTGAGGTTGACGTGTTGTCCTCGACCTCTGCGGTTGTTTTGGTTCCTGTGTGGTTGTGCAATTTTTTGGTGGTTGGCATGTTGGTACCCGCCCTGAGCTTTGTGTGCGCGTGGCAGGTGTGCTGCCAACTCTTCGTTGGTTCTCCGGTCGTGCGTGTTGTTGGTGAGTCTTGAAGCCAATGGCAGAGTCTCCTGTCGGTTCGTCTGATAACAGTGAGGCCTATTGGCTTGCCAGTACTTGACCACGTGGTTTGTTGACGTTGTGAGGTGCCAAGTTTTGGCTCGACTTCAGACGTCTTCCGTGCTTCTATTGCGATGTGTCGCACTGTGGAGCGTATAGTTTTCTAGTCTTGCGGCTCCTCGTGCATTTGATGTCCTTGTCGGACCACGAGGAAGGTCTGGATGAGACCAAGTGGTGACAGTGGATGTCGTTTTCGCATGTTGAGGTTTCTCTGCTTACGTTGTTGTCCCTGTTGGACCGTGAGGAAGGTCTGGGTGAGACCTAGTGGTGACAGTGGACGTCATTCCGTGTGTTGCAGATCCTCCGCGAGCGTGATATTGCTCTGGTCCTCGTCGCTCACGTGGTTTCTCAGTTGGGCTGGTGATCGATGCTAGCTATTGTTAGTAGCATGAGGTTGTTCCCTTGACACTTGTGGTTGGTTCTCAGATGTTTCTCATGTTGTTGTCAGCAACTGCGTCCTCTGTCGGGTTTGGTTGGCGATAGAGTGGGTTGCTGGTTGGTTGGTCCCAACAGTGGGGTCTGTTGGTGGCTGCAATCGTACGGTTTTCGGCTGGCGTTTTCTACTGTTCAGGTCGGTTTTGGCGTTGCTCGACACTTGTGGGGTTGTCGTTCCATTTGAACGCCCCACGTGTGGCTGGAGCGAGCCATTGGTTTTCGATTGTGTGCTCCACCCGTGTGTTTGGAGCCCGTTGTGTGAGCCGTTGGTTTTCCGGCTTCATGTGCCTGCACTCGTTTGGCGGTGTGGTTGTTGCCACGATGAGGTCGTGGTGAGACTTAGTGGCTCTTCGCACCTGCGCGTGTTTGGCTGTGCGATTGTCGCCATGAGGAAGTCGTGTTGAGATGTAGTGGCTTAATCGCATTGGTCTTACGTTTACTCCATGTGCTTCATTTCGTGCTTCGGGATCTTTTAAGCGTGCTTTAAATTTTAAGGATGAAATTATTTTAAGGGGGGTAGGATGTAAGATTCGGCTTCCAGGCTTTCCGTTCGGTGTCTAGGATGACTGGCCACTAACGGGTCCAGGCTTGGTGATGCGTTAGTGTCGCGTCGTGGGTGCGCAACGCGACGGTCATCCTTGTCGCGATGAGCTTGTGTGTCACGTTCTTGTCGCGCCCGGCTTCTCCATCGCGTCTTCGTGTTACGCACGGTCAACGGGTCACGACAGCTTTCTGTCGTTTCGGTCGTCTGATGCCTGTGAGGGTGGCAGGCGTGTCAGTGCGACCTGTCGCGGCGTTCGTGGGGGACGCGTTCTTGTCGCGGTGCGTTGACCCATCGCATTAAGGTGTTTAACGCGTCGCATTGCCCCGTCGCATCTTGGGTGCCGAAGGCATAAGGCCTTGGCCAGCGACCCTTCCCCCTTTCTCTCTTTTCCCTCTCTTCTCCTTCCCCCTCTGGAGGTGCTCCGCCTCCCTCTCTCCCCTTTATGTGTTTCACACGAGGAGGAGGGCCGTGCGTGGTGTCCTGGCATCGTGGAGCTTGCGTGGAGCGAGGAGGAGGTGGCCAATCAGACGTGAAGGGCCCTAATTGGGTTCGTTTCTTCGTTTAAGGTAGGGATTGCTTAAACCCTTCTCGATCCGGGTGGATTGGGAGCCACTCGAGGTTTGTAGTTAGTATTTACTGCTTCTCTATGCTCCCCTCCCCCGTGTGGTATGTGTGTGACTTGTGGGCGACCCTGGGATGGAGCATCCTGTGGGTCTGCCTCTCTACTGGTGTTGCAACCGCGATGTGCATCGTGACACCAGAAGAAGCATCTGCCCGGTCAGGCGCGACCTTATCGCGACGTGATTGCCTGTCGCGATAAGGATCGCTGTCGCGACGCGTTTTCCTTTCGCGACAGGGTTGCTGTCGCGACGTGCTGCCCCATCGCAACAAGGTTGTTGTTGCGGTGCCCTTCCCCGTCGCGATGGTATCGCGACAGCCTAGGGGGACTTGTCAGTGCCTGTGTGTGCCTCGAGTGTTCCATGGTTCTGGTTGGGGTGTCGGCGTGTGCCTCAAGGCTGGTTTTCCCTCAGGACCTTCAGGTGGGGAACGCGGCAGGTTACCTGACTACGTTCAATGACTGAAGGTGACACCTTTGTGGCCGTGTCCTAGCGGCGGTGCCAGGAGGGTCGCGTCTGTCTAATAATCGATTGACCGGCGGTCAATCAATTATTAGCAGAGCGACGGGTTCTCCGTACTGTCTGGTGGTGTTCCGAGGTTCTATCTTGTTCATGCGTGTCTTGGTTTTCCGACGGCCCTCTTGAGGGTTCGTGCGTGCTGGGCTTGTCGTGGGTTACAAGCTAGCGGTTTGGTGTGGTTCTTGTTGTGCTTGCCCTGCCTATTCACCTGGTGCTTGGCACTTGAAGGCTTGTCCTGTTCAGAGGTTGTCTCTGTTGCCTGGGACCCCCATCCTCGGGAGCCTATTAAGGGAGTGCTCTAGGCTACGAGCGTGCTCGAGATGGCAGCCGAGTTGGCGGACTCTAGAGTGGAGGGGAAAACGAGGTTTGGACAGCGACGCTGAGTCGTTTGTAGAGCTCTCTTGTCTGGGGCGGGACACCGAGGTCGTTGAGGCAGTTTTCTTCCCAGCATGGCCCAGATAGTCCTTTATCTCACTGCCTCTCTCTGCGTTGGTTCTGGAGCCATGTAGTGGTGCTAGGCGTGGGGCCGCAACTTGGCTAGGCTGCAGTGTTGTGTGCGTTTGTGTGTTCTGTGGCAGCTCTGTCTCGTCTTCCATGGAGGTTAGAGGCGAGAGCCAGGCTGGAGAGCAGAGGGAGTGGCTGGTGTGTCCTCCTCTTGGCTGCCAGTGGTGGTGACTTAGTTGTTGTTGTTGTGACGACGTTTCTTCACGATGTATCCAAGTACGACTCGTTGCCCTAGCTTGCATGGCATTTATAGCCTGGCTGTGCCTAGTTTCCGTGGGCGTCGTTGGTCTGGCCTTGTGTGGACCCGTGCTTTTGGTGGTTTCCACTTCGGTGTCCTCTCGATTCCGTTGTCGCGTTCTTGGGTGCCAGTCCGTGGTGGCACCGGCGTGTGTGGCTTCTCGACCTCGCGGTGTGTCCGAGGTCCATGGTGGTTCTGCTTGTGGGCCCTCGACCTTGTGGAGGTCTGAGGTGGTCGTGCTTGCGGTGAGACGTCATTCTCACTTGGTTGTTGTGTGGTCCGGCGGGTGTGCTGAGGGTTGCTTCCGTTTTGTGCCCGACACCGTTGGTTTCTGCGGGAGTCGTGTGTGTGTCACGACCTTAGTTGGTGGTCATGGCATTACATTGTTCTGTTTCACTTCTTAGTAGTACCCTGCTGTAGGTGTTCCTCACTTTACAGCTTTCTAGGGTAGTTTCCTGTTTTCGAAGTTCCTACTGCTCTGGCCGGTGAGGGACTGGTAATCCCTACTGGGCCTTGTTTGCAAGGCCCCCCCCCCTACTTCCTTTAGCTAGGGGCTCGTCATCGCGGGAGCTCAGTGTCGGACGGGTTGCGGAGGCGGCTGTGGCACCGTGTGTTGTCAGCAGCAGTGAGAGCGAGTGTTGGGAGCTCTTGTACCCGAGTGAGTTGAGAGTTGTACTTTGCAAGTTCTCGGGGTATGCCCCTTAAGGACTGCACCGTTCTTCTTGTACCTGTACTTTTACTTGGGACACGTTGTACAGTTGTTTTATTGTTATAGTTATTTAAATTCAGTACATATCTCACTAGACTATTTCTTCTAACCCTTCCGGGTCTTCGGATCCGTGGGTGGCGACGCAAACTTCGGGGTCCCTGGCAGGGGTTCGGGAGGTCGGGTCGTTACATCAACATCAATTAATGCCTATTTCTAGTCTACTGCTGGTAGTTGGCCCTATTTTTGTAATGATATACCTGTGTGTTTTATGGATGGAATGTTGGATGTGCTGGTTTATAAATGGCTGATAGGAGAGATTGGGGAGGTGGAGGTGATGATGATGAGCCCGGGGAGTCCACGCACCAGATGATAGAGAGATTGTGGGACATTATCACTCAGATTCAGACACGGTTGGATCAGCAGCCACCTGTTCAGCCAGCTGTAGCAGCACCACCAATGATAGAGGAGGCAACACCAGCTCCATTTGTACCACCTTACGGAGTAGAGGTACCTCCTATAGCACCTTTACCTCCAGTAGTACCAGTGAGGCCAGCTACTGTGGAGGAGTCGACAATGTTAGTAGAGAGGTTTCTGCATTTGCAGCCACCCACATACTCAGGAGGTCTGAATCCAGACACGGTGGAGCATTGGATACATGAGATTGAGCGGGTGTTTGTTACTATGAGGTGTCCAGAAGCAGATAGAGTGGTCCTAGCTACATACCAGTTGAGAGGTTTTGCACAAGAGTGGTGGAGACTCAAGATGCAAACCGTGTTCGCGGGAAGAGCGGAAGATACCATCACATGGCCGGAGTTTCTTGAAGCATTCAATAACACCTTTTTTCGGTACAAATTCAGAAAGCAAGGAGGGAGAAATTCAGAACACTTCAGCAAGGAAATTTGTCGGTGTTGGAGTATTAAATGAGGTTTATGGCTTTGAGTAGGTATGCACCATATGTAGTTACCAGTAATACCATAATGGTGGAGTATTTCATCTGGGGGTTGAGGCCGAAATTACAAGACGTAGTGATTCCTTTGATGTGTGGGATAGTGGAAGAGGCAGCCCAAAGAGAAGCAATACTTGAAAGAACCGTGCAAGCTAGGCAATCCAGTGGATCAGGATCAAGCGGTGGTAGTTTCCGACTTCCTCAACAATCATCGGGAGTTAGCAAAGGTAAGGCACCTTCAGGAGGAGCATCTTCTTCGGGCTTTGGAAAATGGGGAAACAAACTAAAGAAGATATTTAGAGGTCGAGGAGGTAACAAGCAGCAAGGATTTCAGCAAGGTAGAGGCTATAAGCCGGAGGTGGAGGAGTCCCAGCAAAGCACGGCAAGGCAGCCCGCAGAATTTTGATGTAACAATTGTGATCAGCTGGGGCATTTGGCATGGAATTGTTCATATCTGAGGAGAGCTAGTTATGGAAGAGGAGCACCACAGCAGCAGCAGCAGTCTTCAGCTGAGCGAGGTAGAAGCACACCTTACCAGAGAGGAGGAGGATGAGGTCGAGTGATGGCAATCACGAGGGCTCAAGCTGAAGTGTCGAATTTGATTGAAGGTATTATACCTCTTCTTGAATTTTCAGCTAAAACATTAATTGATCTGGGTGCATCACATTCCTTTATTTTTGAAGACTTTCTTGATAGTATGGTACACCCTTTTGAGGAGAGGCAGTGTGAGCTTGTGGTAGAGGTACCGTATGGAGATTTCATGCTTACTACCTGTTATTTAGATGTGGTTCTTGTTATGATACAAGGGAATCAATTGCCAGCAAGATTGTATGCCCTTCAATTGAAAGAATATGATGTGATATTGGGTATGGACTGGTTGGAAGCATATGGAGCAGTGGTAGATTGCAGAAAGAAGAGAGTATGGTTCAGCTACCCAGGAGGTAGAATATTTGAGTTTCAAGGTATGCCATTTTGTACCCCTAAATTTATCATTTCTACCCTTAACGCTAGGAAATTGATTAATGCAAGGTGTGTAGCCTATTTGGCATCGGTTAGCTTGGTTAAAGCAAGTAAAACAGTGAACATGGTACCCGTTGTTAGAGAGTTTGTAGATGTATTTCCGGATGAGCTACCAGGTTTGGCACCACATAGGGAGGTGAACTTCACAGTTGAGTTGCAACCGGGTAGTATGCCCATTTCTAAGGCACCATACAGAATGGCACCTAAGGAATTGAAGGAGTTAAAGAAGCAGTTACAGGAATTACTTGAGAAGGGTTTCATTCGGCCAAGTCATTCACAGTGGGGAGTACCAATTTTCTTTGTAAGGAAGAAAGATGGCAACATGAGGATGTGTATCGATTACCGCCAGCTGAATCAGATCACCTTAAAGAACAGGTATCCACTTCCACGCATTGATGACTTATTTGATCAATTGCAATCAGCAAGGGTGTTCTCCAAATTAGATTTGAGATCGGGGTATCATCAATTGAGGATCTGGGAGGAAGACATTGATAAGACTGTATTCAGGACAAGGTATGGGCATTATGAGTTTGTGGTTATGCCATTTGGGCTAACCAATGCACTGGCAGCATTTATGAATTTGATGAATAGGATTTTCCATCCATATTTAGATCGGTTTATTGTAGTCTTCATTAATGACATTTTAGTGTATTCAGCCTTAGAAGAAGAACATGCAGCTCATTTGAGGGTCACATTGCAGACATTGAGAGAGCATCAGCTATATGCGAAATTCAGTAAGTGTGAGTTTTGGTTGAAAGAAATACAGTTTTTTGGGCATGTTATTTCAGGTAAGGGTGTTGCAGTTGATCCAGAAAAGGTGGAAGCAATTATGAAATGGGAGGAACCCAAGATAGTGTCAGAAATCAGGAGTTTCCTTGGTATGGCAGGGTATTAGAGGCGATTTATTCAAGACTTCTCCAAGATTGCAGCCCCAATGACAAGACTTACCAGAAAAGGAGTACCATTTGTATGGTCATCCGATTGCAGGCGCAGCTTTATGTAGTTGAATAAGCAGCTCACTTCAGCACCAATATTAGTGATACCGTCAGGCCAAGATGGTTATGTGATTTATATAGATGCATCCAAGAGAGGACTTGGGGCAGTACTTATGCAACATGGAAAGGTAGTGGCTTATGCATCCAGGCAATTGAAACCTTATGAGGAGAATTACCCCACACATGATCTAGAATTGGCAGCAGTTGTATTTGCTCTAAAGATATGGCGGCATTACTTGTATGTTGAGCAGTTTGAGATTTTCACGGATCACAAAAGCTTAAAGTATATTTTCTCACAAAAGGATTTGAATTTGAGGCAACATAGGTGGATGGAATATCTCAAGGATTATGATTTCAGGTTGGCATATTGCCCTGGTAAGGCAAATGTGGTAGCAGATGCTTTGAGTAGAAAAGCAGTAATGAGTCATTTGATGATAAGGGAATGGAAGCTATATGAAGATGTGGCAGAAAATTCCTTATTTGTTCCAAGTAGCCAGTGGAGAGCTGTGTTAGCTAGTAGTACTGTGGAACCATCTTTGTATTGGCAGATTATAGAAGCACAAAAGATAGATGAGCACTTGGCCGATATTGTGAAAATGGAGGATGTCACCATAGATGATGATTGTGTGGTGCAATTCAAGCACAGGTTGTATGTTCCAAGTGAAACAGGTGTAAAGTAGAAAGTGTTAGAAGAAGCGCATCGGTTCAGGTACACCATACATCCCGGGATCACCAAAATATATCAAGACTTGAAAAGGTACTTTTGGTGGCCGAGCATGAAGAAAGAAATAGCAGAATTCATAGCAAGATGTGCAGTATGTCAACAAGTCAAGGCAGAACATCAAAGGCCAGGTGGATTGTTGCAGCCACTACCGATACCACAATGGAAGTGGGATGATATAGCAATGGATTTTGTTGCAAGTTTGCTCAGGTCAACATCAGGACACAATGGTATTTGGGTCTTTGTTGATAGGTTGACAAAGGTATGTAGATTGTTGGAAGTTAGTATGTCATGGACCGGTTGACAAGATTGTATGTGGATAGAATTGTCCCATTGCATGGCATTCCAGTCACTATCATTTCCGACAGGAATCCCAGGTTTACATCCAGTTTTTGGAAGAGTTTGCAAAGAGTTGTGGGCACACAATTAAGGTATAGTTCAGCATACCATCCTCAAACCGACGGACAGATAGAGAGGACGATCCAGACTATTGAAGATATGTTGTGGGCATGTTGTTTGGTTTGGGGAGGTGGTTGGGAACAACACCTTGGTATGGTTGAGTTTGCCTACAACAACAACTATCATTCAAGTATTGGCATGGCACCGTATGAGGCACTTTATGGAAGACCTTGCAGGACACCACTAAATTGGTATGAAGTGGGTGAGAGGTAGGTCATGGGACCAGAATTGGTGCAGCAATGTGCAGAAATGGTAAAGTTTATTAAAGAGAAGCTTCAAATGGCACAAAGCAGGCAAAAGAGTTATGCGGATACACGACGCAGGCCATTGCAGTTTGAGGTTGGTGAATATGTTTTTCTGAGAGTTTCTCCAACTAAGGGAGTAATGAGGTTCAGCAAGAAAGGAAAGTTGAGTCCCAGGTATGTTGGTCCGTTCCAGATTATAGAAAAAATTTGAGAGACAACATACATGTTAGAGCTTCTAGCAGACTTCACCGATGCACATGACGTGTTTCACGTCTCAATGTTAAGAAGGTATATCCGAGATCCATCCCAAATAGTTAGCTATCAAAGAGATGATTTGAAGCCGGATATGTCCATGCCGGAGTATCCCGTGATGATTACAAGCCGTCGTACACAGAAATTAAGAAATAAGGAAATTGAATTGGTAAAGATCAGATGGGAAAACAGGCAGGGCGGTGAAGATACTTGGGAGCTGGCCGATGAGATGTACAAGATGTATCCATACTTGTTTGAGTAAGCGTTAATTTCTTTTTAGGTGATACTTTTATATATATTGAACTGCATCCATGTCTGTTTCATTAATTTCGAGGACGAAATTCTTTTTAGGTGATAGTAATATAATAACTGGTACGTTCAGATCGAGATTTACCGGATTTGGGGGCCAATGTATGGCCCATTGGTAGACCAAGTGGGTCTAACTGTGTTTGCATAGGTCTTTAGCAATAGGTGGGAGGCTGGAGGTTTGGGCATCCCAGCCCAAACCAGCCTCTGACGGGTTCATTGAGAATGCAACTTATATAGACGACACGATTCTCTTTGGTGAATGTGTCCACCTTAGCCGACACGACTTGAAAAGGGGTCAGTCTATCTATCCAGACGCATTTTTCCACCGCTTTTACATGGGCGTCGATGCATGCACGCTATGTGGCGCATGCAGGGACGTCGGGCTTTAAAGGTGTCGCCTAAGTCGGACGCGTTTATAAACGTGCCCGGAAGACTCGACGCAATTCTGATTCACTGTGTTTTGGCCACTTTCCCTTGGCCGAATAGTGCATTGGCACTGATTAACTGGGAGGAGGGTTGTTGCGGGATTTTGGGTGATTTCTAATCGATTGGAATCCGTTCGGCGTGTTTCCGGCGCGAGGAGGTGCTTCGGAGCATGGAGAACGCCGGGTTGTTGTTGGAATTGCATTTTATACACTTGGTAGGGGAATTCTACCATGTTTTCTACCCTGTTTTCTGTTGTATGGGATGTGTAGGCTAAGAAGTGTGTTTCCTCTTAGTGGAATTGCATGCGTAAGATTGTAAGCATGAGTAGGAACTTATTTGTACAACTATTTCTAGCTTTTCATGTCTGTGGGACTGAGTGGTGAGATTTTCAGAACAGGTTTTAGGTTGTGCTCCTGGAGGTTGAAAGGCATCCGATACAGCTGACGCGTTTCTATAGAACGCATCGGCCATGGTCGACGCGATTCGGCCTTAAAGGCGTCAATTAGGTCAGACGCGATTTAGTCCTATGAAGACATCCACTGTGTTGGATGCGTTTTAGAAAATGGCCACCCGAGCTTTGAGGTTTTGTGGCCAGTTTGCCCAGTTTGTGTCCCACATTGCTTGGGCTGTGTTACCAAGGCAATGCAGGGTTTGTATGGGTTGTGTTGACCCATATTGTAATCAGTAATGAGGTGTTTTGCGTGGAATTGTGTGCATAGCAAGTTGGGTGTTGCGCCTTCCGTAGTTGCCTCTCCAGTCGGTTATCCTAGCACCGGGTGCTCAGGGTTTGTCTCGGTACGGGAGTACTATCAAGGTTTGTGTTGTCTTCCTGGACACCTTCACTCTTGTGTTTGAGTTGTACATCCGGCTGAGGGAAAGACGACAGGGGACACGCGGCTTGTGTTTGTGGGTGCGCGGCCGTTTGTAGCTCGCTCTTGGTTGGGGGATAGACACCGGTAGACATACTGGTCCCCAGCTAGTTCTGTTTCTAGTGCCTCACTTTAGGGTTCTTGGCCGGAGTCCCTAAAGGTGTCAGGCTTGGACCTGTAGCTGTGTAGTCTGCAGGTGTGGTGGCAGTTGTCTCCGCAGTTCTTGTCTTGATGAGGTGGAGCGGCAGCTGGACCTTCCGTCCGTGGTTGCGAGACTGAGAGGTGTACTTGTGTTGCTTGTCTGAGTCTGTGGTTGGTCTCGCGAACCAGTTTTCGTGACTCGTGTACGGCGTACCCTTCTGTAGCTTGTACGCGCGTTTGTGGCTTGCTGTTTACTTACTTACAGCTATAGCATCCTGCATAGGTGTTGTCATATGTTTAAATGCTTTACAGCTGTATATATCATGTATGTTGTTCTTTATGTTTATTGGCTTTGGGGGAGTTGTCCTACTAAGCCAATGACTTGTGAGGATCACCCCTTCTTCTTCCAGGTGAAGGAGAGTAGGTGGATTCACAACCCTCCTCTAGTTCCGATCAACGCCGCAGTGGAGTCGGGCCCTCGCCACCAGCAGAGTAATGTCTTTACTTGTGGAGCCTTGGGGTTTTGTCCCAGGCTGTTGTATCATGTTTAGAGACTTATGTACGAAACTAAATATGTACATTCATGTAAATATATGTGAGACAGAGTATCTTATATGTGTTCAATGTGTTTCTTTATATTTTCACGGACATGTGCATAACGATATCCCTTGTGAGGCTTCGGCCCGATCGCGGGAGGCGGAGTCGTATCGGGCACGTTATTGCGTTAACAGGCCTGAACAGTGAGGACCGTCACACGAGTGTTGTTTGATATGGGTGCTACACATTCGTTTATTTTCGAGTGGTTTGCTAAGCAGTTAGCAACAGAGTCTGGAGTTGAGGCATGGGAGTTAGAGGTTCCCTTGTCTGTGCATACACCAGCAGGTATAGTAGCGACCAGGAAGTGCATTCCATCCTTACCTGTGTGCATTGAAGATCGAGGTTTGTTCGAGTGCTTCTACTTGCTCAAGATGAAGGACTATGATGCTATACTTGGTCTAGATTGGCTTGAGGAGCACTATGCCTTGGTTGATTGCAGGGGAAAGAAGATTACTTTCCGTATTCCTGGAGAGGATGAGTTTTCACATCTGTTTCCAATGAATCTAGCGAGATGGTTTGTGATCTCCACCATGAAGGCTATGAAGCTGGTAAACAAGGGTTGTGACGCTTTTCTTGCCAATGTGGTCTTATTTCTTAAGGCCGATCAGTCACCTACCCTTGAGGAGATCGAGGTTGTGCAAGAGTTTCTAGACATGTTCCCTGATGATTTGTCTGGATTGCCACCAGCAAAGGAGATAGAGTTCACTATAGAGTTGCTTCCAGGCACCTCACCTATCTCTAAGGCTTCCTACCGGATGGCACTTGCGGAGTTAGCTAAGCTGAAGAAGCAATTGTAAGAGTTGCTTGATAAGGGGTTCATTCGCCCTAGTGTGTCACCAAGGGGCGCACCTGGGCTATTCGTGAAGAAGAAAGATGGTTCCCTCAGGCTGTGCATTGACTACAAAAAGCTGAATCAGGTGACAGTGAAGAACAAGTACCCCTTGCCGCGCATAGATGATTTGTTTGATCAGCTACAAAATACATCCGTGTTTTCCAAGATAGATGTAACGACCCTCCTCATACAGGTACGATTATACCAATCCCCATCGGTACAAAGAGCGTCGTTACAGTGGGATAGTAACCCAACACTAAACAATAAGGTTGATATGTCCATAAATAATAAAAGAGTACAGCGGAATTAAAAGAAATGTTATACTTCATTCCATCATCACCACACATTCCACAGTCTATATAGTAAAAGAAAGTACTAGAGTCCACATTATTACAACTTGAAATGAACTACATTGTCCATACATTGTCCATATGAATAAACTTTATTTAACTATGAAAGAAAAATATAACTATAACGTGAACTCTACTGATTATTCCTTCTCGTATGCAGCGTCAACCTTCACTACGCTTCCCTCAGGCACGAAATCATTTGTCACCTATACGCCGAAGCAAGTATGAGTCTTACAAGACTGAACAAGTAATCTAAAATATAAAACTTACACAGATCACATACATAATAAGCCACTATCAATGAGGAAAAACTCATGCTATCACTCTAATCACAACATTACACATGACATATGGTTCTTATGGTTAACTATACATAAGTCATTCAAATTCCTTCCTATCTAACACATGCTCATGTTAAATCATGAAAGATAACATACACCTACACATGTTTTCTACACATGATATATCCTAGGACGCATGGTTTAAATCTTCATCATATCATTATACGATTTTACCATTTTAAAACATGAGGCTATGTACAAGATAATAGACATTCCTAGCATGGTATCTAATCAATCTCTCATGCATTTATATCTTTTTAGCACACATTTAACTTGCTGTTTTAATGTATAATTCACCATGATATCACCTTTATTAAACATGAATTGAAGATTTAAAATACATTCAAATCGAATGGCAATCATCTACAAATTGAACATGGAACTACATACTAAATGAATAACAATTCTATCATGGATTTAGGCATTATTTTATGTGTTTATCAAAATCATAATCTCATTTAGCTTTCTGTTTCGACATGAATCAAACTTAATTACATGAATTTACACTTATTCTCATGCCATTTCATTCATTTGTCAATTCTACATACTCAATTTTCTACATTGCGTTTCTTTACATATTTACATGCACATATTCATACACACTACCATATAGGTATTATTAAACTATATCACATGATATTAGACATGATATTAGCATAATTCTACAATTATGATGTTAATGCATGAACAACAAAATAAATATGCACATATTAATACATTGATTTTCACATGTGATTGCACTCTCATTATCTTTTACTCTTCCTTACCTATAATTTTACACTTCTTTCATTTCATTTACTCATGCGTTCACGTTTATCATTTATCACAACAATTGCACTTATCACGTGCCACATTCACTTATCACTTTACACTTCTATTCACATTTAATCTCTTAACTTGCCGTGACACATAGTCCTAACTACCAAGTAGAGTAAAACACGCACTTTAGCACTAAGTGCTTATCACTTAACACTTAGCACTCACTTTCACATATTTGTCACCTAGGCAATGCGGTGACAAAGTTAGGTAACTGCGCAGAACCGGGAGAAGCCCTCTCCACCCTAACCAGCGGTACTTATCCACCTCCAGGATTTTATCCTAATGCCCTTAGGATTTATCTCATAACGTTGAGCCTTCCATATGGACTTTTCTATGGTACAGCTCTCAGACCCCTATGGTAGCAGTGTCACACATGGCTAAACATTACATTAATAACTTTATCATCTTTATCACCTTTTACTCATGCTCATACACATATTTTCATCCCATTCCACATACACTTTGCATAATATTCACATTTCCATTTTCAAAAATTCACCTTACTGTTAAACAATGATAAATAACTTAAAATAAGATTTTTAACATGCTGCTAACTTTTAATTTATACAAATTTAGTTCTAACATGCACAACATGGAAATTTTCACATTTAAAACCATAATAATGCCTACTGTCATCAAAATACCATGAAATTTTTATCAAAGGCTAAAAACATTATTCATAACATATAATAAATTTTACATATTTTTCTGAAAAGATAATATATTTATAAAAATTAAATCAAATCAAAGGTGCATTTTTTACTAATTTCTCTAAAGTAAAAATTCTAGTAAAACAGTCTAATATAATAGTGTCAAAGCGTATATACAATCAAGACATCATCACAGAAAACTTACCAAACCCTAACTCACATCTGACCAATTTACACAAATTAAACATGGTTATTCTATACTCATAATTCAATTTCTAGAATTTAATAATTAACACAAATCATGAAAATTCATGAAAACCTCATGACAAGACCTACTAATCAACTTTGACCTTACAAAAAATTTACAGCATGCACACATGTCGGGAAATCAATTAAATACATTTAAGAAGATTAACTAGCAGTTTCAGGACACGGAGGAACTTGACTGCATGGTCCTGGCCACCAACTGAGTTAACTGCGGCATCCCTTGCCGTCAACTCAAGAACTTGATGGCAGGGGATGTTGCCGTCAACTTCCAGACAGCAATCAGCACAGAAAACACTCACATGCATGTGGAAAATGGAGGGTCTAGGACTCGAGGAAAAATCCAGAAAAATTCTAGGACCTAGGGGACATGTCTAAGATTGATATACATAGGTTACTTGCCTCTAAATAAATCCTAGAAGATCAAATTTGACCGATGAAGCCCTCCTCGGCCCTGCCAAGAAGGTGTTCAGAAATGCCTTAGATCCGGTTCTTCTGTGGATGCAGACGGTCCCTCGGAGTTGGGATTGCTTCCTTGACAGTTGGACTACACTCCAGTCGTTGTAGATCTCCTAGAAACTCCTCTAGTCGCTGGATCAAAGCCTTGGAACTTCAGCTTTTCTCGCAGGAAATACTAGGGTTTCTCAAAACAACAAAAGGCTTGGTGCGGCCAGAAGATGGGCCTTTATATGGTTGGATGGGTTGGGTACGCTTCTGGGTAGGTTTCCTACGAGTTAGGATGGGTTTCCTAAACTGGAACTGGCCATAATGCGAGCATTAACAAATCTGGAACTGTTACGCAGGAGGATATAGATGTCAACATCGGTTGTAGTCAACTGCACAGTTGACGTCAATGGGATGGCCGCCAACAGGGGGTTGGCATCCAGGGGGTGGCCGCCCACTGTCCCTTGGCGTCCAAGGATGTGGACGCCAATCAGGCCTCCAAGTTGGCGGCACAGTGTTGGCCGCCAACTATGCCAGACAGCCCAAACACGTATTTTCATCCAATTTAAACATACATTTAGGCTCCAACAATATAGTATGAGCATAATTAAATATTTTTACACTTATTACATAAATTATATACATTACACATTATTTATAAGTATAATTTGCACTAATCTCAATTAAAGATAATATGCACGAAGTGACATACATATGTATACATATGCACCATAGTTGCATGTATTATGCACGAATATATATATATATATATATATATATATATATATATATATGTAATACACACTCTATTATTTAGATATCATACATGTCCTAATCAAGTCAATGGTTATTGCAATAAGTAAATATCATATGTACAACATTATATTTATACATCTATACGCGTACAAAGTATAATTTAGTACAACATGCATAAATTTACAAAAATATAGCTTGCTTATAATATTTTGATATATTTTACATGCACCGTATTATTTAAGTACCACATACACTATAAACAATTTAGCATGCTAATAATAAACAAATATCATTTGCACAGGATGGACGTATAGATATATGTATACATGCGTTTACTCATGAGTAATTATACTTATAACATACATAAGGTTAAACATATATGTATATACATGCCTACATCGTTTAGATACATACACGATTCACATTATTGTTCACACATCATAACAATTTATCATGCTTAGAAATAGATATATAATTCGAACAAGATTAATATATGAGTGCACATATATACACATCATAGTTACATATAATATGCATGGAATAATTAAACACAATATGCATCTCAACCATTAGATAATATATACACATTTAATTATAATACATGTACAGAAGTAAAATCATATATACTCACAAGATGCATGATAGTACTTCACATTATATGTGTAACATTACTTTAATATATCATGCATAATATTTAAATAAATACCTTATATACAAAATTGGCTAATTACTTATATTTACGAAAATAATATACATATACGCATATGCACGTGAGCAATTTGATAGTTATAATATGCACAATTTTTAATACGTACACTATATTTATGACATGTAAATATCGCATGCTCAATATAAAATGATGAAAAAATTCAGCGTCTCACACTCACCCCCCCTAGAAAAAGATCTTCATCCTCGAAGATCAATTCGAGTACCTCTGGTGACGCCATCGGTGCCATCTCCAGAAAAAGAATGAAATCATCCTTCTCTTTGGCTGGTGCTTGAAGTTCTGCTACTGGCTCCTTTGATGTCGATGTTGTAACACTTCGGGGATCAAACTTCTTCAACCTTGGACATTCTTTAATCTGATGGTCCTTGCTGCCGCATTTGAGGCACCTTCCTTCCTTTGCCCAACACCGATTCTCGCCATGGTGTTTATTGCAGTGCATACACATGGGTTTCCCGCTAGCTGTAGAGGCCGCAAACCTTGCCGTGCTAAGAAGCTCATCCAGAGTGCGGGGATCACATTCCAAAAGTCTCGTTCTCACTGCTGGTCTGAGTCTCATTATGAAGTTTCTCACCTTGTGTTTCTCTTCATGCTCCCTAGCCCTAGCCTCACACTTTCCTTGACTCACCATTGCCTTCAAAACAATTCAATCTAGTTAAAGTCTAACTTATTAGATCCCATCTACCTTTCTTACTACCTTTCATTAATTATTATTACTTTCTACACATATGGACAAATTTTCTATAAAGACTTTGCAATATTGTGAGATGATGGTTTATTCATGTACAATCTCAACCTTGATGCTCTGATACCATCTCTGTAACGACCCTCCTCATACCAGTACGATTATACCAATCCCCATCGGTACAAAGAGCGCTGTTACAGTGGGATAGTAACCCAACACTATACGATAAGGTTGATATGTCCATGAATAATAAAAGAGTACATCGGAATTAAAAGAAATGTTATACTTCATTCCATCATCACCACACATTCCACAGTCTATATAGTAAAAGAAAGTACTAGAGTCCACATTATTACAACTTGAAAAGAACTAAATTGTCCATACATTGTCCAAATGAATAAACTTTATTCAACTATGAAAGAAAAATATAACTATAACGTGAACTCTACTGATTATTCCTTCCCGTATGCAGCGTCAACCTTCACTACGCTTCCCTCAAGCACGAAATCACCTGTCACCTGTACGCCGAAGCAAGTATGAGTCTTACAAGACTTAGCAAGTAATCTAAAATATAAAACTTACACATATCACATACATAATAAGCCACTATCAATGAGGAAAAACTCATGCTATCACTCTAATCACAACATTACACATGACATATGGTTCTTATGGTTAACTATACATAAGTCATCCAAATACCTTCCTATCTAACACATGCTCATGTTAAATCATGAAAGATAACATACACCTACACATGTTTTCTACACATGATATATCCTAGGACGCATGGTTCAAATCTTCATCATATCATTATACAATTTTACCATTTTAAAACATGAGGCTATGTACAAGATAATAGACATTCCCAGCATGGTATCTAGTCAATCTCTCATGCATTTATATCTTTTTAGCACACATTTAACTTGCTGTTTTAATGTATAATTCACCATGATATCACATTTATTAAACATGAATTGAAGATTTAAAATACATTCAAATCGGATGGCAATCATCTACAAATTGAACATGGAACTACATACTAAATGAATAAAAATTCTATCATAGATTTAGGCATTATTTTATGTATTTATCAAAATCATAATCTCATTTAGCTTGCTGTTTTGACATGAATCAAACTTAATTACATGAATTTACACGTATTCTCGTGCCATTTCATTCATTTGTCAATTCTACATACTCAATTTTCTACATTGTGTTTCTTTAAATATTTACATGCACATATTCATACGCACTACCATATAGATATTATTAAACTATATCACATGATATTAGACATGATATTAGCATAATTCTACAATTATGATGTTAATGCATGAACAACAAAATAAATATGCACGTATTAATACATTGGTTTTCACATGTGATTACACTCTCATTATCTTTTACTCTTCCTTACCTATAATTTTACACTTCTTTCATTTCATTTACTCATGCGTTCACGTTTATCACTTATCACAACAATTGCACTTATCACGTGCCACATTCACTTATAACTTTACACTTCTATTCACATTTAATCTCTTCACTTGCCGTGACACATAGTCCTAATTACCAAGTAGAGGAAAACACTCACTTTAGCACTAAGTGCTTATCACTTAAAACTTAACACTCTCTTTCACATATTTGTCACCTAGTCAATGCGGTGACAAACCTAAGTAACTGCGCAGAACTTGGAGAAGCCCTCTCCACCCTAACCAGCGGTACTTGTCCACCTCTAGGATTTTATCCTAATGTCCTTAGGATTTATCTCATAACGTTGAGCCTTCCATATGGACTTATCTATGGTACAGCTCTCAGACCCCTATGGTAGCAGTGTCACACATGGCTAAATATTACATTAATCACTTTATCATCCTTTTCACCTTATACTCATGCTCATACACATACTTTCATCCCATTTCACATACACTTTGCATAATATTCACATTTCCATTTTCAAAAATTCACCTTACTGTTAAACAGTGATAAATAACTTAAAATAAGATTTTTAACATGCTGCTAACTTTTAATTTATACAAATTTAGTTCTAACATGCACAACATGGAAATTTTCACATTTAAAACCATAATAATGCTTACTGTCATCAAAATACCATGAAATTTTTATCAAAGGCTAAAAACATTATTTATACCATATAATAAATTTTACATATTTTCTGAATAGATAATATATTTATAACAATTAAATCAAATCACATGTGCATTTTTCACTAATTTCTCTAAAGTAAAAGTTCTAGTAAAACAGTCTAATATAACAGTGTCAATGCGTATATACAATCAAGACATCATCACAGAAAACTTACCAAACCCTAACTCACATCTGACTTATTTACACAAATTAAACATGGTTATTCTATGCTCATAATTCAATTTCCAGAATTTAATAATTAACACAAATCATGAAAATTCATGAAAACCTCATGACAAGACCTACTAATCAACTTTGACCTTATAAAAAATTTACAGCATGCACAAATGTCAAGAAATCAATTAAATACATTTAAGAAGATTAAATAGCAGTTTTCAGGACACAGAGGAACTTGACTGCATAGTCCTGGCCGCCAACTGAGTTAACTGCGGCATCCCTTGCCATCAACACAAGAACTTGACGGCAGGGGATGTTGCCGTCAACTTCCAGACAGTAATCAGCACAGACAACACTCACATGCATGGGGAAAATAGAGGGTCCATGACTCGAGGAAAAATCCAGAAAAATTCTAGGACCTAGGGGACATGTCTAAGATTGATATACATAGATTACTTGCCTCTAAATAAATCCTAGAAGATGAAATTTGGCCGATGAAGCCCTCCTCGGCCTTGCCAAGAAGGTGTTCAGAAACGCCTTAGATCTGGTTCTTCTGTGGATGCAGACGGTCCCTCGGAATTGGGATTGCTTCCTTGACAGTTGGACTACACTCCAGTCGTTGTAGATCTCCCAGAAACTCCTCCAGTCGCCGGATCAAAGCCTTGGAACTTCAGCTTTTCTCGCAGGAAATACTAGGGTTTCTCAAAAAGGCTTGGTGCGGCCATAAGATGGGTCTTTATAAGGTTGGATGGGTTGGGTACGCTTCTGGGTAGGTTTCCTACGGGTTAGGATGGGTTTCCTAAACTGGAACCAGCCATAATGCGAGCATTAACAAGTCTGGAACCGTTACGCAGGAGGATATAGACGTCAACATCGGTTGTAGTCAACTGCACAGTTGACGTCAATGGGATGGCCACCAACAGGGGGTTGGCGTCCAGGGGCTGGCCGCCCACTGTCCATCCCTGGACGCCAATCAGGCATGCAAGTTGGCGGCACAGTGTTGGTCACTAACTATGCCAGACAGCCCAAACACCTATTTTCATCCAATTTAAACATACATTTAGGCTCCAACAATATAGTATGAGAATAATTAAATATTTTTACACTTATTACATAAATTAAATACATTACACATTATTTATAAGTATAATTTGCACTAATCTCAATTAAAGATAATATGCACGAAGTGACATACATATGTATACATATGCACCATAGTTGCATGTAATATGCATGAATATATATATATATATATATATATATATATATATAGGTATCATACATTTCATAATCAAGTCAATGGTTTTTGCAATAAGTAAGTATCATATATACAACATTAGATTTATACATCTATACGCGTACAAAGTATAATTTAGTACAACATGCATGAATTTACATAAATATAGCTTGCTTATAATATTTTGATATATTTTACATGCACCGTATTATTTAAGTACCATATACACTATAAACAATTTAGCATGCTAATAATAAACAAATATCATTTGCACAGGATGGACGTATAGATATATGTATACATGCGTTTACTCATGAGTAATTATACTTATAACATACATAAGGTTAAACATATATGTATATACATGCCTACATCGTTTAGATACATACACGATTCATATTATTGTTCACACATCATAACAATTTATCATGCTTAGAAATAGAAATATAACTCGAACAAGATTAATATATGCGTGCACATATATACACATCATAGTTACATATAATATGCATGGAATATTTAAACACAATATCCATCTCAACCATTAGATAATATATACACATTTAATTATAATACATGTACAGAAGTAAAATCATATATGCTTAGGGATGCATGATAGTACTTCACATTATATGTGTAACATTACTTTAATATATCATGCATAATATTTAAATAAATACCTTATATACAAAATTAGCTAATTACTTATATTCACGAAAATAATATACATATACGCATATGCACGCGAACAATTTGATAGTTATAATATGCAAAAAATTTAATACGTACACTATATTTATGTCATGTAAATATTGCATGCTCAATATAAAATGACAAAAAAATTCGGGGTCTCACAATAGATCTGCGATCTGGCTACCATCAGTTGAGGATCAAGGGAGACGATGTGCCCTAGACTGCGTTCAGGACCCGCTATGGACATTATGAGTTCCTTGTGCTTCCATTTGGTCTGACTAACGTCCCTACAACATTCATGGATCTCATGAATAGGGTGTTTAGGCCATATTTGGATAGTTTTGTTGTGATGTTCATAGATGATGTGTTAGTCTATTCCCCTAATGAGGCTACACACCGTGAGCATCTGAGGATTGTTCTGGAGGTTCTCTGAGAGCACAAGTTGTATGCTAAGTTCAGCAAGTGCAACTTCTGGATGCACGAGGTTCACTTCCTTGGGCATGTCATCTCAGGCACTGGAGTTGTTGTTGATCCGATGAAGGTTCAGACGGTGTTAGAGTGGGAGACTCCGAGGACACCATCCGAGATCATGAGTTTTCTTTGGTTAGCAGGCTATTACAGGCGATTCATTGAAGGCTTTGCCTCTATCGCAGCACCTTTGACTAAGCTAACCAGGAAAGAGGTTAAGTATGTGTGGTCTGAGGATTGTGAGAGCAGTTTCCAAATGCTGAAGACGAGGCTGACATCTGCACCCATGTTGATCTTGCCTAGTGGTGCTGAGGGTTTTGCGATCTATTTTGACGCTTCCCAGATAGGCCTTGGTTGCATTTTGATGCAGCATGGTAAGGTGGTTGCCTATGATTCTCGCCAATTAAAGGAGCATGAGCGTAAATATCCGACCCATTATTTGGAGTTGGCAGCTGTGGTCCATGCACTGAAGATCTGGTGACACTATCTTTATGGTGTCAAGTTCGAGATGTTTACAGACCACAAGAGTTTAAGGTACCTTTTCTCTCAGAAGGAGTTGAACCTAGGGCAGAGAAGGTGGATAGAGTTTCTTAAAGACTACCACTTCGAGCTTCAGTACCATCCAGGGAAGGCGAATGTCATGGCAGATGCACTCAGTAGGAAGAGGTCCCTACTTCGGCAGGATTGGAATATGCTAGAGGATGCGGCATGTGCTATGACCGAGCTAGAGCCACAGTTGTGTCAGGCTTTCATGGCACGATTGTCTATCCGATCCATTGTGTTGGACGAGGTGGTTGAGCAGCAGGGAGCTAATCCTAGACTTCAAGAGATGGTGGGCAAGGCAGGCATTGCGCATGATGAGGACAGTGTCATTAGATTTTAGCACCGAGTTTGTGTACCAGATATAGTGGAAGTTTGTGAGCGAGTACTTATAGAAGCTCATAGGTCTCAGTTCTCCATTCATCCAGGCAACACCAAGATGTACCAGGATTTGAAGAGATCCTTCTGGTGGTCAGGCATGAAGAAGGATGTGGCAGAGTTTGTATCCAGGTGTTTGGTGTGTCAGCAGGTTAAGGCCGAGGGTCAGAGACCATTAGGCCTTATGCAGAAGATGGAGATACCTGTATGGAAGTGGGAAGCAATCACCATGGATTTTGTGACGGGTTTGCCCAGATCAGCTAAGGGCAATGACTCGATTTGGATGGTTGTAGATCGTTTCTCCAAGACTACTCACTTCTTGCCCATGAGGAAGAAACAGTTTGTGGAGAGCTTGGCGAGGCTGTATGTTGGCAGTATTGTGAGACTGCATGGTGTGTTTAAGTCTATTATCTCTGACAGAGACCCGCGGTTTACATCGAGGCTGTGGCAGAGTCTTTAGGAGGCTTTGGGTTCTTAGTTGAAGCTTAGTTTGACATTTCACTCTCAGACAGACGGCCAGTCCAAAAGGACGATTCAGAAGCTCGAGGACATGTTGAGAGCGTGCGTGCTTGACTAGAAGGGCGACTGGGAACATCATCTACCTCTTGTGGAGTTCGCCTACAACAACAGTTTTCATGCGAGTATCGAGGCTTTGTACGGTCGGCCCTGTAGATCTCCTTTGTGCTGGGAGGAGACAGGCGATAGACAGTTGGTTGGACCTGAGTTGGGGCAAGAAACATCAGATAAGATTCAGCTCATAAGGTAGAGATTGGTTGCAGCACAGGATAGGCAGAAGAGCTACGCCGACAATAGAAGGAAGGACTTAGAGTTCGAGGTTGGCAAGCAAGTTTTCCTCAAAGTTTCACCTACTCGAGGCGTGGTCAGGTTTGGAAGGCATAGCAAGTTGAGAACAAAATTCATTCACCCGTTTGAGATTCTCAGGCGGATGGGCAGTATGGCGTACGAGCTAGCTTTACCCCCAGCGCTAGCTAGTGTGCACCGGGTCTTCCACGTGTCCATGCTCATGAGATACGTACGAGATCCATCACATGTCATCAGTCACGAGCCAGTGGAGCTTCAGCCAGACTTGTCTTATGTAGAGCGACCAGTAGCTATCCTAGATCAGAAGGTTCAACACCTCAGAAACAAGGCTATTGCATCCGTGAAGGTGTTGTGGAGAAACTTCTCACGGGAGGAGGCTATATGGGAGCTTGAGGAGGCCATGAAGAAGCAATATCCCCATCTGTTTGGTTAGTATTTCTACTCTAACTTCGGGGACGAAGTTTTCTTTTAGGGGGAGAGGGTGTAAGGCCCTCAATTTATGTGCATATTATATCGGTTTTGATGCTTTGATTGTTTTGCCCGAAACTCTGCTTAACGTCAACATCCCTTGGTGTTAAGAGCTTGTTGACGGCAACTTTTGTGCCGTTGACTGTGTGGCCAGAAGAGATAGACGTCAACATCGATTGACGCCTATTTCTAGTTGACGGTAGCTACTATGTGGCCGTTTACTTCTCCAGCTGTGTTTGGGATTCCAGATCTAAAACTGTCATGTTTTCTCCGGAGTCTGATTAAGAAACTTATCCCCAACGGTCAGGACTCTTATGACTGAGGTTGCCTACGACTCTAAACCTTATTTATTTGGGTCGTGTTTGCAAAGAGAGGGCTTTTCTCACCTAGGGATATTTGGTTTCGGGGAGAGAGAAGAGAGAGTTTGAGAGGCTTGATCTGAAAATCTAAAGGCTTCTTCAGCGATCTTTGGCGTTTGGGAGATTTTTCTGAAGGTGGAGGAGCTCTCCTAATGCCTGGGAATTAGGGGTGTAAATGGAACCCAATATTCCGATATTCCGACCCGATTCCGATAAAAATTATCAGTTTCGGAATCAGAAAATGATACTGATAGCTTATCGGAATCGGTATCGGATATTCCGATAAGCTATCGGAATCGGAATTGGAATTGAAAAATAATAGGTATCGGTTATTCCGATAAATTATCATAAACTCAAAAGGTAAAAATATGGTAAACACCTTAGCTTATCAGAATTTTGGTTCCGGTAATGTTATCAGAATCAGAACGGAATCGGAATTAACCATTCTGATTTTATCGGAATCGAAATCGGAACCATATTTCGGTTATCGGAATCGGAATCGAAATCTGTGTTTCCGGTTTCGAACCCGACCCGTTTGCAGCTCTACTGGGAATCGACTGCACAAGCGTGGAGGTCAGATCAAGGCGAAGAACATCATGTAATGCCCCGATGCGGAATATTGGAGCGGGATTACAATTATTAAATAGTACAGAGCGAGAAAATAAATAACAATACCATTGCACAATTGGATAACACCAAATAAACTCTAATTTCATTAATAATCCAACAATCTCCATTACATTCACTAATAACTCATCATCTTCATAAACTAACTAATACATCAACGTATCTGAGCCAAAACTAGGGCCCAGAGTACTTTATTCAAAATCAAACTATTACATAATGACTAACTGACACATTCTATACTAACTGACTACTAGACAGTACTGGTTGCAGAAGGGTCACTCCTGAGCCTCCTCATTGGTCCCATCCTCATAAGTGTGGTCATGATCCGACTCACCTAAAACACATTAAATAAAAACGCAGGATGAGCGAATAACGCCCAGTAGGACTTAATATCTCATGAACACAAGCATGCTTTAAATAGTTAATGTTTTAATGGCAAGCTAACTAGAGAGTAAAGTCATGTAGAGCATGTCATGATAACGAGAGAACAAATGCATCTGGCACAGGGAAAATAGTACAATGAGAACGATAATAGAATGGCCATGTAACGTTATATCATGTAAATTGCACAACGGTGCACTAGTAACGATCACGCTTGCACTTGTAGAGATAGTACTTTGATTGTCATAGATTAATCTAGATAGTAAACTGGCGCTGGATGCATGCCGTAACACATCCTTGATCATTTTAACTCCCATGGGCACTGACACTTTTCGGGCGCTCCTCCCAGGACCTAATCGGACCCTATTGCGCTGGCATTAGTCATTTCTTTTATCTTAGACAATCACACGAATGGCCAATAGAGTACCAAGAAGAGATAAGAGAGTACTAGACGAGATAGATGAGAGTGTAGAGAGAACGTGAACAGATGAGAGAATATAGAGAGCAGATGAGACAAGGGTATTATCGTAAAATCACGTTAAACATCGATAATATGGTTGCACGACACACCACTGAGGGCCAGCAATCTGGTAGAAATCACCACCACCCACTAGCCGTGCTGTGTACACAGGCTAGATGGTTCGGCGTGATCACAAGGTAAGGAGAGAACACACTAAGGCCATGGATCGTATTGATCCCTAAGGTGTAACGGGTTTTGGGGTACAACCAGCTCGTTGACTAAGGACCTGCGCCAAAGCCAAGAAGACTTATGGAGGTCTTGACAAGGAGTCCCTGGCCCATTCGAGAGTATTCCCGATGGAGAGGTGGTCCAAGTCAAGAGAAAGTGTGTAGAAAATGGGTCCGTCGTGCCTCGAGTGCTCGAAGGCCGAGGGAAAACGATAACGATATTAAAATGTGCGTATAAAACGAAGACAATTGTATTTAATAAAATAGGGTAATTTAGTCATTTCTTTCGCTAATTTATCGAATACATTGTTGCATAATTTATCAGGGTCAAATGGCATTTAACAATGTTATGTGTATGTAAGTGTAAAGAAATCTTGAGGATATGATAAGTCGTGCAAATGTCATTTAAAATAATTAAACTTATATCATTAATGCCATTTATTAACTTTCCAAGTCGAAATAATTATAACATGGTTTAATCATGGCTAGTTAAGGAGTATATAGACTAATCAACAGGGATATGAGCACAATTATTTGTTCTGGCCAAAATTTCAAGAAGGCGACGGGGTTGCCCGTCGCGATCACGTTGCGGCGGGGCGTATGGGCTCGTCAACGGGTAACACGACGGGAGTTCCCGTCGCGGTCTAGGTCACGACGGGGAATCCTGGTGCGACGGGCGAACAGGCCTGGCTTGGCCCGATTCGGGGGTTGGGAACGCGACGGTGCAGGCCGTCGCGTTCTGATAGCGATGGTCTGGCCGGTCGCGACCGCTCTGAGGTCACGCCGTCGCGACTTCAGAGAGGCAGCCCGACCCAGAAAAGGGTTTAGCCCTTTTCTGAATTTGGTCCTTCCCTCCAAAGTGTGATATAGTACTCTTAAAAAATCAATATAAAATCGCACGATGATCCAAAAATTACGAAACTAGTTTTAAACGAAAGTAGACGTATAGATCTATCAACATCCATGATTAATTTGAAAATAGATAAGGTTTAAACATCATGTGATCAAGTTACATTTCGATGACCTAACCAGGTGCAGTCAAGGTTCAACAAATTAATTAGAGATGGATACATGATGAAAAATTCCGAAACAAGGGGTGTTCAAAAACTAACAAGATGTAGTATTTATGATACTTTTATCATGGTATGAAGTTAAGCATGAATGAGGTTCACAAACTAACAAGAAGGGTCAGGTGCATGGATCTGACAGGGATTCAAAGAATTAATTCTCCCTCGTGGGAGATCGAAATAGAATGAAACCAGGGGCGTTTGAAAACTAATGCACTGTAGCATGGGAACAAGTATGTGCGGGAGATTAGAGAAAACATGAGATTTCGGGTTTATGGTAACAACAGGGATTCAAGCAATTAATTTGCCCAAATGGATGAACGAAATACAATGAGACAAGAGGGCTTTTGAAGAGGTACATGAATTCTACCTAGGAAAATTTTTACACGATTTTTGCTTGAGAGATTACCTATCTTTGCTTGCAGTAAAGAAAAACCTAGTTTGATGACGAAAAGAAGAGAAAACCCAAGCTCCAAGCCTCCTCCTCTCCTTGCTCTTCTTCTAGAACTTCTCCTCTTCGTCTCCCAAGAGCTTAGACACGAACTATGGTTGCTAGGGTCGAAATTTGGGGTGTTTTGTATGTTTAGAGAGTCCAAACTTACTAAAACTCCTTCCTTTCCCATTTAACTCCAAATTTCTATCTTTATCTTCCACTTTCCTTCCTTTATCTTCTAATTAGGGTTGGGAAGAGAGCCAATTTTGTGGCCAAGGGTTTAGGTTTGGGTAAGGACTCTTATTTTGGATATTTATGGGTTATTTAATATTTATCTTAACCCCTTTTCATTTATTTAATTAATTAGGTATGAATTTCACCTAATTACCTCTTATCCCATAATGGGCTCTCCTCATTTAGGCCCAACAAACCATGTTAGGACTATTAGTACAACCCATTGCTAATTTAGCTTGATGGGCATTGATTTAAATCATTCTATTTCTATTTATTCCCCTTTTTATTCAATTAATTCTATTTTCCTCATTTATTAAAAATAGAAATTTTATTTTTTATTCGGATTTTAAAATTCAAGGGTGCTACACATCACCTATTTAGCTTGGCTGAGGAGGGCTTCATTGCAAAAAAAATCGATCTTCAGAGATTTTTAGTGAGGCAAGTAACTTAGGGGTTTCGTCCCTAGACCTATCACCTAGAGTTTAGGTATTTTTTCGGATTTTTAATTCGTGTCCTAGACCACCAAATTCATCATTTTTCTGTGTTTGGTCTACACCTTCTACAGACAGGAGGTTGACGGCAACCTTATTGCCGCCAAGTTCCTGAGTTAACGGTGATCGATTGTGCCATTAACCCACCCTGACGGCAAGCCCCTTGCCGTCAAGTTCATCTGGTTTTTACAGAACTATGAATTTAATCTGTGTGATATGATTTTTGGGCATTTATGGATGTTTACATATGTTATAAAATTTTTGGTTGGTCAGGTATGTCATTAGGTCAAACCACGAATTCCTGTAAATTTTCTGATAATAATTGCGAATTGTAGAATTTTTGTTAAGGAGAAAAATGCATGTTTTGATAGGTCTAAACTCAGATTAAATAAATTTGATGTATGATATTGTTACAGGAAATTTTCATGAACTTAGGGTTATTGTATACATGCTTTGAGACTGTTATATCTATCTGTTCATTGTCTATCATGCTTAATTGAAATATCTTGTCAAATTGCATGAGATCTCTATTAAATGTTAAAAATAAATATATTGTCATGAAAATTCTGAAAAATTAACCATATAATATGTTCCATTCTTAGAGTGTATGCTTAAAATTTAGGACTATTCTGATATCTGTAAGTACTATTTTCAATTATAAAGGCATTAAAAGCCATATTAAGCATGATTATCCAAGAAATAGTATTTTCAGTGATTAGTAGCATGTTTAGGTACTGCTATACATGTTTTAATATTGTTAGACAGCCATGATAGGTTCTGTAAACTGAAATATATGTGTTTGAATGGTATGGATGTGAATGCACCAATAAGTGCATGTAAAATGATGTTAATCATGTGATTAGTTGAGATAATGTGATTATGTGAATGTGTGCCGAAATTGACACTGCTACCATAGAAAGCTATGGAGCCGTACTGTAGAAAAGTCCCTATGGGAAGACCCAATGTGTATGTGATATCCTGTGGGCATCAGGATGAAATCCTGGAGGTGGACAAGTACCACTGGTTAGAGTGGAGAGGGCTTCTTCCGGTTCTGCGTAGTTACCAAGATTCGTCACTATAATGCCTAGGTGACGGGTATGTGTTATGTGATATGTGTGTCTTTCTTTATGGTGGTTCGGACTATGTGTCACAGCAAAAGAAAGATAATGTGTAAAAATGTGAAATGTGTGTGAATGTGCAAAGTGTTCATGTGAAAGTGATGTGCTAATGTGTTACAATGTGAAATAATGTGAAACTATGTGATCATGTTATATTTATGTTAAAACAGCAAGAAAAATGTGTGATTATGTGATATAAAAGTATGTGAAAAGTGATAGATATCATATTAGGTTTGTTAGTAACCATGTGTTTAATTCCATGATCAAGTTAATTGGAGAAATGTTGTGAATGAGTTGTATTTGATATCATGATTTAAGCTAAGACCATGTGTAGATAGCATGTTATAGGTTATTTATTTGTACTTGTTTGTTATGATATGAACCATGTGGTAAGATTACTCTTGTTGTTAAAAGAATAGCATGAATGTGATATGTGTAAGCATGTGCCAATGGGTTACTTGCTGAGTCTTTTGTGAAGACTCATACTTGCTTTAACATACATGTGAGACAGGTGTCCCTGTGCTTGAGGAGGACATTGTGAGGAGCGACTTTGAGCGAGAGGAGTAGCGGAGCGTGTGGAGGATTATTTGCTAGATTGCACTTTCTTTTACTAGTATGTGGACAATGTTCTGTTATGGACTTGTATAATTATGAACTATGTTTATTTTCATTGCTACTATATAGACTGTGGAATGTGTGTAATGATGATGGAATAAGAATCTTTTTCAATTCCGCTGTACTTCCTTTTGTTATTTATGTACATCTCTACCTAATGTGTTGTGTTGGGTACATGTCCCACTGTGACGGCGCACTTTATATCGATGTGGATTGGTATAATTGTACCGATATAAAGAGGGTCGCTACACTCCATGTTCCAACCATGGCCTTTTGTTTATTTTTTGTCCATTTGGGTTGTTCTTTCTTCAAAGGATCAGGACACTCTGATTTCACATGTCCTGGTTTCCTGCAATTATAACATACCACTATGTTAGATCTCTTATTCACATACTGTTTAGGCTTTGAGAAATTATTTACCTGTGATTTCTTTTTCAGAAATCATTTACCGTCTTTTCTCAGGAATTTTCTTGTAATGAGAGCAAACTCACCTGAATCATCTTCAGGGGTAGATGACTCACTCTCTTCAGTAGCTTCTTTGATACTTAGACTTGCCTTGAGAGCAAGCGGCTTCTTGTTTTTGACATCTTCTTCAGCTCTCTTCAAACCCAACTCATAAGTGATCAAGGATCCAATTAATTCATCAACAGTTGTGGTAGATTGATTTCTCGATTCTTCCATTACAGTAGCCTTAGTGTGCCAAACAAAAGTTAAAGATCTAAGGATTTTTCTTACAAGTTCTTGTTTTGCATAAGTCTTTCCTAGATTCTTTAAACCATTTGTTAATAGATTTAATCTACCATACATCTCAGAAATTATTTCATCATGCATGCTTCATATTCGAAAATTAACATGTTAGCTTTTGTTTCTTTTACTTCTGACGTACCTTCATAAATCACCATCAGGCGATTCCAAATTTCCTTTGCACTTGTAGATGATGAGACCCTTGAAACTTTCGTGGGATGAAGTGAGCACTGCATGATGTTCATGGCACTCCAGTTTGCATTTGACTTATTTATTTCCTCTGGAGTCCGCTTCTCTTCATCTTTTGATAACTGATAGGGTCCATTACTCACCACCCTCCAAATTTGCTGATCTTGTGCTCGCATAAACACCTGCATGCGAGTTTTCCAGTACACATAGTTAGTTCCATCAAAATAAGGGGGTCTATTAACAGAATGACCTTCTGCAATATATCCTTTAGAATCCATTTCACACAGATCTCTCCTGGTTGTTAAACAAAAAGAATGGAGAGCCTAGCTCTGATACCACGTGTTGTGTATGAAATGAAGGGGGGGGGGGTGAATAGATATTGACCACTTAAAAATTAGGAACTCAAGACTATGATCAAATTAGACTAGGGGACTTATCCAATGCACAGAAAACCACACAATGCAAGCGAAAATTTTAAGGTGGTTTGGCTCCAGTGTGGAGATCTACATCACCACTCACTAAACCAAGTGAGGCTTCTCTAACAAATCAATTGTGTGAAACACTCACACCACCGCTGATTCACAGCTTCTCACAGACTGCTGATTCATAACTTCAAGATTGTTTCAATCTCACAATCCTTACACACAAAGTGTATGATCAATCTGCCTACTCCAAACAGAGCAGACAACCAAACAGATTTGAGTAAAAATGAAATAGGAAAAATCAAACAAGAGAGATTTCTGAAAAGTTGCAGAAATGTTTCAAACTCTCTGTGTGCAGTTCCACTAAAGTTTAGATCTGATCAGTTTTCTCCTCGAACTCTCAACTACATCTTCCTCAAGCTTGAGTTCATCTGATTCCTCTCCTGGTCGCAGCTTGAAGGATCAATTGTCTCTAAAGTCGATTGAATTCCGATGCTTTGCTTTTAATTGATCAACATCAGGTCTTCTTACGGGATGAAGACACACTCCAGAATCTTCTCCTCTTGATGAGTTGAGTGCTCAAAAGCCTGCTCTTCTCTCTGAACTCAAGCTCTGCTCTCTCTGTACCTTTTCCACTCTCAGATGCACTGCACTTTTTCCCTTGATGTGTGATGCTTTTCTGCAGAGGACGACGCGCTCCTTTTTTATCTGCTTTACAAAATCTTTTTCGGTGGGCCCCTAAACAGAATCCCAAATAATTGGGAGATACTTTTGCCGCCAAAAAGGGGTACCTTTCGGAACCTTGTAAGGTGTACCCGAAGTCCCCATCATTGGGCCTCGGGTCACATGGCTGGAACTTATGCGCTGACAAATATTTTTCATCATTGGAGAATAAGAGTCAGAGAGTTGACACACCTTGAGCATAGTGTCGACACACACATATACCTGGACTTCGACCGGTGAAGATACTTCAGTAGAGTCGACTCTAAGCCTTCATGAGTCGACCTCATCCAATTTATTGCTGTGCTGACTGACTATCCATGAGTATAGAGTTGATCTGTAGCATCTTAGTGTCGACCTTACATAATGGTAGAGTTGACCTAACCTTCATCTGGAGTCTACCTGGTAGACTAGTAGAGTCAACCTGATCCTCATCTGGAGTCGACCTCAAGCAATATTTTTCTCTAAGCGCTAACACGAAACTTAATTAGTGTCGACCTGTTGCGCATCTGGAGTCAACTTTATGCAATTCCTTTCCTTCAACGCTAGCCAGAAAACCAAATAGCGTTGACCTGTTCTTGAAGTAGTGTCGACCTTATGTGATACTTTGAACTTCTGCGCTACTGGAAATCCATCAAGTGTCGACCTAACCTTTGAATAGAGTTGACTCATGTGCATGACCGAACTTCAGTAACTCACTCAGTGATACATGTGTGTCGACCTATAAAGCAACCAGAGTCAACACACAAGAGAGAACTTTTGACTTTATGAAATTTCCTGTGATACAAAAGACTTGTGTTAGATATTTATGACATCATCAAAACTAGGGACACAATAGGAACTTCCTATAGAAAGCAACTTAACTAGTAAACATGTCCAACTCCTAATCAAATCAGAGTTTTAGAAGTCAAGAATTTAAAGATAGCTCTAACTAAAAAAGATTAAAAGGCCAACAATGAAGCCCAGAATTGATAGACTAAGCTAAGGCTTTAAGATGCGATTCCTAAGAGAGATTTTCAAAGAGAACTTTACTTTGAAGAAAAATTGCATGGGAGGCTGAGATACCCAGATCTCAACTGTCCATAGATGACTCATTCTGAATTTCGTGGAAGGCTACCTGCATACTAAGCATAGGTTGTCAAAATTTCCATGTTAAAAGAAAGGCAAGCAAGCTTCACATGGAGAAAATCCACCTGTTGGGATTAACATTTGTCATTCTTCCCACCCCCGCGTTGGAAAGTAATTCCAACGATGCCTCGGGAAGAGCAGACATCACTACTATAAACTAGGCCTACGCAAGTTGAATACCTAGAACTCGTTGAAGAAAACGTAAAGACAGAAGGAACATCTAAGCAGCAGATCTAGATCCCAAAAAATCCTTCAAATTGGAACAAAATCAATAAATAATAACTCAAGAAACTCTGCATAGTTTCAGGCTTGTTCTCGCATTAATTTCTCAAAATTCCAAATCCATCAAAGCACATTAATTAAAATGAGAAAATTGCTTTACAAGGGGAAGGAAAAATCTATGACAGTTAGCCAATTGCTACAAACATGTATTGGACAAAAAGATAACACTGCCCTTAGACATGGATCGCATACAAACCATTCCTGTCAACCCTAAACACAGGGAGGGCATGGGGGATGGGGGGTGGTGGCCGCCGGGGGGGAGGGGTTTGGCCCCCTCCCTCTCAACCTCAGTGTGTGTGTGCGTGTGTGGGAGGGAGGGGATGGGAGGTGGGGGCTGCCACTGGAGGGGAGGGGGGGTGGGGGCCGCCGGAGAGGAGGGGAGTCGGCCCCCTCCCTCTCAATCTCTGTGTGTGTGTGCGTGTGTGGGAGGGAGTGGTGGGGGCTGCCGCCGGAGGGGAGGGGCTGGGGAGGGAGGGTTTCGGAAGGAGAGGGGAAAGAGAGAGAGAGAGTCATCGGAGGGGGTCATCGTTCGTCGGTGTCATTGGAGGTCGGTGCCGCGTTGCAGGTGCAGAGAGAGAGAGAGAGGGAGAGAGAGAGAGAGAGAGAGAGAGAGAGAGAGAGAGAGAGAGAGAGAGAGAGAGAGAGCGCACGGGGAAGGGGGGTGTTGTGGCGAGACAGGGCCATATATGTTCTTTAGCAGCGACTTCAAGAATTCGCTACCATATAATTGTATGGAGGCGGATAATAGCCACTGCCATATGTATTAATTTTAATACATAAATTTCAAAGAAATAAATATATTTACTACTTATATATATATATATTTATAATTATAAATATTACTATATCTATTAATGTACTATCTTATGATGATACCAAGTAATTGTATGTCGACATCTAAAGAGCATGTGCTGGCACTAAAAGAGGATGAGAAATTTCAGGAAATGAACAATTAAGGCACAGTAATAGGATCAAATTTAATCATAATGAGAAAGAACTGGTATTGGCTTTTAATGCTTAGGATCAAATTTAATCATAATGAGAAAGAACTGGTATTGGCTTTTAATGCTTAGGTTAATTGTTATAAGAAAATCTGAACTTTCAATTGACGAGTAGAATTGATATTGGCTTCTAATACCTAGGTCAACTATGTCGATCACTATAAACAAAGGATAAACAAAGAAACTTAGTTAAACTCCTTTATCATCAGTACTTCTACCATAGGTTAGGTTTTGTGGCGAGACAGGGCCATATATGTTCTTTAGCAGCGACTTCAAGAATTCGCTACCATATAATTGTATGGATGCGGATAATAGCCACTGCCATGTGTATTAATTTTAATACATAAATTTCAAAGAAATAAATATATTTACTACTTATATAAATATATTTTTTATAATTATAAATATTACTATATCTATTAATGTACTATCTTATGATGATACCAAGTAATTGTATGTCGACATCTAAAGAGCATGTGCTGGCACCAAAAGAGGATGAGAAATTATAGGGAATGAACAATTAAGGCACAATAATAGGATCAAATTTAATCATAATGACAAAGAACTGGTATTGGCTTTTAATGCTTAGGTTAATTGTTATAAGAAAATATGAACTTTCAATTGACGAGTAGAACTGATATTGGCTTCTAATACCTAGGTCAACTATGTAGATCACTATAAACAAAGGATAAACAAAGAAACTTAGTTAAACTCCTTTATCATCAGTACTTCTACCATATGCTAGAATATCTTTGGATCTTAATTCTTACTCTTACATTTAAGTTATATATATATATATATATATATATATATATATGATCGTTGAATCACGAACTACATCTCATCAAGATCCCTGTTATTATAAGTAAATCAAAATTGGTCTGTTGAATTTGATTCATCCTTAAAATCAATTTGTTGAATTTGATTCATATTTAAAATCTGACCATTTCATGATCTCTCACACACATATATAGATATATATATATATGTGGGATCAGTTGATCAGTTTGCTTCCTAGGTATATTCTTTTAAAGAAATAAATTTACTTTATTCTCAAATTCTAATTGTTAGATTTAAGTTTGATAAAGATCAATTGACAGTTGAATTAATCATTATGACCTACGCGATCCATATATAACTACTCATATTGTAAGATCAATTTGATCATCGTTCAATAACAAGTAAATTTTTAATAAATATTTACTTCTAAGAATAATTTATTATTATATATATATTTATTAAATCAAATATTTATGTAAATTAACTCACTAATCTAGAAACATATAAATATATATAAACACATATGTATATATGTTCACTAAATCTGTGTATATTTATATTTATAAATTAGTAACACATATATATTTATATTTGAGATTACAAGTATATATACCTAGCACAAATATACATATATATTACAAATATAAAAAACATATGTATATATCAATTACTAAACTAAAATAAATTATTATTAAAAAATTATATGTTCTATATATTTCATATTTGTAGTTTTTTTATTTTAATAAATGAATAAAATTAAATTTTTATATTTGTCAACGCCTTGTCTATGGTTAGGTCACTGCTGACTAATACTGTCAGCGACTCTCTTTAACCACAGACATTTAATGTATATCAACGGTTTCTAGGACCACGAACATAACATCTATATGTTCACGACTAATACAACCGTGGAAAACTATATGTTTGCGACCGTACGTAACTGCAACCTTAAGTTGACATTTATCTGCGGTTAAGTTTTATCTACTGACGTATGCTATACTCTTGTCAACGAGTTATTTTAGCCGCAAATAAAATATTTTTATGGCAGCAATCTATTATAGCCGTTGTTTTATATGTATTTTGTCCTTGATTTTTTAGTTGCGGACATATAATCGTTGATAAATGTCGCTTCTTTTGTAGTATACCTCGAATAAAAACTTAATTCGTCACTCCTACTCTCTTTCTCTACTGATCTTGATTTTGTTGCACCCAATGACCCAATTTCATGCCATCATGGAGAGAGCGAGAGAAGAGAGTAGGGGCGAGAGATCTTGTAACGGCCCTGGATATTCATACCCAATAAGGGTCCATATCCAGATCCATCTCCCGCGAAGAACGCGCAAACTGGCTACGGCACGACGTCTCCCCCTCTCCATGCGACGTCCTCGCGTCGAGAGCACGTCGAATACCTCGCCGGAATGCCGAATCGCCCAAAAAACCTACGACAGCTCCTCTCCCGGTCGAGTAGAGCTTGTGAAAGCTCTGTTCGGCCAACCTTCTTATAAACCGCACAGCGGTTGGGAACGCGACGTAGGCCTGTGTCGCAATCTGATCGCGACCTAGGTGACCGTCGCCTTCCCACTCCTGACGTCAGTAGCCCCGCCCCGTGTGCGACACGCGGCGCGCATACTGACGTCGACCCCAAAAGTGGCAACCAGAACGCGACCCTCACTACCGTCGCGTTTAGAACGCGACCTACACCTCCGTTGCATTCACATCCAGTGAACCAACAGGCACTATGTGTGGCGGAACGCCTCGGCCAAGCCCGTTAAACCGATAACGTACTTGATCTGAGTCCACCTCCCGCGAACGGGCCGAAGCCTCGCAAGGGATACCAAACCACAGTCCGTGTAAACACAAAGGAACACACCACATTTTATATATAATTCACAAGTTTACATAGCCAAATTTCCACAAAACTGAAAAGAAGTACAAGAGCCTGGGGCATACCCCGAGGTACAACTGAAGAAAGTAAACAACTAACTAAACTACACTGCTGGAGCACTACACAGCTGAAACTACACCGCTGGAGGTACTGACCCTGCACCGCTACGGCGTGGCCCTGAGCTGGACGACGGTCGTGAGACGTCCTCCTCGCTCTCACCTGTGGGGGTAGGGGTGAGCCTCTCTAGTCACTGGCTCAGTAGGGAACTCCCCCAAAATCGAGCAAACCAAAAACCACAGGTACAAAGCTATAAACAATACCAACAATTTATAGAACAGCTAAGCAGGATATTAAAGCTGTAAAAGTACTCACCGTCTGTCGACTACGAGAAATAACAGTAATAATTAAATGGCAAACCAGTACAGGTGTACAAGCTAGAGTAGAGACTGCCAAACACGAGCCACGTAAACTGGTTCGCGACACCAGTAACTGACTCGGACTGGCTAACACAGGTCTACCTCTCAGTCTCGCAGCCACGAACGAAAGGTCCAGCTGCCGCTCCACGTGAAAAGTCAAGCAACTGTGGAGACCAACTAAACACCACCACCTGCGGACCACACGGTCACAGGCCCATGCCTGGCACCTCTAGAGATCCTGGCCCGGAACTCTCTGGAGTGAGGCACTGGAAAAAGACTAGCTGGGGTCCAGTACGTCTACTGGTGTCCCTACCCCCAACTACGAGCGCGCTACAAGTGACTTAAGACAAACACAAGTGTCACTGTCCCACTGTCGTCTTTCCCTCAGCCGGACGTGCAGCTCAACACAGGAGTGAGGGTGTCCAGGTCAGACGACACAGACCTCGACGGTACAACACAAGTACCGGGACAAAGCCCCGAGCTAACAGCCTGGCTCACAAAGAACCTGGGGCACCCAACTGGAGAGGTAACCACGGTAGGCGTCGTACTACTCGCCATGTACACAGAAGCACGTGCATGTCACACACAAACCACGTGAAATCTCACGTAAACCACAAGTAACACTGGTCCACTACACGTGAACCCGACTGACTCGCGTAAACATCGCGCAGTCACGAGAGTAAGTAACTAATAGCATACCTTATATGCTAAACACAAGAACCATGTGCACTCAGTGCACCTCATGTGTCAATACACATGCATTAACGATAAATGCCATAATTTAGTCATTTCTGTTCATAACCAGTAGGCGGCAACATCGACTGCGCTTACAATAAGTCAACGGCAAGGGATCTGGCCGTTGATATCTTAGCTGATGATCTTGGCGACAAGCGATCTTGATGCCAAGTTCTCCGGCCTTAAACCCTGCAGAAACCCTAATCCAGCTCTACGGGTTTTCCAACCGTTAAAACTACAAGAAAATGTACTGAAATGGTTCTTTAAACATGCATGAACCCAAAACAACCCATTACAGCATGCTTCGTACATTAAATTATTCAAACCACCCATTATCCCTTCATGGTGCAACTTAATCCGAAAATGCATTATCATGCTGATTCAAGTGGTTACGATGTGTTTTAATATTTCTACGGAGCTAAACGGGCGTCCCCTACCTCAGAACACGCTAGAACCTCCCATAATCTCCCGGTTCATGCCGAACCCTCCGCGAGCTCCCACGAGAATTGCACCACGCTGCGACGTTTCCTCACGCAATTCAGCAACGCCACGCGTTCTACGATCGTCCAACCACTGTTCGGTACCTGTTGAAAGCTTCAGAAACACCAGGACGCGAAGCTGGGGCAAGAGGGGAAGAGAACCAGGTAAGAAACCTGCCCTCGGGTGAGCCTATAACCTGCACCATTCTCAGGTTGGTGTCAACCCCTATGCCACCAACAGCAACCGCCACACTCAGCGTCCACATCCAATGCCGCCAAGTTCATGCAGTCAACGTCCACTTACCTGGACGCCAACAGGTCAACGGCCACCCCTGGCCGCCAACTCCAACTGAACAGCGGCAGGTCTTGTTTCATTTCAGGACCAACCCTACAGTTACCTGCTCAAGCCACGCATCCATACCACACATTCCACACAACCAACTCGCATTGGCCTCACAACGGCCTACACAACCAACACACACATAATCCGCATGGATCCGAAAAGCATGCGACGTTATATTACTATCATCTAAAAAGAAAATTTCGACCTTGAAATTCATAACACAACTCAAAGTCAAGCAACTTAAATATACACACATTTACAAGCACTATCATCTAAAAAGAAAATACAAAGGCTTATTCAAACAGATAGGGATACCCTTTAGCCATTTCCTCGGATAACTCCCAGGTATCCTCACCACCCAACCTATTTTCCCATCTCACTTTAACCAACTCAATTTCTTTATTCCTTAGCTTCTTCATCTTTCGATCTGTGATCTGCACCGGATACTCTGGCATAGTCATGTCCGGTCTCAGGTCACCACCTTGATATCTGATTATCTGAGCTGGATCTTCAATACACTTTCTCAACATGGAGACATGGAAAATATCATGCACATCTGCAAAATCAGCTGGCAAATCCAACCTATAAGCTGCTTCCCCAATTCTTTCAATCACCTGGAAAGGTCCTACATACCTTGGACTTAACTTCCCAGATTTTCCAAACCTCATGATTCCCTTACTTGGAGAAACTCTCAGGAAAACAAGATCTCCCACCTCAAACTGAAGTGGTCTCCTCCGGACATCTACATAACTTTTCTGCCTACTTTGGGCTGCCTGCAATTTCTCTTTAATAAGCTTCACCACTTCTGTGGTCTGCTGGATCAATTCAGGACCCACTAACTGCCTTTCTCCCACTTCATGCTAGTTCAATGGGGTTCTACATGGCCTTCCATATAAAGCTTCATACGATGCCATCCCAAGACTGATATGATAGCTATTATTGTAGGCAAACTCTACCATTCCCAAATGATGCTCCCAACTACCTCCCCAAACTAAACAACAAGCCTGCAACATATCTTCAATTGTCTGAATAGTCCTTTCAGTCTGACCATCTGTTTGGGGATGATAAGCGGAGCTATACCTCAGCTCAGAACCAATTACTCTTTGCAGACTTCTCCAAAAACCAGAAGTAAATCTTGGATCTCTATCAGACACAATAGTCTTCGGAATACCATGCAGTGGAACAATTCTTTCAACATAAATATTTGCCAATCTGTCCACTGTCCAAGACATACTTACTGCCACTAATCTGCACACTTTTGTCAATCTGTCAACAAATACCCATATTCCATTATGCCCTGAACTCGTCTTTGGTAAACCTGCCACAAAGTCCATAGCAATATCATCTCATTTCCACTGTGGAATGGGTAATGGTCGCAATAGACCTCCAGGCTTTTGATGCTCTGCTTTAATCTGCTGACAAATAGCACATCTTGAAACAAATTCTGCTATTTCCTTTTTCATATGAGGCCACCAAAAATGCTTTCTTAAATCATGGTACATTTTAGTACTACCCGGATGGATAGTGTACCTAGATTTATGAGCCTCTTCCAATACTCGCTGCTTTACCTCTCTTTCTGCAGGAACAAACAACCTGCCTCGGAGCCTGACCACACAATTATCATCAATAGAAACTCCTTCCATTTTGACAATCTCAGCTAAACCTGCATCTGCTCTCTGAGCTTCAATGATCTGCCAATACAAAGACGGCTCTACAGCGCTAGCAGCTAGAATTGCCCGTCGCTGACTACTGGGCACATACAAAGAATTCTCTGCTACTTCTTCATACAACTTCCATTCTTTAATCATCATTAGATTCATATATGCCTTTCTGCTTAAGGCATCAGCTACAACATTGGCCTTACCCGTATGGTAAGCCAAACTGAAATCATAATCCATTAAATACTCAATCCATCTGCGCTGGCGAAGGTTCAAATCTTTCTGCGAGAAGATATACTTCAAACTTTTATGATCTGTAAAGATCTCAAATCTCTCGCCATACAAATAATGCCTCCACATTTTCAAAGCAAATACAACTGCAGCTAATTCCAAATCATGAGTGGGATAATTTTCCTCTGCTGGCTTCAATTGCCTGGACGCATAAGCTATTACTTTACCATGTTGCATAAGCACTGCGCCAAGTCCTCTCCTTGAAGCATCAGTATACAACACAAAACCACCACTCCCTGCCGGTAATGTCAATATAGGTGCTGATGTAAGTCTTTTCTTCAATTCCATAAAACTTTTCTGACATTCACCGGACCACACAAACGGCACACCTTTTCTGGTCAACTTAGTCATAGGTGCCGCAATCTTAGAAAAATCTTGAATGAAGCGCCTGTAATAACCTGCTAATCCCAGAAAACTTCTAATCTCGGTTATTGACTTAGGCACTCCCCACCTTCACACAGCTTCCACTTTACTCGGGTCCACTACTATTCCTTTAGCTGAGATAACATGACCCAAAAACTGAATTTCCTTCAACCAGAATTCACACTTACTGAATTTAGCAAACAACTGGTTATCTCTTAACAATTGCAGAGTAAATCTCAAATGAGCTGCATATTCCTCTTCAGATGCTGAATAAATTAGAATATCATCAATAAAGACCACAATGAATTGATCTAAATATGGATGAAAAATTCTATTCATCAGATCCATAAAACCTGCAGGAGCATTAGTCAACCTAAAAGACATAACCACAAACTCATAGTGACCATATCTGGTTCTAAAAGCTGTCTTATCTATATCCTCCTCTTTAATTCTCAACTGATGGTACCCGGACCTCAAATCAATCTTAGAAAACACCTTTGCTGATTGCAACTGATCAAATAGATCATCTATCCTCGGCAACGGGTACTTATTCTTGATGGTCACATCATTCAACTTTCTATAATCAATACACATCCGAAAACTTCCATCTTTCTTTTTCACAAATAAAACCGGCGCTCCCCACGGGGAATGACTCGGTCTAATAAAACCTTTCTGCAACAATTCTTCTAACTACTTTTTCAATTCTTTAAGTTCTGCTGGTGCCATCCGATATGGAGCTTTAGAAATCGGCATGGTACCTGGCAGAAACTCAATAGTAAAGTCCACCTCTCTATGTGGAGCTAAACCAGGCAAATCCTCAGGAAAAACATCAGCAAATTCTCAAACCACGGGAACTGCTTCTACTGGCTGACTGGCTTCTACCAAACTTACCGAGGCTAAATAAGCTATACACCCATCATTTATCAACTTTCTAGCTTTAATTGCAGAAATTAGAAACTTGGAGGTATAAAAAGGCATACCTTGATATTCAAATACCGCACCATTAGGATAACAAAATCTGATCCTTTTCTTTCTGCAGTCTAACATTGCTCCATACATTTCAAGCCAATCCATACCCAGAATAATATCATAATCTGACAACCGCAAGGCATACAACCGACCCAGCATCTGGTTCCCTTCAATCATAACAGCAGCTTCATCTATATAGCTCGAAGTGAGTAAAAACTCACCTGAAGGAACCTCCACTAATAACTCACAAGATTTCTCTTCTAAAGGATGAGCGATACAATCCAGAAATTCTGGGGAAATAAATGAATGAGAGGCACCTAAATCAAATAAAACTCTTGTTGAATATTTATAAAGAGGTAAAGTACCTTCTATCATATTTGATGCCTCCGCCTGGGCTCGGGTGATGGCCATAACCCGGCCTCTTCCTTGCTGCTGCGGTGCTCCTCTGCCACGACCTGACTGTGGTTGCTGAAACTGCTGAGGTTGCTGCTGCTGCTGCACACCTCTACCATATCCATATTCTCTCGGATAGGGACAATTGCGGATCAAATGTCCCGGCTGATTACAATTATAACACCGATACCCTGGTGGAGTGATAGGCTGCCTGGCAGTACTCTGCTGTGACTCCTCCACCTCAGGCCTACCTCGGCCCTGCTGAAACTGCGAACGACCTCCCCATCCTCTTCCTCTGCCTTTAAATGCTTGCTTTAATTTCTGGCCCTATTTTCCAAAGCCTGATGAAGAAGGTCCTGCTGGTGCTTTACCTTTACTCGCACCCATTGACTGCTGCGGTAGCCGGAAACTACCTGAACCTGACTCGCCCACCTGACGAGTCCGAATAGATCTCTCCAAAGTAGTTGCTCTCTGAGCTGCCTCTTCCACTATTTTGCACATGAGAGGTACTATCACATCCTGCAATTCCACTCTCAAGCCTCTGATAAAATACTCAACATCATATTATTATCTGAAACCACATATGGCGCATAACGACTAAGTGCCATAAATCTCATCTGGTATTCCAAAACTGAGGAATTACCTTGCTGGAGAGTCCAAAACTGCTCTCTTTTTACTTGCTACACTTGGATCGGAAAGAATGTATCATTAAATACATCGAGAAATTTCGGCCAAGTGATAGCCTCCTCTGTCCTACCTGCGAAGGTGGTATGCATCTTCAGTCGCTACCATTCCAATGCAAAACCCCTCAACTGATAAGCAGCTAATACAACTCTATCTGCTGCTGGACATCTCATAGTCACAAAAACTCTTTCAATTTCATGAACCTAGTGCTCTGCTGTATCTGGGTTCGGCCCTCCTGAATAGGTAGGCGGCTGCAACCTCAGAAACTTCTCCACCTGCATCACAGATTCTTCTGCTATCAACACTGGCGGTGGTGGTGGCACAGGTGCTGCAAAAGGCACCTCTACTCTTGGCGGAACTGGAGCTACGGGTACAGCTTCTCCATCTCCAGATGGCACTACAACTGGTGGTACCGGCGCCTGCTGATCCATCCCTGCTCGGATATCCGTAAGGCTTTCCCAGATTCTTTCAATCATACGCTGGGTGCTTTCCTCTGGATCATCTCCTCCACCACCCCAATCTCTTCTATCAGCCATTCAGAAATTTCTACATAAACAAAACACCAAACAAAAATCAAAACAACAAATTATAAAAAACCAGGGTCCCTACCAGCAGTGTTCAAAGACCGAAATAAGGCTATGTATCCTTCTAATTCCCTTATATTAACATGGACCTTGCTCTGATACCAACTGTGGCGGAACGCCTCGGCCAAGCCCGTTAAACTGATAACGTACTTGATCCGAGTCCGCCTCCCGCGAACGGGCGGAAGCCTCGCAAGGGATACCAAACCACAGTCCGTGTAAACACAAAGGTGTTGGATCAAGCCCCAACCGTTGCACCAAAAGCTCGAGTTGGTAGTGAAGGTGGACCGTATTTCCTTTATGGCAGCGCAGAACCCCACACTAAGCGGTGGGCGGACATGAGGGGCTTCGCATAGGGTGGTTAGTCCCTGCGGCGGGCTGGGCTGTCAAGCACCGATGCGACTACACACACCCGATCCCGGGCCAGCATGTAGTAACAGCGAATCCCTAAGGGAGTTGATGGACCCCATAATCCAACAAACTCCCCCCCAGCGACACCCGGGGGATTCGAACCCGCAACCTCGCTTTGATACCAATTGAAGGGTTATGCGGAAATACACAATACGGTAATCTAGAAGGGGGGGGGGGTGAATAGATTACGGCAATTTAAAACTATTGATGGCTTCTTTTCGATGCTATCGCGATCTTAAAGAAATTTGATTGGAATTCGATTAAGTATGAGACCGCTTGAGTTGATCTAAATGAGAACAGGGAATCAAACGTGCGTATGAACACCGTGCCTACCAATCATCTATCGCAAAACGCGAACAAACCACAGAACACGATGATTTAAGGTGGTTCGGAGTACACAACTCGTGTATCCTACATCCACCGTCCACACACACACGTAGAAACGATTGCTTATGAGCGAGTTCAACACAACAACTCAACCACACACACGTTGTCTGATGAAACATGATCAGAACAACCACAAATACGTGAATCAAGCACAAGGGATGCTCGAAACACAACCACACACACACACGATGGAATGGAAATTATGAGATGGAGAAGAATTAGGAATTAGGGAACAAATCCGGTTGGAATTCTTCTCGTGGATCATCCAAACGCTCTTCAAACTTCGATTGGATGTAGATTGCTCGATGTAGAAGGTTGAATTGGCGACGATCCGGCTTCAGCTCCGCATAGATGGTGATTCCACGACGATCTGGGCGGAAAGTTGAAGCAGAGCAGCAATTTGGGGCTTTTCCTCTTGATCCCTTGGAGGCTCTTGGATGGGAGGCTGCTCTCTGCGAATTTGGCTCCAAAAGGATGCTTATATAGTGTTAGGTAAATGTGGGGGTCGTGGAGGAAGGAAACACCCAAGTGGGGGGCGGATTTGGAAACTCAAAAACTTATGTTTCCGTCGTCTGTCGACAGGTGCACTTGCATCTGTCGACAGGCGCACTCAGGTTGAGAACTGGGTTTCAGGAAATTGAGTTTCTGAGTGTATCTGTCGACAGGCAGTTTGCATCTGTCGACAGATGCACTCAGGAATAGAAAACCTGAGCTCTGTCCTGGGTTGACTGTGTGTATCTGTCGACAGGTACATTTCATCTGTCGACAGATGCACTCAGAGATGCAAACCTGAGCTCTGTCTTGGAATGACTGTGTGAATCTGTCGACAGGTACATTGCATCTGTCGACAAATACACCTCTTTGACAGATATTTGTGCTTTTTGCTCATTTCTTCAATGCCTCTTCAATGCTCCATGTTTCATGCTTGTGCACCTACATGCAAATACATTGTTAGTGATATACATTGTATGATTTAGCAATGTTTAACTCAATCACTTTCATGGTGTTTTTCATGTTAGTTTAGCACATCAATTTTGCATTAAATCAATGTTCAAGGATGTTAATGTGATCATCAAAAACATGATATATGGAAAACCCAACAATACTCGAGCTGGTAGTGAAGGTGGACCGTATTTCCTTTATGGCAGCGCAGAACCCCACACTAAGCGGTGGGCGGACATGAGGGGCTTCGCACAGGGCGATTAGTCCCTGCGGCGGGCTGGGCTGTCAAGCACCGATGCGACTACACACACCCGATCCCGGGCCAGCATGTAGTAACAGCGAATCCCTAAGGGAGTTGATGGACCCCATAATCCAACAAATGGTATCAAAGAAGAAGTCTATGTCTCTCAACCACCAGGTTTTGAAAATTCTGAAATGCCTAACCATGTGTATAAATTGCACAAAGCTCTTTATGGTTTGAAACAAGCACCTCGAGCTTGGTATGATAGACTAAGCAATTTTTCTGGTAAGCAAGAACTACTCAAGAGGTAAAGTAGACCAAACACTCTTCACTAAAAAAGTTCACAATCACATAATTGGTTGTTCAAGTTTATGTGGACGACATCATATTGGTTCTACTAACCCTTCACTGTGTGAAGAATTTTCTAAACACATGCACAGTGAATTTGAGATGAGTCTGATGGGGGAGCTTCAATTCTTTCTTGGTTTGCAGGTAAAACAACAAAAAGACGGATTCTTCATAAATCAAGAAAAATATGTCAAAGAGCTTCTCAAACGATTTCAATTCGAGCAAGCTAAACCGGCCTCCACCCCAATGAGCACAAGCATCAAATTGGAAAATGATGAGAAAGGTAAACCGGTAGATGCAAAGAACTTCCGAGGTATGATTGGCTTACTCCTTTATCTTACTGCAAGCAGACCGGATATTCAATATAGTGTTTGCCTTTGTGCTAGATACCAATCTAGTCCAAAGGAAAGCCATTTAATTGCAGTCAAGAGAATTTTTCGATATCTCTCTGGCACATGCAATTTGGGTTTTTGGTACCCAGCAGGCAGTAGTTTTGATTTGATCTCACTGCTGCCAACCGCATGGGATACAAGATTGTGGATGGTGTAGTCACCAGGACTCTCAAGGGAAAGGAACCACAAGGAGCTGAAGACTCAACAGATGAAGAAGACAATGAAGGCGATGAAGCAAATGAAGGCAGTGATGAAGAACCTCAGGATGAGCAAATGCCTGACCAAGCTCAAGAATTTGTTGATGTTCCTGTGCCTCAAGAACAATCCCTCTGTGATTACTTGGCACAAATCCATCAAGAATGATCTCAGGATTTGCTCAAGACTTCCAGATTTGATCAAGGGATGCTCGCCTCAACACTCTGGATGACCTTGACCACCTCTACTCCGAGAGAGATGGATCCCGTCACCCTCCTTCTGCTGGTCATGACGATGAATAGAGGGTCTCAGGGTCATTAGAGGTCACTAAAAGTCTTAGCTGGGAATTAGTCTCACTTGTCTAGTCATCTTTGCTTGTTTATGTTATTTCCCTTTCTTTTGATTCTATCGAGTCATGTAATGATTATCAAATTGTACTGTGAAATTTCAATGATAATCAATGAAAACTCAGTTCATGTTATTTGTCCCCATATGTGCATGACTTGCCTTTTGTATGTTGTCAAAAAGGGGGGAGAACATCAAAGATGCATCAATTGAATGTTTTGTCATCATCAAAAAGGGGGAGATTGTTGCTAAACTAACATGAAAAACACCATGAAAGTGATTGAGTTAAACATTGCTAAATCATACAATGTATATCACTAACAATGTATTTGCATGTAGGTGCACAAGCATGAAACATGGAGCATTGAAGAGGCATTGAAGAAATGAGCAAAAAGCACAAATATCTGTCAAAGAGGTGTATTTGTCGACAGATGCAATGTACCTGTCGACAGATTCACACAGTCATTCCAAGACAGAGCTCAGGTTTGCATCTCTGAGTGCATCTGTCGACAGATGAAATGTACTTGTCGACAGATACACACAGTCAACCCAGGACAGAGCTCAGGTTTTCTATTCCTGAGTGCATCTGTCGACAGATGCAAACTGCCTGTCGACAGATACACTCAGAAACTCAATTTCCTGAAACCCAATTCTCAGCCTGAGTGCGCCTGTCGACAGATGCAAGTGCACCTGTCGACAGACGACGGAAACATAAGTTTTGAGTTTCCAAATCCGGCCCCCACTTGGGTGTTTCCTTCCTCCACGACCCCCACCTTTACCTAACACTATATAAGCATCCTTTTGGAGCCAAATTCGCAGAGAGCAGCCTCCCATCCAAGAGCCTCCAAGGGATCAAGAGGAAAAGCCCCAAATTGCTGCTCTGCTTCAACTTTCCGCCTAGATCGTCGTGGAATCACCATCTATGCGGAGCTGAAGCCGGATCGTCGCCAATTCAACCTTCTACATCGAGCAATCTACATCCAATCGAAGTTTGAAGAGCGTTTGGACGATCCACGAGAAGAATTCCAACCGGATTTGTTCCCTAATTCCTAATTCTTCTCCATCTCATAATTTCCATTCCATCGTGTGTGTGTGTGGTTGTGTTTCGAGCATCCCTTGTGCTTGATTCACGTATTTGTGGTTGTTCTGATCGTGTTTCATCAGACAACGTGTGTGTGGTTGAGTTGTTGTGTTGAACTCGCTCATAAGCAGTCGTTTCTGCGTGTGTGTGTGGACGGTGGATGTAGGATACACAAGTTGTGTACTCCGAACCACCTTAAATCATCGTGTTCTGTGGTTTGTTCGCGTTTTGCGATAGATGATTGGTAGGCACGGGTCATACGCACGTTTGATTCCCTGTTCTCATTTAGATCAACTCAAGTGGTCTCATACTTAATCGAATTCCAATCAAATTTCTTTAAGATCGCGATAGCATCGAAAAGAAGCCATCAATAGTTTTAAATTGCCGTAATCTATTCAACCCCCCCCCCCCTTCTAGATTACCGTATTGTGTATTTCCGCATAACCCTTCAAAAGGAACACACCACATTTTATATATAATTCACAAGTTTACATAGCCAAATTTCCACAAAACTGAAAAGAAGTACAAGAGCCCGGGGCATACCCCGAGGTACAACTGAAGAAAGTAAACAACTAACTAAACTACACTGTTGGAGCACTACATAGCTGAAACTACACCGCTGGAGGTACTGACCCTGCACTGCTACGGCGCGGCCCTGAGCTGGACGACGGTCGTGAGACGTCCTCCTCGCTCTCACCTGTGGGGGTAGGGGTGAGCCTCTCTAGTCACTGGCTCAGTAGGGAACTCCCCCAAAACCGAGCAACCAAAAACCACAGGTACAAAGCTATAAACAATACCAACAATTATAGAACAGCTAAGCAGGATATTAAAGCTGTAAAAGTACTCACCGTCTGCCGACTACGAGAAACAACAGTAATATTAAACGGTAAACCAGTACAGGTGTACAAGCTAGAGTAGAGACTGCCAAACACGAGCCACGTAAACTGGTTCGCGACACCAGTAACTGACTCGGACAAGCTAACACAGGTCTACCTCTCAGTCTCGCAGCCACGGATGAAAGGTCCAGCTGTCGCTCCACGTGAAAAGTCAAGCAACTGTGGAGACCAACTAAACACCACCACCTGCGGACCACACGGTCACAGGCCCATGCCTGGCACCTCTAGAGATCCTGGCCCGGAACTCTCTGGAGTGAGGCACTGCAAAAAGACTAGCTGGGGTCTAGTACGTCTACTGGTGTCCCTACCCCCAACTACGAGAGCGCTACAAGTGACTAAAGATAAACACAAGTGTCACTGTCCCACTGTCGTCTTTCCCTCAGCCGGACGTGCAACTCAACACAGGAGTGAGGGTGTCCAGGTCAGACGACACAGACCTCGACGGTACAACACAAGTACCGGGACAAAGCCCCGAGCTAACAGCCTGGCTCACAAAGAACCTGGGGCACCCAACTGGAGAGGTAACCACGGTAGGCGTCGTACTAATCGCCACGTACACAGAACCACGTGCACGTCACACTCAAACCACGTGAAACCTCACGTAAACCACGAGTAACACTGGTCCACTACACGTGAACCCGACTGACTCGTGTAAACATCACGCAGTCACGAGAGTAAGTAACTAATAGCATACCTTATATGCTAAACACAAGAACCATGTGCACTCAGTGCACCTCATGTGTCAATACACATGCATTAACGATAAATGCCATAATTTAGTCATTTCTGTTCATAACCACTAGGCGGCAACATCGACTGCCGCTTACAATAAGTCAACGGCAAAGGATCTGGCCGTTGATATCTTAGCTGATGATCTTGGCGACAAGCGATCTTGACGCCAAGTTCTCCGGCCTTAAACCCTGCAGAAACCCTAATCCGGCTCTACGGGTTTTCCAACCATTAAAACTACAAGAAAATGTACTGAAATGGTTCTTTAAACATGCATGAACCCAAAACAACCCAATACAGCATGCTTCGTACATTAAATTACTCAAACCACCCATTATCCCTTCATGGTGCAACTTAATCCGAAAATGCATTATCATGCTGATTCAAGTGGTTACGATGTGTTTTAATGTTTCTACGGAGCTAAACGGGTTCGTCGCCTACCTCAGAACACGCTAGAACCTCCCATAATCTCCCGGTTCACGCCGAACCCTCCGCGAGCTCCCACGAGAATTGCACCACGCCGCGACATTTCCTCGCGCAATTTAGCAACGCCACGCGTTCTACGATCGTCCAATCACTCTTCGGTACCTGTTGAAAGCTTCAGAAACACCAAGACGCGAAGCTGGGGCAAGAGGGGTAGAGAACTAGGTATGAAACCTGCCCTCGGGTGAGCCTATAACCTGCACCATTCTCAGGTTGGCGTCAACCCCTATGCCGCCAACAGCAACCGCCACACTCAGCGTCCACATCCAATGTCGCCAAGTTCATGCAGTCAACGTCCACTTACCTGGACGCCAACAGGTCAACGGCCACCCCTGGCCGCCAACTCCAACTGAACAGCGGCAGGTCCTGTTTCATTTCAGGACCAACCCTGCACTTTACCTGCTCAAGCCACGCATCCATACCACACATTCCACACAACCAACTCACATTGGCCTCACAACGGCCTACACAACCAACACACACATAATCCGCATGGATCCGAAAAGCACGCGACGTTACACTATGGACCTAACCTGCCGGCTCACTAAGCCCCACACAACGCGCGATAATATATTTTTCTTATCATATATTAACATCAATTAATTGACTCAATTCTATTCTATCTTCTGCTATATCTGCTTCACACTAACTTTGGTCCGTTCGTGGGAGACAGATCTGGATATGGACCTTTATTGGGTTGAATATCCGGGCCGTTACAGATCTGATGTCGATTTCATGCCATTGTGCAAAGAGAGAGAGGACAACATGCATGTACACACGCAGATAAATGATAGGGGGATTAGAAGGGGTATCTATCTAATAATTATTATATTTTTAATACAAATATATATATATATATATATGAAAACCTAGTTCTTTACGATTGATAAGTAAAGACGGACGTAAAAAATTTATTTAACGAGGTCACTTTATTAATTCAGTGAAGTCTCTTTCTTTCTAAATTTTTTTTAAACCAAATCAATTTAATAAAAAATGTTAAACTCCCTAATAAAATTTTAAAATCGAGTGGGATCTTAGGACCCACTAGATGTACCATCCGCCAATGTTGACAAGGGCCCTAGTGGGCGAAACTGTTCTGATGTTGATTACCCGACAAGAAGGAGCACGTAACCTTATTAGCGAGGAATTTACATGCCTACACTCACCTCTTTTGTGTTTTTTCCATTCTCTCCCTCGCACCATGCTTTCTGATCTCTGATCCCGCATGACAGTATCAAAGGAAAGAGCATAATATGTTGTCATGAACCTCGCTGTGTCATTAGGGAGCATGCGCTCCCTCCGTCCCGCCCATCGGCCGCTATTCTCCTCTCCCTCCTCCACCTTGTTGTTCTCCGCTGCAGCTCTCCCACCAAGTGTTCCTGTCATCCGAGAAGAGTCGGAAGACTCCCAAGACACGCCCTTGACCACTACTTCCTTCACCACCCACGGCGGCGGCGGCAGGGTCGCCCGCTGTTTGGACTTCCCCCTCTTCGATCGTCTTCTGAAAACCCATCATTCCCTGAGGCCGCTCCAGCAGGTACACGCGCTTCTAGCCACCGGGGGCCTCCTCCGTCACCCACACCTGGGCTCCCAGCTCATCCTCGCGTATGCCAACCTCGGCTTCCTACATTGCTCCCGCGTCGTCTTCGAGGAGTTTAATGGCTCCAATTCGTTGCTCTGGAACACCATGGCGAGGGTCTACACCAAGAACGGCTGCTCTGGAGAGGCCGTCGAGCTCTATTCTTGTATGCGCCGGGGGGGCATTCCTGCGAACAACTACACGTACCCATTCGTTCTCAAGGCTTGTGCTTTCAGTCCCATGGTCTCCGTTGGGAAATCTGTCCACTGTGACGTGATCAAGACTGGGTTTGAGTCGGATGTGTTCGTGGAGGCCGCTCTGGTAGATATGTACTCCAAATGTGGGGAGATTCCACACGGTCGTAAGTTGTTCGATGGAATGCTGGAGAGGGACCTCGTCAGCTGGACTGCGATGATCACTGCTTACGAGCAGTCGGAGAAACCCAAGGAGTCCTTGTTATTGTTCCATCAGATGCAGGAAGAGGGGTTCGTCGCTGATCGAGTTACATCTATCACTGTTGCTTCTGCTGTTGCTCAACTGGGCGACACAAGGACTGCTAGATCCCTTCACGGTTTCATAATCCGCAATAGCTTCCTTGCAGATGTGGCCGTTGGTAATGCGGTCATCTCCATGTTCGCAAAGTGGTGATGTTAAGCTGGCTCGCTTGGTTTTCGATGCAATGGATGAAAGAGATGGAATCTCATGGAATTCGATGCTCTCAGGTTACGCCCAGAACGGTCATGCCAGCGAAGCCCTGGCACTATTTGATCAGATGCTTTTCTCTGGACCTGAACCAAATCCTGTCACTCTCCTGGTTGTGGTCTCCGCCTGTGCTCATTTAGGGTCCCTTCACCTGGCAAGACAGCTCCACAGCTTTGTCATCAGTAGCAACATGGAGGTTAACATGATGCTCTGGAATGCGATTATGGATATGTACGCTAAATGTGGGGATTTAGATACTGCCGTTGGGTTGTTCAGTGTTGGCTTAGATGGGAGAAGGGACGTGAATTCATGGAACGTGATGATCTCAGGGTTTGGTATGCATGGTCGTGGGAGGGAAGCACTCAAACTGTTCCAGGATATGCAGGAAGAAGGCGTTTTACCAAACCACATCACATTCACATCTCTTCTCTCAGCTTGCAGTCATGCAGGACTTATTCAGGAGGGCAAGGAAGCTTTCAATGATATGGGCAGCAAGTTCATGATTGCACCCATGGCGAAACATTATGTATGTGTGGTCGACATGCTTGGGCGTGCTGGACGGTTGGAAGAAGCGAGGGATCTAATTGCCCAGATGCCCATAGGACCTAATGACGCAGTCTGGGGGGCCCTGCTAGGCGCTTGCAGAATCCATGGAAACAGGGAACTGGGAGAATTTGCTGCTAAACGCCTGTTTCACCTGGAGCCTGGACACAGTGGCTATTATGTGCTTATGTCTAATGTTTATGCAGCATCCACCAAATGGGATGAAGTTGGAAAGCTGCGGGACACGATGAAGAGCAGAGGCTTGAGAAAGCCGGCAGCTTTTAGTGTAATCGAGATCGGAGGGAGGTGCATGGATTCCACACGGCGGACCTGTGCCATCCAGATCATGCAGAGATCTACAGGAAGATAGAGAGCTTGGTGGAGGAGATGAAGGTGGCTGGGTATGAACCAGACGTGGCGTGTGTTTTGCACGACGTGGAAGAGGAAGACAAGGCGCAAATCCTCAACCTTCACAGCGAGAAGCTGGCAGTTGCCTATGGCATCATGAAGGTGGAGGCGGGCCGACCCATACAGGTCACCAAGAACCTCCGGATCTGCAACGACTGCCACTGTGCGTTTAAGTTCCTTTCGCAAATCTGTGGGAGGAGAATCGTGGTTCGGGATGCAAATCGTTTCCACCACTTCAGTGAAGGGGCCTGCTCTTGCAGGGATTACTGGTGAACTACTGCAAGTGGTATGCTGTCCTTCTCTTCTTTTTCCTATTTTTTGGGTGGGTGGGGGAGCTGCTGCCCTTACTTGCCCCGGGTGCTGGGGCTGCTGCCAGTGAGCATTGTCTCTGCACTTGAAATGTCTTACATAATATTTATATGATCCTCAACTTGGGGTGTCCTAGAATCTCTCCTTCAAGTGTGATCATCATATCGTGGAAACTAGGTGACCCATGTAGTAGCTACTGAAATGTCTTGCATAATATTTATAGGATCCTCAATTCTGGTTCAAGCACTATAGGATAAATAAGGCTACTAGTACGAGAGAATCATTAAGATGCACAAGGTTAGAGGTGGCACTATGGACAGATAGGCAACACCTTTTTTTTTTTTTTTCCTGATCGGTAATTGCAAAGATTTTCATTAGAAGAATTTATTGCAAAGTTCAAAGAACTTCATTTTTTTTTTCCTTTTTTGGGGGTGGGGTGGGGAGATGAAGCTTGTAAGACTGGCTAGCTATGTTCACACAAGCCGGCAGTGAACTATTATTTTGTAAGGGGTATTTGAGAACTGTGGCGAATCCATCGTATATCTAGTGGGGTCTTAGAATCTCACTAGATTGGAAAACATATATTATGATGGTAATTTTTCATTATGAATGATCTCATTGAATTTATATAAGTGCATTATTAGGACTCTACTAAAATAAAATTTTACATCCGCCACTACTTGAGATACTAAGAAGTCATAGTGACAACTGGTAATGAAACCAACTCCATACAAGCCCTGGTATCACGAGGAATATGACCATAAGGAGCTCCGCCCTGGATTGCGAATGAGATGTAAAGATGCAGCTAGAAGTCGTATGCCAAATCCATCACAAAATGGCCCGAAATACCATCCTTATAAGGGAGGTATATATATATTTATATATATAGTTTGAGATGAGAAAAATTTTCTGCACGTTTTGGGGTGGATAGGTACTGTCCGATCTAAAAACAAACGTATTTACTCCTGATATAGATATGTGTTTAGAGTGGACAGTATTTGTCGGTCTTTAAATATACAAAATATCATTGAGAGCTGTGGGCAGTGGATGTTTGCTGTCTCTCAATGCATTCCATGCAGACTGGGTAAGAGAAATTTCCTTCCTCCATCATGCCTCCAAACAAGCTTGTTACTTTGGGAAGTATGCAATGAATGGAAGAAAGATAGGCCAGAAATCTACATGTATCATGAGACCTCGAGATGGGGCAACAAAAATATCTTGGAGAAAAAGAAGCAACGAGCTATGTCAACACCACCCCCCCCCAAACCCAACCACACCCAAAAAAATTAGAGATTTTTGTTACCACATTCCTGAGAAGTTCCCTCTCCTTTGGAGTGGAAGGGTAGTAGTCTATTATCCTGAACAAACAGAGGAGAGAAAAAGAAATATCAATGCTCAAACTTTCGAATTCATTCGCAAGGGTAAATGTTAGGAAAATTAGAAACTAGTAATAGAATAATATAATCAACAAAAGTGAGCTAAATATTAATCTCTATGATCTTCCGCAGTTTAGTTTATATGCCTGTATTTTTGTACCAACATATATAGATACCTTGGTATTAAGGAATATTGTTTCAGTTACACCCCTCAAGATTTGACATCGTCTTGGTTAATAGACTATTTTGTTGAAAAAGTAAGCTATAAGATTTTGTAGATTTATATAACATAATATAAGGGACCTTGATAGTATGAACGTTATGATTTTAACTTTTTGAGAAGACTAAACAAGAGCAGATAATTAAGGTTGTGTTGATCCATATCTATTTGAAATTAGGTTACATCAAACGATAGATGAAACAAACAATGCCATGCATCATAGGAGAGCGAAATACACTTATTACAATATTTTTCCTTCTTAGAAAGTAATCTACGTACAAAATATTGGAAAGCATCCCACTCTTCCTATAGGCTAATAGAATCGTTTTTCCAAATAATTATGCCATTTGTATTACAAGAAGAATCTCGCAATAAACATTTGCTCCCCAGAATATCTGCGCATATTCTCTTCATGCATCTATCTTTTTAATTACCAAGTACGCCTCGCAAGAGAGATGAAAGACGAGGTTGACTAAGGTCAAGGGTCAACCCACACATGGTGACGTTTAGTCAAAAAGAGGTACTTGGTAAATTAAAAGATAGATATTCTAGTGGAGGAAATGTTTATTGCGAGATTCTTCTTGTAATACCCAATCAATCGGCCAGGCAATTGGACAAATCATTTGTCTAACTGCATATAACATCTCTCAAATCTTAAATAAGGTGCCCAATCTGATTAACCAGCATGCCTTATCTTTCAAAAGCAGTACTTCTTAAATTTAGAGGACTACTTGTTATCCTACTTGCTGCTCTACTCCAAAGCATCATTTGTTAGGTCATATGGCTTTCAGGTTTGTGCTGAGTGTAGATTTATATAACATAATATAAGGGACCTTGATAGTATGAACGTTATGATTTTAACTTTTTGAGAAGACTAAACCAAGAGCAGATATTAAGGTTGTGTTGATCCATATCTATTTGAAATTAGGTTACATCAAACACATTAGATGACAACAAACAATGCCCATGCATCATAGGAGAGCGAAATACACTTATTACAATATTTTTCCTTCTTAGAAAGTAATATTGGAAAGCAATCCCACTCTTCCTATAGGCTAATAGAATCGTTTTTCCAAATAATTTATGCCATTTGTATTACAAGAAGAATCTCGCAATAAACATTTGCTCCACCAGAATATCCTGCGCATATTCTCTTCATGCATCTATCTTTTAATTTACCAAGTACGCCTCGCAAGAGAGATGAAAGACGAGGTTGACTAAGGTCAAGGGTCAACCCACACATGGTGACGTTTAGTCAAAAAGAAGGTACTTGGTAAATTAAAAGATAGATATTCTAGTGGAGGAAATGTTTATTGCGAGATTCTTCTTGTAATACCCAATCAATCGGCCAGGCAATTGGACAAATCATTTGTCTAACTGCATATAACATCTCTCAAATCTTAAATAAGGTGCCCAATCTGATTAACCAGCATGCCTTATCTTTCAAAAGCAGTACTTCTTAAATTTAGAGGACTACTTGTTATCCTACTTGCTGCTCTACTCCAAAGCATCATTTGTTAGGTCATATGGCTTTCAGGTTTGTGCTGAGTGTTCTAACTGGATTCTATATTGTGCACGAACTGATGGATTCCATGCGTAGGGTAAGCCATCACGCGAAGAAGATCCACATGATACTATTGAGAATATCAGGAGTAAGAACACGATCTACGTACGCTGAGACCACGCGAGTGCAAGGTCTAGTCCCTCTACACTTCACTTGTGGTACTTGGTGGTAGATGGAGATCTCCAAGTACTTTTCCCTTAGAGAGAGAGAAACTCCTCTTTATGTAATGGGAAAATTAATTGGGGGTCTTTGTAAGAGGGTGTTACATTTTTCCTAGTCCCTATCAGAATACTGACAGTCATAGATGTGGACGTTCAGTTTACTCCGAAGAAAATCCCCCGAACGTTGGCTCCCTCGTGGCGAGTGGCGTGTGTGAAGCGATGGCTGATTGATCCTCATTCTCACTTTACGTTGACTCCCGTTTGACCGAGTTGACCGAGGGAGAAAGAGAAGTAAACAAGGAAACTAATAAGCAGATTAACGGGATGTGATCGTCAGGACCTTACTTGTGCCCAAGGAAATGTGCAGATCTTTCCGGTGACGTAGCCTCGCGAGCGGTTGATGGCGGGACGCCGACTTTCTCCCCTTCGGCCGGCCAAAAGGAAGAAGCTCCGCAGTATCGTTGAAGGTGGTCCTGCGACAGAGAGAACTCTATTAGACTTAAATGAAGTGCGGTAAGTGTTCAAAAATAAAGAAGAGTAACCCAAAAGGTGAGCCCCGTACTAGTTGCGGGCTTGAGAAGAGGGGTGGCCAAGTGCTATGACCACCCTTCTTCCCTCCATTTTTGATTTGGATAATCTCTTTTAGGTGTGTGGGAGTGCGTGTGTGTAAAGAGTGAATAGCATGCAAGACTAAAGAAGGAAAAAGGGAAAGAGAAGGAGAAAAGGGAGATGATCCTCGTTTGTAGGCGTTGGTGGCTGCTTTGTGGGTCCTCTAGCTCGTGTTGAATCCTCCTGACGCTCCAAGTGATGAGAGGCAGAGAGGAAGCAAGGGTGGAAGGTCTCAAGGTTCAAAGTGACTTTTCTCTCCCTTCTCTCAAGGCATCAAAGCATGGGCTCGTCTAGCATCTCCCCCCCTTCTTAGAAGGCTGAGGAGCTTTATATATAGGTAGTGGGGGCGGAGCTAGTGAGCATAAGATGCTCAAGTGTGAGAAAACACACTTGAACATGTGGCAATTCAAGTAGAAAGGGTAGGCCAATAGGAGGGGGCCAAGTAAGACTTTTATTGGGTCAAGGGGATGCCAATGTGGCCCATTTGCCCGTTAAAAATGGCCCCACGTGCTGAATGGCCGAGGTAGGGGCTCAAGTGGGCGAGATTCTTAGACAGTTCCGTAGAATAGGTAAACCCAGGTTGACATCAATCAATGTTGCCGTCAACCCCATGCAAACGTCAACCTATGTGGACGTTAACCTGATTTGACGTCAAGGGTGTGTGCCGTCAACCTGGGGTAAACGGCAATCTATGTTGACGTTAACATGGGATCCGAGGTGAGTCAACAAGGAGTCAAACAAGTCTTAATGGGCCATAAACCACACGGGGATGGGCCAAATCTCGTGTTTATAAATGCCCCTCCGAGACATCCGACCTTGCAAGGGAGTGAAGCGGACTGAAAGGTTGGTGTCTCGGTAAACAAATGACGTGGAGATTTGATAAAAGGGCTATCTTTGAGGATAGGAATTCTAGCAAGCCACACGAATGAGTTAGGCTAGAAGCAAGTAATGGATCGATCGAGAGACAAGTGTGCGGAAAAGAGAGAGTGATCTACCCGTGTAATTACAACTGCAACCCAACGATAGGGTTCTCGGCATTGCCAAGTAAGACTTTGACTGGTTTCTGGTGTTGTCCGAGTATAATATGACGGTTGAATCAAGGAAATCTCACAACTGAAGTCCGTCGGGACCCGCTGACATAATAAGGAAGTTTGTCCAATCAGGAGGTTGTGAAGACAAAAGGGATTGATTGTACTCTCTAAGGATCATCAAAGATTCTAACTGGAATCATTGTTTGGAAAGCTGGAAGTCAGAGGAATTTTTTAGCAGAGAATGTTAGCAGTGAAATCCTAAATGCATGTTGGTGTGGATTTCCTATCTAAAATGCAAGTTAGAATCAGAGGAATTTTTTAAGTCCAAACAAATAACTGGGAGATCGCAATCCCGTCATGGTTTTTGGTAAAGGGGAACTCTGGGTTCACGGTCGTCAAGTTATTCACCTCTAGTGACTAATCCTATGTTAGACATACCTGTACAACACTCAAGGTTGTATGAGTGCTCCTAGATTTGAAGCATCACCTATGCTTAAATATCCTGCAAAAGAACTCGAAACACAAGCTGATAGATAATGGCCATATCAATGAAAAAGCTTTAAAAATTCGCCACAGTTGACGTCAACTCCGATTGCCGTCAATGCTTGGTTGACGTCAACATAGTGTGCCATCTACAAAAGTAAACATCCACATATGTTGTCGTCAATAGTGAACCGATGTCAAATGATGTTGACGTTAACATGGCAGCAGATAAAACCGAAAAATAAGAAATTGGGAGGCCATTAGGACTCTTCCTTCTTCAACCTCTATCCTCCCTTCCTCAACTCCGAACCAGAGAACATTTGTGATGACTTGTAGTAGCTTTCATGGCCTCTACATCAACCGAAATGTCCACAAGCATGAACCCGGGTGTTTTGATCAAGGTTCCGGGGCATCTGAGCACCTGACTGGCCAATAGAGAGGTACGTAGCATCTATTCTTGTTTCCTTTCTTTCTGAAAATTCCCCAACCTCCTCTCATGGTGCTTCCTAGATGTGTAGGATGTGCCCGCCTTCCCAAGTTAGGGCCAGGTACGAGCCTTCTCTTGGCTGATTAACTTGGTAAATGCATTAACAATCGACATGCGGAGCTACATTGGGGCGTGGAACCTAAGCTTCATGGTCATCTTGGCCAAGAACATGAAGGACATGTGGTAGGGATTTGATGCTCTAGGAGCACTAGTGGAGTGCTGGCACCCACACACACACACATTCGTGTTCTATGGATTCAAGGCAACCGTACTGCTAGAAGAGATAGAACTGTTCCTGGGCTGGAAACGCTACCTAGAGTATGATGCTATGACCCCTATTCTCCCATGGGAAGAGATTCTGGTAGACATTGTGCAAGACAAGAAGGAAGTGTTTAGGATGACGAACAAGAACGGGATCTTCATGGACCGGCTAGCCTGGTGGTTGATCTAGCATGTGAAGGAGATAGGCAGTGAGAGGGCAACTCCTGGATTGACACTCTGCCTCGCCGGTGTGTTCCTATTCCCTACCAGTGGTGATTTCCTTCTATATGAGCACGTGGGAATTCTATCTCTACTGTAGCATGGGCAGTCACTTGCTCCTGCGGTGCTAGCACACCTCTACAACTCCCTCACCACAATGAGCCTAGGGGGACAGACATGTGGGAGCTTGTTTCTATTTCAGGTATGGATGGAAGCTCATCTAAAGTTTGATTATGCTGAGAAACAACCTACCCCCTCCAAAATCTTCTTTCGGAGTTCAGCGTACTGCAGAAGAGCATGGTATGAGCCAGAAGATGAGATCAAGTGTGTGACAGTACACCTGAAGAGCAGACATGTTTCTTCTGTTTTCGGGTTGAACCTTCAATCGCGACCGAGCCAGGCATTGCAATTCATTGAGTTCAGTGTTCGTACTAGAGAGGACAGAGACTTGTGGCTGACTGGTCCTGATTAGATGGTGGTGTACCAGCCACACCGGTGCCAGCATCAGCTAGGAATACCACGGGGAATTCTAGCTTCATCTCACTACACTACCATGATCATCTCATGCAAGAATGAGAAGCTGATGAAGAAGGCCAAGAGGACTTGGGAGAAGTACACAGTTAGCCAAAAGGTGGGACAGGCAGTGCAGGAGAACTGGAAGGATGTTCTGGCCTATGAAGAGTATATAGACACAATTCGTCCCATCTCATGTGATTTCTTTATGGCTCGTAGAACAAAATGATGTAATTTTCTTATTTTAATAAGTGTAACACAAGCTTTGATGAATAAATAGTGAATTGCATTAAGCCCAAATGTTGTATGCCTTGAATTCCTTGCATTGTGTTCTTTCTGTGTTCTGTGAGAGTTCCTGAGAGCGACAGGTTGACGTCCACATCGATGGACGTCAAGAACAGGTAAACGGCCACAAGGCTGCCGTTAACCACCAGACAGAGGGTAGACATCCAGAGAGATGGACGTTAACCTCAAAGTAGACGTCCACCATTAGGCCGTCGACCGTGGTACAGTGGTCTGACAGGGTACCTCAAAGCAAGATCTAAACGGCCAACCCCTTGACGTCAACTTGAAATCAACGGCCATTTGGTTGACGTCAATTTCAAAACACAGCTTTTTGCTCTCGAGGCCTCTCTCCGGCACCCTTTCACCCATTTCCATACCGCCGGAGACTATTTCTCCTTCTCTTCTCTTCCTCGCTCTCACTCCCACTCTCTCAAATCTTTCCATCATCTTCATCTCTTTTTCACTTGGACTGTGTTGGATTGGACTCGGAGGATGGCAAGGGAGAAGAAACAGGCGAGCCGAAACCACCCTCGCCGGATGGAGGAAGAGGGGGAGGAGACGTCCAGGGGCTCATCGGCAGATGAGCACCTCGAGGAGGAGGCCGAACCGGCCACAAAGGCCGGCGGCAGTGCGCCGAAGGGGGAGGAAACAGTGGGAGAAGATGGAGAGGGGGAAGAAGAGATGGAGGCGGAAGCACCCCGGAGTGTCCCACGCCGGCCTAAGGTAGGCAAACAGATCCTAAACCCTCTCTCTCCATGTGAATGGAATGTATGTACAAAGTGGGAAAGAAGGGGGAAACATGGGAGGTGCTGTTGGGTTGATCAGGAACTTGACGTCCACATCAGTTGACGTCGAGCTCCTATAAACGTCCACCTTATTGCCATCAGTGTGAACTTAATGGCAAGGTGTTGGACGTCTACTGATGAATTCGACGGAAACCACCCTGTCGTCAACTCAGAGTAAATGGCGGACCCCTTGTCATCGATTTTTTTGTAAACGGCAACATTGTTGATGTCAACTGTTTCTTAACGGCAGTCGATCTTGATGTTTATCTTTCTATGTTTTGTGCAGGGAAAGGGCCGAATGAGGAGCAAAGTGACGTGGGACCTGTGCTGGGCGTGGCACAGGGCACTACCGGAGACCCAGCAGACATGGGTTGCACAGATGGGGTTTGGGCACCTCCTGGTAGTGTGGCCCTTCCTCGTGGACGTCCCCTACCTTGAGGCGCTGAGGGAGAGGTGGAATGAGGATTGCAAGGCATTCATCATGCCTTGGGGGCACATGATACCCACATTGGAGGATGTGGCGTATCTTACAGGACTACCAGTTCAGGGAGAGCCGGTAGTAGGGCAAGAGAGGAGGGACTACCACGACGAGGTGGTAGAGTTGTTGGGAGCGGAGTTTATTGCCAGATGGAGGAGGCCAATCCAGAGCATCCTATTAGGAGCTCTGTCGGAGGCAGTAGGTTTGAGAGGAGGGAGGAGGGGAGTCTGGAGACACTTGAGGAGTTCGGAGTCGGGGTGCAGGCGTCGATCCAGTTGGAGGGACGGAGTGAGGAGGTGTCGGTACGGATCTTCGTGATGTACCTATTCGAACAACTCCTATTCCCGATGCAGTCATCTCAGATGAACTCCAAGTTCCTACTACTGCCGAGGGACCTAGAGGAAGCAGGTCGATACGCTTGGGGTGCCGCAGTGCTGGGACACCTTTTCTCTCTCCTTCCCAGCAGTTTGCGGCATAATCAGAGCACCAGGGGCTTCACCACCTTCCTTTAAGTATGCAACTTTCTCTAATGCTCATCATTGACTTAAATTGCGCCTGACTGACGTGTTCTTTTGTTTTGCAGATCTGGGGTTACACCCACTTCCCCATGGGACACGGAGTGTAGGCGGAGGGGAGCCAGGCCATGGTACCTCTCATGGCCCGGTGGGAGGTGACATCCGATCCGAGGGTGATGGATCGGCACGTCGAGGACGTGCGGGTGCAGCTGGACCTGTTCCCCCATGACCAGGTATAATTCTAAACTTACACTCTTCTGCTTTCACTTGGTGTTTGATTTGACTTGGCTGACCAGTGTTCTTCTTTCCTTGCTGGTGGTGTGGAGCTCTTATCAGGGGGAGGCAGACGCATCTCACCCAGTCGTGGAGGCGGGTCACCCACTTTTCGGATGCTTCTTAGCCGAGGACAGAGACTAGGGCGAGGAGCATGACAGCACCGTCGCCTATTGGAGGGGCGGAGGGGAGCAGGTCCTGCGATGCACCGACCTCCAGGACAGCACAACGTACCTGGCAGACTACCGGGTACGCTACACTAGACGACTCCGGTTGGACCGGCGTGTGGTGAGTGACCTTCCTACCCTTTACCCTTGTTACATGATTATCTGATTATGATGTGTAAGTGTGGATGACAGATGCCTGAGTCTGAGGCGGGGAGGCTTCTGGAGGGGCGACTGGCGGAGCAAGCAGTGGAGGTGGAGAGACTCTACGCCGAGACACGATCCTTGGTAAGCCACGACTCACCCTTGTGAATGACCATGATTATGATTTGTGAACTAACTAATCTACGTGATTGCAGAGAGAGGAGTTAGCAAGGGTGCGGGCGAGCCAAGATGCGAGAGTGAGCTCATCCGCACAACCTCCCAGTGGGGACCTGGCGGTCCAGCTGCGAGAGGCCCTAGACCGGGTGGAGGCGAGGATCCAGGAGCTGGAGGAGGAGGTAAGACACCGAACACTACCTTTTTCCACATGTTTTAATTTGGCCTGACATATTTTCTGATTTATGTGCAGCGGCAGGGAGTTGGGGCGACCTTCCAGGCGCAGATGGAGAATCTGCGACTGGACCTAGTGAGTATGGAGGGTCGCCTGCTCGAGGCGAGGGAGAGGGAGGGCTAGGCAGAGAGGGCCCAAGCCCAGGCCGTCGCGGATCTAGAGTTCTTGAAGGACTGGGTGCTGAAGAAGCATCGGGATCTGCAGCGACAGGCCCAGCCAGAGACGCCAGTGAGGATGGGGTCGGTCTTCGCATCCCTTGATGATCTCCTATCCCTTTTGTGCATTTTTGTTCATCCAATATGTGTTTGAATGGTTTACCGATATTTGTTCCGGCATCTACAACACTTAAAAGGAAAAAGTTAGTGTAGATCTGTCTTTAGCCCCTTGCCTAAAAGATATACCTTCCTTGAGATCTGGTCAAGGGGCGAAATCTAATTAAAGATAGGAACACAAATAACATACTGAAGGGAAATATGTACATGTATTTTTTTGATTTTTTTATAAGAAAATGAGAAAATATGTTAGCATATGTACATGATACAACTAATTTTTTTAGATTTTGATTTTTTTATTTTTTTAATTAAAATAAAAAAGGAATATATATACATATCAATAGACTCTCTTACTTTTTTTCCCCTCTTTTTTGGATTTTTCATCGTTTGACTCTAAAACACATATTCATCACAAGTCAAGGTATAGAGTCTTCATAATCCACCTAGCCACAGAGGCCATAAGCAAGGGGGATCGTGCATGATATCATTGACATTGGAGATTGCCCATAGCCTTGTTGATATTTTTCACTGTGGAAGGTCGTACAATGTCAAATTGCCCCTAGAGGGAGGAATTGGAAGAAGTAAATAGGAAGTCATGTGAGGATTTGTTCTAAACCACTTTTTGCTTTCAAACCGACATCTTACACTGAAAGACTTTGTTTTCAATTATTTTCAGAGGTACTTTTCATTTTGATTCCTTGGTGGAGGCACGTACTATTTACTACCTCCTTGATTTGGTCAGCCTTTTTTGGGTACGTACTTTTTGGTACCCTTTTTTGACCTTTTGGCTTTTCTTTGCCATTCAGATTTGGCTTGGCATTTGCATTTCTTTCATTGCCCCTGTTTGTTATGACTCTGTCTTTTAGGTGGGAGTGGGTGGTCCCCTACTTGTAGTTTTCCCCTTTTCCAAACTTGACCGAATGAGAAGAGAAAAGGGGTTAACTTGACCTAATTAGACACGTCCAAGTGTACTTATGATTTTCCAGCTAATGGTCAATACTCCAACATCGTGTGGTGTGTGAAGAGATCCTACCTTACTAATGGCCAAGCGAAAAAGCAGAGTCTCAAACCCATGACATTGACAAGTGATGACTGAACAGACTTGACTGACCGACTGACTAAGGGTAGAACTTCTTGAGATAGACTGTGTTCCACAGATGTGACAACTCAACTCCCTCAGCATCCACTAACTTGTAAGCTTTCCCCGAGTATGCTTCTTTGACAACGAATGGACCTTCCCAATTTTCTTGGAATTTACTCATGGGACCTGGTGCCTTAATGACTTTGCGTTTTAGGACCATTTCACCCACTTCAAATTTTCTCTCAAGGACCTTTTTGGCGTAAAAACATGCAATTCTTTGATGATAAACCTGGGCATGGTCTACCACTATCATCCGCCTTTCGTCTAAAAGTTCAAGTTGTGCTAACAAAGCCTCCCGACGTTGTTCTAATTAATGAATTTTATGGGGTACTACATCCTCCCCCACTTACAAAAGAATTTGGTCCCCAAATTCATATGATATAATACGACTACCAATTTATCCTGAATATTTCAATCCATCATCTCCTCCACTTAGGGCTTTGCTATCGAGAAAATAATATGACTTTAAACGAAGGGTTTAGTGATGGTACCTTGTCCACCTTTATTGGCATGATTTGTATCCACAAGAGCTTGTAACTTTCTTTGGCATGGAGTTTGGTTCTTCTTTATTGGACAGTTGATGACTCGATGTTGTTGACTTCCACAACGCAAACATCTGCCCAATCTCTTCCAATAGTTATCAACCTGATGCCCTTGCTTTTCACAAAATTTACAAACTTTCTTCTGCTTCACTTCCCCTTTTATTCTCTTGCTACCTTCTGTATTTCATCCTTTATTACCAATGGAATGGGTAGCACGTTCCCTTTTCAACGCCTTCTTCTTATGGATCTTTTCAAGAAGTCCCATGGTGTCCTCTGTTGAACCACTCTCTATCTGTTCTTGTATTTTGGTGATAATAAAATTTATGATGTAACTTAAATTGAATATTTTGTTTCATCTGTGTCACATCAATCTCATAGCAAAATGCTGAGTCTCACATTGATGCAATATGGCACACTAAAATGATAAAAATCGATGTTTAATCAATAGACATCGATTTCAGTTTAAGTGCCAAAATTAATAAGCGCTACAACGATTTTGTTTTAATTAATTTTTTTTAAAGTGCTACAACGACTTCGCTAAGTGGCCATAACGATTTTTTAAGAAATCGATCTCAGAACGATTCCTTTTATAGCCACAATGATTTGCCCTCATATCGATTTCCTTACATAACGATTTCATAAGTGATCACATCGGCTTGGTTCCCATAACGATTTCATAAGTGATCACATCGGCTTGGTTCCCATAACGATTTCATAAGTGATCACATCGACTTCTTAAGTGAGACAACGATTTGCTCTCACAACGATTTGTTTACAAATGGACAATGACTCTTCACATAACGAATTCATAAGTCATGCTCATAACGATTTCTTTAAACCGTAACGATTTCTTAAGTGAACGCATCGACTTGCCTTCACAACGATTTGTTAAGAAGTCGTTCACATAACGATTTCATAAGTCATGCTCATAACGATTTCTTCAATGATCATAACGACTTGTCTTTCACATCGATTTGTTCATAAACTTGCAACGATTTACTTGTAAATGAACAACGATTTCTCTTGAATATTTTGAAAGTGTTTTTGGCGCTCATTGAAAAGTCAAAAATTTTCTAACAGAAAAAAAGCTGCATGCATAATCTTGTCAGAAAAATATTTGACCTACTATTTTCAGTATGTTAGCAGAAGCACAGTACTATGCATCGTTTATCATAAACATTCTTTTATGCTAACACTTTCTTCCATGCTCACAGACCTCGAAGACCATCAGAGTCTGATTAAGACAAATGAAGAGGTGATGAGCAACGACTAGAACTCCAACGGATCTATTCAAGCTGCTCATATAAAAGATGGAGCATTGCTGAAGATGAAGAGAGAGCTTTCCTGAAAATCCTTCAAGGAGTGTACAACTGTGAGAAGAACCTTCACGCCACAAACACTCAAAGAAAGAGAGAAGAGCTTGAGCCAAAAATCAACAGAAGCTTTCAAAGCAGAAGTCTTCATCGCCTTCAAGCCTTCTTCTCTTCCATTCTCCCTGTGCTCATTGTAATCTTGGGGGAGAGTCTGTGACTGTGAGCTAAGTCCTGAGCGTTCATCTTGTAATAGCTCCAGTCTGATCTTTCTTTTCTAAGAAAGATTTCTGTCCAGCTGTAGGACTGTATACAGTGTGTAACCTAGCTAGAGGTTAGTGTCTAGCAGAACCGTGTTGGGGTTTGTACCAACAGGACCTAGCTGGGGGTTTAAGTCTAGCAGAACCGCACTGGGGTTTGTTCCAAGAGGTTTACTTCTGAACCTGTAAAAGAAGTAGGTTTGCATCTGAGCCTAGAAAAGAAGTGGGCTGCCTTCTTGCCCGGGAAAGAGAAGAAGACCTGGTGGGGTATCCAGGGTGTTGTAGTGTCCTTGAAGGGAACTGTACCTTCGGTTAGTGAAATCCTAAGAGTTTGCTTGGGGACTGGACCTAGGACTTCCATGTGGGAAGGGCCGAACCAGGATAAATCTCCTGTGTCCTTTTGTGTGATTGTTCTTTTGCTTCCGCACTGCTTCTCTTCATCACACTAACACTAACCAAACTTTTAAGTGTTCACGTTTTGATTTCAGATTTCAGAAAATCCTATTCACCCCCTTCTTGGTTACCTTGCTGCCACACCAAAGGGCCAACAAGTGGTATCAAAGCGGGTCTTTGAACTTTCAAGAAGATCCAACGATCTTAGAGCAAAGATCCATGGCAGCTCAAGGATATGCTGAAGGCCAATCCGTCACCAGACCTCCATTCTTCGATGGAGAAGATTATCAATATTGGAAGATGAGGATGGAATGCTTCATTCGAGGCACAAACTTTGATCTGTGGCAGGTAATAGAGGTAGGTGATTTCATTATTGTTCCAGCGGAAGGCACTACTGCCATTACAGCAGCTGATAAAAATAAGCTATCTCTAAACTTTAAGGCTAAAAACTATCTATGTTGTGCCCTATCTAAAAGAGAGCTCAGTAGAGTTTCTGCATGTAAATCTGCTAAAGAAATATGGGATAAATTGCAGATAACCTATGAAGGAACAGATAAAGTAAAACAAACTAGGATAGATATTCTTATCTCTCAATATGAGCAATTTAAAATGCTTCCAAATGAAAACATTACTACTATGTATAATAGATTTTCAAGTATAGTAGTTGGTTTAAATTCTCTTGGAAGAATTCTTTCTAATGAAGAAATCGTTAGAAAAATACTTAGGTCCTTAACTATTTCATGGACACCTAAGGTAACTGCTATTGAAGAGGCCCATGATTTAACTAAATTATCAATTGATAATTTAATAGGTTCTCTCATGACACATGAAATAAATATGGAGCGATTATCTGAAAGCTCATCTAAGAAGAAATGTACTAATGCTCTTAAAGTTGTAGCTGCTCCTTCCACCTCTTCTTCTAGTTCCCAGGATGCAGATTCTGAAGACTGTAATATGGATGAAGTATTGTCCAAGCTTCAGAAGATTTTGAAGAAGAAGAAAAACGGATCAAGAAGAATTCAAAGGAAAGAGAAAAAGGAGAAAGAACCAGTCTGCTATGAATGCAGAAAACCTGGACATCTGAGACCAGACTGTCCAAGGCTCAAGAAGATTGGTCAAACTTATAAGCCCAAGAAGCAGCACAAGAAATTTAAAAGAAAAGCCATGGCGGCTACTTGGGAAAATGATGAGGTCACAAGCTCAAAATCATCAAGCTCAGATTTCGAAAAAGAGCAGGTAAATCTAGCCCTCATGGTGGGACTAGATGAGGTACATTCTGACTCATTTTTTAATTCTTGCACAGATTCAGGGTCAGAATTAGAAGACTTAGAAGAAGTCTTTAATGAACTATATGAAAAACATAAGGGGGTTGTAAAAGAACTAAAAAAATCTGAAAAACAACTCTACTTGCTTGGAAAACACCAATTCTGATCTTAAATCTGAATTGGAGCAACTAGAAGAACAATTAAAAGAATGTAAAGATAAAAATTATCTTTTAAATGAAGATTTGAAAAGCAAGAATAATGAGAAGCTAGAGTTAGAAGAAAAATTAAAAACTCTAACTGAAGAAAATATGTATTTAAAAGAATCAGTTAGAAAATTAACTGAGGGGAAAACATCTATAGCCCTATGCTTATATAGATCAAAATCTGGAAATAACAAACAAGGGCTTGGATACATACTTCCAGAAAGAGGAAAACAAGCCATTATTCCAGAAAAATATCCCCTACCAAAATTTGTAAAAGAAACCAAGATGCCCCAGAAAAAGGCCCCTGTAAAAGAAAAAGGTTACAAAAATATCGTTCTAAAAACTCAGCACAAAGAAAATAAGAACAACAAAACAATCTATATTCATTGTTGTTCTCGTTGCAATAAACTAGGACACACTATAAACACCTGCACAACGAGGCATTTAGTTTGGATCCCTAAAGGATATTTTCATGCATCTAACCATCAAGGACCCAAAAGGATTTGGGTACCTACCTTTGAGTAATTTTTTGCAGATTAGCCTTAGAGCATCAAAAACCAAGGATGCTCAAGGCAGGAGTGACTGCAGACTCTTCATTCAAATCACATCTGAAGAAAGAGTAGTCACAAAAATTGAATTGGTCTTTATTGCTAACAATTATTTGCAAAGTTTCATTCAGGTGGAGTCTCTCATTCAGGGGGAGCACAGATTAAGGGGGAGTCATTCCTTATCAACTATTATTGTTGAACCCCTCAATGGTAAGAAATTCTCTCAAAGGGGGAGAGAAATCCTGGTGAGATCATTCCTTTTTTGTTAGTGACAAAAAGGGGGAGAGTTTGTATGAATTTTCTGAAACCTCTATGCTTTATATATATTCTTGTCAGAAAATTCTCATAAATTTTATCATCACCAAAAAGGGGGAGATCGTTGAACCACTCTCTATCTGTTCTTGTATTTTGGTGATAATAAAATTTATGATGTATCTTAAATTGAATATTTTGTTTCATCTGTGTCGCATCAATCTCATAGCAAAATGCTGAGTCTCACATTGATGCAATATGGCGCACTAAAATGATAAAATCGATGTTTAATTAATATACATCGATTTCAGTTTAAGTGCCAAAATTAATAAGCGCTATAAAGATTTTGTTTTAATTAATTTTTTTTAAAGCGCTACAACGACTTCGCTAAGTGGCCATAACGATTTTTTAAGAAATCGATATCAGAATGATTCTTTTTATAGCCACAACGATTTGCCCTCATATCGATTTCCTTGCATAACGATTTCATAAGTGATCACATCGGCTTAGTTCCCATAACGATTTCATAAGTGATCACATCGGCTTGGTTCCCATAACGATTTCATAAGTGATCATATCGGCTTGGTTCCCATAACGATTTCATAAGTGATCACATCGACTTCTTAAGTGAGACAACGATTTGCTCTCACAACGATTTTTTTACAAATGGGCAACGACTCTTCACATAACGATTTCATAAGTCATGCTCATAACAATTTCTTTAAACCTTAACGATTTCTTAAGTGAACTCATCGACTTGCCTTCATAACGATTTGTTAAGAAATCGTTCACATAACGATTTCATAAGTCATGCTCATAACGATTTCTTCAATGATCATAACGACTTGTCTTTCACATCGATTTGTTCATAAACTTGCAACGATTTACTTGTAAATGAACAACGATTTCTCTTGAATATTTTGAAAGTGTTTTTGGCGCTCATTGAAAAGTCAAAAATTGTCTGACAGAAAAAAAGCTGCATGCATAATCTTGTCAGAAAAAGATTTGACCTACTATTTTCAGTATGTTAGCAGAAGCACAATACTATGCATCGTTTATCATAAACACTCTTTTATGCTAACACTTTCTTCCATGCTCACAGACCTCGAAGACCATCAGAGTCTGATTACGACAAATGAAGAGGAGATGAGCAACGGCTAGAACTCCAACGGATCTCTTCAACGGATCTATTCAAGCTGCTCATATAAAAGATGGAGCATTGCTGAAGATGAAGAGAGAGCTTTCCTGAAAATCCTTCAAGGAGTGTACCACTGTGAGAAGAACCTTCACACCACAAACACTCAAAGAAAGAGAGAAGAGCTCGAGCCAAAAATCTACAGAAGCTTTCAAAGCAGAAGTCTTCATCACCTTCAAGCCTTCTTCTCTTCCATTCTCCCTGTGCTCATTGTAATCTTGGGGGAGAGTCTGTGACTGTGAGCTAAGTCCTGAGCGTTCATCTTGTAATAGCTCTCAGTCTGATCTTTCTTTTCTAAGAAAGATTTCTGTCCAGCTGTAGGACTGTATACAGTGTGTAACCTAGCTAGAGGTTAGTGTCTAGCAGAACCGTGTTGGGGTTTGTACCAACAGGACCTAGCTGGGGGTTTAAGTCTAGCAGAACCGCACTGGGGTTTGTTCCAGGAGGTTTACTTCTGAACCTGTAAAAGAAGTAGGTTTGCTTCTGAGCCTAGAAAAGAAGTGGGCTGCCTTCTTGCCCGGGAAAGAGAAGAAGACCTGGTGGGGTATCTAGGGTGTTGTAGTGTCCTTGAAGGGGACTGTACCTTCGGTTAGTGAAATCCCAAGAGTTTGCTTGGGGACTGGACCTAGGACTTCCATGTGGGAAGGGTCGAACCAGGATAAATCTCCTGTGTCCTTTTGTGTGATTGTTCTTTTGCTTCCGCACTGCTTCTCTTCATCACACTAACACTAACCAAACTTTTAAGTGTTCACGTTTTGATTTCAGATTTCAGAAAATCCTATTCACCCCCATTCTAGGTTACCTTGCTGCCACACCAAAGGGCCAACAAGTGGTATCAAAGCGGGTCTCTGAACTTTCAAGAAGATCCAACGATCTTAGAGCAAAGATCCATGGCAGCTCAAGGATATGCTGAAGGCCAATCCGTCACCAGACCTCCATTCTTCGATGGAGAAGATTATCAATATTGGAAGATGAGGATGGAATGCTTCATTCGAGGCACATACTTTGATCTGTGGCAGGTAATAGAGATAGGTGATTTCATTATTGTTCCAGCTGAAGGCACTACTGCCATTACAGCAGCTGATAAAAATAAGCTATCTCTAAACTTTAAGGCTAAAAACTATCTATGTTGTGCCCTATCTAAAAGAGAGTTCAGTAGAGTTTCTGTATGTAAATCTGCTAAAAAAATATGGGATAAATTGCAGATAACCTATGAAGGAACAGATAAAGTAAAACAAACTAGGATAGATATTCTTATCTCTCAATATGAGCAATTTAAAATGCTTCCAAATGAAAACATTACTACTATGTATAATAGATTTTCAAGTATAGTAGTCGGTTTAAATTCTCTTGGAAGAATTCTTTCTAATGAAGAAACCGTTAGAAAAATACTTAGGTCCTTAACTATTTCATGGACACCTAAGGTAACTGCTATTGAAGAGGCCCATGATTTAACTAAATTATCAATTGATAATTTAATAGGTTCTCTCATGGCACATGAAATAAATATGGAGCGATTATCTGAAAGCTCATCTAAGAAGAAATGTACTAATGCTCTTAAAGTTGTAGCTGCTCCTTCCACCTCTTCTTCTAGTTCCCAGGATGTAGATTCTGAAGACTGTAATATGGATGAAGTATTGTCCAAGCTTCAGAAGATTTTGAAGAAGAAGAAAAATGGATCAAGAAGAATTCAAAGGAAAGAGAAAAAGGAGAAAGAACAGTCTGCTATGAATGCAGAAAACCTGGACATCTGAGACCAGACTGTCCAAGGCTCAAGAAGATTGGTCAAACTTATAAGCCCAAGAAGCAGCACAAGAAATTTAAAAGAAAAGCCATGGCGGCTGCTTGGGAAAATGATGAGGTCACAAGCTCAGAATCATCAAGCTCAGATTCCAAAAAAGAGCCGGTAAATCTAGCCCTCATGGTGGGACTAGATGAGGTACATTCTAACTCATTTTTTAATTCTTGCACAGATTCAGGGTCAGAATCAGAAGACTTACAAGAAGTCTTTAATTAACTATATGAAAAACATAAGGGGGTTGTAAAAGAACTAAAAAATCTGAAAAACAACTCTACTTGCTTGGAAAACACCAATTCTGATCTTAAATCTGAATTGGAGCAACTAGAAGAACAATTAAAAGAATGTAAAGATAAAAATTATCTTTTAAATGAAGATTTGAAAAGCAAGAATAATGAGAAGCTAGAGTTAGAAGAAAAATTAAAAACTCTAACTGAAGAAAATATGTATTTAAAAGAATCAGTTAGAAAATTAACTGAGGGGAAAACATCTTTAGCCCTATGCTTACAAGGATCAAAATCTGAAAATAACAAACAAGAGCTTGGATACATACCTCCAGAAAGAGGAAAACAAGCCATAATTCCAGAAAAATATCCCCTACCAAAATTTGTAAAAGAAACCAAGATGCCCCAGAAAAAGGCCCCTGTAAAAGAAAAAGGTTACAAAAATCTCGTTCTAAAAACTCAGCACAAAGAAAATAAGAACAACAAAACAATCTATATTTATTGTTGTTCTCATTGCAATAAACTAGGACACACTGTAAACACCTGCACAACGAGGCATTTAGTTTGGATCCCTAAAGGATATTTTCATGCATCTAACCATCAAGGACCTAAAAGGATTTGGGTACCTACCTTTGAGTAATTTTTTGCAGGTTAGCCTTGGAGCATCAAAAACTAAGGATACTCAAGGCATGCGTGACTGCAGACTCTTCATTCAAATCACATCTGAAGAAAGAGTAGTCACAAAAATTGAATTGGTCTTTATTGCTAACAATTATTTGCAAAGTTTCATTCAGGTGGAGTCACTCATTCAGGGGGAGCACAGATTAAGGGGGAGTCATTCCTTATCAACTATTATTGTTGAACCCCTCAATGGTAAGAAATTCTCTGAAAGGGGGGGAGAAATCCTGGTAAGATCCTTCCTTTTTGGTTAGTGACAAAAAGGGGGAGAGTTTGTATGAATTTTCTGAAACCTCTATGCTTTATATATATTCTTGTCAGAAAATTCTCATAAATTTTGTCATCACCAAAAAGGGGGAAATTGTTGAACCACTCTCTATCTGTTCTTGTATTTTGGTGATAATAAAATTTATGATGTAACTTAAATTGAATATTTTGTTTCATCTGTGTCGCATCAATCTTGTAGCAAAATGCTGAGTCTCACATTGATGCAATATGGCGCACTAAAATGATAAAATCGATGTTTAATCAATATATATCGATTTCAGTTTAAGTGCCAAAATTAATAAGCGCTACAACGATTTTGTTTTAATTAATTTTTTTTAAAGCGCTACAACGACTTCGCTAAGTGACCATAACGATTTGTTAAGAAATCGATCTCAGAACGATTCCTTTTATAGCCACAACGATTTGCCCTCATATCAATTTCCTTGCATAACGATTTCATTAGTGATCACATTAGCTTGGTTCCCATAACGATTTCATAAGTGATCACATCGGCTTGGTTCCCATAATGATTTCATAAGTGATCACATCGACTTCTTAAGTGAGACAACGATTTGCTCTCACAACGATTTGTTTACAAATGGGTAACGACTCTTCACATAAAGATTTCATAAGTCATGCTCATAACGATTTCTTTAAACCGTAACGATTTCTTAAGTGAACGCATCGACTTGCCTTCACAACGATTTGTTAAGAAATCGTTCACATAACGATTTCATAAGTCATGCTCATAACGATTTCTTCAATGATCATAACGACTTGTCTTTCACATCGATTTGTTCATAAACTTGCAATGATTTACTTGTAAATGAACAACGATTTCTCTTGAATATTTTGAAAGTGTTTTTGGCGCTCATTGAAAAGTCAAAATTGTCTGACAGAAAAAAAGCTGCATGCATAATCTTGTCAGAAAAAGATTTGACCTACTATTTTCAGTATGTTAGCAGAAGCACAATACTATGCATCGTTTATCATAAACACTCTTTTATGCTAACACTTTCTTTCATGCTCACAGAGCTCGAAGACCATCAGAGTCTGATTAAGACAAATGAAGAGGAGATGAGCAACGGCTAGAACTCCAACGGATCTCTTCAACGGATCTATTCAAGCTGCTCATATAAAAGATGGAGCATTGCTGAAGATGAAGAGAGAGCTTTCCTGAAAATCCTTCAAGGAGTGTACAACTGTGAGAAGAACCTTCACGCCACAAACACTAAAAGAAAGAGAGAAGAGCTCGAGCCAAAAATCTACAGAAGCTTTCAAAGCAGAAGTCTTCATCGTCTTCAAGCCTTCTTCTCTTCCATTCTCCCTGTGCTCATTGTAATCTTGGGGGAGAGTCTGTGACTGTGAGCTAAGTCCTGAGCGTTCATCTTGTAATAGCTCTCAGTCTGATCTTTCTTTTCTAAGAAAGATTTATGTCCAGCTGTAGGACTGTATACAGTGTGTAACCTAGCTAGAGGTTAGTGTCTAGCAGAACCGTGTTGGGGTTTGTACCAACAGGACCTAGCTGGGGGTTTAAGTCTAGCAGAACCGCACTGGGGTTTGTTCCAGGAGGTTTACTTCTGAACCTGTAAAAGAAGTAGGTTTGCTTCTGAGCCTAGAAAAGAAGTGGGCTGCCTTCTTGCCCTGGAAAGAGAAGAAGATCTGGTGGGGTATCCAGGGTGTTGTAGTGTCCTTGAAGGGGACTGTCCCTTCGGTTAGTGAAATCCCAAGAGTTTGCTTAGGGACTGGACGTAGGACTTCTATGTGGGAAGGGCCGAACCAGGATAAATCTCCTGTGTCCTTTTGTTTGATTGTTCTTTTGCTTCCACACTGTTTCTCTTCATCACACTAACACTAACCAAACATTTAAGTGTTCACATTTTGATTTTAGATTTCAGAAAATCCTATTCACCCCCCTTTTAGGTTACCTTGCTGCCACACCAAAGGGCCAACATCCTCTACTATTTGAGCTCTCAATACCATGTCTGAATATACTACAATGTCTAGCAGAGCCAACTTTTCCCAGAACATAGGTCTCAACCCTTCTAAGAATCTCTTTGCCTTCATCTTTTCCATACTCACCAAATGTGGTGCACACTGTGCTAGTCTTTCAAATTGTGCTTCATATTCTGCTACAAACATCATTCGTTGTTTTAACTCTGTAAATTCATTTGCCTTCTTCTCACGAATCCTCTCGGAAAATTATTTGGTGTTGAAGAGTTCTAAAAATTCATCGCACTCTATGTTGAAGTTGGGTAATTGTCGACTGGCCGCTTCCCACCAAGCTCTAGCATCGCGGTCCAATTGGAAGGTTGCCAGAAGGACTTTCTCCTGCTCTGAACATTACATAACTCTAAAGATTCGTTCCATCGCCTTCACCCAATTTTCGGCTTCATCGGGATCTAAAGTTCCGTTAAACCCAGAAGGATTCATTCGTTGAAAGTTCCCGTATAAGTCTCCTACCCCATTTCTTGCTCCTACTTGAATCACGTTGTTAAAGGCTTGAGTTAACCCCTGTACGGTCCTTTACAAGTCCCACATTTGTGCACGCTCGCCAGCCATCTCCACTAATCTCCTGCGAGCAACAACATTTAATTTATTTCTTTTTAGACCTTGGGTGCTAGAGTATTACTATGTTGATACACACACACACACACACACACACATATATATATATATATATATATATATATATATATATATATATATATGTATGTATTTAGGTCTTAACCATGGTTCTACCCAATCCTCACATAGGTATGGTGGTTGACTTAGACGCGTCTCAGGGTAGTTCACCTAGAGCATCCTAGAGTTAGAATACCCTAATAAGGACATCCTAGGCTCTAATACCAACTGTCATGCCCCGCCAATTTAGCAGCAGAATAAATCGGGGAGGCATGAACAACGTGTATGGTAACGTAAATTGCGCATTCAATCGCAAACATCAGAGCATCTAATGAACAATAATTACAATAAACTCTTCATTTTATTGATAATTCATCTAAACTATTACAACCACTAATTCAGAGCCAAAACATAGGGCTCAATGACTTAATTATATTGGAAAGGATGACTAAGCAAATATCTAACTAAACTCTAAGGTACAAAGGACATTCCAATGCTATGACTCCAGGTCGCTCATCACTCCAGTCCATTCTCGTTGGTGAGTGTAGGGTCATCATCTGACTTACCTGAAACACATATAACAAATAGCGCAGGGTGAGTAAAAACGCTCAGTAGGACTTAATATCTCATGTAAACAGGCATGCTTTAAGTGATTAATGTCTTGTAAAGTAGGTTAACTAGAGAGAACGATCAAGTATAGTCAAGAGAGTAATAGCACATAATAGCAAGTGAATGATAATACATTGCACAAGAATATTATAAAACTAGGATGATAAAGGATTGGCCATATAACGAGATAGCATGTAACAAGATAGCGTGTATGGTTGCACAACAGTGCACTAGAAGAATACGGCAGTAGCCGCTCAATAACAGTCAGTGATAGCACAATAATAGCACAGTATGTCTGAACTAATCAGACTAACAGTAACAGTATAACAATCAGATGTCTAGCCAATTCAGAACAGTCAGTCAGAACCGGTGCAATGCAGACACCGTCATTAGCCCCTATAGGTATTTTCAGGTGGCTCTCTGCCCCTAGGACTAGATTGGAGCCCCTGGGACACTCTCCGTGCCCTCAACAGTATGCATTCAAGTCAGTAGAGTCACAAGACCCATATTATAGCGCTAGACAATCAAGAACAGTACAATACAATTGGAGCCACAATGGCTCAAGAGTCTCAAGAGAGTACTAGATGAATAGACGAGATAGTAGAGCGAACGTGAGTAGATGAGAGTACAAGGATAGTGGATGAGATAGGGGTATAATCGTAAAACATCGTTAATCATCGATAGTAACAGTTGCACAGCACCAGGTCGGGTTCCGGTAGTCAGGTAGAAGTCACATCCGCCCACTAGTCGTACTATAAACACTGACTAGATGGTCCGGCGTGATCCCAAGGTAAGAGAGAACTCACTAAGGCCGTTTGGATCGTACTGATCCCTAAGGTGTAACAGATTTTAAGGGTACAACCAGCTCGTCGGCAATGGACGTGCGCCAAAGCCAAGAAGACTCACGGAGGCCTTGACAAGGAGTCCCTGGTCCAGTCGAGAGTATTCCCGATGGAGAGGTGGTCCAAGCCAAGAGAAAGTGTGTAACGAAATGTTTTCCGTCTTGCCTTGAGTGCTCAAAGATAGAGGGACACGATAACGGTGTATAAAGCACGCGAATAAAACAAAGAAAAGTGTCATTAAATAAAATGGGGAATTTGCTCACTTCTATGGTCAGGGGAATAGCTTGATTACTGAAGCTAGAGCGTTGTGTGATGGTCTTCGGGTGGCCGATTTTCTTGGTATCAGGTTTTCTATCATCTACTCTGATTCCTTAGCCCTGGTTAACTCCTTCAAATCTAGAATTTGTCCTTCGTGGCAAGCTTACAGGCGGTGACGTGAAGCTAAGGTTCGAGTGAAAGATCGAAATCTTTATTTGCGCCACAGCTACCACGAAACAAACAAAGTTGCAGATGCTTTGGCTAATTTTGCTTGCTGGTCAAAGGAGAACAATGTGTATTGGGGTCTAGAGGCATTCCTCATATCTGTAAAGGGCCTTTAGTTTTGGATAAAACTGGTCTCTATCATGTTAGATTTCTTTGACCGGGTAGTCTTCTTGTATCATCATTCCTTTTTATATATATGGTTTCGGCCCAGGTCTAATCTGGTGGAGTGAGAACATTCTCCCTCTCTGAGCGAGGGTGCGCTCTCCCAGTATTACACCTGAGGACCGCTCTTCAAAAAAAAAATTTTCACTTAATTACCAGATACATTATTGAGTAATTTAATAGGGTCAAATGGCAAACATTACTGTTAAGTGTGTGCAAGTGTAAAGAAATCATGAGAACAAGTAAGATTGTGCACATAGCTCTTTAATTTAATTGATTTCACGTCAATATTACTCATTATTAATTAACAAGCTGTTAATAGTCATGGCAGTACTTTAATTAGGGTTAAACAGGGTTAAAAATGACATTAATAGTAGGGATATATGTGAAAATTCGGGTTCTAGTTGCAATGGTAAGGTCGCGACGTCGGCTACTGTCGCTTTCAGATCGCGACAGGGGTGACCGACGCGTTGATGGGTCATGTAGCGACGGGCCTAACCGGCGCTTTCAGGTCGCGACGGGGGTCCCAAGCGCGTCAGCCGAATCGGCCGGCCTGGCCCAGTTCGGGGGAGAGAACGCGACGGCACGGGCCGTCACGTTCATGTCGCGATGGTCCGACCGACCGCGACCCCTTTGAGGTCACGACGGGTCGGGCCGTCGCGACTTCAGAGGAGCGGCCCGACCCAGAAAAAGGGTTTTTCCCTTTTTGGGTTTTGGTCCTTCCCTCCAAAGCATAATGCAGAGCTCTTCTAAAATCGATATAAAATTGCACGATGATCCAAAAATCATGATTCAAGTTTTAATCGAAAGAGGACATGGAGATCTAACAGTGGGCATGTTTAATTAGAAAACAAATATGGGTAAGACATGCTTTGAATAGGTTGATCTTTGGTAACCTAAACATGTACAGTAGAGAAACATTGATTTAATTGGTAATGAATACAAGATAGAATTAGGGCAAATAGGGGCATTTGAAAGCTAGTAATGAGTAGTATTTATGAGAATAATTTCACAGCATGAGATCGAGTACAAGCATGGATTGAAGACAATCTTTAGGGTTCAGGTACAAGATGATGACAGGGATTCAAACATTTAATTCGCCCTCTTAGATGAACAGAAAAGAGCAAAACTAGAGGGCTTTCAAAAAGGATCATGTGGGCTACCTAGGGTAAAATTTACATGATTTATGCTTGAGAGATTGCCTACCTTTTCTTACTGATAGGAAAATCTTAGGGTTTTGATGAAAAACGAGATGAAATCCCTCCTTTCCAAGCTCGTACCTTCTTGCTCCTTCGTTCTTCAGCTCTTCTCTTCGTCCCCCAAGGTTTCAGCAATGAGCTATGGGTTGGTAGGGTCGAATTTGGGGTGTTTTAGCTAGTGTAAGAGTCCTATTTGTCTAAAACTATTTACCTCCATCCACTTTGGCTCATAAAATAATGGGCTCTCCGACTTATTCCTTAATTACACTAATAAGTCACTTAAATTCTTATAATTGGTCTAAATGATTTTTCTATGCCCAAATTTCTTAGTAGGTCATTAGAGAATATTATTTAAAGTATAACTACTATTTTTACAAAATTGTATTTGAGTTTTTATGCATGAAATAATGGCACGTATATATTTTTAACTAGTTTGATTTATTATTTGATAAAATTTTAATTTTTCTATATTTTCTAATTAATGAATTTTTTGGGATACTACATTTATCGCATTGGTGTTGTCACACAGCAATGGGATGTTCTTGATGTGCAATCCATAGTCCTCTAGTTGTTGTTTTATCCATAAGAGTTGAGTACAACAGCTCCCAGCAGCTACGTACTCAGCTTCAGCTGTTGATAGTACTACTGAATTTTACTTCTTTGAAGACCATGAAATCAAGCATCTTGCAAGAAATTGTCAACTACCACTTGTACTTTTTCTATCTACCTTGCATCCAGCATAGTCAGCATCAAAATATCCAACTAAACTAATTTCACATAATTTTGGATACCATATAACTAGATCATGAGTTTTAGCTAAATATCTAAAGATCCTTTTAACAGAAATTAAATGGGATTCCTTAGGATCAGCCTGATACCTTGCACACATGCATACACTAAATAGAATATCAGGTCTGCCAGCCGTCAAGTAAAGCAATGATCCTATCATACCTCTATAAAGTTTTTGATCAACTTTCTTACCTTCTTTATCACTGTCTAACCTGATGGATGTACTCATTGGAGTGGACAGTGGTTTAGCATTGTCGAATCCAAACTTCTTCAGCAACTCTTTGGTATATTTTGCTTGACAAATATGTGTACCTTCTTTACCTTGCTTGACTTGTAGACCAAGAAAGTAGTTGAGCTCTCCCATCATACTCATTTCAAACTCTCCCTGCATGAGCGTCTCAAAGTACTTACACAGAGATTCATCAGTAGATCCAAATATAATATCATCTACATAAATTTTCACAAGTAGTATGTTATTGGCTTTTGATTTAATGAACAATGTGCTATCTACCTTTCCTCTGATAAATCCATGGTTTAATACGAATGCACTAAGCCTTTCATACCATACTCTAGGTGCTTGTTTTAAACCGTATAATGCCTTATGCAATTTGAAAACATGATTTGGAAAATCTAAACTATCAAAACCAGGAGGCTGTTCTACATAAACTTCCTCCTTTATATAACCATTTAAAAATGCAAACTTAACATCCATTTGAAAAAGCTTTAAATCTAATGCACATACATAAGCAAGTAACATTCTAATGGCCTCTAGTCTAGCCACTGGTGCATAGGTTTCATCGAAATCTATACCTTCCTCCTGGGAATAGCCTTGAGCAACCAGTCTAGCCTTGTTTCTAGTGATAACACCAGCTTTATCCAACTTGTTCCTGAACACCCATTTGGTGCCAATCACAAGATGATCTAATGCTCTCGGAACAAGGGACCAAACTTGGTTTCTCTTGAACTGATTAAGTTCATCGTGCATGGCTAAAATCCAAGATTCATCAGATAGTGCTTCATTGACTGTCTTATGCTCAATTTGAGATACAAAAGCTAAGTAATCACAAGGAATAACATTACCTCTTGTTCTTACCCCAACTGTTGGATCTCCAATAATGTTGTCCTTTGGGTGATCCTTCCTGTATCTCCATTCCTTTGGAACATCATCATGTAAAATTTCCTTTTGTTGCAATTTTTCCAAGGGTGGATCTTCATTATCCTTGATAAATGTATCCTTCAGTTTCTTGGAGAGATTTTCTGCATTTTCATCATCACTATCGACTTCCTTTCTCAAGGAAGGGTTAGATTCATCAAAAATAACATGAATAGTTTGTTCAATTAATAAACTTTGTTTATTAAAAATTCTATAACCTTTGGGTTTAGAAGCATACCCCATAAAGATTCCTTCATCAGATTTGGAATCCAACTTACCTATGTCTCTCTTACCATTGTTATGAATATAGCGTGGACATCGAAACGTTCTGAAGTGGCTGATCTTGGGCTTTCTTTGTTTGTACAGCTCATATGTTGTCTTCTTCAGAATTGGCCTTATCATAACTCTATTTATGATATAACAAGCTGTGTTGATAGCCTCTGCCCAGAAATATCTTGGACGATTGTATTCTGATAGCATAGTTCTGGCCATATCTAACAAGGTTCTATTCTTTCTCTCAGCTACTCCATTTCGCTGAGGTGTCCTTGGTGCTGAGAAGTTGTACTCTATTCCTTGATCATCACAAAATTCTACAAATTTGTCATTTTGGAATTCTCCTCCATGATCTGAGCAGATGCTAATTATGTTGTACTTCTTATCCTTCTAAACTAACTTTCTGAACTTCACAAAACTTTCGAAAGTATCATCTTTATGCTCTAAGAAAGATACCTATGTAAATCTCGAATAATCATCTACTATTACAAATCCAAAGTTCTTTCCTCCCAGGCTAGTAGTTCTCATTGGTCCAAACAAAACCATATGAAGCAATTCCAGTGGTTTGGAGGTGGTTACCACTATCTTTGATTTAAAGGAGGATTTTGCATGCTTCCCTTTTGCACATGGTTCACAAACACCTTCTATTCTTGAATTTATCTTGGGCAGACCTTCCACTAGATTACACTTGATAAGCTTTTTAATTCCATCCAAGCAACAGTGACCTAATCTTCTATGTCATAGTTCAGCATTTTGATCTTTATTGGCTGATAGACAAACATCTTGATCCTTTAATTCTTCTATGTGCAGTACATACAAGTTCTTTTCTCTACTGGCTTCAAGGACAGCTGCACTATCCTTCATAATTAGACATTTAGACTCCTGAAAGTTGATTTGGTGACCCTTGTCACATAGCTGGCTGATACTTATGAGGTTGTGCTTGAGTCCCTCGACACATAAAACATCTTCTATGAGGGTTCTGTCTTGACTTCCAATAGATCCACAACCGATCATTGAACATTTTCCATTATCACCATAGGTCAATGTTCCTTCTTCATCATTGATTTACGAAAACAATCTTCTGTTTCCAGTCATGTGCCTTGAACATCCGCTATCAAGGTACCACTTTGATGCTCTAAGGGTTCCCTGTAATAAATCACTAAGATTTAGGTACCCAAGTTCTTTTAGGTCCTTGCTGGTTAGTTTCCTCATTTTTTCTTTTAGGAATCCACTTTAAGTGTTTAGTTGTACAAGTTATTTTAGTGTGCCCTAATTTATTGCAATGACTACAACATGATATATTATTTACTATTTTAATTGGCATGTATTTAATGTTAGATTTATAATCAGTATTTTGTTCAACTACAAATTTTGGTATTGGATAAATTTTAGGATGAATGACTGTTTCTTCATTATCTGGTGAAATATATCCTAAACCATGCTTTTGATTACCAGATCTTCCTGGTTCTTTTAATATTAGAGATGATTTTCCATTTGTGAATTTTTTGATTGTGTTAGTTAGATATTCATTATCTTTTGTTAGTGTGTCAATTTCCTTTTTAAGTTGACTTAAAGTTTCCTAGTTTTCCAGATTTGTTATTTGTACATTTTTAATTTTTAGATCTTCATATAACAGTTCATTTCTTCTTTTAAATTCAGAGATTTGTTTTTCTAGTTGCTCAGTTTTAGATTTTAAATCTGAATTGGTGATTTCCAAGCATTCATAATTTTTCTTGGTAGTTTTTAATAGCTTACATACATCTTTATACTTACTGTATAATTCATTGAATGTGTCTTCTAGACTATCAGAATCAGATTCATTGCATGAAGTAAAAGATGAGTCAGAAGTTACCTTCTCATCAGTGTTTGCCATAAAGGCCAGGTTGGCTTTTCTTCCTCTTCATCGCTGGAGCTTGACTCACTGTCTGAGTCACTCTCGTTGTTCTATGCTGTCTCCATGGCCTTCTTTATGTACCTTTTGAACTTCATTGAGTTGTCATTCTTCTTGAACTTTGTCTTCTTCAGTTTTGGACACTCAGCCTTAGTGTGTCCAGGCTTCTTGCATTCATAGCATATGGGTTCTGATTTCTTAACATCCTTGACTTCGGTCTTCTTGAAGTCTTTTCCTTTCTTGAAGTACCTTCTCCCTGACTGCTACTTTTTCTTGGCTAGAATACGCTGCAATCTTCTAGAGAGAAAAGCTTCTTCATCTTCCCTGCTTTCATCACTTCTTTCATTTTCTGATTCTTCTTCCAAGCTACCTTCTGTAGTCTTTAGTGCATTGCTATTCTTCTTCCTACTGGAGGATTATCCAAGCCTCTCCATGTTTATCTCATGGGCCATTAGTGACCCGATGAGTTTCTCAAGTGACATTCTTTTTAGATCATTAGCTTCTTCTATAGTTGTCACCTTTGGAGTCCATAAGGTTGGTAATAATCTCTGTATCTTTCTCACCATGTCTCCGATATCATAGGTCTTTCCAAGCCCAGCCAATCCATTTGTGATGTCAGTGAATCGACTATACATTTATGTGATGTACTCTCCTGATTGCATCTGAAATCTTTCATATTGAGCTACCAAGATATCTATTCTTGTTTCTTTTACCTTGTTAGTTCCTTCATATGTGAGTCTGAGCTTCTCCCACATTTCCATAGCTGACTTGCATGCTGAGATCCTGTTGAACTCTTTCTTACTAAGAACACAACACAGTATACTCTTTGCTTTGCTGTTAAGAGATATTTTCTTCTTGTCTTCATCTGTCCATTTGTCTTTTTCATTGGTTACCAAGAGATCTCCTTCTTTAATGATAGACCATAACTGGAAGTCGAGACCTTGGAGGAAGAACTCCATTCGAGTCTTCCAGTAGTTGTAATCTTCACCATCGAATAAAGGAGGTCTGTTAATGGACTGACCTTCAGCATATCCTTGAGTTGCCATTTATCTTTGCTCTTCAGACTGTGAGATCTTCTTTCTTGAAGAGACTTGGCTCTGATACCACTTGTTGCCCAGATAGCAAGCCCAGAGGGGGGGGTGAATGGATTGCTAAAAATTTATCTTCGAAAAATACCTGTAAATAAAAACACTTGAGAACAACCACTACGTTGGACAGTTAGTATGGAATGAAGACAAATAAGCAATCACACATAGACACAGGGAATTATCCTGGTTCGGATCTCCTATCTCAAGGAGTCCTACGTCCAGTCCCCAAGCACAACTTGGGATTTCACTAACCAAGGGTACTGTCCCCCTTAAGGACTCTTACACATCCAGCAGCAGCTGGCCTTCTCTTCTAACCCTAAAGAGGTACAAAACACCACCTGATGCAACAGGTCTTCCTTCTTCAATGAAGGGAATAACAACCACCTGTTCAACAACAGGTCTTCTCTTCACAACTGAAGAAGATCACACAAAGAATGTGAGTAAAAAGGCAAATGGTCCCTAGACCAAGCTTATAGGAATTTGCTTGATCTGAGGCAATGTCTGAGAGGCAAAGATTTGCAATAAGAAAATCTTTTAGAACAACAAGAGCTCTCAAAAGACTAAGCAAGTGAAGGCTGAGAGCTAAGAGCTGAAAAATGGTGACTGAAGCAAATAAGCTCTTCTTTCTGATGCTTTCCAGATGCTCGTGGATGTGTCTATCTCTCAGTGTATGTGAGTGTCTGTGTATGTTCTTCATGGAGTCCTCAGTCTTCTATTTATCTTCTGCAAATTATTTTGAACGTTGTAGTAGTCGTTCAGATGACCGTTGTCTCACAGCTTCATGCACGTTAGAGAGACTGGTCCTAGGCATGGAGAGGTGAGCCTGCAACTATAAGTGCTTGGATTGATCCTTGCATCTTCAAGAAAGATTTTCTGAATCTTTTATCCTTTTGACAAGATGATAGATCCATCTTTGACGTGCTTTACTACAAAAGCCCTACATGTAATAAACACGGATACCTAGGCAACTCCTTTTTGTCTACGTTGTCAGTCAACCCTGGTAGTCATGCAATATGGATATATGCTTAAACTGGAAAGGTTATTCTGACATCACACAAATCAAGACTCTATGCAATACATCAAGTAAGCAAGAAGATTTCGTGTGGTATGATCAAGATCTTAGTATGCGCGGGAAGGTATTTGAAATCCACATAATTTTCAGCATATGCATATTTAAATAATCTAAGAAGATAAAGAAAGACTGTACAAGAGATATATAAAGAGCATTCTGTATAAAGATAATATTAATACCAAATTGACGATATAATCATATGAAAATGTAATCCATGTTGGAACCAAGTCGATGTGAATATAGTCCATGTATAAATATAATGAAATCGATGTTCTGTACAAAGTTATTACTTAAACAGAAATCGATGAGCAGATGAAATCATTGTTTTACTGAATTCAATCATTAAATTGTTATTTGAACGAAATCGATCATGAAATCGTTGTTTCAATACTGAAATCGTTGTGAGACTGAAATTGTTGTTCAAGAAAATCGTTTCTTGACTAAGAGCAAATCGTTGTTTGAGCAAATCATTCTTTGACTAAAAGCAAATCGTTGTCCGATCAAATCGTTGTTGGAGTGAAAGCAAATCATTGTTCAAGTAGAAGCAAATCGTTGATTGCTATCAAATCGTTGTTTGAGTTAAGACGAATCGTTGTTGACGTGATTGCGAATCATTACAGCGATCAAATCGTTGTGTAACTTACCGAATCGTTATAGCGATCAAATTGTTGTTTAACTTATTGAATCGTTACAGCGATCAAATCGTTGTTTAACTTATTGAATCGTTACAGCGATCAAATCCTTGTTTAACTTATCGAATCGTTACAGCGATCAAATCGTTGTTTAACTTATCGAATCGTTACAACGATCAAATCGTTGTTTTAACTTATAAAACCGATGTTCTATCAAGGAAATCGATGTGTACTTAGAATGAATGCTTTGAACTGTAAATAACAGTGTGTGAGGATAACTTACAGATTTTGCTTAACTAATTTCCTGTGGATGAACTTCATAAAGGATTGTTCGAAAATATTTGTTAAAGTTTTGTTAATCACCAAAATATTGCATATAATAAATAAAATTATATGAGGATGAACTGATCATCACCGATAACAAAACACAAGTCTTGCATCCAATTTGGTGAATGTGCTTGCAATTTGACTTGCAATATACATTCCGCTATGTTACTCAACCAAGCATGGAATTGATCAACTATTTGCTTCTAAGTCATGAGGCATAGGCAATCGACCAATTTTGTGCTTGACTAAATAAATGATTTATCTTACCAGTTTAATAAATAGTATAATTCTCTGTAAATTTTTATAGCAGAGCTAGCTATTTAATTGGCTTCTTATATATATGAGATAGATTAGAGTATGATTAGATAGAAAACTTTAAGCCTTTTATTTTATTTATTTTTTCACTTTAATAGAGAAGTTCTTATTTGATTGAGATAGTTACATCAATAGAAATAACAAACTAAGTAAACAAAAGTTTTATCCCCTATAAAGTGGGTTTTTGTTAGGGGACACAACCCCCAATATGAGTGAATTAATGGCATGTAGGAAGAGGACACAACCCCCACTCCACTAGTTCAAGGTCATTGTGATTTTTTAATGTGTAGGAAGTCACAATCCTCTCCCCTCCCCAACTCCCTTGGACCATGGGATAGGCGTTTAGAAGTGTGTTACACACCACTTATTAGCCATGGGATAAGCGTTTGTAAAGAAGCCAAATAGAAACATCAATGAGGTATACATCCTAATTTAGGAAAAAATTTTGAGTACAAACTCTTCCTTTTAGACATTAGATTCTTGATTTGAACTTAATTCAATAAAATTCTATTAGTGTAGTTTACTTTTAATTCTTTACTTTCAGTTTAATGATTAGTATTACACATCTTATTTTAATGTAATTGTTTACTTTTAATTGTTCACATGTATGATTTTGTTTTCATTTTCCTTTCATATTTATGTGACATTTAAATTTGATCTATGCATGCATAACAATTTAACACTACAGACACCTCATGAGAGCGTGCTAAGCCTGTGTCAATGAACTTTCCCATTCAGGACTTTAGGATTGATGTGCACGTTCTCATTTTGAATGATGAGAACGTGTATATCTAACTCAAAGTCTTGAATTGTCCCATTTTAGACAGTCTGTGAATGTTTGATCGCAGTTAGGTGATCATTTACTATGTGTTTGTACTGTTTGTTGAAAATTTCGGGTGCGTCTACTCACTCCTCTCTGATATACCTTTAATAATTTAGAATATTTTCTTAACCACTTATTAGTAAGTGTTTAACAAAATATCTTAATCAATAAATATTTTTGATATATCGAAGAGGTGTGGGGAGATGTTGCCGAAATTTTTAGTAAATTGTAAAAACACATAGTAAATGGCCATCTAAGTGCGATCAAATATTCACAGATGGGTAAAAAGTGATAATCTAAATAATATATCCTTCCTATTCATTTCAGTTGTGTCGAACAATGTGTGAAAATGGTCAGATTTATTTTTTTCTAAGTTTGAATTTTAAAGTTATTTGTCTGTTAATATTGGTTGAGCGCGGGAAAAAAAATGGCTTTAGACCGTTCATGGATGTATCCTAGAATAGTTGATCATGTGGTGTCTGTGGAGTTTAGGGCTAGAGTTGAGACTTTCATTCAGTTTGCATTGGGGAATCCAAGTGCAACAGTAGACAGCGAAGGTTGCATCCAATGTCCGTATATGATTTGTAAAAATTTGAAGTGGATTTCACCATGGGAGGTTCAACGTCATTTATAGAGAAAATGGTTTGCTGAAGGTTATATGAATTGGATATGTCATGGTGAGGAGCTCTGATCGCACGAGCCTAGTAATGTGGAAGGCACAAGTACATTCGTGGTATGGTTGTAGATGTTGCTAGTCTCACATTCAATGTACATAAGGATCCTGTATACGCTAAAGAAGTGTCGAACAAGGGAGCAGAAAGATTTTATTAGTTACATAAGGATGCCGATGAGCCATTGTGGGATGGTTGTCAAAAACACACTCGGTTATCAGTGGTGTCACAGTTTCTGAACTTGAAACATGAATTTCATATAAGTGAGAGTTGTTTTGATCATCTCCTCATCATCATCAAGAGTATGTTACCTCGAGATGAGAATCTGCCTCCAATTTTTTATCGTGCCAAGAAGATGGTTAATGAGTTAGGACTTGGATACATGAAAATATATGCATGTCCTAATCATTATATGTTGTATCACAAAGAGGATGCATATAAGGTATCGTGTTCTATTTGCCATCATGATAGGTTTAAACCTAAAAGAGGGGCCAATTCTAGAGGAAAGGATATGCCTTATACATCATTGCGATATTTTCCCCTTACACCCAGACTGCAGTGGATGTAGATGTCTTCAAAGACAACACGACATGTGAGGTAGCACATAGAAAGAGTATGTTGTGATGAGGATATTATGAGTCATCCTACAGATGGCGACGCTTGGAATCATTTCAACCATGCTCATCCTATCTTCTCAAGAGAGTTGCATAATGTGAGGCTTGGTTTATGTACTGACGGATTCAATCCATTTGGAGATTCAGTGGTTTCCTACTCCAGTTGACCAGTATTCATGACACCATATAACCTTCCTCCGAGCATGTGCATGAAACGAGAGAATTTGTTCTTGTCTTTATTGATTCCTAGTCCTAAAAGTCCTATAAAAAATATAGACATCTATCTCAGACCATTGATTGATGAATTGAAATTATTATGGACTGAGGGGGTCAACACTTATGATACATCTAGAAAGCAAAATTTCACCATGAGGGTAGCATTGATGTGGACGATAAGTGATTTTCTTGCATATGAAATGATATCTGGTTGGAGCGCACATGGGAGGCTAGCAGGTCCTTACTGTATGGATAATACCAAATCATTTGTACTTAACCATGGTGGGAAGTCATGCTGGTTTGATTTCCATCAGCAGTTTTTAGCAGCTAATCACCCTATCAGAAGACAAAAAGATGTATTCCTAAAGAATAGAATGGAACGAGATGAAGTTATATTCGAGAGGTTGTCTAGTCATCATATGGCAGCACGTGTAGAAAATTTCCAGATATCACACAACTGATAAGTAATACATGGCACCTTTCAGGTTTTGGGAAGGAGCACAACTGGGTGAAGAGAAGTATTTTCTGGGAGCTACCTTATTGATCAACTCTTCTTGTGCAGCATAATCTAGACGTGATGCATATTAAGAAGAATGTCTTTAATAATGTGTTCAATATCGTTATGGACATAAAAGGTAAAACAAAGGACAACGAGAATGCACGTTTGGACTTGTCCATGCTTTGTTAACGTCCAGAGTTAGAACTTGTTGAAGTAAATGGGAAATCAATTAAACCAAAGGCAGCTTATGTGCTTGGAGGTGGACAAGTAAAGAAAGTGTGCCAGTGGCTGAAATAGTTAAGATTTCCTGACAATTATGTGTCTAATATTGCTTGTTGTGTCAACATCACTGAGGGAAAAATATGGAATGAAGAGTCATGATTGTCATGTGTTCATGCAAAGATTGCTACCCATTGTATTTCGTGACATGTTGTCGAAGCCTATATGGGGAGCATTGTCTGAGCTGAGTCAATTTTTCATGATTATGTGTGCATCAGAACTTAGGCTTGAGGATGTGCAAACCATCGAACAGAATGTGGTCACCATCGTATGCAAGTTGGAGAAGAGATTTACACTTGCGTTCTTCGATTTGATGGAGCATTTGCTCATACATCTACCATATGAAGCTAAAGTCAGAGGGCTAGTACAATATAGATGGATGTATCCATTTGAGAGGTATATGTGAATATTAACTTTTTTCTTCTTAGAATTTCCCCTTATGTATGATATGTTTGTCAATTGTCTTGTACATTGTTAATGTAGGTGTATGCATAACCTCAAAATGAAAGTCTGACATAAAGCAAAAGTGGAGGATTCTATTGCTGAGGCATACATTATGGAAGAAATCTCAAACTTTTGTTCGAAGTACTTTGAAGCAGACATGCAAACTCGTCGTACTCAACCTCCACGTAATGATGATTGGGGGGGGGGGGGGATCTGTGTGTTCAGATCGACTCTCCATATTTAATCATCCTGGACGTACGTTCGGACGCTCTTCAACTCGCATGCTTGATGATAGAGAGTTATGCGCCACAGAGATATATATTCTTTTAAATTATGTTGAGCTTGAGTGTTATGTTAAGTAAATCCTGAACTCGCAATTTATTGTGTATATAACTTCTTTACCCTTCTTCTAGCTATTAAAGGTGGTCTTCCATTCATATTGCAGACAATTTGATTCAGAAATAATTCAAAGAAATCCACATCTCAGTGATTATGAGGTTGAAAAAGAACGAGAGAAGTCATTGGCCTTATGGCTAAGAAAACGCGTAAGTGCACATGCTCAAAGAGTATGAAAGATAAGTTATGCTCACTTTTTAACTAGTCTTCTCTCTACGTAGGTTGAACAAGGTTTAATTACTGATGAAAGAGTTCGTCAGATAGCCTATGGCCCATCAAAAATCACGCAGAACTATCTTGGATTTATTGTGAATGGGTATAGATTTCACACAAAAGATTATGGGCAGAGTAAGTCTACCATGAACAACGGCGTATGTGTTAAAGGAAGTACGTACAATGAAAATGAATATGACTACTACGGTATTGTATAGGAGATCTTATAGTTGCAATATCTAGGACAAGGCAATCATATATTCTTGTTCAAGTGTCATTGGTTTGATCCGAATTCTATTCGAAATGACACAACGCATGGGATTGTCGAGCTTAAACATAAGTCCAAATTGAATACTTATGAACCGTTCATTTTAGCCACACAAGCCCAACAAGTGTACTATACAAGCTATCCATCATCTACGAACAAAGAACAAAATGATTGGTAGGTAGTTTGCAGAGTTAGGTCAACACTATTCTCTGATTATGAATTGGACATGACTGATTAGACACCTGAAGAGGTCAACGCCGAATTCTTTCAAGAAGACTTAGTTGATGATGTAGAGTTGACAGCTCATACTAGAGTAGACGAATCTGAAGAGCCAATTTGATTGTCTAAAGGAAATATGGTCGAAGAAGTCGATCCACAAAAGATAAAAGTGAGTAGCGGAAGGCAAATATATATTAATGTTGGTCAGGTGTCTGTTGAAGATTCTGATGAGGAGGAGGATTATACTAGTGATGAATGTGAAGATGATGATGAAGATGGGGCTAAATTAGATATATCGTCATCATCTTAGGAGGAAATGGATATCATTTAAAAATGGGTAGAATTTTTTCAAATCTATTCAATATATTTAAAGTTGTCCACTTTCAATATAAGTAATTGACTAATGAACATAAATTTCGATGTTCCCTATGAAGATATGATGCGTGGAGCACGATCAGGCTCCAATTCTAGGAGGAGGCTGACTAGTGGGAGGGGTTCCTCTACGGCCTTAGGTATGTATATTTTATAGTTGTATTTTTCTTTGTTTAATAAAGTTACATATTATTTATGCTATTTAAATTGTTACAGCTTCTGGTCCTTCGTGCCTCCTCCTCTGGCATCAGGTATGTATATTTAAAGTTGTAGTTTCTTTGTGCATTGATTCACTTGTATTATTTATGCCATTAAAATTCTTACAGGCTCGGGTCAATTTACGCCTCCTCCTCCTATGGTAGCAGGTATGTATATTTAAAATTTTAAGTATTTGTATAGTCGTTATTTATATTATTTAACATTGTATATTTAAAGTTGTATTTTTCTTTGTGTATTATTTATACATATTATTTATGCCATTTAAATTGTTACAGCTTCTGGTCCTTCTGTGCCTCCTCCTCTGGCAGCAAGTAAGTCTTGTTTTGAAGTTGTAAGTAATTCTATATTGCTAATATATTTTGTTATTTCTTTCTCATTCTAACAGGATCAAGTCCTCCCATGCCTCCTATGTTTCCTACCCTTGCAATAGGTATATATATTTAAAGTTGTAATTTCTTTGTGCATTGATTCACTTGTATTATTTATGTCATTAAAATTCTTACATGCTCGGGTCAGTTCACGCCTCCTCCTCCTACGGTAGTAGGTATGTGTATTTAAATTTGTAAGTGTAACGACCAGACCTCTCGGACCTCGCTAGGGACCCCGAAGTTAGTGCCGCCACCCATGGGTCTAAAGACCCGGAAGAGTTAGAAGAGTAGTCTAGTGTGATATGTAATGAATTCAAATAACTATAACAAGATATACGGTTATACAATGTGTCCCAAGTAAAAGCATATGTACAAGAAGAAAGGTGCAGTCCATAAGGGGCATACCTCGAGAACTTGCAAAGCACAACTCTCAACTCACTCAAGTACAAGAGCTCACAACACTTGCTCTCATGGCTGCTGACAGCACATGGCACCACAGCTGTCTCCGCAACCCGTTCGACATCGAGCTCCCGCGACGACGAGCCCCTAGCTGAAGAAAGTAGGGGGGTGAGCCTCGCGAACAAGGCCCAGTAGGGATTACTAGTCCCTCACCGGCCAGAGCAGTAGGAACTCCAAAAATAGGAAATTACACTGGAAAGTTATAAAGTGAGGAACACTTACAGAAGGGTACTACAAATAGCAGAACAGAACAATGCAATGCCACGACCACCAACCAAGGTCGTGACACACACATGACCCCCGCAGAAACCAACAGAGTCAGACACAACATGGAAACAAGTCTTGGCACGCCCGTCGAGATAGGGGTCTCACAGAGACCACATAATAACCATGTGAGAAGGACATCTCACCACAAGTATGGCCACCTCAGACCTCCACAAGATCAAGGGCCCACAATCAGAAGCACCCCAGATTCTGGACACACCGTGAGGTCAGGAAACGACACATGCCAGTGTCACCACGGACTGGCACCAAAGAACGGGACTATGGAACCGAGAGAACACCAAAGCGGAAACCACCAGAAGCACGGGCCATCAAGGCCAAACCAACAATGCCCACAGAACCTAGACACGGCCAGGCTACAACCACTGTGCAGGCTAGGGCAATGAGTTGCACGAGGAAACGATGTGAGGAAACGTCATCACAAAAACCGCAACCAAGCCACCGCCACTGGAAGCTAAGAGGAGGACACATCGTCCACACCCTCTCTGCTCGTAAATGTTAAAAGTCTATTTGATTTGTAAGGTCAAACTGGAAGCTCATAAATGTTAAAACTCTATGCCCATTGGTCTTTAAAAGGGTCCCAAATAGGGCTATTAAAACCCCTTTTCTCATATGAGGAAAGCAATGCAAATGGAGTTTTGACTCCAAGCATGATTATAAGAAAACTCCATGTACCTATGAAATGTAAGATGGGGTATAAATAAGCCATTCAGAGACACGGAGGGCTTGGCAACTTGCATGGACAAATTATATGGATTGCTTATAGACAAACTATAAGAATTTTTTTTTTTTTGGAAATCACGGTTCAACCTGGTAAGACATTGAGAGAGACAAATATTAGAGAGAGAAGCTCTGGGGATTTGGTTCGCCTGCGTTTCTTTCTCCTTCTCTACCGGCGGCCTGTGGGTTGCTGGCAGGTATCCTTTGTCTGCTCCTCATGGATGATGTTGTCCCCCGTGGTGTGGAGGGTATGAGCTTTGCGCGTGCCTTGGCTTCCACTCTACGTCCAACAAGAATTGTCCTTCCTTCCAAAGCTCCAGCGTTTATAGATGATGGTCTGTCGGCCGTCTACTTCTCCAAGGAAGAGTTCCAGAGGTCTGAGGAACCGCTGAGGCTGGCGATTGTTGCTAAATGTTCTTATGGTAGGCCTTCTATACCTGACATTAAAAGCTGCCTCTCATAGAGGTTATCGCTCAAGGGTGACTTCATTGTGAGCTCTTTAAATCCGAGGCATCACTTGTTTCATTTTTTTGATGAGGAAGACTTCTTGAAGGTGCTTGTCCGAAAAAATTTATATTTAAAGGGCTACCTATTTCGGTTTTTCCGCTGGTCTGCGGACTTTGATTTCTCCTCTGATCCTACTCTTATTCCCATCTAGGTGGGCTTCCCCAATCTCCCGGTTAATCTTTATAATGAGGACTATTTAAGAAGTATTGATGGTAATTTTGGAGAGGTTCTTCGCATCCATGATTCTACTTTGGCCTAGACTCAGACATCAGAAACCCTAGTGTGTGTTGATGTGGATATCGCTAAGCCTCTACCTGATCGTATTTGGATTGGTCATGGGGAGAAGGGTTTCTGGCAGGTTGTTAACTTCCACAGGGTGCCGCCAATTTGTAGCTTTTTTCGTAGATTGGGTCACTCACTGGATAACTGTAAGAAGAAATCCAAGGAAAAGGTCCAGGCAGTGCAAATTGCTCTTCCTGTCCCTATCTCTTCTGTGCCTGCTAACCAAGATATGGAGTGGCGCGTAGTTAAACGCAAGTCTGCACTTGTGAAGGATAGTATGCCTATGCAGACAGCCTCCATGGTCCCACTTTCTAATGTTTTTGATCGGCTATCTGATGATATTTGTCATATTGATGTTTCTTTCAAGGGCCCTGACGTTCTGCATGCCGATATTGTTGAACAAGTCCCGTTATCTGGTGATGTTCGTGGTGTTCATGAGTTGTCTAAGGATCCGGCTGATCCGCATGCTCCCTCTGTTCAGCATGTTTTTGAGGTCCCTATGGTCCAGAACGATTCACTGCCAGTTCGGTCCATGATTGAGAACTCTTGTAAGGAGGGTTTTGATCCTGTCAGTTTGCCTATTGGCCGGATGGACGTGCATGGCTCTGCTCCCGTTCAGGAGCCTACGGCTGAAGCTTCCTCCCCGGTTGTCTTACCGGAGGGGATGCCGGATGTTTGGTCAGGTGATGGTTCTCCGGTGAATCGTACTCTTCCTAAAAGTGTGCATGGAAATGAATCTTCGGGATCGGAGGAAAATATTTTATTACGCTCGCAAAGCAAGTCTCATGATTCTGAGATTACGGGGATTCCATCTTTTGACACTACGTCTTGTGTTTTGCAGGCGTCTTCTTCTGCTCTTGCTATTTCTGAGAACATCCTTATGGCCAGTGTGAAGATCTCCAAAGATGGTGTGTTGCCTCCTAACCCTAAGCAGGGTGTGTGTAGAAGGTCAAAAGCCAAGGCGTCGGAGGTGTCCTCTCGGTATCGTTCGTCATGAATTTTTTTGCTTTATTCTGGAACATTATAGGCATTTCCAACCTTGCCTCTAAGAGATCTCTCAAACACCTCATCAAGATTAACAAGTTGTAGGTTATAGCGATATTTGAACCTAAAGTTTCTTTTTATAAAGCTGGGCCGTTGTGTCGATATTTAAAAATGGATGGCTATGCTGGCAATGCTGGGCAGGAGTCCAAGATTTGGTTACTGTGGTCCAATTCGGTTTCTCTCACAGTTATTGGGAGCTCTGATCAGTTTATTACTGCTAATGTCATGAATGGGGACCAGCCGGTGTGCATGGTTACTGCGGTTTACGCTGCATGCAACGTGGAACTTCGTCGTGCCCTCTTTGATGATCTTCTGGATCTGGGAACAGTGTTTCTTTGCCTTGGCTTGTTGGTGGTTCAACTACGTTTCTAGCATTTATGAGAAGAAGGGTGGCGCTCCTCCTAATTCCACTGCCATTCTTGATTTCAATTCCTTCTCTTCAGCTGCAGGTCTCCTGGATGCTGGTTACGTTGGCCAGCACTTTACCTGGTCGAATAATAGAGTTGGCCCTGCGGCTGTTAAGGCTAGGCTGGATAGGATTTTTATTAATTTACAGTGGCGCTCGTATTTCCCTGGCTTCTGCGTTAAGCACCTCCCCAAAGGTCCCTCTGACCATGCCCCCCTGCTTATGAACTTTGCTTCAAATTCCATCGTTCCTTCCAGGTTTATTTTCCAGACGATGTGGGTCACCCACGAGTCTTTCATGCAAAGTGTTGCTGATGTCTGGTATAACACTCATGCCACATCTCATAATGCTTTTATTAATCTTCAAATTAAACTTAAAGCGACTAAGCAGATGCAGCGTTCATGGAATAAAAATGTTTTTGGAAGGTTGGAGAATGTGGTGTTGAATGCTGAGAAACATGTGACTGCCATGCAAATCCTCTTTGACGATGATCCCTCTCCTGTGAATAGAGTGTCTCTTAATGCTGCCAACGCTGAACTCCAGCGCGCTATAAACTGTCAGGAGATTTTCTAGGCTCAAGAGGCTAGACTTCAGTGGTTTAACGATGGGGACAAGAACACTTCTTTCTATCATGCTGTGGTGCAGGACAACAAAAGGAGGAACTTTATCCATAAGCTCAGGATTGATGGAGCTTGGTGTGAGGACCAAAATATCTCATCTAATGAGGCGGTTAAGTTTTTTCATCACCTGCTTTCTTCAGAATCACACGTTGTTGACTACTCTATGCTACAACCTATACCCACTCTTATTCATGATGATCATAATGTGATGATAACTGTTGTTCCCACTGCTGAGGAGATAAAGCAGGCCGTCTACTCTATGAATGGCGAAGGTGCCCCGGGCCCTATCGGGTTGTTTCTTCAAATCTTGTTGGGCCATTATTTCTGATGATGTCTGTGCTGCTGTGAGAGGTTTTTTCATGGGGTACCCTTTACCTAAAGGCGTTACTTCCTCACTCATTTCTATTATTCCTAAAGTCTCACACCCATCATCTTTTGGGGACTATAGACCCATTAGCTTGTGCAATTTCTGCTATAAAATCATCTCTAAAATTATCTGTAGCCGCCTCACTAATATCCTCCCGCTTATTATATCTGAGGAGCAGGGTGCTTTTGTCAAGGGCAGGAACATTGTTGATAATATCCACTTTTCCAACCAGCTTATCTAGGATCTTGGAAGGAAGACTCATGGTCAAAATGTCATTCTTAAATTAGATATGATGAAGGCTTATGACAGAGTTGAATGTGATTTTTTGTTTGCTGTCCTTCGCCAGTTCGGATTTTCCAACAGGTTCATTTCTCTTATTGGCATGTTGGTTACTAACTGTTGGTTTTCCATTATTTTCAATGGCTCTTTGGTTGGTTATTTTCATTCTTATAGAGGTTTGCGTCAAGGTGATCCCTTAGCTCCAACTCTTTTTATCATTATGGAAGAGGCTCTTAGCAGAGGCTTAAATCACGTCCATTCTACTGCTCCCCTCATTCCTTATGCGGGTCCCAGGAACTGTCCGCCTATCTCTCACTTGCTCTTTGCGAATGATACTCTGGTCTTTACCAATGGTAATACCTTCAATATTCAGAAGTTGCTGACCTTCTTGCACAGCTATGAGTGTTCTTCTGGTCCGAAAATTAATGTGGGTAAGAGTAGTTTCATTTTATCTCCCAGAGCTCCTATCTCTTTGGCTAAGAAAATTTCTTCCATCACGGGCTTTCACCAGCAGCAGGGTGTTTTTCGCTACCTTGGGGTCCCCATCAGGTGTGGTCGGACTAGAGTTTCTGATTATAAGTCTCTTATTGATAAGGTAAATGCTAAGATGATCTCTTGGAAATCTAAGTTCCTCTCTCAGGCCGGCAGGGTTACCCTTATTAACTCAGTTCTTAATGCCATTCTTATATACCTTGCTGCTGCTACTGCTATCCCTAAATCTGTGGTCAGCTACATTGAGAGGTCTTGTGCTAATTTCCTGTGGAACGGGAGTGATGGTGCTCTCCGGAGGCATTGGATTTCTTGGGACATTGTTCATCGACCTATCTCTGAAGGTGGACTTCATATCAAGAGTCTTTGGCACATTCAGCTTGCTTTGGCAACTAAGCAACTGTGGAATATATATCATGGCTCCTCAATGTGGGCTAGATATGCCAGAGTTAGATTTAAAGTTGATTCTGGGATGCCTCTCTCTAAACCTTTTCCTCACGGCATGCCTAGAGCAGTTTATTCTATCGCACAGCAAACCATTCTTGGTAGTTCCAAGTGGATTATTGGTGATGGGAAGAGGGTGAATTTTCTCAATCATGTCTGGATTGGCCAAGGGCCTTTTAGCGAGTTGCTATCTTCTCCTTACACTGGCCCTCCCCTTACTGTTCGAGAGGTGGTCGACAATGCTAATCACCCTGTTCGGAGTTTGATTCCTTATGCCAACATCCTTCAGGATGTTAAACTTCTGGACCATGAAGACTACTGCGTATGGACCGCTAATCCTGGTGACTCTTTTACTACCTCATCTGCTTATCATATTATTTCTCCGCATGGGGTGGAAAGAAAGCCTCTGGTTCGTTTATGGCATCACAATTTTTACAAGCGTGCCTCACTCTTCTATTGGAAGCTCTTGTATCGTGCTATTCCTGTGGACTCCCACATCTCTAATCAGGGTATTGCGCTTGTCTCCCAGTGCTCTTACTGTACTGTCCATTGCTCTGAAGACTTGAATCATCTGTTTATCTCAAGTGACCTTGCGTGCAGCCTGTGGGGGTGGGTCGCACCCATTTTGGATCTTAATGTGTCTACATATGCCAACATTATGACTCGCCTTTGGCAGATCCTGAGCCAGTGCAATCCAGCTACACCTGCTGGGTTCATTTCCCTCTACGCCTCAACCTTGGTCATCAGGGAAATCTGGCGTGCTAGATGTCGTATGAGGTTTTGAAGGGGAGCGGCCTTCCATTAGTCATATTACTCAGAACATCCGGTACATGATTAACTCGTCTCTTAACATGCAGATGTTTAAGAACCCCTCATCTGAGAGGTACCTCAGGGATGTTCACTGTTTTGGTATAAATCTTAGAATCAAGGAGAAGTCTTTCAAGCTTGTCAGGTGGATTCCGCCTGACACCGGTTTGGTTCTCAATGCTGATGGGGCCAGTAAGGGGAACCCGGGTATTTCTGGGGGAGGAGGGTGTATAAGAGATAGTTCTGAGAAATTTCTATTTGCTTTTGCTCACTACTATGGCCTTGGTAGCAGTTTAGTGGCTGAGGTGCGTGCCCTGTGCGATGGTCTTCATCTAGCGTCTGAATATGGTTTCCCGCTCTCCTTGATTTATTCTGATTTGGTCACTCTTGTTACATCCATCAGCACTAACAAACCCCCATCTTGGGAGTGCTTGCGCTGGTGGCGTGTTGCCTCTTCTTACATTCAAGCTTCTAATGTTAAGGTGGTTCACTCTTATCGTCAAGTGAATCAGGTTGTTGATGCTCTTGCTAGTGTGGGTTGTAAGTCTGGCTGTAATCAAGTTTTCTTCTCTTCCTCTTCTTTACCTCCTGAATGTAAAGGTCCTCTCACTCTGGACCGATATGGATTGCCCAATTTTAGATCAGCTTAGCTGGGGTATGCCCCTGTGCTCTTATACTCATCGTGTTTATTTAATAGTTTTTTGGCCCAGGTTGCCCTCACTGGTGGAGTGAGAACATCTTCCCCCTTTGGAGGGGGGTGCACTCTCCTAGTTTGAGGCCCTGAGGACCACTTTGACAAAAAAAGAGAGTACAAACTCTTACGTCTAGACATTAGATCCTTAATTCGAACTTAATTCAATAGGACACTATTATATGGATTACTTTTAATTATTTATTTTCAGTTTAGTGATTAGTATTACACTTCTTACTTTAATGCAATTCATTTACATGTATGTGTGAATTTGGTTTAATATTGCTCTTGTTCACATGTAATATTTTGTTTTCATTTTCCTTTCATATTTATGTGGTTTTTAAATTTTATCCATGCATGTATAGCAATTTATCACTGCACACACCTCATGAGAAAATGTTAAGCTTGTGTCAATGAACCTTCTCGTTCAAGACTTTGGGATTGATGTGCACGAGTCTCATTTTCAATGATGAGAACGTGTATATCCAACTCAAAGTCTTGAATTGTCCCATTTTGGATAGTCTGTGAATGTTTGATCGTAGTTAGGTGGTTATTTACTATATGTGTATGTACAGTTGTTGAAACTTTTGGTTGCATCTTCTCACTCCTCTCTGGTATACCTTTATTGATTTTGAATATTTTCTTAGCCACTTAGAAATAAGTGTCTAAGAAAATTTCTTAATCAATAAATATTTTTGGTATACCAGAGAGGTGTGGGGAGATGCTGCTGAAATTTTCAGCAAAATGTGCAAACATATAGTAAATGGCCATCTGAGTGCGATCAAATATTCATGGATGGGTAAAAAGTGATAATCTAATTAATATGTCCTACCTATTCATTTTGACTTACTCGAACGATGTGAGGGTGGGTTGGGTTTTAACTCAACAAATGGCCAACAAAGGATTTTATGGTGAATCTCTTAAGTTGTTATACAATTTATAGTGATGCTCGTGAGATAACATTTAATCTGTGTAGGGAAAATGTCATATGAGAATCGATCATGGATGTACCATGGAATAGTTAATGGAGTTGTGATAGAGGAGTTTAAAGACGAAGTTGACATTTTCATTCGATTTGCATTAAGGAATTCATCGGTAGTAGTTGATACGATGGGTAACCTCTGATGTCCTTATTCGGCTTGTAAGAACAGAAAGTGGATATCGACATGGGATGTGCAACATCATTTGTATACGAGAGGATTTGTTGCTTATTATGAGTTATGGTCGTCTCATGATGAGTTTAATAACCAGTTGTATGAACCAGCCAACTTTGCCTCCACATGTACGTACGTAGACATGGTTGTCGATGCTGCTGGTTCGGAGTTCAATATTCAAGATGACCAATACAATGAAGAAGTGCCAAATAATATAGCTCAAAGCTTTTATCAGTTACTTTGAGATGTTGATGAGCCATTATGGGATGGTTGTGAGAAGTATACACAGTTGTTTGCAATGTCGCAGCTACTGAATTTGAAGTCTGAATTTCATATGAGCGAGAGTTGTTTTGATCGGCTTATCGTACTCATCAAGAGTATGCTTCCTCAATCAGAGAGGTTGCCCGATGATTTTTACCGTGCGAAGAAGATGGTGAATGATCTGGGCCTTGGAGTTTTGAAAATTGATGCATGTCCTAATCATTATATGTTGTACTACAAAGATGATGCAGATAAGACATCATGTTGTATCTATAAGCATGATAGATTCATGCCTAAGAGAGGAGACAAGTCAAAGCAGAAGGATGTTCCATATAAGTCACTGCGGTACTTTCCGATCACATCCAGATTGCAGCGGTTGTTCATGTCCCCAAAGACAACTGGACATATGACTTGGTATGCGAAAAGAGTCCGCTGTGATGATGGTGAAATCAGTCATCCTGTCGATGGCAAATCTTGGGCTCATTTTAGCCATACTCATCCTTCCTTCTCAAGGGATCCACGCAACGTGCGGTTGGGTTTATGCACGGACGACTTTGATCCATTCAGAGGCACGATGGCATCTTATTCATGTTGGCCAGTATTTTTAAGACCATACAACCTTCCTTCAGACAAGTGCATGAAGCGTAAGAATCACTTCATATATGCTTGGGGCCAGACAGATTAAGGAAGTGTATCAATGGTTGAAGCAATTGAGATTTCTAGATGGATATGTCTCGAATATTGCCCATTATGTAAATGTCAACGAGGGAAAAATATAAGGAATGAAGAGTCATGACTGTCATGCTTTTATGCAAAGATTGATTTCAATTGCTTTTCGTGAGTTGTTGCCGAAGCAGATATAGAGAGCATTGACCGAGCTGAGTCAATTCTTCATAATTTTATGTGCATCAGAACTCAGACCTCATGAATTGCAAAATATCAAACAAAATGTAGTACAAACAGTCTGTAAATTAGAGAAGATATTTCCTCTAGCATTCTTCGATTCAATGGAGCACCTGATCATCCATTTGCCATATGAGGCTAGAGTCGGAGGACTAGTACAATTTTGATAGATGTATCCATTTGAGAGGTATATTCCTATGTCTCAATTTATTCACATTACGACAATCTTTTATACTTTCTATTTATTCATTTGAATTGTTGTCGTAGGTGCATGCACGATCTTAAGATGAAGGTCCATAACCAAGCACAAGTTGAGGGCTCCATTACCTAGGCGTATCTTATTGAAGAGATATCGAACTTCTGTTCGATGCACTTTGACTCGAAAATAGGAACTCAACACACTCAACCTCCACGTTATGATGATGGTGGAGATTCTAATGTGTCTGACCGACTCTCTATATTCAAGTGCCCCGGACGAGCATTCGGATATTCTTCTACTTGCACACTCAAAGACAGAGAGTTGGTAGCTGCAGAGATCTACATCTTCAAGAATTGCGCAGAACTAGACCCTTACATTGAGTAAGCCCTCAACGCTAATGTCTTTATCTATGTACCTCATTTGTTTGCAAATCGCAAAACTTAAAGGTTGTGTTGAATTTTCATTGCAGAGAGTTTGAGTCAGTCATACTACAACGGAATCCACGTCTGACTGATGTGCAGGTTGAAAAGGAATAGGAGAAGTCTTTTGCTACTTGGTTAAGATATCGAGTAAGTGTCTAAATATTTTGATGTATAAGTGTTGTTATGTTCTTATGCATAAGTTGTTCATAGTTGTCATTGGGCCCTCAAAGATTGTACGTGTCTATCCAGGATACATTGTGAATGGATATCGATTTCACACGAGAGATTATGGACGGACTAAGTCTACGATGAGCAGCGGCGTATATATGAGGGGAAGTGTCTACAATGAAATGAAGTAGACTATTATGGCATTCTCGAAGAAGTCATTGAACTATAATTTTTGGGACAAGGCAACCATGTATTTCTCTTCAAGTGTCATTGGTTCGATCTGACCTCTATTCGTAATGACACAACATATGAGATCGTCGATGTCAAACATAAGTCCAAGTTGAGTACATATGAGCCATTCATTCTGGCGGCACAAGCCCAACAAGTTTATTATTCGAATTATTTGTCTCTCAAATTGAGAGATTGGTGGGCTGCTTGTAGAGTGAAAACAAGGCTATTCCCTTAATATGAGCTTCTCCCAGCTGATATAGAACTCGAAGATGTTAATGATAATTTTTTTTCAATCAGACCGGAGCGACGCACGAGAGTTGGCTCCTACGCAGTTCAGTGTAGATGATATAAACAAATCAATTTGCTTATACATGAATAACAAAGAGGAAGATGTTGACCCAAATGCCCTTGACGGTCATGTTGTTGAGCAGGAGGTGGAGTCTGATGAGGAGGAAGAGTGGACCGATGATGAGGATGAAGAGGATGACGAAGATGACACTGAATTAGACATATCTTCAACATCTGATGATGAATATAGATAATATTACAAAATTTTGTAAGAACTGAGTGTTGTTGCTAGTTATATGTTATTAAATAGCTACTTGAAATTTGAGTGTTGATAACATGTTATATCTTTATTGTTCTCAATAGAGATATGGTGCGTGGAGGACGTAGTGGGAGGGGGTCCACCTCATCCGACGCACCCTCTACTTCTGTAGGGCGGGGTCTATGCCGATATGTATATATGTACTTAACTCAATTCTTTTAGTTTACTGTGTATATTTACTTTATATTTTCTAATGTGCATATAATTTTGCAGGGTCTGCCTCACCGACTACGCTGATTGTCCCGACGATAGGTATATATATATAAATATATATATATATATATATATATATATATATATATATATATATACTCAAACACAAAACTCTCTATATTACTATTCATATTAACCTTATATTTTCTAATGTGCATATAATTTTGTAGGATCCGCATCACGTCCAGTAGCGTCACCTGTCCCATCCCATTCAGTAGTAGGTACATGCATGTTTCCATACTTTAGTACATTTCTTGTCTTCCAATTTTTTTAATAATAGTGTACTTAATTTTTACAATAGAGGTAGAGAGTCATCATCTAGCGGCGGAGGAGGTGGCTCAACTAGCCGGACCCTAGCCATGCTAGATTTCTGGGTAAACTTAATCACTTGAAACTTATTATATTTGTTATTTATGTTATATGACCCAAATGAAAATTAATGTGCAACTGCAGGGGGAAGATGGATCCAGGATCTGCTTCCCGCTATATTACATCATTGCTGCACGCACATGTTCTAGAACTAGTGGACTCGTCGAAAGAGTTCCCCTATTCGTCCGGGATCTATTATTTGACATGTTCATGGTATTATTATTATTTATTCATTTGAAGTCATTTCTTTAATTACTATCTCTCTCTACTAGTGCACTAACTTGAGTAATTTAATTTCTAAACAGTGGAGGTACATGTTCACGAGAGAGGAGGATCTCCCTCGAGCATGAGTTGTATGGGAGTCGACTGCCCAAACTAATTTCAGAAAGTCATTGTGGGAGGCCCGGGACAAGGCGGCGAAGATCGCAGGAAGCCAGGATTCCACAGCTTGGATGGATTACGACCCGGTGTGGATGAGGAGGGACTATTGGGAGTCCCTTTGTCATCGTTGGGCTACTGAACCATGGCAGGAGAGGTCACAGGCGGTTAAACGCAATCGAGCAGCTCATCCAGAAAAGAATGTGCATACTAGTGGGTCAGTGTCTTATGCGACCCACAACTAGAAATTGGTAAGTATATTAAGTTTCAATTGCTTAATACATTAATTATTATTGTGAAACTAACTACTTTTGTTGAATTGCAAGCATCACAAGCTCGAGCGTGCCCCTACATTTCGCAAGTTATTTGATCAGACTCACAAACGAAAGGGGACAGATGACTATGAAGAAATGCGGAATTCCCTAAATGGTAATCTAGAAGGGGGGTTGAATAGATTACGGACAATTTAAAAGCTTTACACCCTCTTATTGCAATAGCACGGACAATTAAAGTGTTAGCAATGATCAAACTATGTGTGGATGTGTGTGAGTGATTGATAGATGGATAAGCAAGTACTCAAACGTGTATAAATGTGTCGTGCCTACCAAACATCTAACGCAAATTCGTGCAAACAAGGAGACACGTAGATTTTACGTGGTTCGGAGTACACAACTCGTGTATCCTACATCCACGGGCCACACACACACGCAGAATCACCTACTTATGAGCTAGTTCACGAACTACAACTCACACACGTGTCATCTGATGTGAAACCATGATCAGATCAACACCCACACACGTGTATCAAGCACAAGGGCTGCCTGAAACACAACACACACACACGAATATGGAATAGAAAGAACAGGGAAGAGTTTAAGAGTTGAAGAACAAATCCAGTTGTAAACTCTTCTTGTGAACGTCTGACTGGGCTTCAAGCTTCGTCTTGAAGATCACAACTTGATGGAGATGCTTGAATCCACGACGTTCAAGCTTCACCTTCCGCTGGAGAGACTTCTCTTCTTGATTCTGGGCGGTAGGTTGAAGCAGAGCAGCAGAACAAAGCTTCTTGTGAGAACTCTTTAGGGTTTTTGCTTGGAGGCTGCTTGTGTACGAGATTTGTTGTAAAAGGTTGCTTATATATAAGTGTTAACATATGGAGAGTCGTACTCCATAGAAACACTAAGTTTGGCAACTTGCAAAACTTCCCGTAATTTGTTTTCGGTTTATCTGTCGACAGGTCTTGCACCTGCTGTCGACAGGCGTAGACAGTTTGTGAAGAACCAGAAGGCTGAAGGCTCTGACTGTGTGCATCTGTCGACAGGTGGTCTGCTGCTGTCGACAGGCGCAGGCCTTCCAGAACTTTTGATCTTCGGACTGATTGAATCTGTCGACAGGGGAACTCCTGCTGTCGACAGGCAATGCCTTGGCAGAACTGGTGCTTTCTGACTGATTGTATCTGTCGACAGGTCCTTGCTTGCTATCGACAGGTACCTTGTCTTTTGACCTTTTCTTGATCTTTCAAGCTTGTTTTTGGCACATGTCTTGCATGGTATATCTCCTACAAAAGTAAACATAATTAGTGAGATATTATGAGCATAAAATCAAGCATTGTACCAAGTTGTTATGACAAGTTATTGTTTGAAGATCTCATGCATTTAAAACTCAATTCACATTGTTTATCACTTGTTTGTATTGTACATCATTGCACATCAATGCTCATCATCAAAAACATGTTGTATTGATTAATTAGAATGTGAGCTCAATCTTCTCAACATGAGAACCCAACATTCTCCCCCTTTTTGATGATGACAAAATTAATCAATTAATGCATAATTGAGTTTTTCTCCCCCTTTTGACAACATCCAAAAGCACACCATAGACAGAAGTAGAATGCACAGAGCAAAGATTTTCATTGATTTTCATGAGTGCATACACATGACATTGGGTGCTAATGAAAGGAAATAAGAAGTAAAGGGAAAGTCATGGCATGATGACCATAGAAAAAGCAAAAGTACATTAAACATGACATGAATAAAATGAAACTTAGACTACAGGACTAGACCTAATCCTAGACAACTAAGCTATCTAACCATCTTCATCAGCGGGCTGTGAAGGAGCCGGTTGATCAGCATGACGCTCAGGAGCAATGTGGTCCAGGCGTGAATCTAGAGCTGCAATGCTAGATTCCATAGTATCCAATCTTGCATTGAGGCTTTCAAAACCAGTGGTCATCTGAAGTTGCAACTGAGCTAGCAGTTGACGGATGGACGGCTCAGTAGCACCAACAGTGACATCTCCTGGAGCATCAAACGACTCGGTGTGGGAGTCATCTTCATCTTCAGCATCTTCCTCAGCTTCATCTTGATCTTCATTTACCTCTTCAACACCAACACCAATCTCTTCAGCTATAGCTGCTCCCTTGCCCTTGAGATCTCTTGAAACTATCCCATCAACTAGCTTGTAGCCCATCCTCTGAGCTGCGGTGAGGTCATAGGAGTTACGGGAAGAAAGATCTGTCATCTCCTCCTGTGGGATGTGGATGCCAATAAAGAGGAATAGAGATATGAGTTGGCATGCATAGGGCATTGATCTCTTTGAACTTCGAACACACCGGCGAAAGATAGAGATCATGAGGAGTGGAAGGTTGATGAGTTCAGTTTGGACGAATTGGTGAAGCAAAGACTTGTGAAGGGAGGTCACAAGTTCACGGCTTCCATCCTTTGGAACAATTAGTGTGGTGAAGATGTGGTGGATTAGGCGATGAAGTGGAGGGAAAGAGTTGGCATTTAAATGCTTATGACTGGTGGGGTCGTAGGGCTGCCGAACGACGAGAGTGTGGAACTCCTCGGGAGTTGGATGATAGGTTTTGATGTCAACTCCTGTATTGGGGATTTGAAGGGCAGTGGATAAAAGGTTTGGAGTTACAAATAATGGAGTGTCTTTGACTTTGGTGATGAGCTTGTCATCGTTGGACAATCGAAGGTTGGTATAGAAATCCGTCACAGCGGTGGGAGAGTACCGCTTGTAATTGTAACAGAAGGGTGCCCACCCTTGGACATCAAAAAGTGGCAGAAGGCCGGGAAACATGTCTTCCAAAGAGATGAAGTCGACGTAGCGGGGCTGCGCGACTTTGGTGAAGATGCCATGGACGTTGAGGAGTTGGAGATTTGGCGGGATCATGAGCTCCGGCAGGCGATCCTCCCGGTGCTTCGTGCGACGCTCAGTGGGCGCCCTGGAGCCCTGGCCTGGTTCGGGAGATCTTGCACGGCAACGAGATGCCATCTTCTTCGCCGATGGAGCCATGAGATGATGATCCTCGTGTAGGAGGGAGAGGGTGGAGGAAGAAGAGACACGGGACTGAGAGAACCCGCAAGGGAGGCAGGATCTCTTCCTGCGCCCTGGAGAGGGAGGGGAAGGGTGTTTGGGTGGAAGGAGGGAGCGGAAGGGTTTTTGGAAGGAGGTAGAAGGGGGAAAGGGGTGTGGGATCCTTTTTAAAGAGTTTAGAAAGGATTTGAAAGGTTGGTCCCACAAAAACCCGGTTTAAACCCTTGCCCTTTGGGCTTCCCGTTTGGTTCTGGCAGCTTGCTGTCGTCAGGGCCCTTGGTGCCTGTCGACAGGCACATTCAGAAAATGGCCAATTTTGTGTTTTTTTGGTGATTTTGTTAACTGAAGCTCTGAGCAATGTCTTCCAGGTGTTAGATGAAGGTGTATAACAGGTGAATCATGTATGTTAACCTACCATATGCAAGGATATAATAAACCATATCATTTTCCTCAATGGTTTGAACATAATACCCAAGGAATTTAAGGTTAAAGCATTAAGAAAACACTCACGTAAATAAAGAACAATGCACACTCACCCTTCGTTGAATAAATGCAATGTAAGACAACACAATCCCCATTTTGTTGATAGGCAAATGATGCATGAAATGACATCTGTATGTCAAGACAATCACAAGACCAATGACCTTGGAAATTATGACTCAGTGGAGGCTTCACACTATTTCCTTTTTTTTTTAATTTAGAAACAACAATGGGAAAAAATGGTACTTAAGAAGACGTCACACCTTTTGAATTGAGGATAGGCATTACAAGTGCCCATACCCCCAGTTACTCAGTGGAAGTTTCTATCATACCGTTGTACAGAGATGATGAGTTAGCCTTTTGACGCGAGGGCAGACATTTGTGATGCCCATCACCCCGGTTACTCAGCATAACCCAACATTGCTCTATATTCATTCCAATTTAAAGTTGATTTTCATATTATATTTTTTTTTTTGTGAAAGATTTTTCAGAAATAGGTAGCTTTTCTCCAAGTATTGTTGTAAAAGCCAATATCAAGTAGGTGATATGATTACCTATCAATATTAGACATGCACTTTCATGACCAAAATGCTTATCAAGTAAATTGAGACTATGTTTGCCCACAAAGAATTGATTTAGAGGAGTGAGGTGGATATCCTTTAGAGTTATGAAATGTTTCCAAAATGATAGAACCCAAATCCAAACATGAATAGTATGTGAAAATCATAGTGGTATAAAGAATAGCTTAAATATCATTTGTATATAGTGTGGTCAAACATGCATTAACACCTTATAGACACCTTATATGTTAATCATGAAGTTGCTCACTGAATGGGTGAAGAAATAAGCATGAAGTTCCAAAATTCAGTATGTCTGTCGACAGGAAGAAAGGGTCTGTCGATAGGAACACATAGACAGAAGTTGGAGATTTCGGGGAGGCAAAAACTGTGTGCATCTGTCGACAGCAGGTAGAGGGCCTGTCGACAGATGTACACAGACAGAAGATTGAGAGTTCTGTTTGGGCTGAGCTGTCGACAGGGCCCATGTAGCCTGTCGACAGGGACATGTTCAAAGTAGTTTTAAGGGTAGAAGGAAGGTCTGAAATGATTAATGGTTGTGAGGGAGTTGAGATGGACAAAAGTTGAATAATTTCCTTCACATTTGCATTCATCTAACCCTAACTTGCTCCCCCATAATGTGTGCCATTTGATACAAAAGGACTCAAGTTCATGAAGACAAATATGCACACTAAGACCAAGCAATTAAGAACACCAAGCATGTAGAAAGACAAACCAACAAGTGTTTTCAAAATTTTAAAGAAAGTTTTGAATAGGAAAAATTGTAAAGAAACTAATTCCAAATGTAGAGTACATGTCCCTTTTATGTCACATGACTATGGATACTTGGCGGAGAATATTTCTCACGCATAATGAGAGTTTCCAAACAAGCAGGACTTGTTCTTCCACACATCACCATTTGATATACCTCACAGTTAGTGCACACAAGGGACATATGCTTAACATTTGTGTTAAGTTTCATTGCAATTTGCACAACCCCAACTCTCTTCGCAATGTGGTGAATCTATCTTCAGCTAGAAGTTTGGTAAAGATATCAGCCAACTGTTTCTCTGTGGGTATGAAACTAATTTCCAATGATCTATTGGCTACCTCATCTCTCAAGAAATGATGATGAATTTCTATGTGTTTCGTCCTGGAATGTTGAATGGGATTCTTTGATAGATTGATTGCACTAGTGTTGTCACATAGGATAGGTGTGCATCCAATATCGATGTTATAGTCACACAACTGACTTTTTATCCACAACACTTGTGTTGCACAACTCCCTGCAGCAACATATTCTGCCTCTGCAGTAGAGAGTGCAACCGAGTGTTGCTTCTTGGATGCCCACGAAACCATGCAACCCCCAAGTATTTGGCAATAGCCACTAGTGCTTTTCCTGTCAATTTTACAACCAGCGTAGTCTGCATCAGAATAAGAAATCAATTCAAAACTACTACCAGCTGGATACCAAAGACCCAAGTCATGCGTACCTGAGAGATATCTGAAGATTCTCTTGACTGCAATTAAATGGCTTTCCTTTGGACTAGATTGGTATCTATCACAAAGGCAAACACTGAATTGTATGTCCGGTCTACTTGCAGTAAGATAAAGGAGTGAGCCAATCATACCTCGAAATTGTTTGGCATCCACCGGTTTACCTTTCTCATCACTTTCTAGCTTAATGCTTGTGCTCATTGGTGTTGAAGTGGGCTTGGCTTGTTCGAACTGAAACCTTTTGAGCAGTTCTTTTACATATTTCTCTTGGTTTATAAAGAATCCATCTTCAAGCTGCTTAACCTGCAAACCAAGAAAAAATTGAAGCTCCCCCATTAAGCTCATCTCAAATTCACTGTGCATGTGTTGTGAAAATTCTTCACACAGTGTGGGATTAGTGGAACCAAAGATAATGTCGTCCACATAAACTTGAACAACAATTATGTGATTGCGAACTTTCTTTGTAAAGAGAGTTTGGTCTACTTTACCTCTTGAGTAGTTTTTACTTATCAGAAAGGTGCTCAGCCTGTCGTACCAAGCTCGGGGTGCCTGTTTCAAACCATAGAGAGCTTTGTGCAATTTAAATACATAGTTTGGTTTATCATGGTCCTCAAAGCCAGGTGGTTGAGAGACATATACTTCCTCTTTTATGTAGCCATTCAAGAAGGTAGTTTTGACATCCATTTGAAATAATCTGAACTTGTTTGAACATGCATATGCTAACAAGATCCTAACTGCTTCTAGTCTAATTACAGGTGCAAAGGATTCTTCAAAGTCTATACCAAATTCCTGATTGTATCATTTTGCAAATAGTCTAGCCTTGTTTCTCACCACCTTACCCTCTTCATTTAGTTTATTCCTAAAGACCCATCTCGTCCCTATGACAGAAATTTCAGGGGTTCTAGGAACTAAACTCCAGACATTATTTCTTTGAAACTGCCCAAGCTCCTCATGCATGGCATCAATCCAAGAGTTTTCTTTTAGTGCTTCTTCAACAGTTTTGGGTTCCACTTGAGATACAAAGGCTAAATGATCCTGTTCAACTATTTGATTTACCTGAGACCTAGTTTGAACTGAATCATTTATGTTACCTATGACATTCTCAAGTGGATGAGCTTTAGAGTACCTCACATTAGTGATTGTTGAAGGCCCGGGTTGATCTTGCAATTGAGGAGGATGTTCTGGAGGAGGGGTGGCTGGAGGACTTTCATCTTGAGGTTGTTCTTCTTGTTGTGGATCTTCAGTAGGAACTTCATTATGATTTCTGATCAAACAACCGTCATCTTCATCATCGTACCTGCGAAGAAATCCACTCTTTCCTTTTGAAACTACTTGAGTTTTTTCTTTTTCTTTTCTTTGAAGTTCCTCAAGTGTTGTCCCTTCCATGTCATCAAAACTGTAGGAATTTACAATGTTAGGCTTGATTTGAGATTCATCAAAAATGACATGTGGAGTTTCTTCCACAGTTCTAGTTTTCAGATTGAACACTCTATATGCTCTAGAATGTTCAGAGTATCCAAGAAAAATACATTGATCGCTTTTGGCTTCAAACTTGTCCAAGTCATGTTTATCATTGTTATGTATAAACACCTTTGAACCAAAAACTTTAAAGTACCCAATGGTGGGTTTCTTACCTTTCAGAAGTTCGTAAGGAGTTTTCTTGAATACTGGTCTTACCATGGCTCGGTTAAGGATGTAGCAAGATGTGTTTACCGCTTCTGCCCAAAAGGTTCGTGCTAATTGATTCTCGACCAGAAGCATACGAGCCATCTCCACCAAAGTTCTATTCTTCCTCTCCACAACTCCATTTTTCTCGGGAGTTCTCGGGGAGGAAAACAGGTGGTCTATACCTTGGTTCCTGCAAAATTCGGAGAAGGAATTATTGTCAAATTCTCCCCCATGATCAGTGCGGATGGAGCAGATTTTATTGACATTCCCATGCTCAATTTTGTTGAAAATTCTTCAAAAACACTTAATGCTTCATTCTTGTGAGCCAGGAATTTTACCCAAGTGAACCTAGAGAAGTCATCCACAATGACAAAACCATAACGCTTGCCATTGAGACTGAGTGTTCTCGTAGGTCCAAATAGGTCCATGTGCAAGAGTTCTTAAGCTTTGGAAGTACTTACCGGTGCCTTTGATTTGAAGGATTTCCAGGTTTGTTTTCCCTGTGCACATGCATCACAAAAATTTTCATTCTTGTTAAAGGAGATTTCAGGAAGACCACTTACCAACTTAAGCCTCATGATCTTGTGCAATACATTGTAACTAGCATGACCGAGCCTACGATGCCACAATGTAAGCTCGTCCTGTTTGTTTGCTACAAGACACAAATTGTTATTTTCTGGATCATCTAAGTCAACCATGTAGATGTTATTCATTCTTTTTCCAGAAAATTTTAGGCTTCCTATTTCCTTATCAAGAATTTGACATGAATTGGATTCAAAGACAATTTTATGACCTTTATCACACAATTGACTTATGCTAAGCAAATTGTGATGAAGGCCATCAACTAGTAGCACATTGTCTATAGAGTTAGAGGCAAACTTACCAACTTTACCTGAGCCGATGATCTGGCCTTTGTTGTTACCTCCAAAGATCACTTGACCTCCGTCTTTTTCCACGAGCAAACTGAATTTAGCTTTGTCGTCCGCCATATGCCTCGAGCAGCCACTGTCTAGGTACCATTTGTTTTGATTGTGGGCTGCTAGGCATTCCTACACATGTGGATCAGACGAGAGGTTTTGGTACCCAAATTACTTTGGGTCCCATTGTATCATTCATGCCAAATAACAAATGCTTAGGAATCCAAACTTGTTTGATTTTCATTTGATTTGGGCTATTCCAGCATTGTTTTTCAGTGTGCCCAACCTTTTTACATATGTTGCATGATGGTGGTTTTTGAACAACATTGAGCTTTACCTTTGTGGGAGCATGCATTGGCATTTTTCCTTTTTGTTGCCTTGTAAATTTAGCTTTAGGAGTTTGTTGTTTGTCCTGTCTTGAGCTTGTTGCAAATTCCTTAGATTGGCCAGGAACAAGCTTGACCATTTTAGATTCTTGTTTCTTTCCCTTGGAAGGATTTTTCCTATTCTTTGAAGGGGTTCGTTTGCTTGAACTTGGGCTAGTATCAATGAAGTTTGTCAACAGATTTTTGCCAATTTCCTTTGGCTTTGCTTTTTGAAACCCGATCTCATGTCTAGAAACATAAACATTTGAACCTAAAATAGCATCCAGATTTTGCTTACTTTTGGCAAAACTAGATAAATCTTTTGACTTACCTTTTAAGTCAATTTCAGCTTTTTCCAATTTCTCCTTTAGCTTTTCATGCTCACTATTAAGGCTTTCAAGAGAGTTCATTAAATCATCTATTTCCTTTTGAACTTCTTGAAATTTAAGTTTCATGCTGTCCAATTCATCACTGTGTGTTTGTTCATGAAGTTTTATCATTTCAATTACCTTATTCAAGGATTCAATTTCATCATAGTTGTTTGACTCATGAACAAGGGAATTGAATTTTTTCTTGAGTGCTTTATTTTCAGACTTGAATTCACAGTATTTTTCAAATAGAACAGGGTAAGCTTCTTCCCATTGAATAATAGAGTATGTTTCAAAGGAAGAATTTACCTCATTCGAGTCATCACTTCTCGCCATGAGACAGTGGACTTCATCATCTCCGGAGGTAGCTTGGCTGTTCTGATCGTCATCCTCATCACTCCAAGTGGCCACCATTGCCTTGGCCTTCTTGAAGGTGAATTTGTCCTTCTTAAGCTTCTTTTTGAGCTCTGGGCATTCTCCTCTCCTATGCCCTTGCTTCTTGCACTCATAGCAAACAATTTCAGACTTTTTGTTAGAATCAAACTTGTTAGAAAAGTCTTTCTTTTGGAAAGGTTTAGAGTTACCTGTACCTCTCCTCTTGAACTTCAGAAATTTCTTGAATTGTCTAGTGAGCATAGCCATTTCATCATTGTCACTCTCACTAGACGATTCACTGACTTCACTTTCCTAAATTAATTCCTTTTTGGAAACTGAAGAAGTCCTCCTGGAAGCCTTCAAGGCAAGTGGATTCCTAGGATTTTCTTCAGTTTCTTTTCTTTTAACATTCAACTCATAAGTCATCAAGGAGCCAATTAATTCATCCACTTTCATTTTTGAGAGGTCTTTGGAATCTTCAATGACAGTGGCTTTGGTGTTCCAAGAGGATGGAAGAGACCGAAGTATCTTCCTCACCAAGTCACTCTCCGAGTATTCCTTTTTGAGACCTTTCAATCCATTTATGATTATCATGAATCTAGCAAACATGTCTGAAATTGTTTCATCATTATTCATTTTGAACATTTCATATTCTGAAACCAGCATGCTTACTTTTGATTCTCTTACCTCGGACGTACCTTCATAGATGAGCTCAAGCTTGTCCCACATCTCCTTAGCTGAGGCGCATGTGGAGACTCTTGAGTATTCCTTCGGATGGACCGCACACTGCATCATATTGAGGGCGCTCCAGTTGAGTGTCCCCTTGGCGATCTGGTCCTTGGTCCAGGTATCTTCGTCCTGAGGCAATTCATACGCTCCTTTTCTGACTATTTTCCAAAGTTCGAAATTTTGTGCTCGTAGAAACACCTGCATTCGATTTTTCCAATATGGATAGTCAGTGCCATCAAAGAAGGGTGGCCTGTTCACTGAGTGTCCCTCGGCCATATACCCCTTGTTAGATTCCATTTGACCGTGAATCTCCTGATCGTAAGATCAACCAGATAAAGCAGTAAATCGGAGAAACCTGGCGCTCTGATACCAATTGAAGAAATGCGGAATTCCCTAAATGGTAATCTAGAAGGGGGGTTGAATAGATTATGGACAATTTAAAAGCTTAACACCCTCTTTTTGTAATAGCACAGACAATTAAAGTGTTAGCAATGATCAGACTATGTGTGGATGTGTGTGAGTGATTGATAGATGGATAAGCAAGTACTCAAACGTGTATAAATGTGTCGTGCCTACCAAACATCTAACGCAAATTCGTGCAAACCACGAGACACGTAGATTTTACATGGTTCGGAGTACACAACTCGTGTATCCTACATCCACGAGCCACACACACACGCAGAATCACCTGCTTATGAGCTAGTTCACGAACTACAACTCACACACATGTCATATGATGTGAAACCACGATCAGATCAACACCCACACACGTGTATCAAGCACAAGGGCTGCCTGAAACACAACACACACACACAAGTATGGAATAGAAAGAATAGGGAAGAGTTTAAGAGTTGAAGAACAAATCCAGTTGTAAACTCTTCTTGTGAACGTCTGACTGGGCTTCAAGCTTCGTCTTGAAGATCACAACTTCATGGACATGCTTGAATCCACGACGTTCAAGCTTCACCTTCCGCTGGAGAGACTTCTCTTCTTGGTTCTGGGCGGTAGGTTGAAGCAGAGCAGCAGAACAAAGCTTCTTGTGAGAACTCTTTAGGGTTTTTGCTTGGAGGCTGCTTGTGTACGAGATTTGTTGTAAAAGGTTGCTTATATATAAGTGTTAACATATGGAGAGTCTTACTCCATAGAAACACTAAGTTTGGAAACTTGCAAAACTTCCCGTAATTTGTTTTCGGTTTATCTGTCGACAGGTCTTGCACCTGCTGTCGACAGGCGTAGGCAATTTGTGAAGAACCAGAAGGCTGAAGGCTCTGACTGTGTGCATCTGTCGACAGGTGGTCTGCTGCTGTCGACAGGCGCAGGCCTTCCAGAACTTTTGATCTACTGACTGTTTGAATCTGTCGACAAGGGAACTCCTGCTGTCGACAGGCAATGCCTTGGCAGAACTGGTGCTTTCTGACTGATTGTATCTGTCGACAGGTCCTTGCTTGCTGTCGACAGGTACCTTGTCTTTTGTCTTTTTCTTGATCTTTCAAGCTTGTTTTTGGCACATGTCTTGCATGGTATATCTGCTACAAAAGTAAACATAATTAGTGAGATATTATGAGCATAAAATCAAGCATTGTACCAAGTTGTTATGACAAGTTATTGTTTGAAGATCTCATGCATTTAAAACTCAATTCACATTGTTTATCACTTGTTTGCATTGTACATCATTGCACATCAATGTTCATCAATGTTCATCATCAAAAACATGTTGTATTGATTAATTAGAATGTGAGCTCAATCTTCTCAACATGAGAACCCAACAGACTATGTTAGCGAGAGTGCTCACACGATTGCCATAAGTCAAAATATAATTTTTTTTTCAATTCAGAGATTAAATAAATATGCAATAAATAATACATTTGTAATTTGTTCTGCAGGAGACCTATGACAGGATGATGACAGATCGCTATGCGAAGGGCACTCCCCAGCCAAACATGGATCCGAATGACTGGGTCGACGCAGCGAGAGGGACGAGCAAAGGCCAAGTGTACGGATTTGGGGACAGTCTGGATACTACTCTAGTGTTGTCCTTAAATGTGAGTTCAGTCGCTCCTCCGACCTACGTGAGTTTGTCTGCTACAATGCCCCGCAGCGGTGGAGACGACATCAGAACCCTCATCTGGGAAGAGCTGTCGCAGCAGCTGTCACTACATCTTGGCGCCATGGTCGAGTAGCTGGTGGCTGCCATCCGAGGAGTAGGCACCTCACAGCAAGCCCCTCAGGTCAGTATTACTTTTAATTTCATATAGTTTTAATGAACAAACTACTAATCTAAATTGTTAGAACAGGCAAACCACTAATCTAAAAAAATTCAAATGAAAAGGGTTAGAACACGTAAGTCGAGGGTCCAAAATATGAAATAGAGATCTGATCAACATGTTGTTTGCTCCGACACGACCGGGTGGGTTAAAGTGATATGTGGAAATTGATGGAATCCTGATTGGAATTCCGGTTTGGGTTTGGCCATCAAACCACTAGTCTAAAAAAAACCCAAATGTGAAGGGTTAGAACACACAAGTCGGGGGTTCAATATATGAAATAGGGATTTGATCGGCGTGCCATTTGCTCCAACACGACCAGGTGGGTGAGAGTGATGTGTGCGAACTGACGAAATCCTAATCGGATTCCCGATTTGGGTTCGGCATTCAAACCACTAATCTTTAAAAAAAAAACCCAAATGAAAAAGGTTAGAACACGTAAGTCGGGGGTCTAAATTGTGAAATAGGGATCCGATCGGTGTGTCGTTTACTCCGACATGACTGAGTGGGTGAAAGTGATGTGTGGGAACTGACGAAATCCTAATCGGATTCAAGATTTGGGTTTGGCCCTCAAACCACTAATCTTTAAAAAAAGCCAAATGAAAAGGGTTAGAACACGTAAGTTGGGGGTCAAAAATATGAAATAGAGATCCAATCAACGTGTTGTTTGCTCCACATGACCGAGTGGGTTAAAGTGACATGTGGAAACTAACGGAATCCTGATTGGAATTTCGGGTTGGGTTTAGCCCTCAAACCACTAATCTAAAAAAAACCCAAATGTAAAGGGTTAGAACACACAAGTTGAAGGTTGAAAATGTAAAATAGGGATCTAATCAGCATGTCGTTTGCTCCGACACGACCGGGTGGGTGAGAGTGACATGTGGGAACTGACGGAATCCTAATCATATTCACGGTTTGGGTTCAGCGCTCAAACCACTAATCTTAAAAAAAAAAACCCAAATGAAAAGCATTAGAACACGTAAGTCAGGGAGTCCAAAATGTGAAATAGGGATCCGATCGGCCTGTCGTTTGCTCCGACATGATCGGGTGGGTAAAAGTGACATGTGGGAACTGACGGAATCCTAATCGGATTCCCGGTTTAGGTTCGACGCTCAAATGACTAATCTTAAAAAAAAAAACCAAATAAAAAGGGTTAGAACACGTAAGTCGAGAGTCCAAAATCTGAAATACGGATCCGATCGGCGTGCCATTCGCTCCGACACGACCAGGTGGGTGAGAGTGACGTATGGAAACCGATGGAATCCTAATCGGATTTCTAGTTTGGGTTTGGCGCTCAAACCACTAGTCTTAAAAAAACTAAAATGAAAAAGGTTAGAACACGCAAGTTGGGGGTCCAAAATATGAAATAGGGATCCGATCGGCGTACTGTTTGCTCCGACACAACTGGATGGGTGAAAGTGACGTGTGGAAACTAACGAAATCCTGATTGGAATTCCAGTTTGGGTTTGGCCATCAAACTACTAATCTAAAAAAACCCAAATGAAAAAGGTTAGAACATGCAAGTTGAGAGTCAAAAATCTGAAATAGGGATTCGGTCGGCATGCCGTTCACTCTAACACGACCGGGTGGGTGAGAGTGACATGTGGGAACTGATGGAATCCTAATCGGATTCCCGGTTTGGGTTCGGCGTTAAAACCACTAATCTTAAAAAAACCCAAATGAAAAGGGTTAGAACATTCAAGTTGGGGGGGCAAAATCTGAAATAGGGATCCGATCGGCGTGTCGTTTGCTCCGACATGACTGGGTGGGTGAAAGTGATGTGTGGAAACTAACATAATCCTAATTGAAATTCCAATTTGGGTTTGGCCCTCAAACCACTAATCTAAAAAAACCACAAATGAAAAGGGTTAGAACACGCAAGTCGAGAGTTCAAAATCTGAAATAGGGATCCGATCGGCACGTCGTTTGCTCCGACACGACCAGGTGGGTGAGAGTGACATAGGGGAACTGACAAAATCCTAATCAGATTCCCGGTTTGGGTTTGGTGCTCAAACCACTAATCTAAAAAAAAACCAAGTGTAAAGAATCATAAATATTTTCTAATTACACTTAGTGAATATTCATATATTTTGAATTTAAATTTTGAAAAATAATTTGTGTATATTATTTTTATTTATGTTTCTAATGTTTATTTTTATAATATAGGATCCTCCAGTACCTGACGATCATGAGGCGGAGAGAGAGGATGATCCAGTAGATCTTTCTTAATCTTTTATTTGTTATTATTCTGGATGTTCTATGTTTGTTGTGATCGATGATTTTATGTTAATTATTATTTATTGTGGATGTTCCTAGAAATATTATTTTCAGTAGGTTTTTCAATTTTATTTTTGTTATCTAATTTTATTTTTTAAAAAATAAAAAGCATTATTTTCGACGAAATATTTTCGACAAAAAAAAAACGTCAGTAGACGCTATCTCCGACGGAAGATATCCATCGGAAAAACCGTCGGATATTCTGACAGATTACCCACAGATATTTTTCGTCAAAATTTTCCTACTTTCGACGCTCTTGTCCATCGGCCAAGGTGTCGGATGTTCCGACGGATATTCTGACTGAATATTCCGTCGAAATTTGTTGACGATTTTTTTCGTCGATAAATTGGTCGGAAGATTTATTTTCCGATGGATATTTTCGACGATTATTTCTTTCAATAATATCGACGGATTTTGTTTCCGTCAGTAATTTCTAATGTTTTCTTTTCCAACGGATTGTTTCTGACGGGCTGTTACCGAAAAGTGGTCGGAAAAGTACTTTTCCGATAGATTTCCGACGGAAAGTTGCCGTCGAAAATCCCGCTTCCTCTTGTTGTGATAGGATTCGATCACAATTCGATATTAGATTTGATGTAGCAACCTGAATTTTTACGAAAAAAAATAAAAATTTAAATAAAGAATTACAACCTAGCTAGATGGATATTTAAATGAAAAGAGCATTAAATAAAACCCATTAAATGGAAAAGAGTAATGGGCTTTGCTTAATGGATCCTCTAGAATTTATTGGGTCAAAAATATGAATTTACAAAGGGAGAATAATAAGAAAATACCTTAAATTCGGAGTTTAATTATATCCTAATTGGAAAGGGGTTATTAAAGCAATAAAAGTGGCAATTAGAGTTGGAATTGGATTCCTTAACCTATCCCATATAGTCTAGCACGAATTTAGATACTATCCTAACCCAATTAGAGATTGGAAAGCAAGAGAGGAAAGGTGGAGTTAGGAAATCTCGTAATTAAGAGGAATTTGAGTAGTAGTAGGAATAGGAACTTGTATTTATATAAATACACATCTTAAACCCTCATGGCCGGCCCTAGCTCGTGCAAAGGGGTTCTTGGACGTGGAGAAGAGGCCAAGGAGGAGGAGAAATCGAGGAGGGAAGATCCATCAAGCTTCTTCCTTCATTCTTAGAGTTCTAAGCCCTAGAAAATAAATCGAGTCAAAGGTAGGCATTCTCACAAGCAAAATTAAATTAAATCGTCTGTAGGTAGTTCCAATCACCAAGAACAAAAGCCCTCTTGATTCCCTCTTTTTCATCGAGCCAATCTTTTGTTCTTGATTTTAGAAGATCTGCAAGCATAATAACCCCGAGACATCATGTTTAATTCTAAACTCTATTTATACTTGATCCCATGCTACGAAATTTTTACTGTAGATACTTCATGTTGTTAGGGATCTTTTGCCCCTGAAAGCCCTAATTTTTGTTGAGCATGTTGCTCGAATTAAATCAATCTTGCTCTCTATATCATGTTCTATGTTACTCGTTATTGTTCATGCTCAAACCATATTCAATCCATGCTCTCTCTTAATTCCTATTTACTGGAAGTACTCTCGCATGTCTAGTTTCATTTCCCACTGGTTTCATGATTTTTCATTGTGTATACAATTAGTTATGATTTTCTGAACGACCCTGTATCAAAATCTGATATTCCTAGACCGCAATCCAAGATAGAGCAGAACTCTGTCAGACTCAGTCCACGGACCTGAGAACGCGATGGCCCGATAGGTCGCGTTCTCAAGCCCGTCGCGACGCCTCTTCTTGTCGCGTTCTGAACGTGACAGGAGACCCCGTCGCGTTCTGGCCGCCTAAGCAGACAACCCTGTCGCAATCCGTACAGGACCCTGCCACGTTCCATCATGACCCTGTCACGACCCTTACATGGGTACGTCGTGTTCACAGGATTTTTGAGGAAAACCCATAAATTTATTGCTCTCACTTTCTATAAAATCCTTATGCCTTTTTTAACAGTCATACACGCAGAAAAAAACACATGTTTTTAATGGAGCTATATTGAATGCTTTAAAATATATATTCACGACTTCTTTTCTATCTATGATTTCTCTCACACATGCACACACATGAACCATCCATATATGGCTGAAATCTGGCATAAATTATCTCATAATATATCTGGTAATTTATTGCAATAAAGTATATTAATTGCCCTATTTTAAAGGACTTGTATTCGTTTCTTGCGTTGTTTATATACCGATATCGACGCTCCACTGTTCTAGAATTCCTCTAGAACGTCGAGCGCTTGTTTCTATATACACACTTTCTTGACTTGGACGTACTCTCCGTCGGATACTCTTTCTGCCGGACTAGTGAGTCTTTGTTCAAGGCCTCCGTAAGTCTCCTCTGATAATGGATTCCCACATGGTCGACGAGCCAGTTGTACCCCAACACCCAATTACACCTTTAGGGATCGATATGTTCCAAACGACTATTAGAAGTTCACTCTTACCTTGAATCACGTCGGACCTCTGGACTTGTGCATAACATGGCCAGCGGGAAGATCATGAATTCCACCTGACTGCCAATACGACGTGCGCGTGTTGTGCAACTGTTACTATCGCATGTTTACTCGTCGCATTACGTGCAATGTCCACTAGCTCTCATATGTACTCTACTCGCTCGTCTATTCACGTTTACTCTACTATCTCGTCTATTCATCTAGTGCTCTCATCTACTTCCTGGTACTCTATATTGGCCATTGACTGATTGTCTAAAGATAAACAATATAACCAATGCCTGACAATATATAAAGGGCCCGATCTGGTCCTGGGATGTGCGCCCGAAAGTGCTAGTGCCCATGGGAGTTAAATGATCAGAGTGTTTGGCATTACACTCAAGTGCTATCTATCTCGACTATCTATATGACAATCAAAACACAAAACGTGCTATACTCTCTCGATGTCTAGAATGGCAAACAAGTTCTATACTCGTCGTGCTATTATTTTACTTGTGCTAGTTGTGCTATGGTCATCCTGCTATTCGTGCTATACTCGATACTTGTTCTATTTTTGGAAACTATACTCGATCTCGTGCTATTGTGCTATCCTGTCACCTGTTGTGCTATCTCTTGCTATATTTTGACTCTCTTGTACCTGCTATCTTTAGATACTCTGTCATTAAATGCGTTAATTATTTAAATCTTGCTTGAGCCTAAGATTTAAGTCCTACTGGGCGTTATCGCTCACCCTACATTATTTGATGTTGTGTTCTCAGGTGAGACCGAGGATGACACATACACTCACGAGGAAGGGAATGACCAAGAGTGAAGCCAGGAGTACCCTCGAGTCATTATGTTATCTTAGAGTTGTAGTTAGTTATTTCCTTTTATTGCCATGTAATTGGGCCCTATAGAATGGCTCTGATATTAGTGGTTATAACTAGACATTTGAAAAGTCATTAATGAGAAAGATTTGCTTTAGTATTATTCACTGTGCAATGGTTGATGTCTAGTACTCGCTCTATACCCCTTTTCTTGCAACTACCTTCGCGCTCCGATATTTCGCGTCGGGGCGTGACATTTGAGATCAAAATTTCGGTGACAATTCGTTCAAAAATCTGAGACTGAATTGTGACTGAAATATTCGATCTCAATATTTTAAGACTGAATAAGATTCGGTCTTAGATTTGTGACCGAAAATGTTTGGTCACAATTCGTTCACAAATCTGAGACCGAATTGTGACGAAATATTCAGTCTCAATAGTTTAAACTACTAATAAACAATGTATCTGAGACCGAATAAGATTTAGTCACAATTCGATCTTAGATTTGTGACCGAATATTTTTGGTCACAAATCTAAGATCGAATTGTGACTGAAATATTCAATCTTAATAGTTTAGACTAATAAACAATGTATCTAATACTGAATAGGATTCAGTCACAACATTTGTGATCAAATTGTGACCGAATATTTTCAGTCATAATTTAGCCTCAATAATTTAAACAAATAAATAATGTATTTGAGACCAAAAAGTATTCGGTGACAATTCGGTCTCAGATTTGCGACGAAAATATTCAGTCACAAATATGAGACCGAATTGTGACCGAATCTTGTTCGGTCTCAATAATTTAAACAAATAAATAATGTATTTGAGATCAAAAAGTATTCGGTGACAATTCGGTCTCAGATTTGAGATCAAAATATTCAGTCATAATTCGTGAGACCGAATTGTGACCGAATGACATTTCGGTCTCAAATTTGAGACCGAAATATTTAGTGACAATTTGGTCACAAATCTTAGCCCTTATAGTACAATATAAGTTGGGTTATCCTAGATATATGATCAAATTTATATATATATATATATATAGGTAAATACTATTCTTTAAAGTTAAACCAAGTATGTATTTCAAAGTTTTTTAAATATCTATTCTCTTTGATAGTTAAGTTAATTTAACATGATTATATTAAGATGATTTAGATTCCACCTCAAGAGGGAAAAGAAAAAGTGGTGGACACATATGGAGAAGAAAAGAAAATGGGGTGGACATATGTGGAGGGGAAATAAAAAAAGGAAAAAAATTATCTCATAATTTTTTCTTTTAAAAAAATTAAGCTAAAATTATCATAAAATGTATCACATTCCAATTAACTTGTGTTTAAAATTTCACCTTAATTGGATATAGTTTAAATATAAAATCAAAGTTTCAAAGAAAACTAAAAGAATTAATTTCATTTTTGTAATATATGTAGACAAATTAAAAGAAACTGTCTACATATGTGGGATATGTAGACGGATTTTTGAAGCCATCTACATATCCAACATATGTAGACGACTATTTTTAACCATCTACATATGTTATGTAGACGATTTTGATTAGCTGTCTATATATTTCCATTTGTAGACTACTTTTCATAGTCATCTACATATAGATGATTTTGATTAGCCGTCTATATATGTGGGATTTGTAGACGGCTATGAAAACCCGTATACAAATGGAACATATGTAGATGGATTTTATAGCTATCTATATAACATATATAGACGGTTTACTTTAGCCGACTACATATCTCACATATGTAGACGATATTTTGAAGCCATCTACAAATTCCATATATATAGATAGTTTCTTGAAGCCATCTAGAAATACTATTTTTTGTAGACGACTATGATTTACAGCCATCTACATATCTTATCTTTCTTGTAGTGTGAAGATATCCTCACTCTATTGAGGATATCTTCACTCTATCTCCGATCTATCTTAATACCAAACATGCCCACCGGGTGTCCAGTGACCTGTGTATTGGGGATGGGGGCTCTGACCAAGGAGATGTTGGTATACGGGCCGAGACAGGTTTGGTTGGGATATAGAGGTGGTGTTCGGCGACAAGGACGATGAACGTCAATAGGTTGATGGCGGCGGGGACGATGTGGTCGTGGGTGGTAAGGCAAATATATACGATGGTACAGGATAATGCATTAATTTAGATGTCATTTAAGTTAATTATCAAATAATTCTTAATAAAGTCTAATATGTTACATAATAAGTACTTATCAAATTATAAATTTAGATAATAGAAAATAAAATAGACTTTAGATCTTAAAAAAAAAATTATCAAACGCCACCTTAGCTAACATTGTGTTCTTGCCTGTGATTCTCTTCCCTCATAGATCCTCCAATCACAACCCCCCCCCCCTACCCACTCTGAATTCAATAATCGCTCCCCCATCCTCCTTCACATTAATACCCTCTTCCTCATCCCTGAGTTTGTCACCCCCGCCCCTGGAGTCCCACCCTCCCAATCATCATCTCATCCTCCCAAATCTAAACTGTACCTTCTCCCCCACCAAGTGTGTGTGTGTTACATCTGGTGGTTGTGTCCTCTCCCCCCACTTTTTTTAAAGGTAAGATGAGATCTTCCCTTTTTAGAGATCACTTTTGTTAGGGTTCCTCTTCAGATCGATCTATCATTTTTTACATGTTTGATCGGCTGCATGCGGTTATTGTGTCTCCCTCTAAATTTGTTTCTTCTCCAGGTTTGTCTAGTTGCCGCGAGATTTTGTTATGCGGAGCATCTCAACAAACTATCAATTGGGATAGGATTAAGTCTCTGAATGACCCCAATGTGAGATTTTGATGTAGATGGTATTAGCTCGAATTTTATTGCATATCCCCACATCACCCAATTATTTGCGTCTTCACAGAGCTTCCGCCTCAATTATCCATTCGAGCAGGTCCCCACTTTGCTTTGTCTTCATTGGCTCTCTAAGTATTATCAGCTGCCTTTTACCATATTTGATATTTATGTTAGTCATTCCGCGATCATGGACTTTCTATATATCTACTTACAACTTCGAAAGGCGACTACTTGGCCTGCTTTGGTAGTAAATTATGTATCTTTAAGATAAGATATTAGGTATTGTTTAACTTCTTTTTTAATCTAAATTATTTTGAAATAGAAAAGAGGGTATCCTTTATTACCCAGAGATAACGCTACCTTATAATTTATTGGGATCAGGTAGGAATTTATCTCAGTATATCTAAGTAACTTTCTATACTACCCCCGATTAGCTTATGTCATCATCTCAAATTCAATTAAATTTTAACCATATATTTACACTCAGTTACCCAAATATACTCAGGTGTAAAATATATAGCTCCCAAAACGGCCCATTATATATCATCTATTTAGGTTTCATCTGATCATTACTACTCTCTAATTAATTTGGATGGAATAGTAAAATAGCACGATTGCTTATTCTTGATAGTCCACCTACAGTAGTTAGATCAATTCCGAGAAGGATTAATAAAGCAGCAGCCCAATTTGTAAGACCATTAATTGGTCCATTTCCCCTTCACTCTCCAGTACATCCGAGAGATTTTCCCATGTATTAGTAAAGATATATTCAATCACAAAAGTAGCTTCTGAGCTGGTGTTCTCCTTTCAAAATATATTCGAAACTATCTTGGAGACAGCCCTAACACTCTTCTTGAAGCACACAGATGAGGGATTGGTTATTCTTGGGCAGCCCATATTTAGTGCTTTCATGGCATCATTTGATCTTGATACATTGGATCTAGTTAATTGCACACCTCGTTCTCTTCTCACTGGATAACTTGAATTTGTTGGAGGTATATGTATTAGAGTTTTTTCATATATATACACTTTCTCAAATATTAATTATGTGAGAATTAATCTTTTAGAATTTATATTCATATGTATATCTGTGTTTTGGATACAAAATATCTTTACAGAGTCTACAATTAACTCTCGTGGCCGAATAGAAAAAATATGTTTGAAATATTTCTACACTTCCATTTTTAGTAAGATTTATATATATATATATATATATATATATATATATATATAAGTTAAATAAATATTCTAAACATCTTCTTAACATCTGTCACGACAAGTTACAATAGATTCTTTAAATATATTTTGGAGAGGCGCTCCACAACTATGAGGAGGGAGATCTAAAAAGAGAAAGCAAAGGATCAAGAGCCCCAAGAGTGACATATCAAGAAAAATCTTCTAATGTTTAAGTCAGATCTCATCACAAGTAAGGTAAACGGGTAAATAATTTAAGATCACTCCCCATATTGGGTTTAGGAATATAGCTTAGCATCGCATAGTATGGACTTTCTCGGATCGAAGGGTTCCCTTTGGGTTTTAAGTACTCATGGAGTCTTCCCACTAGTTTCGTACAATATGGTTGCCGACATGGCTTGAGCCCTGAGCCTCTAATCTGCTCATGATGAGCTTTTCTTATGAATGACTTAGTAGGTCTTCGTCATCCATGCGCGGGTCTTCTCGCTGGCCATGAGTGGGGGTACCTTTAAGTCATCTACCTATACAATCAGTATGTCCTGACATTGACCCCAGGTGGACGAGTGACGTGGACCATGTCCCTCTAGTACATATGTAGAGAGACACTCACCGTAGGTGGATGTCAAAGGGCCTTGGAGTTCTCCCTCCTTGGCATGGGGATAGATAATTAGGTCAGGATTGTGTGTTGCTTCCTCACTAAATTAAGGTTTTACTGACTTGGGAGATAACAAGGCGAGAAATCCTCATAGTTAGAATTTGGATTCCATTCATGTCTGAAGTGTCATTCGTTCCTCAAAGGCCAGCTCTAGGCCTTCTGAATCCAATTATATACCACTACAAGAAAAAACGGGAATAGAGACCGAAATATTCGGTCTCTATTCGGTCTCTATTCGGTCTCTAAACAGTTCAGAGACCGAATAGCGACTGAATAGAGACCGAACATGTCGGTGAACAATTTCTGGTCACAAATTTGTGACCGAAAAAGTTCGGTCACTATTCGGTCACTAATTAGTGACCGAATAGTCACCGAAGCACTTCAGTCGCTAAAAGTGTACATTAGAGACCGAATAATTTCAGTCTCAATTCGGTCCCTGATATAGAGACTGAATTGAGACCGAAATTATTCGGTCTCAAATAGAGACCGAATTCATCAGTCACAATTCGGTCCCTGATATATTTGAGATCGAATTCATCAGTCACAATTCGGTCCCTGATATAGCGACTGAATTGAGACCGAATTTTTTCGGTCACTAATAGAGACCGATCAAATCAGTCACAATTCGGTCCCCAATATAGGGACCGAATAGAGACCGATGCGTTCGGTCTCTATTTGAGACCGAATAATTTCGGTCTCAATTCGGTCGCTATATCAGGGACCGAATTGTGACTGATTTTTTCAGTCACTAATCGGTCTTTGTTTTGTAATTTTTTTTTTTAAATTTGTAAATTTTTAGCAAAATAACCTGTGTAAATAAAATAACGTCCACAACAATAATAGATATCCACAATACAACACAGTAAATGACCACAAACAACAATAATAAAAATATCCACAACACAATAATAAAATAAAAATGTCAACAACAAAACAATAATATAAAGTCCACAATAATTATATAAAGTCCACATGAACAATAAAAATATACACAACATCATAATAGTGAAATGGAAATCATGAATCATCCTCCTCGTCCTCGTGCTCGTCTCCTCCCACGCCACTCGCTGAAGGAACCTACAATACATATATAACAATAATAAGTTAAAATTGAATATTATTAGAAACAATAAAATATTTAAATTTACAAAAAATTCGGAGGCCAATCCAATCGGATGAGTATTTCTAATTTTAAACCCTTAAACGTAAGTTAATCATTTTTAATGTAAACTGACTTGTTGATTGTAAGTTTGAGGCGTCGAGCTAAAACCGGGAGTCCGAATTGAACTCCGTCAGTTTCCACAAGTCACATTCATCGCCGTGGCCGTGCTGGAAAAAACTGGAGGCCAATCAGATGAGTATTTCTAATTTTGAACCCCTAAACGTAAGTTCTTCATTTTTATTCTAAACTGACTTGTCGAATGTAAGTTTGAGACGTCGACCTCAAACCGGGAGTCCGAATTGAGCTCCGTCAGTTTCCACAAGTCACATTCATCGCCCTGGCCGTGCTGGAAAAAACCGGAGGCCAATCAGATGAGTATTTCTAATTTTGAACCCCTAAACGTAAGTTCTTCATTTTTAATCTAAACTGACTTGTCGAATGTAAGTTTGAGACGTCGACCTCAAACTGGGAGTCCGAATTGAGCTCCGTCAGTTTCCACAAGTCACATTCATCGCCCTGGCCGTGCTGGAAAAAACCGGAGGCCAATCGAATGAGTATTTCTAATTTTAAACCCCGAAACCTACCTAAATTCTTCATCTTTAATCTAAACTGACTTGTCGAATGCAAGTTTGAGGTGTCGACCTCAAACTGGGAATCCGAATTGAACTCCATCAGTTTCCACAAGTCACATTCATCGCCCTGGCCGTGCTGAAAAAAATCGGAGGCCAATCGGATGAGTATTCTAATTTTGAACCCCGAAACCTACCTAAATTCTTCATCTTTAATGTAAACTGACTTGTCGAATGCAAGTTTGAGGCGTCGAGCTAAAACCGGGAGTCCGAATTGAACTTCGTCAGTTTCCACAAGTCACATTCATCGCCGTGGCCGTGCTGGAAAAAACCGGAGGCCAATCAGATGAGTATTTCTAATTTTGAACCCCTAAACGTAAGTTCTTCATCTTTAATGTAAACTGACTTGTCGAATGCAAGTTTGAAGCGTCGACCTCAAACCCGGAGTCCGAATTGAACTCCGTCAGTTTCCACAAGTCACATTCATCGCCCTGGCCGTGCTGGAAAAAATCGGAGGCCAATCGGATGAGTATTTCTAATTTTGAACCCCGAAACCTACCTAAATTCTTCATCTTTAATCTAAACTGACTTGTCGAATGCAAGTTTGAGGCGTCGACCTCAAACCGGGAGTCCGAATTGAACTCCGTCAGTTTCCACAAGTCACATTCATCGCCCTGGCCGTGCTGAAAAAACCGGAGGCCAATCAGATGAGTATTTCTAATTTTGAACCCCGAAACCTACCTAAATTCTTCATCTTTAATGTAAACTGACTTGTCGAATGCAAGTTTGAGGCGTCGACCTCAAACCGGAAGTCCGAATTGAACTCCGTCAGTTTCCACAAGTCACATTCATCGCCATGGCCGTGCTGGAAAAAACCGGAGGCCAATCAGATGAGTATTTCTAATTTTGAACCCCTAAACGTAAGTTCTTCATCTTTAATGTAAACTGACTTGTCGAATGCAAGTTTGAGGCGTCGACCTCAAACCGGGAGTCCGAATTGAACTCCGTCAGTTTCCACAAGTCACATTCATCGCCGTGGCCGTGCTGGAAAAAACCGGAGGCCAATCAGATGAGTATTTCTAATTTTGAACCCCTAAACGTAAGTTCTTCATCTTTAATGTAAACTGACTTGTCGAATGCAAGTTTGAGGCGTCGACCTCAAACCGGGAGTCCGAATTGAACTCCGTCAGTTTCCACAAGTCACATTCATCGCCCTGGCCGTGCTGGAAAAAACCGGAGGCCAATCGGATGAGTATTTCTAATTTTGAACCCCGAAACCTACCTAAATTCTTCATCTTTAATCTAAACTGACTTGTCGAATGCAAGTTTGAGGTGTCGACCTCAAACCGGGAATCCGAATTGAACTCCATCAGTTTCCACAAGTCACATTCATCGCCCTGGCCGTGCTGAAAAAAACCGGAGGCCAATCAGATGAGTATTTCTAATTTTGAACCCCGAAACCTACCTAAATTCTTCATCTTTAATGTAAACTGACTTGTCGAATGCAAGTTTGAGGCGTCGACCTCAAACCGGAAGTCCGAATTGAACTCCGTCAGTTTCCACAAGTCACATTCATCGCCATGGCCGTGCTGGAAAAAACCGGAGGCCAATCAGATGAGTATTTCTAATTTTGAACCCCTAAACGTAAGTTCTTCATCTTTAATGTAAACTGACTTGTCGAATGCAAGTTTGAGGCGTCGACCTCAAACCGGGAGTCCGAATTGAACTCCGTCAGTTTCCACAAGTCACATTCATCGCCCTAGCCGTGCTGGAAAAAACCGGAGGCCAATCGGATGAGTATTTCTAATTTTGAACCCCGAAACCTACCTAAATTCTTCATCTTTAATCTAAACTGACTTGTCGAATGCATGTTTGAGGTGTCGACCTCAAACCGGGAATCCGAATTGAACTCCATCAGTTTCCACAAGTCACATTCATCGCCCTGGCCGTGCTGAAAAAAACCGGAGGCCAATCAGATGAGTATTTCTAATTTTGAACCCCGAAACCTACCTAAATTCTTCATCTTTAATGTAAACTGACTTGTCGAGTGCAAGTTTGAGGCGTCGACCTCAAATCGGAAGTCCGAATTGAACTCCGTCAGTTTCCACAAGTCACATTCATCGCCATGGCCGTGCTGGAAAAAACCGGAGGCCAATCAGATGAGTATTTCTAATTTTGAACTTCGAAACCTACCTAAGTTCTTCATTTTTAATCCAAATTGTCTTGCTTAACAAAAAATTGTTCGTCGATCAACCCAAATGAAAGTTAAAATAACTTGCCTGTGGAGGAGGTGCTGCCTGTGGCGGAGGAGGTGGTGCCTGTGAGAAGGCCTGGGCGATAACTTGGGAGAGGGTCTGGGAGAGCTGGGCCTGAAGTGCGTCGGTCACCTGCATCTGCATCTGGGCAAGACGAGTCTCCATCGAATCCGCCAGACGAGACTCTAAGCCCGATATCCTACTGTCAATGAAGCCCATCAGCTGTCCTGAAGAAGTACCTGGAGTACCAACTCCTGCGTGGAATGCACTGGTCTGTGACCCTGAGCTGGATCCTCCAGATAACACCCGGCTCGTGTCGATGCTGTGCCCAAAACCATACACATGGCCTTTCTTTGGGGCCCCAGCTGCCGCAACCCATACCTCATGATCTAACGGCGGCTGCTCGCCCTCCCCGGCATACTTCTCCGTCATTTGTTCTCTGTATGACTCCTGCAAGAAAATAGAAAATATGATAGTAGTTAATATTCATATTAATGTGAAAAATTAAATAGTGAATATCTTCTAAATACTTACTGCAACCACGCGGGCTCTATCGCTAATGTATGCATCCGTTCCTTTTTTCTTGTGTGTTCTATCGAACACCTCCGAAAATGTTGGCTGCCTTTTTAGCTCCTTCTCCTATTTCACAGAAAAAACATGACATAAATAAGTACCTTTATAAATAAAAGAGACCAGAAATGGACAAATTACTTACCAATCTGGACTGATGGGTCGCAAAAGAGACAGACCCACTACTATGCATGTTTGCTTCTGGATTGGCAGCCCGATTAACTTTCATTATTGAGGATGTCTGTTGCCATTTCTCTGCAGCCCAGATGTCGCAAAGAGTTTCCCAATATTCTCCCCTCATCCAACTGGGTGCCCGCTCCTTCCAAAGAGTCGGGTCTGCACTCTGAGAATGTCTCTCTGCATTTTTTCTCACGTTATACATCAAATGCTTGAAATTTGATCTTGCGGTCATCGTCCATACAAATCGAGACCGCGCCTCGTCTGGACGACGCGTGAATCGATGCTGGCTCTATATACATAAGAGTTAGTTAACTGCATGTATGAATACGATAAGAATTAAATTACAATGCGAAATTACATACCATGAACATCTGATACAAGTGCTCCTGGACCTCCATCGGGAAATCATTGAATCTATGAATAGGTCCAGGAAAGTGTGCTTGTAATGTTCTTGTGATAAATTGAGAAGCTTGAGCAGGCTCTATTTTATCACTGCAATGATGTAACTGCATAATGTCAAATTATGAACTAAATTCACCTCATTGCCCGTAAGAAATACATACACGTTGATTACGTACCCATTAATCCAGACCTCCCGCAGAGTGCTCTCATAAAAACTACCTCCGCCCTCCTGCAGACTCACAGCATCCTCTGGCACCGAACATGGAAAAAATTGAAGAACAACATGAGTAATGTACAAAAATACTAAATAATGACTACAGAAATATCCTAACATTTAAATATACAAACCTAATGGTGCATCTGCAGAATGTGTAGAGTGACCTGAGCATGTGACATTTTAATGGCATCAGAATTAATGCGTACATGAAAGTATAACTTTAAATATACATACCAGCTGCTACAGGAGGAGACTCGAAGGATGCACCAACAGCTGTAACTAGAATAGAAGGCATAAGTAATGAGGAAGATGAATGCACAATAAAAGTACATCTGCAAATATTATACATACCTGCGGGCACGGTAGGAGGAGCAGAAGGACTAACAACTGTAGCAATTCTAATAACATTAATAATATGTATATAGAGCCACTACAAAAATACTTGAAAATTGAAATATACATACCTGCAGGGGGAGGAGGTGTCCGCTCATCCGAAGGAGAAGCAGAAGCTGTAACAATTTGAATGGCATTAACACTACAGAAGTACACATAAATAATACACAAAGAAAAATACACACAGATGACTACATTAGAAAAATATACATACCAGATGCGACAAACAAAGCCCTCCCACGGCTGCCCCTCCAAGAACTGCTACCAGATCTAGCTCCACGAACCATATCTTCATAGAGAACATAAAATAATAATGTGTACTAGTCAATTGCTTATATTCAAAGTGAGCTACTTGACATATACTTTACAGGTGTGAAAAAATTCTACCCTTGTTTAATTGATATCCATTTCCTCCTCAGATGATGACGATATGTTCAATTCAACCCTATCTTCATCATCATCTTCACATTCATCACTGGTATATTCATCTTCCTCATCAGAACTTTCACATTCAATATCTGTACGACGAGCACTACTGTCTTCCATCTCACGTAGATCGACTTCTTCGACCTCATTTCCGTGAGACAAGGACATTGGTGCTTCAGATTCAGCTTCTCCAATATGAGTTGTCAACTCTACATTTTCGACAAAGTCTTCTTGAAAGAATTCAGCACTGACCTCTACAGGTGTCTGATCAGTCATGTCCAATTCATAATCAGAGAATAGTTTTGACTTAACTCTGCAAACTACCCACCAATCATTTCGTTCTTTGTTTGTAGATGATGGATAGCTTGTATAATACACTTGCTGGGCTTGTGTGGCTAAGATGAATGGTTCATAAGTATTCAATTTTGACTTATGCTTAAGCTCGACAATCCCATGCGTTGTGTCATTTCGAATGGAATTCGGATCAAACCAATGACACTTGAACAAGAATATATGATTGTCTTGTCCTAGATATTGCAACTGTAGGATCTCCTCTACAATACCATAGTAGTCATACTCACTTTCATTGTATGTACTCCCTTTTACACATACGCCACTGTTCATGGTAGATTTATTCTGCCCATAGTCTTTTGTATGAAACCTATACCCATTAACAATAAATCCCACATAATTCTGTGCAATTTTGGATGGGCCGTAGGCTACCTGACGAACTCTTTCATCAGTAATTAAACCTTCTTCAACCTGCGTGTAGAAAAGGCTAGTTAAAAAGTGAAATGAATTTTTTTGAATACTCTTTGACGGTGTACACTTACGCGTTTTCTTAGCCATAAGGCCAATGACTTCTCTCGTTCTTTTTCAACCTCAAAATCAGTGAGATGTGGATTTCTTTGAATTAATTCTAAATCAAATTGTCTGCAATATGAATAGCAGACCACATTCAATAGGTAGAATAAAGGCAAAGAACTTACATATAAATTTAAATTGTGATATTAGTACTTACTCAACATAACATTCTAGCTCGGAACAATTTAAAAGAATATATATCTCTGCGGCACATAACTCTCTGTCATCCAGCATTCGAGTTGAAGAACGTCCGAAGGCACGTCCAGGATGAGTAAATATTGAGAGTCGATTTGAACCCACAGATTCCCCCCCATCATCATTACGTGGAGGTTGTGTCCAACGAGTTTGAATGTCTGCTTCAAAGTACATTGAACAAAAATTAGAGATTTCCTCCATAATGTATGCCTCAGCAATAGAACCCTCCACTTTTGCTTTATTTCGGACTTTCATTTTGAGGTCATGCATACACCTACATCCACAATGTAAGAGACAATTAGAAAATCTATCGCTTATGTAAGGTGCAATTGTAAGAAGGAAACAGTTAATATCATGCATATACCTCTCAAATGGATACATCCATCTATATTGTACTGGCCCTCCAACCTTTGCTTCATATGGTAGATGTACGAGTAAATGCTCCATTGAATCGAAGAAACCAGGTGGAAATATCTTCTCCAACTTGCATACAATGGTGACCACATTCTGTTCGATAGTTTGCACATCCTGAAGCCTGAGTTCTGATGCAGATAGAATCGTGAAAAATCGACTCAACTCAGATAACGCTCCCCATAGAGGCTTCGGCAAGATGTCACGAAATGCAATAGGTAGCAACCTTTGCATGAACACATGGCAGTCGTGACTCTTCATTCCATATATCTTTCCCTCACTGACGTTGACAGAACGAGCAATATTTGACACATAACCGTCAGGAAATCTCAGCTGTTTCAGCCACTGACACACTTCCTTAACTTGTCCTCCTCCAAGCACATAAACTGCTTTTGGTTTACTTGATTTCCCATTTACTTCAACAATTTCTAACTCTGGACGTTTACAGAGCATGGACAAGTCCAAGCGTGCTTTCACATTGTCCTTTGTTTTACCTTTGATATCCATAACTGTGTTGAATACATTATCAAAGACATTTTTCTCGATATGCATCACGTCTAGATTGTGCCGCACAAGAAGAGTCGACCAATAAGGTAGCTCCCAGAAAATGCTTTTCTTCACCCAGTTGTGCTCCTTCCCAAAACCTGAAAGGTGTCGGGTACTACCCATCTGTTGTGTGATATCTGGTAAATTTTGAACACGTGCTGCCATATGATGACCGGACAACCTCTCGAATATAACTTCATCTCGTTCCTTTCTGTTCTTTAGGAATGCATCTTTTTGTGTTCTGAAAGGGTGATCAGCTGGTAAAAACTGACGATGGCAATCAAACCAGCAGGACTTCCCACCATGTTTAAGTACAAACGATTTGGTATTATCCATACAATACGGACATGCTAGCCTCCCATGTGTGCTCCAACCAGATAGCATTCCATATGCAGGAAAATCACTTATAGTCCACATCAATGCCGCCCTCATGGTGAAATTTTGCTTTCTAGATGCATCATAAGTATTGACCCCCTCAGTCCATAATAATTTCAATTCATCAATCAACGGTCTTAGATAGATGTCTATATTTTTTGTAGGACTCTTCGGACCAGGAATCAATAAGGACAGGAACAAATTCTCTCGCTTCATGCACATGCTCGGAGGAAGGTTGTATGGTGTCACGAACACTGGCCAGCTGGAGTAGGAAGCCACTGAACCTCCAAATGGATTAAATCCGTCAGTGCATAAACCAAGCCTCACATTACGTGACTCCCTTGAGAAGATAGGATAAACATGGTTGAAATGAATCCAAGCTTCGCCATCTGCAGGATGAGTCATAATATCCATGTCCCGACGTACTCTTTCTGCATGCCACCTCATATGTCCAGCTGTCTTTGAAGACATATACATCCGCTGCAGCCTGGGTGTAAGGGGGAAATATCGCAATGACGCATAAGGTATATCCTTTCCCCTAGAATTGACCCCTCTTTTAGGTTTAAATCTATCATGACGGCAAACTGAACAGGATATCATATCTGCATTCTCTTTGTCATACAACATACAATGATTAGGACATGCATCTATTTTCACATATCCAAGTCCTAAATCATTCACCATCTTCTTGGCACGATAAAAATTTGGAGGCAGCTTTTCATCTGGAGGTAACATGCTCTTGATGATGAGGAGGAGACGATCAAAGCAATTCTCAGAAATATGAAATTCAGATTTCAAGTTCAACAACTGTGACACCGCTGACAACCGAGTGTGCTTTTGACAACCATCCCACAATGGCTCATCAGCATCCTTAAGTAACTGATAGAATCTTTCGGCTCCCTTATTCGGCACGTCTTCAGCATATACAGGATCCACATGTACACTGAATGCCGGACCAGCAGCATCTACAACCATATCCACGTACGTACTTGTGCCTTCCACGTTACTAGGCTCGTGCGACCAGAAGTCCTCACCATGACATGTCCAATTCATATAACCTTCAACAAACCCTTTTCTGTATAAATGGCGTTGAACTTCCCATGGGGAATTCCATTTCAAATTTTTACAAATCATACAAGGACATCGGATGCCACCTTGCCTGTCTACTTCTGCATTTGGATTCCCCAATGCAAACTGAACGAAATTCTCAACTCCGACCCTAAACTCCTGGGACACCACATGATCAACTATTCTGCGATACATCCATGAACGGTCTGAAGCCATTGCTGTCCTACGCCCAAACAATATCAATAGACAAATAAGTTTAAAATTCTAAATCACACATCCTTCGACGCAACCGAAATGAATAGGAAGGATTTATTATTTAGATTATCACTTTTTACCCATCTATGAATATTTGATCGCACTCAGATGACCATTTACTATGTGATTGTATTATTTGCTGAAAATTTCGGCAGCATCTCCCCACACCTCTCCGATATACCAAAAATATTTATTGATTAAGATATTTTCTTAAACACTTACTAATAAGTGGTTAAGAAAATATTCTAAATCAATAAAGGTATATCAGAGAGGAGTGAGTAGACACACCCGAAATTTTCAACAAATAATTCAACCACATAGTAAATGACCACCTAACTGCGATCAAACATTCACAGACTGTCCAAAACGGGACAATTCAGGACTTTGAGTTAGATATACACGTTCTCATCTTTGAAAATAAGACTCGTGCACATCAATCCCAAAGTCTTGAACGGGAGGTTCATTGACACGGGCTTAACACGCTCTCGTAAAGTGTGTGCAGTGTTAAAAGAAAAAATAACTAAAGCATACCTTGTAAATGAATTGCATTATAGTAATGAGTGCAATACATATAAACAAGTACAATAAATAAACCACATAAATATGAAAAGAAAATGAAAACAATATCATACATATAAACAAGTGCAATAATAAACCCGACTAGTGGTAAGTGAACCCTCAATAGAATTTGCCAAGGGGTAAGTGAACCCTCAATAGAAATTGCCAAGGGGTAAGTGAACCCTCAATAGAAATTGCCTAATGCTTGCTTGCTGGCTTGTTGTGAGTCATCAAAGCTCAAGCTCATAATATTGTTCCACAATGTCCAGATATGCTCCAAAATTTGTAAAAGAATATGTAGAGGAGACAAAGCCAATTTTTTCCGTTGGGGAGTACTGGGATAGTTGTAACTATTCCAGCGGTCGCTTGGACTACAACCAAGGTACATAAAAAAAAATGCCCATCAATCTTAATTGCATTTGAGTATGCTAGTAAACTAAGCATATACTGTCAACATATTGGGAATAGTCCCACATCGAAGATGGAATTTTCTTTCTATATAATGATCGGGATTTCTCACCTCAACACATAGGTTTTGAGGTTGAGATAATAGGTCTGTTATCATGATATCAAAGCGGGCTTGTTTGCACGTGTGGAGGCATGTTTGGAACAGTCCAACATCAGATATTTCATAGAACTTCTCTTCTATATAATGACTGGACTTTCTCACCTCAATAACTGGCAAGAATCTACCTACTGCACCCCACCTCCCTCCCCCCTCCTACAGCCAGCTACCCTCAGCCCCACCCACACACTACCCCCTAAACCCACACCCTCTAAACCCCCACCCTACGAACCCCTCAACCACCACCCCACTGCCCCCCACCACACTGCCCCTAAACCCCCACCCCACTGCACATCACCCCCCCGCCCCCACTGCCCCTAAACCACCACCCCACCCCCCCACCACACTGCCCCTAAACCCCCACCCCACTGCACATCACCCCCCCGCCCCCACTGCCCCTAAACCCCCACCCCACTGCACATCACCCCCCCGCCCCCACTGCCCCTAAACCCCCACCCAACTGCACATCACCCCCCCCCCCCCCGCCCCCACTGCCCCTAAACCCCCACCCCACTGCACCCCACCTCCCTCCCCCCCGCCTACAGCCGGCTACCCTCAGCCCCACCCACACAGTACCCCCTAAACCCACACCCTCTAAACCCCCACCCTACGAACCCCTCAACCACCACCCCACTGCCCCCCACCACACTGCCCCTAAACCCCCACCCCACTGCACATCACCCCCCCGCCCCCACTGCCCCTAAACCCCCACCCCACTGCACATCACCCGCCCGCCTCCACTGCCCCTAAACCACCACCCCACTGTCCCCCACCACACTGCCCCTAAACCCCCACCCCACTGCACATCACCCCCCCGCCCCCACTGCCCCTAAACCCCACCTCACTGCACATCACCCCCCCGCCCCCACTGCCCCTAAACCCCCACCCCACTGCACATCACCCCACTGCCCCTAAACCCCCACCCCACTGCACCCCACCTCCCTCCCCCCCTCCTACAGCCGGTTACCCTCAGCCCCACCGACCGGCCCCCGCCGTACACACACACACACAGACACACTCACACACATACACACACATATAGACACAAACATACACACAAAAGAGGGAGCACCCCTCCGCCATCTCACACATACACACACACAAATATAGACACAGAGAGAGAGAGAGAAAGAGGCCACTGACACAGAGAGAGAGAGACAACTTACCGACGACGGTGATGGCGACGGGGTCCGATGACGACGGCTACTTGGCTGCAGCCGGGGCGGGGACTGGTCGCAGTCGGGGTGAAGACCACGATCCTCGGCACAGTCGGGGCGACGGCGGGGACCTGGCGCAGTGGCGACGACGCCGGCGATGTCCGGTGGCGGGAGTGACGACACCGGCCTCCGGTTGGGGCGAACAATAGAGAGAGGGAGAAAAGAGGAGAGGCGACAGAGCGCGTGGCGGCCACGATAGCACGATGTCGTCGCCGGCGAGAGAGAGGGAGAGAGAAGACAGGAGGATGTCACCGACGGCGAGAGAGAGGGAGAGAGAAGAAAGGAGGTGTCGGCGTCGGCGAGAGAAAACACAGGAGGGGTGCGGACGGTGGATAAGGAGGTTTTAGAGACCGAATGGGGACCGACATATGTCGGTCTCTATTCGGTCTCTAAATGCGCCAAACTTTGTGACCGAATGCCAGTCGGTCACAATGCGGTCTCAGATCTGAGACCGAATTTGTGACCGAAATATTCGGTCACAAAATTTCACCCCAAACCCGCCATTTCATAGATTTAGTGACCGAAAGTATTTCGGTCACTATTCGGTCTCTAAACGTGCCAAAAATTTGGGACCGAATGCCAGTCGGTCACAATTCGGTCTCAAATCTGAGACCGAATTTGTGACCGAACTATTCGGTCACAAAATTTCACCCTGAACCCGCCATTTCATATATTTGGGACCGAATTATTTCGGTCTCAATTCGGTCCCTATTTAGGGACCGAATTGAGACCGAAATAATTCGGTCTCTATATTTGAGACTGAAATTTTCAGTCTCTATTCGGTCCCTATTTTGGGACCGAATAGGGACCGAAAATTTCGGTCTCTAAATCGGTCTCTATATGCGCTTTTTCTTGTAGTGTACTCTGGTCGAGTGAGACTTCCTTGAGGCCTAGCTTAGCTGCTCTAATAAAGGCTTTCCTAGCTAGAAGAAAGTGGAATACTACTTATAAGTAAGGAAGGAGATGCTCATCTTCATTCCCACTTGAAATAGGGTGGGAATGAACTCAAAAATCTTTCCCCTCGAGTCAGGGAATAGAGTTATTATACTATTACGACTAGCCATCAATCATTACAAGGCAGAGACTTGCCGAGATAATTATGGGATAGATAGAGATAGCTTCCTATCATTGTGCGTTCTGAGATAACTTAAGAGTTGTCCTTTATCACCTGATCTTTTCTTTTGACATCAAGGTAGAAAGAAGGGGTCCTCCCCATAGGGTTGGCAACTTAGGTGCTTGCTGACGCTTTCTTTGGGCCCTACTTAATGACTGGACTTACTCTTAGGTGGCTTCCATTGAACTTTCGTTAGACGGATCTCGTTTGATAATCAGATAATTATTAATTATTGAGCCGAGCAAGATAATTGGATTTTATGATTTGAATTGAAGGTTCGAGATTCCTTCTCTCCATATTTTATATTCATAAGATTAAACATGTAAATACAAATCTATGAAAGATTTTTTTGCACAATTAATCTTCCAAGAGCGGTATTTCTCTCTCTCTCTCTCTCTCTCTCTCTCTCTCTCTCTCTCTCTCTCTATATATATATATATATATATATATATATATATATATATATAACAAATTAGCCTATAAATTATCTCTCTGTGGTGTGAACTTAATACTACATCCACATCCAACTCGGCTCAAATCAGAAAATCAAATGTATCAACATCCGGCCGGTTGAGAATCATCGTTTCGGGAAAAACAAATAAAATGTTGAGTTGGATTCATCTGCAAATTATCGCTGGCCATCCTGATTTGTACACCTCACAAGTCACAACGTCGTGGCTCGTGATCTCGTTGCCTAACAAGTGGTCTTACTGGCGAATCAAATCCATCACCACCCCGGCCCTACTTTAATACGACAGCATCAATAACGACGACTTTTGGAATCACATGAAAGGCAAAGTAAAAAGAACACCACCCAACCTTATATATTATTTATGTCTAATTCTCCTCGAACTGTTCAACGAGGAGGCCGCTTTCCCAACTTGGTTCCTCCAACTATGGTACATGTCAGCTTTTTTAAAAGTTTGCATATGTAGATGTACATTTTTATTGAGGGAGCTACTTATGACGCATCAGCTATCTATATCCGTCTTCATATAATGAGCCACGTGATAACATGGGCTCTTCCCGAAATGATTTTTAAATATTTCTCTTTTATTAAGACCTCCCTCGAAAACTCCACCATATATATTTAGTGCACACCAAGGTGTGCACTAATGTGAGCACACCTACTAGGGATGTGCCATTTGACCTTGGAGTTAGGAAAAATTGGGATGGGGAGATATTATAATCCCCCAAGGCCAAATGGCACACCCCTAGTGGGTGTGCCCAACTTAGTGCACACCAAGATGTGCACTAAATATTTCTCTATATATATATATATATATATATATATATATATATATATATATATATATATATATATATATATATATATATACATAGAACCTCTCAGGCTCCGCTCACTCTGTCCTAAGAAGACCCCCTCACCTTTTATCGCCTCTTCCACCTTTCTTCCTTCCTGCAACAACAAAGAACAACACAGGGCGAGAAGAGGTGGTTTCACTAAGCCCACAAGGGACAGCGGTGCGGGCTCAGTGTCCCTCCACTGCCGCGGCTACGGCTGCGACCGCGGCCATGATCTTGTCTCCAGATCCCAAGGATTCTCGCCTCGACGGCGGTTTGCTTCCACTTGGAGCCAGCGTCCCCGCCGCCGCACCCAAGCAGCAGCCGGAGGCTTTCAACTGCGCCACCGTGCTCAGCGGCGACCCCGGGAGCGAGCTCACCTGCAACGGCGCCTCAGCTGCGAAGCGCAAGCCCATGCACCAATACCAGAGTGTGGGCTTCCTTCTCCCGCAGCAGCAGCTCCTCCGCGCGGACGACCTCGATGGCGACCTCGCCCTGGAGAAGGACGTCGTCTACCACTCCTGGTTAAGGGCAAAGTTCGGTGCCTCGCATACGCCCTACACTAATACCCTGTCGTGTGACTCGGGAATGGCTTCCACCACCGGGAGGTCTCCGGCTGAAACGCAGATATTGCCAACTGTGGCTGTTTCTTCAGCAGCGACCTCACTGCTCTCGCAGCAACTGGTTTCGCAGCTCCACAACCAGAGCCACGACATCGACGACTTCATCCGCCTCCAGGTACCTAGCCGGACTGCTCTTCTTTTCCTTCGATCCAAATGAGAAATTATCAAGTAGTTCTTATTAGATTCTACATCTACCCAACTGCAGCCGGTCCCTAAATTTACCAGCATGCATGCTCATCATCCTGATGCTAGATCGACCTGTTAAACAGAACAAGAGGTTGCGTTCGGAGCTGGAGCAGCTGCGGGAACGCCACTGCCGGGCCCTGCTGTCGGCGATGCAGCAGGGCTTCCTCCTCCATCTGCGTCAGAAGGCAGCGGAGCTAGAATCCGCCAAACGCCGGACCGCAGAGCTCGAGGAGAGGGTCCGGCAGCTGGTAGCGGAGAACGAGATTTGGCTCAACGTTGCGCGTAACAAAGAAGCTATCGCTTCCAGTCTCCGCGCCGGCCTCGAACAAGCCCTATTGAAGAACGCCAGTCCCGCAGGCGCCGTCGTCGCCCCCGCGGACTTGGAGGAAGGTTACGGAGACAGCGGTAGCGTGGCATCTACGGCGCCCGGCGTAGCACTGGAGGAGATGCAGTCGTGCTTCTACTCTGGGGAGGCGGCGGAGGGGAGAAGGGGGAAGCATGGGAAGTGCAGGGTGTGCTCGGAGGGGGAGGTGTCGGTGCTGGTGCTGCCATGCAGGCACCTGTGCCTGTGCGACGGGTGCGAGTCCCGAGTCACCGCCGCCTGTCCCCAGTGCAAGGCCGCCATCAACGCCACTCTCCACGTCTTCTTCGGTTGATGATCTTGCCGCGACGGATACCCTATTAATAGTAAAAAACGAAGAAGAATTGCATTACAGGATGACATATTCCTAGTTTCCTACCCCCACCTGGCCGGCTGCGCTGTTCGTCAAAAGAGAACCTCCATGGACGACGGCCAGAACCACTATGTTCTTTTAATTTCTACTTGTTTTCTCTCTCTCTCTCTCTCTTTTCCCCGTCTTTCCCCTTGAGACTGATCTAATTAGGAGGAAAACGAATGCTCTATATATGCTCTGATGAAGTTGATCGGTCATGATTCTTCCTCCAGCTCAACCTGCTTGCTTGCCGCGTAAACTTCCGGATGCTGAAATAATCGTCCCTAAAAATCGTTTCTTTCATATCAATTCTCTAAATTGTTCGTGAATTTTATAAGGTCATGCCGTCATTATCGCCGTGCAGTCAGTTCTAAACGCCTAGTTTTGGCATCATCCATCAAATACCCCGAAGTTTAGTACTGCTGCTCTAGGATGGGCAGTAAATACATGTCGGTGGGACTTCATATGGTCGGCCCTATTATACTCGGGTTTTGATTAAAAATAGTATAGTTTGAAAAATTAATTAGGTGAATAATATTTTAAAATTTTTAATTTACAATCTAACATAGTTTTGATTATTAACACCTATCTTTTAAAAATATATATAAAAAATAGAGGCAAATCGGTCATGCAATGACCGATTTCTTTACGGAGAAATCAAATTAATTTGTTTAGAGTTTTTAGAATTTTAATTTTATATTTTAACGATGTCTGTGAAATTTTAAACACAAGTTAATTGAAATGTGATGAATTTTATGGTGATTTTAATTTATTTTTTTAAATAAATTTTTTTCGAGTAAAAAAAACTCTAAAAATTAATAAATCAAATTAATCTCAATATCCGTGTATCAATAATTCTCGATATTATCATATCTAGAACTAGCATATTTTTCTAAAAAATTTAGTGGTCTTCTATCTCAATTTCGTTACGCAAGTTCACTATCGTCCAATTAAGGTGCGTACAATATGAGAGTTATGTTAATAGTGTAAGAATATCTCTAAATGAAAAATAGTCATATTATATGTAAATAGTCATATCCCAAATAAAAATCATTGTCACTTTCAGCTTTTCAAGATCGTATTTGTAAGGCTCGACATTTTTTATTTCTAGTTGTGCATGTTATGTTTGGTGTTTTCTAATTTTTATAGATTTAAAGATCCATGTTTTGCTATTTTTCTAGTTTCTAGTTGGAGGATATTGACGACAATATCAAGTGCCGCCAATATGCTCTTAACGGTAGTATCAAGTGCCGCCAATTTGTTCTTAACGATTTAAATCTGTGATTTTACTTTGTATACAATGTATTTTAACATATTTTTTTATGTCTTATAAAACATTGATAATTTTTGGATTTGAATCTCCAGTTTTAGTTTTTATTTTGTTCTTCTGAACTTGACATCATCCTTGATTGCAGCCAAGATATTACATCATGCCTACATACATTGGCTAACATGACGGTCGCCTACAACTCAGAGTTTACCAATGTACCTAGGCGGGATCACATTTGTCGATATGTTGGATGTAGGAGGAGAGAAAGAATGTTAGATGACTGATTCATGGGACACCACCACCACCAGCAACTTGTCCTTGCCAACTTTATCACTTGATTCTCCTTCGCCTTGCATGTGACCGATTTTGGGCCATAAAATTACATCAAAGATGGTCAAACATTCTTTCGTATCTTCTACGGTCCAACTTCGAGATGTATGCGACCATCGAGTTGACTAATGTATGTAGGCAAGATATAACATCTCAAAATATAATATTAAAATAATAATATGATCATGGAAAGCTGAAGGTGACAATGATTCTTATGTGAGACATGACTATTTACAGAAAATATGATTACTTTTTATTTAGAGATATCCTTACGGTACTAACATAACTCCCATATTGTTTTCAGACGTATGCATCTCAACGGGATGTCAGTGAACTTGAGTAACATAATTGAGATATAAACCATCATAATTTTTAGAAAAATGTGATGGTTCTAGCTATGATAATATGGAGAATTCTTAGTGCAGGTATTGAGATTAATTCGATTTATTAAATTTTAGAGTAATTTTTACTTGACAAATTTTTATTCCAAAAAATAAATTAAAATCACGATGAAATTTATCATATTTCAATTAACTGGTGTTTGAAATTTCGCCTTGATTGGACATCATTTATATATATAATTAAAATTCTAAAAAACTCTAAACAAATTAATTTGACTTCCCAAAAAGTAAATCGGTCATTGCATGATCGATTTGCCTAATGGGTCATGGGATGACCTATTTCTATTTTTTTATACTTTTTTTAAAAGCAAGTGTTGACGATTAAAACTGTGCTAGATTGTGAATTAAAATTTTTACAATGTTATTCATCTAATTAATCTTTCAAACTATACTATTTTTAAACAAACCCATTATACTCTTTAGACATCAGTGGGGACAATTATACTCGGTCAGAGTTTGGATCTCTTTTACGATCAAATCTGCAAAGGGAATGACTTAAGATCTGAAAATAGAGTTGAGAAGAGAGAGAGTGGCTCAATACGCCTTCTTCGGTTGACCGATCATCTCCATTAATTGCCTCGCCAGATACCCTATTAATAGTAAAAAGCAAAGAAGAGAATTACATTACAGTATGACATACTTGTAATTGCTGCGTTGGATACCCTATTAATAGTAAAAAACAAAGAAGAATTACATTACAGGATGACATTATGATCTGAAAAGAGAGTTGAGAAGAGAGAGAGTGGCTTCATATGTCTTCTTCGGTTGACCGATCATCTCCATTAATTGTCGCGCCAAATATCCTATTAATAGTAAAAAATGAAGAAGAATTACACTACAGGATGGCATGTGTACGTCTGTGTAAAAAATGCCGCGCCTGATACCTTATTAATAGTAAAAAATAAAGAAGAATTACATTATAGGATGACATGTGTGTGAATGTGTGTGTGCGCGCGTGAGCGTGCGTGCATGCGTGCGTGCACGTGTGTGTTGCATTGTTTTGTGCTCGATCCAGACCCCTGTCAAAACTTATGAAGGTCACATCAAGTAGGGCCGCTTACATGTATTTGAGCATATGGGCAAGTCTTTCTCTCTCATTAAAGATTTGAATTACTCACCCCAAACACATTGATAAATTGCATCAACGTATATATATCCCACTCACATATGTCTAAATAGACGGCAAGTTAATTTTTCTCTCCCTCAAAATATTTGGGAGAGAGAGAGGAAAATATTGAGTGGCATAGAGTCGTGTAGACATTGGTTCACTTGTTTCTTTCTATCGAAGCGTGATGTGATAGAAGGCGGGTCAGCTTTCTTGGGGGGCAAGAGGAAGAGCCACTGTGTGAGACATCTATGCTCCATCCACCTTAGGCCCCAACTTCTCATCCTCCTTGTTGTGTACGTTGCCTCACCCGTAGCATTGTAGTCTCCTATAGGCCATCTTCCTCTATCTTAAGAGATGAAAAAAAATCCAAATAGCGCTGAGTGATAAATTGCGAAAGATGGCAGTTATCAATATGAGACAAGGAATAAAGGTACGTGGATGATGGAGAAAGGAAAAATGATCTGTTAAACTTGTTCGATTGATCTCCTGATCATATCTTTTCCCCATGTCTAATGGAGAAAGGAATATGAGACGGTCTCCCGCCCCTTTCAATGGGATTGGTTGTTCGAAATTTTTGAAGATTAACTGTCTAGAAAAGAGATCCGTGTCTTAAAGGAGACCGTCATGGCAAGAGACAAACAAACGAGCGTACTGATTCTCTTTGAATACATATGCAAATTGCAGCATGGTTTAAATCATAGTTAAGTTTAATAATAAAAAATAAAAAGAATTTATAGTATCAGATCGCATTGCAAAATTTCAAACACGAACCCGACATTTATATCGGACCAATACGATCCAGTAAACTTAACTATGAGAGAGATATGTCAACTGAGTTACGACTCTCATTGTGAACTTTGGCCCTTCTCATGTAGGAAGAGAGCATATTTTGAAACTAATTGTGGTGGCCAAATCTGACCACCTAGTCCCATGATGGCCCACTACGGCCCTCGCGTGTCCTGTCAGCAAACGTGGCCCCATCTCAACGGGCCACGTCCTTTTCAAGACGATTTTAAGATCTCCAAGGTACCGCCCCCCTTGATCGGACACTGTCAAGTCTCGCGGCGGTATATCCCCGAGCAGGTCATCTGCCCTTCCACGCCGAACAACTACGGAGGGGTTCCGAACAGGAACAGTAACCCTGCTGCGCGGAACAACCCTGGATATCACCAAACAGCATGTTCGAGCCCCCATGTGGGTCACCTGCTCGAAAAGTGTTTCCAAAGGATGCCGAGCAGGTTCTCTGGCTCACGGCGCGGTTGTAACCGTCCCAGGCCACGTACTCCACCATCAAGAGGCGCGAACTGCCTGGCAGCCCAACGGGCACCTGAGCGCATAACTCCTCCCGTTATGCGCGTCCATCAAGGCGCCTTTTCAGGCACGATCTACCAACGTTATGCATGTTGGCCTTGGCACCAACGCCTATAAAAGCACAGGTACAGTACCATGCAAGGTACGTTCTCTTCCTCATGCGAACACACTCTCATACTCCGAAACCCCCTGCCTTGCAAGCTCTCCACTGACTTAGGCATCGGAGGGTTTCCCCGGTCTTCACCGGGCCCCCCTGATCCTCTTCTAGTCTTGCAGGTTCTCGTCCTCACCGGCGATCGTCTTCCCTACTCTCTCTCTAGTGGAGGCCCGTTTGGTTCCGGCCCAAACAGGATTACACCACTACATTTGGCGCCGTCTGTGGAAATCGACGCAGCCATGGCTCGAGGACGATCCTCATACCAGAACGTAGGAAGCAGGGCGACGAGGTCCCGTCAGTTGCGAGGGGACTCTCGCCGCCGATCCCCCCCTGGTGACGTCGCCATCGCCCCCACCGGCGCTAATCACGACGCCCCAGCACCAACGACTGCCGCACCCGCAACTGCCCTCGAAGTAGCAGAGCTTCGGGGGCAGATGCAGCAGTTGACGGGCGTCTGCCTTGCCCTGCAGGCTCAGTTGGCGGGAGCAGCGGCCCCGGCGGTTTCCCTATCGCGCGAGCGACAGGTGGAATCGTTGCATCCCCCCGGCGCCTCAGGAGCAGCAGGCAGATTCACCGCGCCGCTCCCACCAAGCTCCGTCGGAAGAGCGGGAACCAGAGTGCCGCGGGCGTTCACCCCGCCGCTCTGTCGCCTCCCCCCGTCCGCCACGATCAGTCGTGGGAGGCAACTCCCACGCGTCCGGACGAGGGGGCCCCGCCAACTCCGAGCAGGAGCTCGCCAGGCGCTTAAGGCGCGTGGTCGACCTCGAGCGCCGCATGGACGCGATGGTCCAGCGTGCGGAGGGGAAAGCTCCAGCGGAGGATGACTTGAACTTCCGCTCCCCATTCAGCAGGGAGATCCTGGAGGCTCTGGTCTCCTCCAAGCTCCCTCTGCCCACCATCGCGCCCTACGACGGCACCACCGACCCGGCCGACCACATCCACGGCTTCAAGTCGCACATGGTGTTTCACGGAGCATCAGATGCGGCCAAGTGCAGGGCCTTCCCTGCAACTCTCAAGGAAACCGCTAGGGCTTGGTTTGAAACCCTCCCTGCGGGCTCCATCACCTCCTTCCGCCAACTGAAGAAGTCCTTCAGGGACAACTTCCTTGGTGGGAGGTCGCATCCGCGAACAGCGGCTTCTCTCCTGGCTGTGCGCCAGAAGAAAGGCGAGGCACTCTGGGACTTCGTCAAGAGGTTCCGAACAGAGGCGCTTCGCATCTCGCACCTGGACGTCCCTCTGGCAACCAGTGCCCTCATCCAGGGCACTCGCGACGGCTTCTTGCAGAGGACCCTCGGCGTCCAGCAGCCCGCCACCCTCGCCGAACTACTCTCCATCGCACAGCGCCACGCGGCTTGCGAGGAGAGCCTGGCGGCGAGTAGGGCCGAACAGGGGGAGCAGTCGGATAAGAAGCGGCCTTCCGACAACGGTTCCGACCGAGATCGGAAGAAGGGACGACGCAATGGCGATTCTCTGCGCCGTCCGCGCCACTTCACCAACTACACCCCCCTCACCGTGGCACCCGAACAGATCCTGGCGGAGATCAGGAATGAAGCATTTGTTCGGTGGCCACAAAGAATGCGCTCCAACCCCCGAAAGCGCGATCAAAATAAATATTGTCGCTTTCATCGCGACCATGGCCACGACACCTTCGAGTGCCGCCAGCTTAAGAACGAAATCGAAGACCTTATCAAGCGCGGCTATCTTGGACGGTTCGTGCGCCGGAACGAAGAGTGCCCTAGACGCCGAGACCGCACTCCCGAGCAGCTGATCAACAACGAGCCCAATGGGCAGGAGATCAACGTGATCGCGGGAGGCTTCGGCGCGGGCGGAGAAAGCACTCGAAGCCGACGCGACTACGCAAGGCGAGTGCATGTCGTAGATAGGCCTTCGGCACCTCGGCCGGCTCCATATCCTGCCAGTCCTGCACGCGCACAGCCCGAGGAGGCTATAACCTTCTCGGATGAAGATCTTGTAGGGGTTACGACCCCACACACTGATGTGTTGGTCATTTCGGCCACCATCAACCACTGTAATGTGCGTCGGATTCTGGTAGATAATGGAAGCGCCCCTGATGTCTTGGCTTACGACTGTTTTGTCCTCATGGGCCTGCGAACCGATCAACTCACCCCTGTAAACTCGCCATTGTTCGGCTTTTCGGGAGTTTCGGTCCAGCCCATGGGAAGGGTTCGCCTTCCGATCACCTTGGGAACGGCTCCAAAGGCTGTGACCAAAATTATTGACTTCCTGGTCATCAACAACATGCCTGGATACAATGCTATCCTCAGTAGAGGTCTGATCGGGCGCATCAAAGCAGTACCTTCGTCCCTCCATCAGAAGATGAAGTTTCCTACTCCGAGCGGAGTGGGCGAAGTGCTCGGATGTCAGCGCGAGTCTCGTCGTTGCTATGTCCTCTCCTTAAGGGACAAGCAACCGCTCGTTCATGCAGCCCCTTCAACCTCCGATCAGCCTTCCACCAGCCGAGGGACGCCTGCGGAAGATTTAATCCCCATCCAGGTGGACGATGACCCCGAACACGTCTTGTACATTGGCGCCTTGTTGACAGAGGCCGAGCAGCAGCGCTACACAGCCTTCCTGCTGGCCAATTTGGACGTGTTCGCCTGGTCTGATGATGAGCTTCCAGGCATTCCCCCGGAGGTCATGGTGCATCGCCTCCGGCTGGATCCCCGGATCCCACCAGTTCAGCAAAGGAGGCGACCTGTGAACCGAGAACGGCAGACCGTGATTCAGGATCACGTGGTCAAAAGCCGAACTGTTGGGCTCCTCCGAGAAGCCCAATATCCAAGATGGATCTCCAACGTGGTCCTCGTACGCAAGGCCAACGGCAAATGGCGTGTGTGCGTGGATTACAAAGATCTCAATAAGGCAACGCCCAAGGACAACTTCCCTCTGCCGCGCATTGATCAGCTGGTGGACGCTACTTCCGGACACGAGCTTCTCAGCTTTTTGGATGCCTACTCTGGTTACCACCATATCAGCATGCATCCCCCGGATCAAGATGCCACGACGTTCGTTACAGACCTAGGCTTATACTATTTCACCAGAATGCCTTTTGGTCTGAAGAATGCAGGCGCGACTTACCAGCGGCTGGTCAACAAGATGTTCGAGTAGCAGATCGGGCGCAACATGGAGGTCTATGTTGATGACATGCTGGTCAAGACACTTCCGAGTACTGACCACATTTCCGACCTCCAGGAAACTTTCGCAACTCTGCGAAGGTATAATATGAAGCTCAATCCCGCCAAGTGCGCGTTTGGTGTTCGGTCGGGTAAGTTCCTCGGGTTCCTCGTATCAAACAGGGGAATAGAGGCGAACCCGGAAAAAATCCAAGCCGTGCTTGAGATGAGCAGTCCAAAGACAGTGCGCGACGTCCAACGCCTGACGGGGTGTCTTGCGGCACTGAATCGGTTCATGTCCCGAGTAGCAGAAAGAAGTTTTAACTTCTTCAAGTTGCTCCGAGGACCTAAAAGCGCCTCGAAGCAAGGGGGGCAAGTACGGTGGACTGATGAGTGCGAGGCCGCCTTCACCGAGCTGAAGGCATATTTGGCAGCCCCTCCTGTTCTCTCAAAGCCTGTGCTCGGAGAACCTCTGTTCGTGTACCTTTCGGTCACCGAACACTCCATCAGTGCGGCCTTGATCAGAGAAGTAGGAGCGGCGCAGCATCCTGTATACTACATCAGCAGGGTCCTCCAAGAAGCTGAAAGGAGGTACCCCAGAGCAGAAAAACTCGCCCTTGCTCTCGTCGCAGCTGCTCGGAAGCTTAGGCCCTATTTTCAGGCCCATTCTGTTACAGTTCTAACCGATCAGCCGCTGAAATCCATCCTTCAGCGGCCGGAGGCTTCCGACAGGTTGGTTAAGTGGGCGATAGAGCTTGGTGATTTCGACATCAGCTTTCGACCGAGGACGGTGATCAAAGCGCAGGCGCTGGCAGACTTCGTGGCGGAATGTACCCTTCCGGCCGAGCAGGATCCACCGTTGGCAAACGAGCCCCCATGGGAGCTTTATGTTGATGGATCCTCTTGTGTCACCGGAAGTGGAGCAGGTTTGGTCCTCACCTCCCCAGAGGGGTTAGAGTTCCAATACGCCCTCCGTTTCCGCTTTTCGGCCTCCAACAACGTGGCCGAATATGAAACTTTGCTGTCCGGGATCCGCATGGCTAGGCACCTTGGAGCCATTCGGCTTAGAGTCTTTAGTGACTCCCAGCTGGTTGCCAGCCAGGTGAGCGGACAGTTCGGAGCGAGGGAACCTCGCATGTCTCAATACCTCCAACAGGTCAAGAGCCAGACAGAGGGCCTCGTATACTTCGAAGTTATACATGTTCCACGGGAGCAGAACGCGCGAGCTGATGCACTAGCCAAATTGGCATCTTCGGGTGACATCACCCCTTCCCGCTCTGTGTTTATTGAAGAGCTCGCTTTGCCGAGTACGGAGGTTGATGTAGCAGCCATAGAAACGGGCCCACCAACCCCGAGTTGGGTGGACCCTCTCTTGGCATACCTTCTCCAAGGAGAGCTTCCGCCCGAACAGGGCGAAGCTTGGAAAGTCAGGTTGCGCTCTCAGCACTTCACCCTCGTAGAAGGCAAGTTGTACCGATGGTCCCTTGCAAGACCCCTTCTGCGTTGCCTCAACCCTGAGGAGGCCCTCGCGGCAACAGAAGAAGTTCACGAGGGGCTGTGCGGAAGCCACCTGGGGGGCAGAACGCTAGCGTGCAGCATCATCCGAGCAGGGTTCTGGTGGCCTTCTCTTCAAAAGGATTGCATGTCCTTCATCAGGAAATGTCCAGAATGCCAAAAGTTCGGAGTACTCATCAAGCAGCCAGCTGAACAGCTTCACAGTCTGTTCGAGCCGCGCCCTTTCGCCAGATGGGGCATTGACATCTTGGGCCCCTTTCCAGAGGCCCAAGGGCAGAAGAAGTTCCTGTTTGTGGCCATCGATTACTTCACCAAGTGGATCGAGGCCGAACCTGTTGCTACAATCACCGAACAAGTCGCATGGAAGTTCGTATGGAAGAACCTTCTCTACAGGTTTGGCGTTCCAAGGGTGATTACGTCTGACAACGGGAAGCAGTTTGACAGCACCTTCTTCAAGCAGAAGTGCGCCGAGCTCGGGATCTACAACCACTTCACCTCCGTGGCTCATCCCTAGGCTAACGGTTTGGTCGAAAACGCCAACCGAACACTGCTGCACGGGATCCGCACGAGAGTGGAGGCTGCAGGTGGATCGTGGATCGACGAGCTCCCAAACATCCTTTGGTGTCACCGAACGACTGCTCGGGTAGCTACAGGGGAAACACCTTTCCACTTGGCCTACGGCTCGGAAGCAGTTGTACCTCTGGAGGTGGCCCTTCCAACCATCCGAACAACCCACTTCGACGAAGCCGCCAATAACCGTGCTCTTCGATAGAACTTGGACATGCTGGGCGAACGACAAAGCGACGCCAGCATTCGCCTAGTTTCTTATCAGCAACGACTCGTACAATACTATAATGCACGAGTTCGGGAAAGGCGGTTCAATGTGGGAGATTTGGTTCTGCGCCGCTGTTCGGCTTCGGATCCCCGAAGAGCAGTCGGCAAACTTGCCATCAAATGGGAAGGACCTTATCAGGTCACCCACGTCCTCGGAAAAGGCTCATATAAGCTAACTACTCCTAGTGGCGAAGCCATGCCCAGGACTTGGCATGTTTCTAACCTTAAGGCTTATCATTTATAAAAGCCTTTTGTCAGCATCCTACCTCTCTCCTCCCTACTCCTATTGTTTCACAAGCATTTAGCATATGCACCTGATCGGAATCTCCTTTACGGTTCCCAACGATCTGCGTTTTACATGCAATGCTTATGAAGCCTAGCGGATTCCGATCCGAGCAGGAACAACCATAAAAGGAAGAAGATAGAGAAAGTGAAGCTACAGAACAATCTCATGAACAGAAGATTTCATCCACAAAAAGTGTTTTGCTTACAAATGGGCCCTTTTCGGCCGCGGTTACAAAAAGGAGAGCATAAGAAGAACAAGGAGCATAAGGATCAAGGGGCCTGCTGTGAAGGACCGGCGTCTTCACCCGAAGGGGGCATCCGCCCAGACTGGAATTGTGCGAACCGCACACCATCCAAACGGGCGTCCTGAGTGCGACGCCGGCACTCCCGAACAGCAGCCTCGAAGGCTTCTCGGGCACGGTCAACCCAGGAAAGCCGTTCTCCGAGGTCCTTCCTAGCATTGAGACCCACTCGGTAGCAGCGGGACCCATACCGCTCCAAGTCTTCCTGGTACTCCGGTCCGGCCTTATAGTCAGCAACGGCGCGGACCCCCGCGTCCACTACCACCTTGGTTAAGGCTTCCTTCTCGGCCCGCGCCAAGGTAGCCTCGAGCTCTGAAGCCTAGAGGGCGGCCTTGAGGTTCTTCACCTCCTCCTCCAGCGCCGTCTCGCGAGCCTTATGCCTCACGGAGAGGTCCTTATAGAAGGCTGCCTGCGCCTCGTTCAGATATTTCTACTTCTGACCCCGAGCAGCTAGAGCCTTCAGGATGACCAGCGACTTGGACATTCCATCCGCAAGTGCCTCCAGATCGATGTCACTCATGCCCTCATCATCTAGGCCCTCTGGATGGTAACCTTCCACCGGCCTCTCCGGAGTCTTCTCGGAAGGAAGGTCCAAGCACCTTGCTAGCTGGTCAAGGTGAGAAGCAGTAGGACTCGCGGGCAGATCCCTTGGCGCGTTCTCCATGCGACGAAGGGTCGCCTCCAGAGGCGCCACCGAAGGGTCTGCAGGAAGCTTCTTTAGCAGCGCTTCACTAAGGGGTCTTCGGTCGTCTTCGGACTCTTCAGCCCGAACACCGTCCCCAGCACCCGCAGCATCCGCCCCAGTATCTTCGACTACCTTGGAGGTTGCATTTACAATAGCAACCACCTCGGTGGGGGGCATGGGGGGCAGGATACCCCCAAGGGTAGCAGCAACCTCTTCGGACGTCCCCGTCGTCACAGCCACTTTTTCAGTGGCCCCTGCAGCAGGAACCACCTCTTGTCCTTCAGACGGAGCTGTGCTTGGTGCCAGAGCTATCGCGCTGCTAGCTACCACTCCAACAGGGGCGGAAATTTCCATTGCATCAGCGTCCTCCTCCCGCCGAACAGGAGACGCCGCAATCTCTCCGCTCCTCCTAGAAGAAACCTCCGCGATGTTGCTGGTAGCACCGTGCTCGGCACCACCAACGTTGGAAGCACCGGAGGGCTCCCTATCCCTCGAGCAGGGGGAGCCCCTGGCCTCTCCTCCAGCAGGGCTCCCGGACCCCTCGCTTACAAAAATGAGCCCCAGCTCGGTCGCCATCTTCTACGCGACCTCGGGGCGCGTCGCGGAGGCCACCTGTGGCACTCCCTGATCGGCCGATTTTACGGCCCTACTCCTTCTACGCAGCAGCAACTGCGCTTCCTCTTCTTCTTCAGTCCCCTCCTTGTCACGTGGAGGAGTAGCTTGGACTATCTTCTTCTTCTTCCGAGCACGGAGTTGTTCCTCCTCCTCCGCGCTCTCTTCAAACAGAACCGGCCTCTTCTTGGCGGAAGCAGAAGGCTGACTCGCTCCTTCACCCTCCGCCGGAGAGGTCCGAGCTCCAGCCGGAACCACCTCTTTTGTGGCCTTCTTCTTCAGGCAGATCCTTCCAGGCCCCTTTTCAGGAGCTCGTGCCTTGGCTGGACGCTCTTCGGCAGGCGGAGGTGCAACGAGCGCCGTTGTCACTGCGGTGCTAACCCTCATGGCAGAGGGAACCCGAACAACGGCCACAACATCGTCACCCTCGTACACCATATGCGCCAGGACAGGGATCTGCTCGGCGAAGTTTTCGTTCGCCTCCTGATCCCTCCCGGCCTCCAGTTCCGCAGCAGCTGCACACAAAAAGAAGAAGAGTTAGAGCAAGGTCACCAAACCAGTGAGTAAACGACCAAAGTCCGTATACTTACTCCACGGTTTGCTCAACCAATGCTTGACGAGCTGGAACTCGGTCACGTATCCTTCTCCATTCCGAACACCTGCTCGGAGAAGTCTGTCTGATGCCCTCGCCTCGTCCTGGATCAGCTTCGGAAAGTTGTCCTTCCGTGCCGAACGGATGACAGTGGGGAATCCCCACTCATCACCACCCCGGTGGCGCACAAAAAGTAGTCTGTCCATCCAACCCTTGTTGTTGGAGTACTTGTTGGACAGCCCGATGTGCATCAGGTCTGTTCAGTGCTTTGCGTAGTAAATGTCTGCTCCTGATGCTCTGGAAGCAGACAACTTGAAGTGAGCTCGGAAAACATCCGCCGAGTCTCGGATCTCCTTGATCTTGCAGATGACGCCGAAGATGCAGATGTATCTCCAGGTGTTGGGCGTCAGTTGAATGGGCGAAACGCCCCAGCAGTTCAGGAGCGCCTTCGCCACTGCCGGCAGCGGTAGTCGGAAGCCTGCCTCCAAATGATCCATGGAGAGAAGGAGGCAGCCTGGTTTGTTCACCAGGATCGATTCCCCTTCCTTGGCATCGATGATTTCGTACTCTTCGCCGATCCTGAAGCGCTCCCGGAGCCCGCTGTAATGGCGGTACCGTGGTCCGCTGGACACCGCGACAGTCACCCCGCTCGCTCCGGCAACGGCCTTCCCTCTGCTCGCCATCGCTGGAAGAATCGTGGGAAGCAGCGACGACGCAAGGAGACGTAGGAGAAGATGGAAAGCGGGGAAGGCAAGGGAACGCGAAAGTTGGAATGCTGGAAGGTTTCTGGGAGGCGTAGCTCCCGCCTTCGTCTCTTCCCCTCCTTATAAGGAAAGAGGAGGGAACGAAACTCGAGGCGGGCCCTGAAACGCCGCTCCTTCCCGTTTTTGAAAGTGCCCCTTCGGGTACAGCGTTGGCGACCGTCCGAACGCAGCGGCGGCACCTCAGGCATGGCGCGGTTTTGCACCCATCATGATGGGTTAGCTGCCTTCCAAGGCTCCCAGTGGCTGCACCCCGCAACGGGCCATCGCATTAAATGTGGAAGTGACGCCCTCGAAGCGCTCGTCTCACCGAGCCACTCGAGAGCGTGGGGGGCAAGTGTGGTGGCCAAATCTGACCACCTAGTCCCATGATGGCCCACTACGGCCCTCGCGTGTCCTGTCAGCAAACATGGCCCCATCTCAACGGGCCACGTCCTTTTCAAGACGGTTTTAAGATCTCCAAGGTACCGCCCCCCTTGATCGGACACTGTCAAGCCTCGCGGCGGTATATCCCCGAGCAGGTCATCTGCCCTTCCACGCCGAACAACTGCGGAGGGGTTCCGAACAGGAACAGTAACCCTGTTGTGCGGAACAACTCTGGATATCACCAAACAGCATGTTCGAGCCCCCATGTGGGTCACCTGCTCGGAAAGTGTTTCCAAAGGGTGCCGAGCAGGTTCTCTGGCTCACGGCGCGGTTGTAACCGTCCCAGGCCACGTACTCCACCATCAAGAGGCGCGAACTGCCTGGCAGCCCAATGGGCACCTGAGCGCATAACTCCTCCCGTTATGCGCGTCCATCAAGGCGCCTTTTCAGGCACGATCTACCAACGTTACGCACGTTGGCCTTGGCACTAACGCCTATAAAAGCACAGGTACAGTACCATGCAAGGTACGTTCTCTTCCTCATGTGAATACACTCTCATACTCCGAAACCCCCTGCCTTGCAAGCTCTCCACTGACTTAGGCATCGGAGAGTTTCCCCGGTCTTCACCGAGCCCCCCTAATCCTCTTCTGGTCTTACAGGTTCTCGTCCTCACCGGTGATCATCTTCCCTACTCTCTCTCTAGTGGAGACCCGTTTGGTTCCGGCCCAAACAGGATTACACCACTACACTAATATTTATGGACTTTAACAAATGTCTCACAACCTTCTTTTCTCCTCACCTGCAATTGTTCAGTTTTCCTCATTAAATAGCTTATCTACTTTAAAACGGCAAGTTCTTTGATATACATACATATATATAATGGTGTAGCTACCGCCATATGACATGGGCTAGCCGATTGAGATTTCCAACAGTAAGATGTTTATGTGGTATAACCAATTGCGCAGATCGAGTTAACATCAAGTGTGGTGGCTAGTTTTAGCCACCTAAGCCCCCGAGGCCTATCATGGTCTATCTCATCCTACAGACGGGCGCGGCCCTTCGGTGGGGCGACACGTGTCCTCGAGAGAAGGTTGAAGATCTCCAACCATGGTCTCTACTTTTAAGTGCCCCCAGGATCCTAGGGGCAGTCTCCGGACGCCCCACATCCTGTTCGGTCCATGCCCTATCTACCGAACAGGCCTTGCAGGAAGCATGCCCTGGACCCACTGGCAGCAGCAGTGCCCTATTACCAGGCACCGAGCAGCCAGTTCGGCTGCCGAACAAGGGCAGTCACCGAGCGCCTGGTTCAGGCTACCGAACAGGCTACCTGCTCGGTATCCTTGGCCCAGGAGCCCCCAGGAAGCTCTCCGTCTCCTTGTGACGTGCATCGTGCGCGCCCCACGATCAAGTGGTGCATTAACTGCAGGCCCCCTCAACAGGCACCTGGACGCGTAACTCCTTGCCAAGGGCGCCAACTGGCGCGCCCTTTCCGGCGATATTAGGGGACGTTCCATCCCACCCCCTCTGCACCTTCGCCTATAAAAGGCCCAGGTAAACACCATGCCAAGGTACGCACCCTTGCGCACAGTACAGCATACCACTGAAACCTTCCTTGCTCAAGCCTCTCTAAAGTTCACTGACTTAGGCATCGAAGGGTTCTCCCCGGTTCTTCAACCGGGCCCCCCTGATCCCGTTCTGGTTTTGCAGGCCTTTGTCTGCTACCGGCGACCATCTTCCCTCTTCTCAGTGGAGGCTTGTTTGGTTCAGGCCCAAACAAGAACACACCACCACATTTGGCTACAGAAGGTTCATGGATTGATGAGCTCCCCAACGTGCTATGGTGTCACCGAACAACGGCACGAGTGGCCACTAGAGAGACTCCTTTCCATTTGGCCTATGGCTCAGAGGCAGTTGTGCCTCTCGAAGTGGCTCTCCCCACTATTCGGACAACTCACTTCAACGAAGTTGCCAACAACCAAGCGCTTCGTGAGAACCTAGACATGCTCGGAGAACGCCAGAACGACACCAGCATTAGATTGGTTTCTTACCAACAACGACTTGCATAATACTATAACTCTCGAGTGCGGGAGCGGGGCTTCTTTGAAGGTGATCTTGTTGTTCGCCATTGCTCAGCGTCGGATCCCCAAAGGGCCATTGGCAAACTCGCCCCTAAATGGGAAGGGGCTTATTAGGTCACCCAGGTTCTGGGAAAAGGCTCATATAAGCTGACTACTCTTAGTGGCGAGGTCATACTCCGAACTTGGCATGTATCTAACTTAAAGGCTTACTACCTAGAAAAGCCTCCTATTCGACATCCTACTTCTCTTCTTCCCGTTCTTTTGGTCGGCTTGAGAAAGTCTTCAAAAACATCCTTGCTTAAAGCTTTTCAGCTCAAAAGGATAGGGCGATACTTCCAAGTAAAGAGGTGTTCTGCATACACCCCTGGTTGGAACCATTTTTTAGTTCCAAACGACCTACGCGGTAACTGCGAACCCTCTTAAATGACCGGCGAATTCAGATTCGGACAGAACAAGTATAAGCGAATAAAGATAGAAAAAGCGAAGCCACTCATAAACTCAAAAAAAGGGAATGCTATTTGGACTCTTTTTACAAAAGCTCGTTGGCACCGAGCTACACAAAAAAAAGGGGGAAGGACAAAAGCAGATGCGGTCATAGCGCCTGCCTGGAATAACCAGCGTCGCCGCCTCCAGAGGACACCCGCCTTGACTGAAAGTGCACAAAACGCACTCCGTCCAGGCGAGCATCCTGAGTCCGTCGCTAGCATTCCAGGAGGGCAGCTTCAAAGGCCTCACGTGCGTACTCGTTGGTGGCCAGAGACCATCCGCGCTCCTCTCCAGCGCCAAGGCCTATCTTGTAACAAAGCGCGCCATATTGCTCCAAGTCCTCCTTGAAGTCTGGCCCCGCCTTGTATTCAGTGACACCACGCGCCTTGGCTTCGACCAGCACCTTGGAGAGCGCCTCTTTCTCCACCCGAGCAACTTCTCGATCCAGCTCGGAGGCACATAGCGCCGTTCACAAGTCTTCCACTTCCTTCTGTAGCGCTGCTCGCTAGGCTTGGTGTTGCGCTTCGAGCTCCTTGCAGAATGCATATTCGGCCTCCCACATCTGCTTGTGGTTTCGACCTTGCATGGCATGCTGCTTCAGCACGGCCATCGATTTTAAAACGCTAGCCAATAGCACTTCCACGTCGATGTCCTCTTCGGCCTCCTCCTCGGTGTGGCTCCTCACTCGGTAGACCTCCCTGAGCCTTTGGGAGTATCCTCCAGACTTAACCCCTGGCATCGCACCAGCACTTCCAGCTGCGATGCAGAAGGATGCGGGGGGAGGTCCCTGGCTGTACTTCCCTGGAAGTGCTCTAGGGTTGTCTCCAGCACTGACACCGAAGGCGGCAACGGGGCCTTCGCCTTCAGTGATTGCGACAGTGGGAGGCGATCATCTTCGGAGGCAGTTCGGGCCTCCACGGAGGCGTTGGTCTACCTGGTGACAGGCTCCTCCCCTCTGACCGCCTCAAAGGTGCCCGCTGCAGTCACCCTCTCCGCACCTTCCGTGGAGGCAGGGTCCTCCCTCCTCCGTCTCGGCCGTCTCCTCGGCCTCATGAGAACCCGAAGCAGCTGTCTGTGTTGGGATCTCAACCGATGTTGCGGTTGGGGGATTGTGGGTCGTGCTCTCCTCAGGCACGCCCACTTCATGGGCCACCTCGTCGGCCCCTTTGAAGGCCGATCTTTGGGTGGCGACAGCTTCGCCGTCCGCCATGGTATGCTCGGCGGCTGCAGTGTTTGAAGCCCTCGCCGTAGCTTCCTCTTCTATTCGCCCCTCAATGAGGCCTTGGGGCGTCGACGCCCTCGCTCTCTCCCCAGCGGAGCTTTCAGACCCATCGCTCACCATGACGAGTTCGAACTCCCCCTTCCCTTGACAGGGGCTTTATCTGTACCATAGTTTGTAGACTGGCTTGCTCGGCCGTCCTTTCGGCCTTACGCCTCTTCCGCATAGCAAGGGGGGGGGGGGACTTCCTCTTCGGCATCCTCCTCTTCGGCCTCATCTTCGGCCGCTTGCTGCATGGTCTTTTTCAGCTTCCTCTTCTTCTTGGCCTGAGGCTGGCCTGCTGCTTCCCCTTCTTCGATCAGGGGTTGCACCGCCACCTTTGCGGCCTTCTTCTTCAGCAGAATCTTTTTGGGCCTCTCCTCGGGGACCCGCGGGCTAGTCACAAGGTGCCCCATGGCAAGGCTTGGCACCACGGTTGCGGTTGTTACCGCAGTAGGAATCCTCATCGCAGTAGGAACCCTGACAATGGTGGCAATGTCATCACCCTCGAACACCATGGGGCGGTGACAACAATCTTCTCCGCGTAGTCCTCCATAGCCTCCTGGTCTCGACTAACGGCTATCTCCTCGGCACCTGTAAGAAGAAGAAGAGAGATACTACAGTCAGAAATCAGTCACCCAACAAAATTACAAACAAGGCGTGTTCGGGTACTTACTCCATGGTCTGCTCAAACCATGCTTAACGAGCCCGAACTCCGTCAGATAGCCGTTTCCATTCCGCACGAAAGCCCGGTTCAAGATGTCTGAGGCTTTCGCCTCGTCTTGGATCAGGAAGGGATAAGCATCCTTCCTCGGTGTCTGGACTCTGGTCGGAAACCCGAACTCCGGCGCACCGTCGCGACGCCTGATGAAGAAGAGTCGGTGCACCCAACCCTTGTTGTTGGAGTGCTTCTTCAACAGAGTGATTTGCATCCTGTCTGCGCGATGCTTGGTGTAGTAGACGTTGGCCTCTGTTGGCGAGGCCGTGAGGCTAATCTGAGCCCGGAAGACCTCCGCCGAGCCACGAACTTGCCGAAGTCTGCAGACGATGCAGAAGATGTAGATTGTCCTCCACGAGTTGGGCATGAGCTGGATGGGCGCGATCCCCCATCTGTTCAGCAACGCCTTCGCCACTTCCGGCAACAGCAGCCGGAACCCTACTTCCATGTGGTCGACGGAGAGGGCGAAGCAGCCTAGTTTGTTCACTAGGTGTGACTCCTCCTACTTCACCATGACGATTTCGTAATCGTTGCTGATCCAAAATCATTCCCAGAGGCCTTCGTAGTGGCAGCACCGTGGCCCTCGAGCTCCCTCCGGCGACACGCCGCTCACTTCGGCGACCAGGATAGTTTTTCCCTTGGATGCCATCACCGGAAACAACAGAAACGGAAAATAGAGGAGACAGCGAGAGGACACGGAGAAGAAGATGATGAGAAGGCTTGGGGGGCAAACAAGCTTTTCGAATTAGGTTAAAGGTGCGGGCTCCCACCTTCACCCCTCCTCTTCCTTATAAGGAAAAGGAGGCACGAAATTTGAAGAGCCAGAGCGGCGCTTCCCCCGCTCTAGGTGAACGTTCGGGTGTACCGCGCGAAGCCCCGGGCTTAACACGTCGCCCTTTCATCATGAGATTTCCTCTGACCTCGAGGAGGAGCATCGAACGACATCACCCTACCGCCGTTCACACATCCGAAGTCAGCATCGCATTAAATGCAAGAAAGACGTTCGAGCAGACTTCTGCCCTCAAGCGCTGTGGTTCCCGAGCCAACTCAAGGGCGTGGGGGGCAAGTGTGGTGGCTAGTTTTAGCCACCTAAGCCCGCGAGGCCCATCATGGCCCATCTCATCCTACAGATGGGCACGGCCCTTCGGCAGGGCGACACGTGTCCTCGGGAGAAGGTTGAAGATCCCCGAGCACGATCTCTGCTTCTAAGCGCCCCCAGGATCCTAGGGGCAGTCTCCGGACGCCCCATATCCTGTTCTATCCATGCCCTATCTACCGAACAGGCCTTGCAGAAAGCATGCCCTAGACCCGCTGGCAGTAGCAGTGCCCTAGTACCAGGCACCGAGCAACCAGTTCGGCTGTCGAACAAGGGCAGTCACCGAGCGCCTGGTTCAGCCTACCGAACAGGCTACCTGCTCGGTATCCTCTGCCCAGGAGCCTCCAGGCAGCTCTCCGTCTCCTTGTGACGATTACAACGGCTGCATCGTGCGCGCCCCATGATCAAGTGGTGCATTAACTGCAGGCCCCCTCAACGGGCGCCTGGACGCGTACCTCCTCGCCAAGGGCACCAACCGGCCCGCCATTTCCGGAGACATTAGGGGACGTTCCGTCCCACCCCCTCTGCACCTTCGCCTATAAAAGGCCCAGGTAAACACCATGCCAAGGTACGCACCCTTGCGTACAGTACAACATACCACTGAAACCTTCCTTCCTCAAGCCTCTCTACAGTTTACTGACTTAAGCATTGAAGGGTTCTCCCCGGTTCTTCAACTGGCCCCCCCTGATCCCGTTCTGGTTTTGCAAGCCTTCATATGCTACCGTCAACCGTCGCCCCTCTTCTCAGTGGAGGCCCATTTGGTTCAGGCCCAAACAAGAACACACCACCACATCAAGAATATAATATTTGCGTCCATGGCAAAATATGAAGTGAAATATCGAACCACCCGCTATTTAGATATTAGCATGGGAAAATTAATTGGGGGTCCATCTCAGAGGGTGGTACTTTTTTCCTCATCCCTGTCAGAATACTGGAAGACGTAAAGTCGTTACTTTTCACTCGGTTTAATTTCCAGTCCCTACTTTTAAGACGTTACCATTTACGACCCTCGATTCATGAGTTTCGTCTCTTTTGCATCCGTCTCTTTTTCCCATTCCCGTCTTACCCTTCCGTCTTTTCGAATCCCACATCTGTCTGTCTATCCGCCTCCGCCATCCATAGAAGTTGGACTTACATAACATGTGTATCGCACTTACATAATGTGTGTATCGTACTTACATAACGTGTGTTTCGCACTTACAGCAACCATTGACATCACTTACACATTGTAGGTAAAGAACAATTATAGAAGATTTTAATCCATTCAAGATTGTGGGGTGGGTTGCTACAAGTTCTTTTGTTGTGACCTATTTGTTTACACCTTGAACAAATATATGCATTCTCTACTTCTTCTATTGAATGTATTCTCCTCTTTCTTGGTCTTCCTGGCAACCTTTTTGTTGTCGGTGGCTTGATAAGAACATCAGATGGTTGAGGCGGATCCGGCATGTCAAATGTTGGGATAGATTGTATGTTTGTTTCGTATGCAGCCCTGTACACTTCTGTGCTGTAAAATGCTAAAACATATTGAGAAACGGCCTCCTTGTTACTGCCAATTGCTGCGCATGCATGCTTGCAAAGAATCTTGACAAGTTGCCAGTTCCACAGAAGCATGTTTGTTGATGGAGGTCTACGGCGTACGTCTTCATACTTTCAATAACCTCAAATTTAATTCCATCTGAATGACAAATTGCTAAGCTTCTTCTTTCTTGAAGGTTTTTTTCGATGATTTTTTGTACTTTAGGACAGTATGGAGTATCCCACAAGGCTGCATCAATTTTCCTCTTTGTAGTCATTTCCATCATTTGAACTCTAATTTTGTCAACCATATGTAGTATTGGTTGACTTCATGCATCATGTATCTAATTGTTGAATGACTCTACCAAATTAGAGTATAACTTGCCAAACCTATGAGACAATGTAAAGGAAATTAGTTTAACATCATATATCTGTAACACATCTTCACTATATACTGTAACCACATTTAACACATTCTGTAATAGCTTATATCTGTAACTGTAAGATAATACTTACTGTAATAGCTTATATCTGTCACTATAAGACATGCCAACGCCTAACTGTAAGAACATAAATGGTGGAATGTAATAGAACATATCACTTGTGTAATTGAAGAGACGAACCTTTGTCCCGGGAAACGAGCATGGGACCAGTGGTCGACATCATTTCGGAGCACCCATTCTTTAGCATCAACAGAATTAAGCTCCATTGCGATCATTACGTCTTGGTACGCTTGTTCAGTGTTAGCATAGGCAATGCGCTGGAGGATTTTTCTAAGTAATTTCTTGAAAGGGGAGGCATATTTCCCTACACATTGGTCGTTGAAGTTCTTCATGATGTGTTGGAAATAGTAGCCGTGATGATCATTTGGAAATATGTCAGGAATCGCTTCCTTCAGACCTTTCCCCCTGTCTGATAGGAAGGTGATCCTTCTATCTGAGAGTAATGTCTTTTTCAGATTTTGTAGAAACCAGACCCAATTTTCATATGTTTCCAAATCTGCGATGGAGTATGCTACAGTGAATAGCTCATTGTTACCGTTTAAGGCACTTGCTGCAAGTATAACCCCTTGTACTCTATGTTGTTTGATATGAGTTCCATCCAAAACGAGCATAGGTCGACAACCAACTTCGAACCCATATGCAGATGCCTGGAAGCATATGAAAAAGCATTTGAAACGTTGTATCTCCGGGTCCACTTCTAGAGACAAAATCGATCCCGGGTTTGACTGTAATGCACGTTCACTGTACCAGTGCAACATATGATAGCTTGTTCTGAAATCTCCGTATAGAGAACTGTCAGCAACTTCTTTGCCCCACCATGCCTATTGATATGATGATACATGGTATGTTAGATGAATTTATACAGTGCTATTTACAGACTATTTACATATTGTTACAGTGCTTGTCCTTATACCTTACAGATTATACTGTTGTTGATACAGTGACCTACATAGATTGTTACAGTATACTTTGTAATGATTACAGTTGTTACAATACGGACCCTTATAGCATATGATTATAGTTGTTACTATACAAGCGTCAAAAACTTATAGTTATTGTTGTATGCATTACAGTAGAGGTCATAATGTGTTAGAATTAAAATCATGGCATACCTGATGATAAGGGATGGAGATACAGTAATCCCGACATATGTCTCTCATCATTTCACTTGCTCTATAAGTGGGTTTATCAACTAGTTTCCCCTTCACAGTATTTGCAACCCACTTGTTAGATGTCCTAGGATGTCGATCGCTCATAATGTCACACCCACAGCTGTGTATGTTATTTAGACTCTTGATTGCAAATTTTGGACCTTCACGAATGACAGAGGCATGAAGGCTCCATGGGAAAACATCTACATTGCACTATACAGTTAATCGTACAGAGTCGTTCTTCAAATATTTCCAATTAAATCCTCGTGTGATCGCGTAATTTTTCAATTCCATCTGCAATTGCTCTTTGCTTATGAAGACTTGTCCTACTGAATGTATTCTACCTAGACAATATTACATCAAGACTGGTACTTTACCTTCCGCTCCTTTCGTTCGGTTGTCGTACAATTCCAGACTACTTCTTGGTAAATGGGACAGTTCTGTGATTTCCAAAGAAGCGCCACGCGTGTTTGAAGTACTTCTATAAAAAATGTACATACATACGTACATGATGCATGGGATAACATGAAGGCTGTTGAAGAATACATGGGATAACATGAAGTTGAAGAATGCATGGGACTGACGCATGGGAGTATGTACTTGTCAAGTGGTGGCGGATCACCTGACTGACGACTAGCATGCGTACTGAGGCAACAAGAGTCCACCGCATGAATGTGTAGATTAATGAATGATGTTCCTTGACACTTGTGAAGATCAAACATAGCTTGGACATCCCCATCGTCATGCAGCACCTGTTTAACGTGGCCATCAATGGGAAGAAGATACTTCAGCATGTTCTCCTGCATGTTTATACCCAACCTTTCTGAAACCCTAGCATGTATGGATGCCAATTCCATGTCCCTCCCTATGAAAAGAACGAAACTTTGATCTCCAAATGCACATCTTGCAGGGAGCTATTCCATTACGTCGCAGAGGAAGGCGAATGAAAGACTTTTTTATCATAGAAATGTGGCGCGCAATGTCTATAAATAGCATGTGTGAGGAGATGAGATGTTGTGGGTCAATTTGGCGGGAGTGCGTATCATGCAAGCAGTATTGGCGGGAAATCGCCTAACGAATGGACGTGATAGCTTGGACATCCCATCGTCGGGAATACCGATTATGTTCAGCCGCACGATGTTCATCATTGCAGTGCACCGCCATTCCATCGGATCCACCGAACCCATCCCTGCATATATCGCAGCATTCTGGAACTCCATACATCTGCACCGCCATTCCTGCACTAGCCCTCTTCTCTGTTGTTGTTTTCCATTCTTTGAGTTACATCTGCAGCCGAAGCGATCTCTTCGTCCCCTCTAACGACCTACGAGCGCGGCAATTGGTCGCATTGTGGCGGAAGCGGAGTAAGAAGCGTTAATGGCGATGGAAGTGGATGAAACCGCCCTCCAAGTCATCTGAAGTAGTAATCTTTCTTCTTACCCTGTGTCCAGTCTTTGTTGACTAAATGTTTTTTTTTTAGTTTCGATCTTCTCTTTGCAGACAAGGATCAGAATCAATGTAATACGCGATGTTCGCTTTCATGGTACTGTAGCGTTATGCAAGACTTGCAGTTTAGGAGTGCGCATCTCAAGTTAATGAGAAATTCACCATTCCACACGTATGTCAAATGTGAAGTGCTGACCTACCCTATTTCCCTGATAGTCGATCTGATAACATGTTTCGAAGGAGAAGATCGTTTTAAGATTGACCCCTGCAGCTTGCCTTTTCGTCCTTCAGACCTGGCAATGGTTATGGGTATACCCAATCATGGTTCACCCATCAATCTAAAGGCGGATGGGACAAAAGCTAGTTTGCGTCGCATCCTAGGATCCAAACAAATGATGGACAGGCACAATGTCTTACGAAAGCTTACGGAGTACGTTCCACAAGAGGGTGAGCTAGCTGTTGAAATTTCGGTGAAGCTTTTGTTTGCGCTTCTATGTTCTTGTTTCTTCTTCCCCGTAAGTGGGAGGGCGGGGTTGCTGTCCATTCTGCCATATGTGGACGACCTCCATGAGATGAAGAGGGTCAATTAGGCTGCTGCCATCCACGAGTACCTGATATTGGCAGTGCAGCAGTGCCACGAGCATGTGAAGGCAGCTGTAACAGGAGCTTCGTCTCCCAAAACCATCTTCCTAACCGGCTGTGTTCCCGCTCTCGGTGTAAGTAGTCTTTTACATACAATATATTTATCTGTTACAGTACCCGAAGTAGTCTTTTACATACGATACACCACTCTGTTACAGTACGCGAAGTAGTCTTTTACATACGACATATCTATCTGTTATAGTACCCGAAGTAGTCTTTTACATACTATACACCGCTCTGTTATAGTACGCGAAGTATTCTTTTACATACGACATATGTATCTATTACAGTACTCGAAGTAGTCTTTTACATACCATACACCGCTCTATTACAATACGCGAAGTACTCTTTGACAGAGAAATGCTATGGTGCGGTACGGCACCGCCGTAGCATAGCACGAACCATTAGATTTCAATCCAACGGCGGAGCGCTACAGTACAATCGTGCTCAGTGTTCGGGGGCTCGGGTGTTCAGTATACTCATTGCTCGGTGCTCGGCCCTGCTCGGTGCTCGATCCTGCTCGGTGAATATTATAGCACCCTTGATTTTTAAAACCCGAATAAAAATAAAATTTCTATTTTAATTGATGACCAGTCTGTCCCCATGTAATTTTAATTAATTACATATATATATATATATATATTGATGATTAATAAAACCAAACAAAAGTTTATCAATTATATCTAATGAATATTTCATAAGTCTTAAGTACAGGAAAAATATCAAGGTCAAACAAGCCAATAAAGGTATGCATTACTTCTCTGAAGCCTTAATCTTTTCAACATGATATTTCTCTAAGTCCATATCGACTTCTATTGAAGGCCATAACGATTTCTTTATAAGCATATCGATTTCAATAGAATTATCATAACGATTTCCTTTCTGGCTGAAAAGTCATGTTGTTTCAAACAAATCGATGCCGTAACGATTCTATAAGTGATCGCAACGATTTCCTTATAAGACTGAAAAGTCATGTTATTTCAAACAAGTCGATGTCACAACGACTCTATAAGTTACCGTAACGATTTCTTTAGAGCCCGTAACGACTTGCTCGTCACAACGACTCTATAAGTTACCGTAACGATTTCTTTAGAGCTCGTAACGACTTGCCTGTCGCAACGACTCTATAAGTTGTCGCAACGATTTCTTTAGAGCCCGTAACGACTTGCTCGTCACAACGACTCTATAAGTTACCGTAACGATTTCTTTAGAAACTCGTAACGACTTGCCTGTCATAACGACTCTATAAGTTATCGCAACGATTTCTTTAGAAAGCGCAACGACTTGCTTGTTGTAACGATTTCATAAGTTACCGTAACGACTTCTTTAGAACTCGCAACGACTTGCTTATTGTAACGACTTCATAAGTTACCATAACGATTTCTTTAGAGTTCATAACGACTTGATAAGTATTCATAACGATTTCTTTAGAATTCACAACGACTTGCTTTGTATAATGATTTGTTAAGTATTTCACATCGATTTCTTCAGAAACACAACAATTTGCTTTGTGCAACGATTCATTAAGTGTTCATGATATATCTTCTGTCACATAACGATTTGCTATGACTCATAACGATTTCATAAGTCATATAGTCATCGATTTCATATCTTGATATCTTATTCATCTTAAAAGCGTTGACTAGTCAAAGTCCACGTAGACATCTCTCTGACGCTTTTGCATTTATGAGATCTGAACATATCTCTGCATGCATGCAGACCATATCGTGCCTACTCTGATTACGTCCTTTAGACTTAAGCTATTTTGCACTACTATTTTCATGTCTATTGCTACTGACGTTGACTGACATCAGAGACAGCTTAGCTGTCTGCTATTTGAGATTGACATTTGTGCAGACCTCTGAACTAGCTTCATGGTACAACGTTAAACAAATAGAAGCCAACGGATATTTTGAAGATCTATCTCTTTGCGTGCTCAAGTGATCAAAAGACTGTTGACTGGAAGCTTCCAAGACTCCAGATGTCATTCAGTCTAACGACTACTCAAAAGAGAGACAACGGACACTTCAACGTCTACATTTCAAATTGAAGATATAAATTCAAGTCAGAAGAACAGAAGAAAAATATGAGATCGCGCATTCAAGCATTCAAATTCTTCTGAAGAAAGTCCAGAGCCAAGAACCTTCATTCCACTTAGCTTTTGCTCTTTTGCTCTCCACTAGTTTGTGAAAATCTTGAGAGAGCCTGTATAGTTCTGAGAGTGTGCCTTGTTTAAATCTCTTTGCTCTCAGTTCTAGTTGCTTCAGATCCTTGCTTATCAAAAGCTTGATCTAGGGGCTTGAATTTCATTCACTCTCTTTGTGTTGTTCCCTTCGGGTGTGAAGGAAGACCTGGTGGTATCCAGGGTGTTGTTCCCTTCGGTTGTGAAGGAAGACCTGGTGTGGTATCCAGGGTGTTGTTCCCTTCGGTTGTGAAGGAAGACCTGGTGTGGTATCCAGGGTGTTGTTCCCTTCGGTTGTGAAGGAAGACCTGGTGTGGTATCCAGGGTGTTGTTCCCTTCGGGTGTGAAGGAAGACCAGCTGAGCTGGGTGTTGTAGCGTCCTTAGGGGGACTGTACCCTAGTTAGTGAAATCCTGAGTTGTTGCTCAGGGACTGGACGTAGGACTCCTAAGGAAAGGAGGTCCGAACCAGGATAAACCTTGTGTTGTGTGATTGTCTTCTTTGTGTGTTTGTTATTTAAACTAACTGTCACTAACCTACTTCGAAGAACGTTTGTGTGAATGTTTTTAGTTACAGGTATCTTCTAGATTAATTTTTAAAGACCCATTCACCCCCCCTCTGGGCTCGTCAACTGGGCAACAAGTGGTATCAGAGCGAGTCTCTTCGACAAAGAAAGGATCCAACGATCTGAAGAGTAAAGATCCATGGCAGCCCAAGGTAACTTTGAAGGTCAGTCTGTCAACCGACCCCCTCTCTTCGATGGTGAAGATTATCCTTACTGGAAGACCAGAATGGAATACTTTCTACAAGGGCACGACTATCAAATTTGGTCCATAGTAGAAGAAGGTGATCTGTTAGTCACAAATGAGAAAGCACAATGGACAGATGATGACAGGAAGAAGATTTCCCTGAATTGCAAAGCAAAGAGCATCCTATGCTGTGCTCTAAGTAAGAAGGAATTCAACAGAGTTTCAGCCTGCAAATCCTCAATGGAAATGTGGGAAAAGCTCAGGATTACTTATGAAGGCACAGACAAAGTAAAGGAAACAAGAATCGACATTCTTGTCACTCAATATGAAAGATTTCAGATGCAGTCAAGTGAGTCCATAACTCAAATGTTCAGCCGGTTCACTGACATCACAAATGGACTAGCTAGTCTGGGGAAAACCTATGAGATGGGAGACATGGTGAGGAAGATACTTAGATCCTTACCGTCCTCATGGACCCCAAAGGTCACAGCAATAGAAGAAGCTAATGACCTGAAGAGAATGTCTGTAGAAAAGCTCATTGGGTCCCTCATGGCCCATGAGATCAACATGGAAAGGCTAGGAGAGTCCTCTAGCAGAAAGAAGCACTCCAACGCCTTAAAAGCTGAAGAAGATTCACCAGAAGCAAGTTCAGCTGAAAGTGAAAGTGATGCAGACAGCGAAAATGAGGAAGCTATGCTATCTAGAAAATTACAGCGAATTTTGGCTAAGAAGAAGAAATTCCAATCTGGAAGAAGGCACTTCAAAAGGAACAAGGAATTCAAGAAGCCAGATGGAAAAGAAATAAAGAAAGGAGAACCCGTCTGCTATGAATGTAAGAAGCCAGGACACATTAAAACTGAGTGTCCAAAGTTAAAGAAGCCGGAGTTCAGGAAGAAGGACAGTTCCAAGAAGTTCAGAAAGTACAAGAAGAAGGCGATGGCAGCAGCATGGGAAAACAGTAGTGACTCAGACAGTGAGTCAAGTTCCTGCAGTGATGAAGAAAAGCCAACTTGGCCTTCATGGCAAATACTGAAGATAAGGTAACTTCTGACTCCTCTTTTGATTCATGCAATGATTCAGATTCCGATAGCTTAGAAGAGGCTTTCAACGAACTATATGAAAAATATAAAGAAGTAACCAAATTATTAAAAGTGAGCAAGAAAAACATAGTCTGCATAGAAAATACAAACTCAGATCTAAAATCAGAAAATGAACAATTAGAAAGTCAAATAACTGAACTTAAAAGAAGAAATGAACTGTTATGTGAAGACCTAAAAGCTAAGAATGAACAAATAACTAAATTAGAGAAACAAGTAAGTTCAGATGAACTGAAAACTGAAATCAAAACACTAACAGAAGAAAATATACAATTATCTAGCACATTAGAAAAATTCACTAATGGTAAAAACTCCCTCATATTAAAAGGTGCTAGAAGATCAGGTAAGAAGAAAAATGGATTAGGATATACACCCCCAGATAATGAAGAAACCATAATTTATCCTAAAACATATCCAACACCAAAATTTGTACCTGAACAAGATACAACATACAAAGCTGATTTCAGATATATAGAAAAAGTAACCAAATTATCCTGCTGTAGTCACTGTAACAAGTTAGGACACATCATAACGACATGCCCAACAAGACATAAGAAATGGATAATAAAAGGCAAAATAAATGATACTAACCCATCAGGACCCAAAAGAATTTGGGTACCTAAAACTTGATGTTTTTATTTCAGGACATCTCTCGAGCATCCAAATGGTATTTGGATAGCGGGTGCTCAAGACACATGTCAGGAAACCAGAAGTTATTCTCTCATCTCCAAGCTGAAGAAGGAACAGTTACTTATGGAGATAATGGGAAAGGAACCGTGATAGGCAGTGGCTCTGTGAATAACAAAGGAAAAACAGTCATAGAAGATGTGCTATTAGTCAAGGGATTGAAGCACAATCTCATTAGCATTAGCCAGCTGTGTGACAGAGGCCATCAGATCAAGTTTCAAGAGTCGAAGTGCAGCATACTGAAGGATGGAGCAGTCATCTTTGAAGCTAATAGAGAAAAGAATTTGTATGTGCTCTATCTTGAAGAACTCAAGGTTCAAAATGTTTGCCTGGCAGCAAATAAAGATAAATCTACAGAATTATGGCACAGACGACTTGGACATTGCAGCATAGATGGCATGAGAAAACTGCTGAAGAAGAATCTTGTGGAAGGTCTACCTAAGGTTAGTACAAAATTGGATGGTGTATGTAAACCTTGTGCTAAGGGAAAGCACACCAAAGGCTCCTTCAAGTCAAAGACGGTGGTGACCACCTCAAAACCCTTAGAGCTCCTTCATATGGATCTATTTGGGCCAATGAGGACTACCAGTCTTGGAGGAAAGAATTTTGGATTTGTCATAGTGGATGACTACTCAAGATTCACATGGGTATCATTCCTAGAGCATAAAGATGATACTTTTGAAAACTTTGTTAGTTTCAGCAAGAAGGTCCAGAAAGATCAAAAGTTCAGCATTGTGTCTATCCGATCAGATCATGGTGGTGAATTTCAAAATGAAAAGTTTGCTAGATTTTGTGATGATCAGGGAATTGAGCATAATTTCTCAGCACCAAGGACACCACAACAAAATGGTATTGCTGAGAGGAAGAACAGAACCCTATTGGATATGGCAAGAACTATGCTCTCAGAATATGATCTGCCAAGATATTTTTGGGCTGAAGCAGTCAACACAGCAAGCTACATTATCAACCGAGTAATGATCAGGCCAATCCTGAAAAAGACTGCATATGAACTATTCAAAGGGAAGAAGCCAAAGATCAGCCACTTCAGGACTTTTGGATGTCCTTGCTTCATTCACAACAATGGAAAAAGGGACATTGGTAAGTTGGATGCCAAATCAGATGAAGGCATCTTTATGGGGTACACCTCTAAACCCAAAGGCTATAGAGTATTTAACAAACGTACTTTATTGATTGAACAGTCTGTACATATTATTTTTGATGAAACTAACCCTTCCTTGAGAAAGGAAGTAGATAGTGACAATGATGATGCAGATGAACTGTCCAAGAAACTAAAAGATACATCAATTGAGGACAAGGATGATCCACCTCTGGAAGAATTGCAACAAGAAGAAGTTACTCATGAAAACCTTCCAAAGGAGTGGAGATACAAGAAAGATCACCCACTTGAGAATATTATTGGTGATCCATCCATAGGGGTAAGAACAAGAGGTAATGTTATTCCTTGTGATTACCTAGCTTTTGTTTCTCAAATAGAGCCTAGGACAGTCAATGAAGCTCTTTCTGATGAATCTTGGATAGTAGCCATGCAAGATGAATTAAATCAATTCAAGAGAAACCAAGTATGGTCACTTGTTCCTAGACCATCAGACCATCCAGTCATTGGCACCAAATGGGTGTTCAGAAATAAACTGGATGAAACTGGTGCAATCTTAAGAAACAAGGCCAGATTGGTAGCTCAAGGCTATTCTCAAGAGGAAGGCATAGATTTCGATGAAACCTATGCACCTGTAGCTAGACTTGAGGCCATTAGAATATTACTTGCATATGCATCTGCTTTGAACTTGACATTATTTCAAATGGATGTTAAATCCGCATTTTTAAATGGTTTTATAAAAGAGGAAGTTTATGTGGAACAACCTCCGGGTTTTGATGACACAGAATTTCCCAATCATGTTTTCAAACTTCATAAGGCATTATATGGTTTAAAACAGGCACCTAGAGCCTGGTATGAAAGGCTTAGCTCTTTTCTTTTAAACCATGGTTTCAGTAGAGGTCAAGTAGATAGTACCCTTTTCATAAAGTCAAAGGTCAAACACATTCTATTAGTCCAAATTTATGTAGATGATATTATCTTTGGGTCTACTGATGAATCCCTTTGCAAGTACTTTGAAAAGTTGATGCAGGGAGAATTTGAAATGAGCATGATGGGAGAACTTAATTACTTCCTTGGATTACAAATCAAACAAGGAAAGGAAGGAACTCACATCTGTCAAGCAAAGTACACAAAAGAACTCTTAAAGAAATTTGGATTCGAAAATACCAAGCCACTGTCAACACCGATGAGCACATCAACAAGGATGGACAGTGACAAAGATGGTAAGAAAGTAGATCAAAAGATCTACAGAGGTATGATTGGTTCACTACTTTATTTAACAGCTAGTAGACCAGATATACTATTTAGTGTATGCATGTGTGCTAGATATCAAGCTGATCCTAAAGAATCACATTTAATTTCGGTGAAAAGAATATTTAGATATTTAGCAAGATCTCATGACTTAGGTCTATGGTATCCAAAACATTGTGAAATTAACTTAGTAGGTTACTCTGATGCTGACTATGCTGGATGCAAATTAGATAGAAAAAGCACCAGTGGTGGTTGTCAATTTCTTGCAGGATGTTTAATATCTTGGTCTTCAAAGAAACAAAATTCAGTAGCACTATCCACTGCTGAAGCTGAGTACGTAGCTGCTGGAAATTGCTGTACACAACTCTTATGGATAAAGCAACAACTTGAAGATTTCGGATTAAACATCAAATCCATCCCACTGCTGTGTGACAACACCAGTGCCATTAATCTCACCAAGAATCCAGTTCAGCACTCAAGGACCAAACATATTGAGGTTAGATATCATTTTATTCGTGATCATGTTGCAAATGGAAATATTGAAATATCCTTTATTGATACAAATGGCCAATTAGCAGACATTTTCACAAAAGCCTTACCTGAAGAGAGATTCACATCTCTTAGAAGGGAATTAGGCATGTGCAATTTGTGATAAAAGTTTGCTTACAAATGGCACATTAAATTTCAGAATTAAGTAATTTTTTCCCTCCATGGCGTTAAGCAAAAGAAATTCAAATTATTCTTTGTAACCGCTCTCTCATTGAAGTCGGTTTGAATAGTCAACACCTTTTGTCGTTTTCCACCGCCTTTTGGCGCCTCACTTTCCACATCGCATTAATTTATTCATAAAATCAATGGCAGAACGATTCGTATCTCATCGTCTACCTTTTCCCCTTTTCATCCTGTCGCATGAGCCGATGCCCTAACAACTCATATCTCAACCCTCTGCAAATTTGAACCTTCCTCCTCCTTCCCGCAAAATTTCTTGAGGATTCCTTCTCTTCCCCTTCCGTTTCAACCCTCCAGAGACTTTCCCACCTGAATCCATGGCCGCACCAGTCATCGCCGGCAGTTTGGGTGGCTACAGCGCCGAGTTTCTCACTCCTGAGCAGCAGGAGAGGTTTACCTTTGTGAAGACGAAGCTCTGTGGAAATAAAGAAGTCGATGTTGCTAATCTGAGGAAAAATGGAATGAGCAGTGTGGTAGATTTGATCAATCAGATGCAGTGGACAGGAGTCTCCACCTTTTCAGAGGTCAGTTATCCGGACTTGGTAAAAGCTTTCTTCGTGTGTATGAGAACAGAGGAAGATGGGTCCCTAGTCTCTTCAGTAAAGGGAACCCTGATTAGAATAGACCCTGAGTTGCTGAAGATGTTGTTTGATGTGAAGACTTCCGGATTTAGTGGGGTTCACACCGTGGACGCCCAAGTGAAAGGTTTGGGAATTGTAGGGCCGGGCTTCAAGCTAAGGGATGGCAAGCTGGATATAAATCAACTAACTGCTTTCAACCGCCTCCTTCACTTTATTGTTTGTCAAATCTTAGTTCCCAGAAGTGCAACATTTTCATCTTGCACAAAGGCCGACTCAGACATGATGTATTGGGCCATTCAAAATAAGGAGATAAATATGGCCGCAGTGATGATGGAAAGAATGAAATTTGCCAGAGATCAGATTTGGGACACCAAGAGCAAGTTAAATGTGTCCCTGCCCTATGCCCACCTACTTACCAAGATCTTCAAACACTTCGGTGTTGATCTTTCTGGGGCAGTTGTAGAGAAAATGGGCCAAGCAATCAGGTCCAGGAACCTGAAGAAGAGTGGCTTCTCTGTGGAAAATGGTGTCTGGTTCAAGGCTTCAGTTGCTGAAGGCGAAGCCATCATTGACGACACCTCAGTTGTTCATCAAGAGATGGGATCAGCAGATATGACTCCAGAATTGCCAGTGGAGTCAGTTTCAGCTCCAGCAGTTGGAGCAGCAGAATCATCAGGCCCCTCTTTAGCAGAAGTTCAGTCTGAAATTGCAGTGGAAGAAGAAAGGATATCAGCACCAGCTTCAGAATTTCCAGAAGAATTAGCTGTAAATTTTGCAGAAAGGAGAATTGAGGATATTCTCCCAGAGGACATTTTTCCAGTTGAGGACCCACTACCCTCAACTGTCGTTGCATCTATTCTTTCAGACATTATTGATTCAATTCCTTTCACCTCTAGTGCTCCAGAAACCAGTGGCAGAGTTGCAGAAGAGCTGTGGCATCAGGCCACATTGATGAACCAATGGAAGATGTTCAAGTAGAGGTAGAGCACCCAGCTGCTCAAGGTGACTCTGTGATGGAAGATGCTCCCATTCAGGGGGAGCAAGTATCAAATGAAGAAGATGCTCCTATTGAGGGGGAGCTATCAAAAGAAGGTTCAGCAGAAACAACTCCAGTTGTTGATGGTCAGGAGGAAAGGCATAGAGATTCTCAAAATTTGGATGACAGAGAAGGAGAGATTGCAAGCTCTTCGAGCTCAGATGATGATCAACCTCCTCCAGCAAAAGAAGGCAAGAAGAAAGGAAAAGAAGTTGCCTCTGAAGTTCCTCTCCTGGCTGATACACCTTTTGAGAGGCAGGTCAAGCAGAAAATTGTCATAAATTTGAAACCAGTGATTGAAAGGTTGAATGTGCAAGGTGAGCTATTATGTACTCTCCAGTCAGATGTAAATTCTATATTTCTAAGCCAAGCTTCAGCCAACAAAGAATTGGGACAAATCAGAAATGCTATGAAATGGTTTAATAAGGAGATGAGCAGCATGAAAGGCATGCTCTCGGATATTATCAAGGCAGTTGGAGTTCAAGCTCCTCCTCCTCCAGAAGCAGCAGCAGCACCAGAAGCAGCAGCAGCACCAAAAGAGGTAGGGCCAACAGGGCCAGCTGATCAGGTTGAAGGGCCAACAGGGCCATCTGAGCAAGGGTCAGGGCCATCAGGGCCATTGGAGAGTGAGTCTGTGCAGATAGAGGCAGAAGAGTTCTTGGCACCCAAGCCCCCAGCTCCCTCTTCTCCCTCTCACACACCTATTCCTCCAACTCCACCCTCAGCTCCTACAGCACCTCCTGCTCCTCAAACATTCAAGAAGCCTCAATCTAGACCAATTTCTTCTCCTACACCATTTCAGTCCACCTCATCTCCTGCCTCCTCTACTTCCATTCCTTCTCCTTCTCCTATACATGAGGCCCCTCCAGCATCCTCAGCTGGAGCATCCTCCTCCTCCTCTGGTCCCTCCCTTGGACCAATTGATGACCTTCCTACTACTTCCCACTCTTTTCTTCATCCTACTCCTCCACCCTCTTTCATCACTATCATACCTGAAAGAGCCCAACTTAACTCTCCCTTTATGGAACAAATAAAGGATGAGTTTGAGGAAGGGATCCTCAGGTCTGTGTTGAAGGTTGGGGAACATGTTCATAGGGCAGACCCTTCTAGTCCTGCCCCCAAGAAGAGGAAGCTTACTTCTACTTCCTCCCTCTCCTCTGAACCCAAATACCCACCTTTGTGGTTTTCTCTCACAGTGGACAACAAACATCCCTCACTGTACAGAGAATATCTCTCAAAGGTTGTTTTTGCAACCATCATTAACCTTCCATTTCTTGATCTCACAGATCATTTGCACACCATTCTACCCTACACTTCTCTTTCCAAATCCGAAAAATCCAAAATCTTCTCTCTTGCCCACTCCAAATCTGAAGAGCAGTGGGGCAAAGGTCACAAGGATCTCCTAAAGAAATTCATTCTTGCCAAATCTGCTAGATTCCCTCCAAGGGACCACTCCCTGACCCTATCAGAGTGGTTCAGGATCTATCATAGGGAACTTTGGGCACCCTATATTCAAAAGGAAATCAAAATGATCAGGCACCTCATGCTATTCAACAACTACAGATATATTCATAGACTTCCAGAGGTTCAGCTCAGTCAGTTCAAAAGGGCCATTTCAGCTCTGACTCCGGATATCTCTCAAACTTCAGATGTTCAGGTAGATTTTGCTACCCTCCAAGTACCTGAAGAGATAGCCCTTCCTCAAATTCACTTTCTAGTTATGGAGTCCTCTGTAGGATCCATCATCTTTGAACGTTTTGCCAGAGTAATGGGCAGAATTAAAGTACAGAAAGGCTGCCTGGTTGCTTTTTCTAGATTCCTGTTTAGGGAATATCACCAGGGGCATGTAAGTGCTGAAGTTCTAGCCCCTATTCTGTCTGAATGTGAAAGGCTGACATCTTCTGAATGGTCCAAGTTCTACCCCCTGTCAGCTCAGCAACTATTTGAAATCAATGAAGTTCAGGCCAGAGAAGGCAAACCAGCCATTTCTCCAGCTACTTTCCTAGATATGAACTCCATTCATCTTGTTGATGACCCCTTCAAGGTCTGGGAGGAAAGATACAAAGTGTATGTGGCTATGCACAAAGCTCTCAGAGATAACCACAACCATTATCCTGTCACCATGGACCAATTCCTCACCTGTGCCAGCTTTGGGACTCGTCGATTTCTCAAGATGAACATGGACAAGAATGCATATGCTGACCTTCTCTATCAGCACCTAGATCTTCATCTCAAAAGGATGGCTTCCACCATGGGACCCTCCTACTCTGTATCCTTTGGAGTCTTCAAAACTCTTTTTGAAGAGCAGGAAGCACAGGCATGGGAAACCATCTCCCATTTTGCCTCTCTTCTATCTCCTGCCTTCTATTTACCAGTACCTCCACAAAGTTAATGAAATGACCTTCCTGTTCTCTTTCTCTCTTCTTTCTTTGTCGAAGATTGTCTTTTAGCTAAATGACAAAAAGGGGGAGAAAATTAGCATGTCTGGAACATCTATAACATCTATATGCATTTTCTTTCATCCATACTTATTGTTCAGTTTTGTCATCACCAAAAAGGGGGAGATTGATGACCAGTCTGTCCCCATGTAATTTTAATTAATTACATATATATATATATATTTTGATGATTAACAAAACCAAACAAACATTTATCAATTATATCTAATGATTATTTCATAAGTCTTAAGTACAGGAAAAATATCAAGGTCAAACAAGCCAATAAATGTATGCATTACTTCTCTGAAGCCTTAATCTTTTCAACATGATATTTCTCTAAGTCCATATCGACTTCTATTGAAGGCCATAACGATTTCTTTATAAGCATATCGATTTCAATAGAATTATCATAACGATTTCCTTTCTGGCTGAAAAGTCATGTTGTTTCAAACAAATCGATGTCGTAACGATTCTATAAGTGATCGCAACGATTTCCTTATAAGACTGAAAAGTCATGTTATTTCAAACAAGTCGATGTCACAACGACTCTATAAGTTACCGTAACGATTTCTTTAGAGCCCGTAACGACTTGCTCGTCACAACGACTCTATAAGTTACCGTAACGATTTCTTTAGAGCCCGTAACGACTTGCTCGTCACAACGACTCTATAAGTTACCGTAACGATTTCTTTAGAGCTCGTAACGACTTGCCTGTCGCAACGACTCTATAAGTTGTCGCAACGATTTCTTTAGAGCCCGTAATGACTTGCTCGTCACAACAACTCTATAAGTTACCGTAACGATTTCTTTAGAAACTCGTAACGACTTGCCTGTCATAACGACTTTATAAGTTATCGCAATGATTTCTTTAGAAAGCGCAACGACTTGCTTGTTGTAACGATTTCATAAGTTACCGTAATGACTTCTTTAGAACTCGCAACGACTTGCTTATTGTAACGACTTCATAAGTTACCATAACTATTTCTTTAGAGTTCATAACGACCTGATAAGTATTCATAACGATTTCTTTAGAATTCACAACGACTTGCTTTGTATAATGATTTGTTAAGTATTTCACATTGATTTCTTCAGAAACTCAACAATTTGCTTTGTGCAACGATTCATTAAGTGTTCATGATATATCTTCTGTCACATAACGATTTGCTATGACTCATAACGATTTCATAAGTCATATAGTCATCGATTTCATATCTTGATATCTTATTCATCTTAAAAGCGTTGACTAGTCAAAGTCCACGTAGACATCTCTCTGACGCTTTTGCATTTATGAGATCTGAACATATCTCTGCATGCATGCAGACCATATCGTGCCTACTCTGATTACGTCCTTTAGACTTAAGCTATTTTGCACTACTATTTTCATGTCTATTGCTACTGACGTTGACTGACATCAGAGACAGCTTAGTTGTCTGCTATGTGAGATTGACATTTGTGCAGACCTCTGAACTAGCTTCATGGTACAACGTTAAACAAATAGAAGCCAACGGATATTTTTGAAGATCTATCTCTTTGCGTGCTCAAGTGATCAAAAGACTGTTGACTGGAAGCTTCCAAGACTCCAGATGTCATTCAGTCTAATGACTACTCAAAAGAGAGACAACGGACACTCCAACGTCTACATTTCAAATTGAAGATATAAATTCAAGTCAGAAGAACAGAAGAAAAATATATGAGATCGTGCATTCAAGCATTCAAATTCTTCTGAAGAAAGTCCAGAGCCAAGAACCTTCATTCCACTTAGCTTTTGCTCTTTTGCTCTCCACTAGTTTGTGAAAATCTTGAGAGAGCCTATATAGTTCTGGGAGTGTGCCTTGTTTAAATCTCTTTGCTCTCAGTTCTAGTTGCTTCAGATCCTTGCTTATCAAAAGCTTGATCTAGGGGCTTGAATTTCATTCACTCTCTTTGTGTTGTTCCCTTCGGGTGTGAAGGAAGACCTGGTGGTATCCAGGGTGTTGTTCCCTTCGGTTGTGAAGGAAGACCTGGTGTGGTATCCAGGGTGTTGTTCCCTTCGGTTGTGAAGGAAGACCTGGTGTGGTATCCAGGGTGTTGTTCCCTTCGGGTGTGAAGGAAGACCAGCTGAGCTGGGTGTTGTAGCGTCCTTAGGGGGACTGTACCCTAGTTAGTGAAATCCTGAGTTGTTGCTCAGGGACTGGACGTAGGACTCCTAAGGAAAGGAGGTCCGAACCAGGATAAACCTTGTGTTGTGTGATTGTCTTCTTTGTGTGTTTGTTATTTAAACTAACTGTCACTAACCTACTTCGAAGAACGTTTGTGTGAATGTTTTTAGTTACAGGTATCTTCTAGATTAATTTTTAAAGACCCATTCACCCCCCCTCTGGGCTCGTCAACTGGGCAACATGAGGAAAATAGAATTAATTGGAATAAAGGGGAAATAAATGGAAACAAAGGGAATTAAAGCAATAATCCATTAAGCTAAATTAGTAGGGTTAAAAATGGTCCAAACCAAATAGATTGGGCCCAATAGGATGAAGCCATCTTGGGAGGAGATGTAATTAAGTGAAATTCGTATCTAATTAATTAGTAAATAGTAAAAGGCTAAGATAAACACTAAATAAATCATGTTTATCCAAAATAAGAGTCCTAGCCTTGCTATAACTCATTACCCACGAAATTAATCTCTTCCCCATCCAAAGAAAGAGATAATTGCTAGAAAGGAAGGTGATAAATGTGGAAATTCGGAATTAATAGAAAGGAGGAGTTTTAGAAGGGGTAAAACTCTACTAGCAACCCATACACCACCCAAGTTCATCTCTACTAGGGCTACCAATGGACCTCCGATTTCCGCTTATCCGACCCGTTTTCGCATGTTTTATAGGATGCGGAACTCCGAAAAGAACTTTCCGATAGTTTAGCGGAAGCGGAAATGGATATCCGAATTCTTATAGGATGCGGAAGCGGAAACACCCAATTCCGCATCCGCTTTTCCGTTTCCGTTTCCGATAACTTTTAATATATATTATATAATATTGTTATAATAAAATCTCATCAAACTCGAAGCTTTGGCTCTTAAATTTTTTACTCATTGTCTCTCACCTCCCATCTATATGTAAATGTCATCTATTATTGTCCCAATTATTGGTTAGTGGTCACTTTCTCATATCATCATATATGATAGCTTTTTTCTCTAATAATATTTATATGGGAAAATTAATTGGGGGTCCTTATCAGAGGGTGTTACTTTTTTCCTCGTCCCTGTCAGAATGCTGGAAGACGTAGAGTCCGTACTTTTTCAACTAGTTTAATTTAGAGTCTCTACTTTTGAGACGTCACCATTTACGACCCTCGATTCACGAGTTCCGTCTCTTTTACATCTATCTCTTTTTCCCATTCCCATCTTACCCTTTCGTCCTTTCAAATGCGTATATTTGTTCAAGGTGCAAACAAATAGGTCACAACAAAAGAACTTGTAGCAACCCGCCCCACAATCTTAAATGAATTAAAATCTTCTATAATTATTCTTTACCTACAATGTGTAAGTGATGTCAATGGTTGCTGTAAGTGCGAAAACACACATTATGTAAGTGCGATACACGTTATGTAAGTCCAACTTCCATAGATGGCGGAGGCAGATAGAAAGGCGGACATGTCATGACTGCATTGCATTCGAAAGGACGGAAAGGTAAGACGGGAATGGAAAAAAGAGATGGATGCAAAAGAGATGGAACTTGTGAATCGAGGGTCGTAAATTGTGACGTCTCAAAAGTAGGGACTCCAAATTAAACCAAGCAAAAAATTAAGGACTCTACGTCTTCCAGTATTCGGATAGGCACGAGGAAAAAAGTAACACCCTCTGACAAGTACCCCCAATTAGTTTTCCCTATTTATATCTACATATATTGATTTATCATACTAATTTATCATACTAATTTGATCTTGTTAACTTCATAGTAGGGTCATTATAATGTACATGATGGAGAAGATATGGTAGAAAAGATTATTATTTACATAAATTTAATAATTAATGTACTTGTAAATTTATTAATAAATTCTAATTGTATAGATGTTATTACATCCGAAGTTTCCGTTTTGTTTCCGTTTTGTTTCCGTTTCCGTTTCCGATTTTCCGATAGAAAGCGGAAATGGATGCGGAAGCGGAAACACCCTTTTCCGTTTCCGATTCCGACTCCGAAATTTCTTATAGGAAGCGGAAGCGGAAACACCCATTTCCGATTCCGACTCTGACCCGTTGGCAGCCCTAATCTCTACCACCCATAGTTCATGGCAGGAGTCCTAGGAGACGAGGGGAAGACTGGAGAACGAAGGAGCAAGGAGGAGGAGGCTTAAACAAGGAGGATTTTCTGATTTTCGTCATCAAACTAGAGCTTTCTTACTCCACGAAAAAGGTAGGGAATCTCTCAAGCAAAAATCGTGTAAAAATTATCCTAGGTAGCCTTCATGTAACTCTTCAAAATCCCTATGGTTTCGTTACATTTGCTCATCCATTTGGGCGAATTTATTGCTTGAATCCCTACTATTACCATGAACCTGAAATCTCATGTTTTCTCTAATCCCCCGCACTTACTTGTTCCCATGCTATGAGAAAATTCTCATTGATACTACAGTGCATTAGCTTTCAAACGCCCCTAGTTTCATTCTATTTCAATCTCCCATGAGAGAGAATTAATTCTTTGAATTCCTATCAGATCCATGCACCCGACCCTTCTTGTTGGTTTGTGAACCTCGTTCATGCTTAACTTCATACCATGATAAAATTATCATAAATACTACATCTTGTTAGCTTTTGAACGCCCCTAGTTTCAGAATTTTTCATCATGTATCCATCATTAATTAATTCATTGAACCCTGACTATGCATGTTTAGGTCACTGAAAAGTAACCCGATCAATGCATTTTAAACCTTGTCCATTTTGAAATTAATCATGCATGTTGATAGATATACATGTCTACTTTTGTTTAAAACTAGTTTCGTGATTTGTGGATCACAGTACTATTTTATATGGAATTTAGAACATCCATGTATCATAGAGGACTCGCCCTGGGAAAAAGGGAAAAAGGGAAAACCCACCTGTTATCGCGACGGCACGATCTGCCGCGATATCAGTGGGGTCGCGCCAGCCATTGACGTCGCGTCAAGAATGCGGCGGCATAAGCCGTCGCGATTCACTCCGGACTGGGCCAGACCGGCTAGGCCCCGTGTCGCGCCCGACTGCCCCGTCGCAACTTGAATCACGATGGGTAAGTCTGCCGCGTTTTCATGAATCCGACCAGAATGGAAAATTGTGCATATGCCCTGTTGTTTAAGCTATATACCCCTTAATTAGCCATGATTAACTCATGTTATAGTTAATTCGACTTGGTACGTTAATAAATGGCATTAACAATACAAATTTAATTATTTAAAATGACATTTGCACGACTTGTCATATCCTCAAGATTTCTTTACACTTACACACACACAACATTATTAAATGCCATTTGACCTTGATAAATCATGCAATAATGTATTCGGTAAATTAGAAAATTAAATGACTAAATTACCCTATTTTTATTAAATACAATTGTTTTCATTTTATACGAGTATTTTAAATACCGTTATCGTTTTCCCTCGGCTTCGAGCACTCGAGGCACGACGGACCCGTTTTCTACACACTTTCTCTTGACTTGGACCACCTCTCCACCGGGAATACTCTCGACTGGACCAGGGACTCCTTGTCAAGACCTTCGTAAGTCTTTTTGGCTTTGGTGCACGTCCTTAGTCAACGAGCTGGTTGTACCCCAAAACCCGTTACATCTTAGGGATCAGTACAATTCATGCCTTAGTGTTTTTCCTTCTCGTCTCGGGATCACTCCGAACCATTTGGCCGTGTTCACGACACGACTAAGTGGGTGGTTGTGACTTCTACCAGACTGCCGGCACCCGACTTGGTGTTGTGCAACCGTTACTATCGGAGTTTCACGTTGTTTCACGGAATTGTCTCTATCTCATCTAATGTCCATATCCTCTTATCTGTTCACATTCTCTCTACACTCTCATCTATCTCGTCTGGTACTCTCTTATCTCTTCTTGGTACTCTATTGGCCATTCGTGTGATTGTCTAAGATAAAGAAATGACTAATGCCAGTGCAATAGGGCCCGATCAGGTCCTCGGAGGAGCGCCTGAAAAGTGCCAGTGCCCATGGGAGTTAAAATGATCAAGGATGTGTTACGGCATGCATCTAGTGTCAGTTTACTATCTAGATTAATCTATGACAATCAAAGTACTATCTCTACAAGTGCAAGCGTGATTGTTACTAGTGCACCGTTGTGCAATTTACATGTTATAACGTTACATGGCCATTATATTGTCGTTCTCGTTGTACTATTTTCCCTGTGTCAGTTGCAATTGTTCTCTCGTTATCGTGACATGCTCTACATGACTTTACTCTCTGGTTAACCTACCTTTAAAACATTAACTATTTAAAGCATGCTTGTGTTCATGAGATATTAAGTCCTACTGGGCGTTATTCGCTCATCTTGCGTATTTATTAATGTGTTTCAGGTGAGTCGGATCATGACCACACTCACGAGGATGGGACTGATGAGGAGACTCAAGAGTGACCATTCAGCAACCAGTGCTATCCAGTAGTAGTATGTTAGTGTAGTTATGAGTTAGTGAGTCAGTTAGTCGTTATGTAATAGTTTGATTTTGAATAAAGTACTCTGGGACCTAGTTTTGGCTCTGATATGTTGATGTATTAGTCAGTTTATGAAGATGATGAGTTATTAGTGAATGTAATGGTGATTGTTAGATTATTAATGAGATATGAGGTTGTTTGGTATTATTTCCATTTGTGTAATGGTTTGTTATTTATTTCTCGCTCTGTACTATTTAATAACTATAATCCCGCTCCGATATTCCGCATCGAGGCATTACAAATATAGACAGACCATTTTAATGCAATGGTCTTGACTGATGATACGACAGGGATGTACCTAAAGACCCCGTCGTATCATAGCATTACTCCTCTCTTACATACGATACATCTACATGTTACAGTATGTGAAGTACTCTTTTACATACGATATATCTATCTGTTACAGTACCCGATATATATATTTGATATGATATATCTATCTGTTAATGATGTAGGTATGGTTTTTGACACACCAGTTAAAATTGAAACCAGAGCATCCCGAAAGAGATCCCCCATTTTTTTGTTGGGATTGCCGGGGTAAGGGATAGTCCTTATCCGACCAACTACGGGGATTGCGACGCTCTAATGTAAGTGTGACTTACCTCTAGACCTATGTTATCTTCATATATGATATCTTCCTATGACTTTACTTCAGGTATATTTGGAGGTTAATGTGAGGGATGACCGACCTAAGGTCTCGCGACGATTGACTGCATCCACGTCCACCACTTTCGGAACCCCTCTATCAGATAAGCATGTTGTTGGCATTCTTCAAGAGCTTTTAAGAGTGTCCAAACAATAGAGGGAGGTCATGGAGTTGCAGAGCGACCTCTTACAGCAGCAGAACAATATCCTCCAATCAATGGACCAAAGGCTACAAAGACTGGAGGAACAATTTGAGCATCAGCCTCAATGGCAACATCCACCTGCGGAGCCACAATTTGCAGTCTTAGTCCTACCGCCACTGGAGCTCCCTACAGCTTCAGTACCATCACACGGCGTAGCAAAGACGAGTACCCGACGCCAAGGTAATGTTTTACAGTATATGTTTTATACATTTACAATATCATTCATAGTTATTAATAGTATTTGATATATTCTGTTACAGTATATGTTTTATACATTTACAGTATCATTCATAGACATTTACAATATTTCATATATTCAGTTACAGTATATGTTTTATACATTTACAGTATCATTCATAGACATTTACAATATTTCATATATTTAGTTACAAGAAGGAGAACCCCCTTGACAAGGTCGTGACGATCAATGTCAGAGTGGCAGACGTCGAAGCCAAAGGAATAGAGGAAGAGGGGCGAAAGGAGGAGGCCGATGAGAATAAGAGAAAGGAGGAGGTGAAGAAGAGGAAGGAAGAGGAGGAGGCTGAGAAGAAGAGGAAGCAGGAGGAGGAGGAGCAGAAGTGGAAGGAGGCGGAGGAGGCGGAGAAGAAGAGGAAGGAGGAGGAGGGGGAGCAGAAGCGGAAGGAGGCGGAGGAGGTGGAGAAGAAGAGGAAGGAGGAGGGGGAGGAGCATAAGCGGAAGGAGGCAGAGAAGGTGGAGAAGAAGAGGAAGGAGGAGGAGGAGTTGCAGAAGTGAAAGGAGGCGGAGGAGGCAGAGAAGAAGAGGAAGGAGGAGGAGGAGCACAAGAGGAAGTAAGCGGAGGAGGAGAAAAAGAAGGAGGAGGAGGAGGAAGATGAGAAGAGGAAGGAGGTAGAGAAGAAGAGGAAGGAGGCGGAGAAGAGGATGAAGGAGGAGGAGGAGCACAAGAGGAAGGAGGTGGAGGAGGAGCAGAAGAGAAAGAGGGAGGAGGAAGAGGAGGAGAAGAGGAAGGAGGAGGAGGAAGAGAAGAAGAGGAAGGAGGCGGAGGAGGCGGAGAAGAAGAGGAAGAGGCGTCATATTTTCCTATCCTCATTGTCCAGACGAGTTACAGCTGGGACGAGAAAAAGGCGACAACCGAAGATATATACGGTATGGTTTCCCCTTAACAGTAGAAGATACATAACTTTAACGTTCTGTTATAGTAACCTTAATGTTACATAACAGTAATATTAAGACCCCGTCATAGTAACATTAAAGTCCTCTTACAGAAAATTCTTTCATTACTTACTCCATCGCAGCCAGAGGATTATCGGTCCTACAAAGCTCCAAACGTCAATGTGTCCACTTCCGAACCGATCTTTCTTAGCTCTCAAGAGAGTACAGACACACTTCCAATGAACAAGAAAGAGGGGAGACAAGATTACGTCACCCGGGAAGTATTAGGAGTGGACGAAAAGTCTTGGATTGAACGATTTCTGAATGAGTGCATCATTAATGAGTACGTGTTACAGTACATGTATTTCCTTTTTACAGTTCAGAGTTTTTCTGTTACATTATATTAGTTCGTCTATTACTTATGACATATTCATTCTTACAGAAGATGTACACCTTTCTTACATGCAGTGATTTGATGTTCGGCGGCACTCTAGATGGATACAATAATTTCCTCGCATTTAAGGACATTCGAGATCTATTGTTCGGGGGGCAGAGCGAATCGGTCATAATTGACTGTTACGTCAACACTTGCTTGTTTCTCCCCCGTCAAGAGAACCCGAACATTTTTAAGACTTTTGGATATCTGGGAGCCACTTTAAAGGGTTACGTCCAATCATGCAAAGATGATAAGAGCAAACAACAACATCTTGATTACTCTTTCAAAATATTGGACCGCACCCCAACTGAATTAGACCTCCTCTTCTCCCCCATGAACGTTGGAACGAACCATTGGGCTCTTTTGGTCATCAATATTAAAGAAAAAGAGTTCCACATGTATGATTCATTAAGAAATAAAGATCATTCTCACATTCCACAATCCGTAAGTGCCAAGTGGTACATACAAGGTTTACATTTGTTACAGAGCATGCACACTTATGTTACATATGTTACAGTAAATGTACATCAAGTAATTGGAACTCTTTTGTTAATTCTTTCATGCAGGTGGAGGAACTGAGAAGATACATGAAGGGCAAGCACATAGATTTAGCAAATTTGTCGCTACGCTACCCCGACCCACACTACAGAGAAAGCGGCTTTACCGTCGGAATATCCGTCGGTAACACCGACAGATTATATCCATCGAAAATATCCGTCGATAATTTATTCTTACCGATGGATATTCCGACGGAAATATTTCTGTTAGAAGTCCGTCGATAATCCCACAATTTCCCCCCATCCCCGTGAAACTCTCTCTCCCTCTCTCTCTCTCTCTCTCTCTCTCTCTCTCATCTCTCTCTCTCTCTCTCTCTCTCTCTCTCTCTCTCCTCTCTCCCTCTCTCTCTCTCCTCCTCTCTCTCTCTCTCTCTCCTCTCCCCCCCCCCCTGCCACCTGCAGCGCCAACGCCGCCAGCCCCAGCTTCCCACTACCGCTACCCGCACCGCCGTCGGCACCCCGGCCTGCCGCCGCACCAACTTCCCACCACCGCTACCCGTGTCGCCGGCCGTCACTACCCCGGCCCACACACTACCCCGCTCGCCGCGACCTTGCGCCGCCGCCTCCGTCGGAGCCCATCAGGTATGTACTCCTCTCCCCTTCCCATCCCGGCGAACCGCACCCCCTCCCCATCCTGGCGGCCCCCTTCCCCCTCTTGGCAGCCCACCTGGCCCCCACCCCCTCCCAACCCCCACTCGGCCCCCCTCCCCCAATGCGGCCCTCAGTCCCCCTCCCGTCCCAGGGCCCCCCCTCCCCCTCCATTCCCCTCCCCCTCCCCGTCCCAGCCCCCCTCCCCTGTCATGCCCGCCTCCCCCTCATGGCAGCCCACCCCGCCCCCACCCCCTCCCAACCCCCCACCCGGCCCCCCTCCCCCCCTGCGGCCCCCACTCCCCCTCCTGTCCCAGCCCACCCCCCTCCCCCTCTCCCTCAACCTCTTTTAGACAAATTTTTTTTTCTAGATAACCGTAATTTCATGGTTTTTGTTTTGTTCATGTGTCTATAGTAGCTGTAGAGTTCATGATGATGGATTCTGGTTGCTGGTGGGTGGTAGAGATAATTGCAAAATTTTCTAATGGACAACAACATTCTTGGGATGTCAAAAATGACACAGTAACAGAGGATTTACAATGTCTAAAAATTTAAAAGTTCCTCCTTTATAGCTCAAGGTTAAAAATATTAGATTCTTTAAAGTTACAGTCATTAAATAATGATATTTTATAAAACAACTAAAAATATGAAATCTAACCGCTTCATATATTAAATATCAGATACTGCTCAAAGAGATAAGTGGTGACTGCAGGTGTGTAGGTGAAGGCCAGCACTATAGGCAACTCTAATTCCAACATAGAAGAGGCCATACTCAAAGAGATAAATAGTGACTGCAAGTATATTAGTTTGACAAGGATATAGCATATTCATAGGACCTCCTTTTGGACCTAGCGCTACTGACCTTTTTAATTAATGTCAGTCTAGGGTAGAGTCTTGCAGGTGATTACCTTAAGATAATCCATGTTTTCATGATTCATTAGAATATGTGGATGTTAATTTATGTTTAGAAATCATGTTTATGGAAGTAAGCATGATTTGTGTCGATGAGCAATGTATAGTTAGTTGGTTTCTTATGGTGTGGCCATGAATAACTTAAGTTTCGAGCTCTCAATTTCATAAAGCAACAGTCTAGGGGGTGACTTTTTGATAAGGTGACATCCCAACCCGTCAAATTATGATTGAGATGACGACAAGACAATATGTCATGCTCTACTTCCTAGTTGCACTAGTTGATAGCAAGTTTGGTTGCTCTTTCGATCGATTACACCACGTTGGGTGTACATATTTTCCCTGTAGTTTTAGTTGGTATGTTGACTGTGCTCAGAGTCTAGATCTAAGATGTGCACCACTAGCTTGTGTGACCTCTATAGCACCCACGGGTGTGAGAGATTTGGACTTTAAATGTCTCATTTTGATCTAATTGCAATCTAATCAAATGTCTGTTCATTAGTCTGAGTACAGATCAGAGGAATTAGACCTAGAATAATGGGAAAATCCACTTGTTAGATCTCAGACTGTGGAGACTCACGAGTCTATAACTAATTTTTGGCTTGTCTCAGAGATTTTCCCTAGGCTGATCCAGTCTGGATTGGGATTGGATTGGCCGATCTAGTTGATCTACCAGAAATCCCAAATAGGGATCTGATCGGCGTGCCGTTCACTCTAACACGACCGGGTGGGTTCAATTGACGTATGCGAACTGATGGAATCCGATTTGGATTCCCGGATTGGGTTGGACGTTGAAACGACGGATCTAAAAAAATCCAAGTCTAAAGGGTCAAAATACACAACCCGGGGGTCCAAAATCCCAAATAGGGATCTGATTGGCGTGCTGTTCACTCCGACACGACCGGGTGGGTTCAATTGACGTGTGCGAACTGACGGAATCCGATTTGGATTCCCGGATTGGGTTGGGTGTTGAAATGACGGATATAAAAAAAACTCATCTAAAGGGTCAAAACACACAACCCGGGGGTCCAAAAACCCAAATAGGGATCCGATCGGCGTGTCGTTTGCTTCGACACGACCGGGTGGGTTCAATTGACGTGTGCGAACTGACGGAATCCGATTTGGATTCCCGAATTGGGTTGGGCATTGAAATGACGGATCTAAAAAAACCCAAGTCTAAAGGGTCAAAACACACAACCCAGGGGTCCAAAATCCAAAATAGGGATCTGATCGGCGTGCCGTTCACTCCGACACGACCGGGTGGGTTTAATTGACGTGTGCGAACTGAAAAAATCCAATTTGGATTCCCGGATTGGGTTGGGCGTTGAAATGACGGATCTAAAAAAAAACCCAAGTCTAAAGGGTCAAAACACACAACCCGGGGGGTCCAAAAACCCAAATAGGGATCCGATCGGCATGTCGTTTGCTCCGACACGACCAGGTGGATTAAAGTGACGTGTGCGAACTAACAGAATACAATTTGGATTCCCAGATTGGGTTGGGCGTTGAAATGACGGATCTAAAAAAAACCCAAGTCTAAAGGGTCAAAACCTACAACCCGGGGGTCCAAAATCCCAAATAGGGATCCGATGGGCGTGCCGTTTGGTCCGACACGACCGGGTGGGTTAAAGTGACGTGTACGAACTGACGGAATCTGATTTGGATTCCCGAATTGGGTTGGGCGTTGAAGTGATGGATCTAAAAAAAAAACCAAGTCTAAAAGGTCATAACCTACAACCTGGGGGTCCAAAATCCCAAATAGAGATCCGATCGGTGTGCCGTTTGGTCCAACATGACCTGGTGGGTTAAAGTGACGTGTACGAACTGACGGAATCCGATTTGTATTCCCGGGTTGGGTTGGGCGTTGAAATGACGGATCTAAAAAAAACTCAAGTCTAAAAGATTAAAACACACAACCTGGGGCTCCAAAATCCCAAATAGGGATCTGATCGGTGTGCCGTTCGCTCCGACACGACTGGGTGGGTTCAATTGACGTGTGCGAACTGACGGAATCCAATTTGGATTTCCGGATTGGGTTGGGCGTTGAAATGACGGATCTAAAAAAATCCCAAGAAACGACGGATCTAAAAATAGTTTCTAATTCAACTTGAGAAATAATCACATATTTTAAATTTAATTTTTGAAAATAATGTATGTATATTAATTTTTATTAATGTTTCTCATATTAATTTTTTTTAATATAGGATCCACCTCCGACACCTGACGATCACGTGGCGAGGACAGCAGACGATCCAGCAGATCTGTCCTGATTTTTTGTATTTATTATTGTGTATGATTTTATATTTATTATATTTTATGATTTTATGTTGATTGTGAGTATTTATTAAATTTATGCTTATTGTAGCAGGTTTGAAATCATTGTTATTTCTCTATTTTTTAAAAAAAAATTTACAGAACTTTTCGACAGAATTTTCGACGGATAGTAGTCCGTCGGAAAATAGATATTACCGACGGAAATCACCCGTCAGAATTTCTGTCTAAAGTTCTGGCGGATTGTTTTCCGACGGATTTGTTGGTCGAAATTTATCGACGGAAATGCCGACGGATATTTCGACAAAGTTCGTCGGTAAATACTGACCAAATTTCTGACAAAGCTTTCCGACGGTTTCGGTCGGCAATTTCCGACCCATTTTCCGACAGATATTTCTGTCGGCATTTCCGACATATTTCCGACGGAATTTTTTGCCGTCGGTAATTTCTGACCAGTTTTTTCTGACGGATCAATTCCGACAACCATTCGACGGAAAGCCGTCGGAAGTCTCTGTTTCCGACGGATGGTGTCCGTCGGAAATCCCGCATTTTCTTGTAGTGCCATACCTACAACAAGGATCGAGAGACGACTGCGTCATTTTTACTTGCAAATACATGGAGTGTCTGGCACGTAGGGACACTCAAGGTTTCCCCTTCAGTCAGGATGACATGCCAACCGAGCGAGCAAAGTTCGCCATCCACTTCATCAAAGCGTACTTCAATACACAAGAACGTTCAGAGCGTATATAACTGAAGGAGAAGAACCATTCTTGTCGCACGTACAATTTCCTATAGCCAGTATAATGATATTATACATTTACTTGAGGAAACACTTGTTTTTTTATTACAGTGAGGACACTGTCTACTAACATTTTCTGTTACAGTATACGTAATAACCTATTACAGTATTTACTTATTTTCATTATAGTATAGATAATAGCATGTTACAGTTCGAGCACTGCACTTTAACCTACACTATTACAGTATACGTAATAACCTGTTACATTATTTACTTATTTTGATTATAGTTTAGATAATAGCATGTTATAGTATGTTATTGCCAACATGTTGAGTTTGCATGATAGAGAGCACATACAATGGATTTTATATCGACCACAGAAGACTGCATAAAACGAAAATATATTGCATAAACAAGCCCCATTACAATAACTGTCTAAACTCTCTAAGCCGACCACTCGGGGGAGGAGGGAGGGGAGGAGGAGGAGGAACGAGCAGGGGAGGGAGGGGAGGAGGAACAGATGGGTTCTGCCTCAGGGCCGATGTCAGGGCGGATGTTGGTGAGGCCCTTGTGGTCGTACCGCCGAGAGACTTTGGCTAAAGCCATCCTCCAGCCCATGTAAAAACTGTTCCAGAAGTCGGGACTGAAGGGCGGTGACGAAGGCGGAGCCTGTGGCGCCGGGGGAGCCGAGGGCAGGTGCCTTGCCATCCCTGTGGGGAGCACCATCAGATGAAGACATCTGCAAATAAAGAGGAAGAAGACGAGTAAGAAATATAGGAAGAAGAAGACTGATCAGAGAAGCTTGTGAAGGATAAGTATGAGGCTCTAGGTTCCTTTTATAGTTGTGAAGAACGGTTCACGGGCCTTCAAAAAGACCTGTGTAAGTGATGTCAATAGTTGTTGTAAGTGTGCTTGACACGTTATGTAAGAGCAACTTCCCATCGATCAGAGTTCACGGCCCTTCGAAAGGATATAAACGTTAGTGTCGATTAGGAAAAAGGTATTCAAAAGGACGAAAGGGTAAGACGGGAATGAAAAAAAGAGACGGATGCAAAAGAGACGAAACTCGTGAATCGAGGGTCGTAAATAGTGACGTCTCAAAAGTAGAGACTGAAAATTAAGCCGGACGAAAAATAAAAACTTTACGTCTTCCAGTATTCTGACATGGACGAAAAAAAAAATACCACCATATGAAAGAGATCCCCAATTACTTTTCCCTATTAGCATCTGTCTAACCCTACACAACCAAGTGGGTGCGGATGCAGATTGAGAATTGGCTCGAGGTCGTACAAATGGCCCGCACACCACGCTCATTATATAGAAAGAGTGGTACCCTCTTAATGCATTGCCGGCAGGATCCTTTTATGATAGCTATGGGATATATGTGACAGAAGTAGCTAGGGTTGATAAACACAGTGACCCCACTCCCCCTTCTACATCTGTAGCTCTTAGTTTTGGAAAATGGAACGACTTGTTATATATACGGAGTGGGTATTCGAGTACTCAATTTTATATAGTAGTGAAATCCATCATCACGTGATAGAGTAAATATTACTACCATGCATGTGAAAGTAGATATTAAACGAGGCCCTGCTGAATACGATTTTTTAAATTTCTCTCGAGAGCTAAAGAATCGACTATGATACAAATAAAGGTCAGAAAGAAGGGAGGTGGGTTTCAGAAAATAGTGTTCAACATATCATGTCACTTTCGCAGTTAATGGCTTTTGGGCATATTTGATACGGAAAGCTGGTCTGAAAGATTGCGATGGGGAAGCAAGTTGGCGTGTTCCCCACTGCATGCAGCAGCATATTCTTCATCATGGCCGGTTATAAACTACAGTGGCTTCTCCTCTTTTTTTTCCTCCTTTTTGAAGAGTTAGAGAAATCAAACATCACTAGATAAGCTTGGAATTTGGTGGACCACGGCGTGGTGGCTTTCCATGGGTGTTTCACATGGGGAAGAGGATCCCCTAAAACTTCTTTTTTTTTTCCTCGATCGGGTGTTATTTAAAAGATTCCGAGGATATTATCACTTAATTGGTCTCTGTTAGAAACCCCTATGTATTATATATAATAGTCCCTGATTTTTAGTGAATTCCTTTTTTATCTGGTCTCTAGCTAGAGCCAATCGCATTCATCTTTGGGGAGGGATATATTTTTAATTTACTCCCATACCATGGAGAAAAGTATTCGCACTAATCGTTATTAGATTTAACGTGTTAATGTATTGAATGATTTTTTTTAATAACGTTACATTTTTAAAATTTACACGTTATTCATTAAAGTATATCATATATGGATTACTTAGAGAGAGAAAATATAAAGAAGATGGACAAGATATATAAGAGAGAAAAAATGGGAAAATGGAGGGGAGGGGGGGAGGCAGCTGGAACCATCATGGCCGAGAGAGAGAGAGAGAGAGAGAGAGGTGGTTTGGTGGTTCCTGTTCTAATCAGCTATGCTGTTTTAAACTAGATCGTATTGTGATAATGTTATAGACAGTTGCCCAGATGAACAGAACTCTAATCAGCTTCAGTACCCTTGATAATGTTGTTTGATCAATCTTTCCCTGAATAGGTTGATGGAACTCCATGAAGCTGGATGCTCCGTGGCTTGGATCACCGAAATCGCATCTTCTGGGCTCCTCCACACGGGCAACTGCACAGACGACGGTGTCTGCTGCTTACCCACTTGAATGCGGCATACTTTTGGCAGCTCTAGCTGGGACTTCACCATCAGCTACAGTCTCAGATGCAGCCTTTTAATTATGACCAGCGGCTTGTATGATAGGAAGGTGGAAAGAAAGATATCTGTCGGTGATGCATGTGAAAGGTTTAGGGACGGGGGAACAAACAAAGGCCACAGAAAGGTGAAAGGGAAAAGACCAGAGCCAGCGTGCCTCAACATCCGTGGCCAAGACATGGAGTTGATCAGCTGGGCGTGCCCTCCACCACTGTATCCGATATCCGACAGATCATTGCATGTCATCATCCAGGCCAACAACAGAGAGATCCATCTTTCTCTTGCTGTGGGGTTTAGACCTTTGAACATTATCACTTTGGGAGGATCGTTTGGACTCTGCAGCTTGTCGGTGATGAATGTTACTCTCAGCCATGATCCTGGGCAGAAGCTTCTTTAATGTATCATGTCGGTAACAAGTCATATCTAAATTTCTCACTTACATAATTAGGTGGAATGCTAAGATTGTCACATGAGGTTGATAGACTTCCCGTCCCTTAATTATATTATCGACCCACACTTCAAAGGTATTGGATGATCACAAGCATCCAACCGATCGAGGACATCGACATCGGTGATGAGGACCTTGTTTTTAAGCAGCAGCTAGCTGTAAAGTATATAGCCCAGTTCCTCCGTCCCCCCAGCCACCTTGTCCTACCAAGTTCCTTTGTAGAGAACAACATTAATGTCTATATATCTATGGTTAATTAGCCGATCGAGTACAAAGGGATGAACTTTATCCTGCGTAAAAAACCGGGAAAGCATTGATAACTTGCCTAAAGTAAAACTTAGGAGCCTACATATATCCGATGGGATGGGTTGAAACACTAGCTAGATAAACGAGGATTAATCCCTTCTAGCTAGTGCCCACCAACTTTGTGAGAAGAAGTTGTGACTTGTGGACATACATATACATATATAAGAAACCAGTGCTGGACATCACGATCAGATTTTTTGATATGTGGGACCTTAATTAGAAATTAACCAGTCTATACGTACGTATTAGCTAGCTTGTGTCCTTCAACTCGTTTATTTTTAATTATACTTCTAGCTGTTGGTGCTTTTGGTGTTGCCTTGATGCCTGCAAGCCAAACGATGGATCAGGTACAAGTTCCTCTTGATGGAAGAGTGTGGACTCAGCGCATCCAGCTATTCAATGTGAGAAATGCTTAAAAACCATATGAGTAGAGGTTTTCTACTATTAGTGAACTCCACCGACATGTGAGGATGAATATATCGAAACAGATACCCACTCTATACATGCAGCTAATTTATAATCACTCTCCTTCTACATATATATGCCTGCGGTATACACCACTTTTTGATCCAAGATGACTAGTTCATCACGCACTTCTTTCTTTCTCTCTCACTGTGTTTCACTTTCCACGCTCCTTTTGAATGAATGCCAACGTCATCTCCTTCCTTTCTCAGAGATGATACTCCTAACTTTCCAACGACTACTGGACAAGGAAAGGAAAGATGATGCCTTCCCTCGACTTGATAATTAGAAACTTGGGAAAAATGGCCAAACACGGAAGTCATGATGTTGGGGCTATCAATTTACTTTGTGCTCATTTTCTTAATTAGATGACATTAATCGATTTATTGAAATAAATAATGATGACATGAATCAATTGGGCAGACGTATAGTTATCTCGACTAAAAGCATACTGTATACCAACATAACCTTTTACTCAAGTTTGCCTACGTTTAAAAAGAAGGGGAAAAAAAAAAAGAACATGCATAACATTTTTTTTTATCTACTTGTGCACTACCTCGAAATTAAATGCATGCATATCGATCTACTATTGTCGAAGTTATTCCAAAAACCAAGTTGAACTCGGATAGCCATTGGTTGCTCCTACATGTACCTAATTAGTAGCGAATAACATGATCGAGCCATCAGATTCTCTCATTGCAAAAAGGCAAATCGCACTCCTCTTGAAGCAGCTGTATCGCTCGTACTGATCAAGCTACGTTTTACGTTCCAATGGTTTGCAGGCTTAATTATGCTTCTTTCAGAGAGAGGGAAATGATGGACACGTTACTTTGCACATAAAAGGAATAACCTTCGAAGAAGTATATATTCATATTAGATGAGTCATCTCTTTCGCTGGTGACATGTCCTTTTATTCACTGTTTATGAAAGTGCATGGTACCAGCGAATTGGTGCCTTTTTCTTCTGTCAGGTATCCAGCTAATTAACCCCTCACTTGTTAGTGGGGTACGTTGGGAACCTTCAAAAGGATGGTCATTCCAAAACCTAAGAGCCAAAGTAGAGTTATTGCCAAGTTTGTCATAGAATCATCAAAAAAGAAGGGCCAAAATGTCCCCTTTCCATGTCCCATGCCAATGGTGGGCACTGCCCTCCCAAGTCCACCAATGAGAGTGTAGGGTCCATTGCCTAGCACATTTTGACCCATCAGGATAGAGTGGCCCCAAAGAGAGAGCCCACCAAGGCCCATATCTATCTAGACATCCGAATCAGTGGAAAAACAAAAGGAAAAGTTGAAGTCCCCCTCTCATTTTGAGACATCCTATCTCTTCGTGATCTACATGCAATCTACAAGATGTATAGGTCCTAAATTTTTACAGTGGAGGTGCAATAAAAGAGATGGTAAGAGCGTAGAGTGGACTCGAATCCAAATGGTCTCGTGTAATAGCTATAAACTCTTGCGCCACTCTGTAAATTTTTTATTACAAAAAAATATCTATTACTTGAAAACACCTGCATAGATGACGGAGAACATAACACTTAATGATATTAAGTGCAACCTTATATTATGATATTATGAGAGACTTGAGTTTAAAACCCATGTATACACAACTCATAAAATCTCTTTTTTTATACTACCAAACTTTGATATTATATAATGAACATATATATATATATATATATATATATATATATATATATTATCGATCATTTTACATGCTCTCTTCGAGATCCTCGATTGCTTGTCAATGGCTCAACTTGCTCGAAAGTGCCGCGTAACATGCACTGCATCTTTCTTATTTGGGGGGCCGGGAAGCGTCTGATGTGATGGTACCCAAGTTGCAGGTAGCGAGGAATGATGTGTAAGTAAGAACATTGGAAGTGTTGTAGCTATCTCAAGTTCCATGTCCCCACTTCAGCTTTATCATCTTGTACTTCTTTTCCAGAACAGTCTTCCCTCGCCATCGCCATTTAACCATCTTCAACTTTGGTTAACCTTGAAAGTTCACCTCACAAGTAAAGTTTAGATGCTTAAATATTTATTCTTCGAGAAATATTTATTGATTAGATTGACAAAATGTACCGTAAGTACATTAACCTACCAAAAAAAAAAAACGCACTCCCAAGTAAATACAATAAATATTTCTCCTCCTTCCCTCACACCTGCTTTCGTTTGTTGTTCATGTATTTGTTTGAAGTGATTACGTCGGCAGTGACATAACTCATCATTGCAAGAACTTTTATGTACATATCTACTAGTCATTTACACATAAGAGTTCTTTAATAAGTGAGTAAGAGAAGATGAATTAGATAAGAACAAATAAAAGAAATTTAAGATTTCTTTTTTTCTTTTTTGGTTAATTATATAAACTTCTTGTCCAAGTATGATAACAAATTCATAAAAGTAGTAGAATAAGTTCTGACCCTTTTAATTAGATAGATCATGAGTTTATATAATTTACATAGCATTTGATAACACTTAAGTCTTAAGTATGAAATCTTATTTCACATATATTCTTTAAATCTAAAACTTAAACAATACTTATATATGTGAGACATTCATTAAGAATTGTTTGATAACTAAATTAAATAGCATCTGAATTAATATCTTATTTGATAAAATTATTATATTTAATTATTTTTTGAACATCTTAATATATGAAAAGATAGCCGACGATCCGAATCTGATCGTCGACCGTTAGAATCCAATGACCGAAGAATTTTTCAGTCATCGGGGGAGTTGTCGGATTCTGATGACAGTCCGTCAGAATCTGGTGACTCACCAGTCACCGACCACCGAAATTCAGCAACTGATCGCCGACAGAGTCGTCGAATTCTGACGTCGAAATCCAATGACTCGCGACCCTCAAAATCTGACAACTAGTCATCGGCAGAGTCACTAGATTCCAGCAACTAGTCATTGGCGGAGTCGCAGACCGCTGGCCGTTGGAATCTGGTGACTAGTCGCAGACAAAGTCGTAGGATTCCGGTGACACTCCTCTGGAATCTGGCAACTTGCCAGTCACTGGCTGTCAGAATCTAACGACTGATCGTTGGCAGTGATGCTAAATTCTAGCGACAGTCCGCTAGAATTTGGCAACTCGTCGGTCACCAACTGCTGGATTCTAGCAACCCGAGGCTACCGCGGGTTGAGAGTGTTGAGGATCTGGGAAAAAAAGTGATTTCTCCTGGCTTAAAAATTAAGTGATGTTTTAGATTTAAGTGATAAAATCGAACATCATTTCAGATGTTTAATCAAATAATCTAATATCTTAAAAATTAGTTATTTTAGACATTAAATATCTATTAAGTGTTATCAAACATGCCCTTAACTTCATATTTAACTTATCAAAATAGTGCTTACCAAGCACCACTCGTACTCCTTTTTCTCGATCTCTTGCTAGCACTTACACTTGATTGGATTGGCATCTCGGATATCGAATAGAAAAATCCCCCAGATTAGTACTTTACTCAAAATAAGCACTTCTAGATACAATCTATTCCATTGTATTTATAGGTTTAATTGCTTTTTAATGTATATAGGAAGTTTTAGCAAAAGAGGAAAGTAAAGAACCTTAGTTTTATCAAACTATATAGTTCTCGAGACAATGTCCCCTATTGAGTTAAAAGAACTAAAGGAATAATTAATAGAACTATTAGAGAAGGACCAAGTACATCACCCTGGGAAGCATCTATTCTATTCGCCAAGAAGAAGGATGGGTCTATAAGTCTATGCATCGACTATAGACAACTAAACTAACTGACATTGAAGAACAAATATCCACTACCTAGAGTTGATAAATTGTTTAATCAAATCTCTGGAGCTTGATATTTCTCTAAAATTGATCTCAGGTCAGGATATCATCAAATGAGTATTAATGATAAAGACATATATAAGATGGCATTCAGGAGTAGGTATGGACATTATGAATTTTTCGTTACGTCTATTGGTCTAACCAATACTCATGCAGCTTTTATGTAGTTGATGAACTGTGTGTATAGCCCATATCTTGACAAATTTGTGATGGTATTCATGGATAACATACTGATATACTCTAAAACTATGGAAGAACATCTTAGAATAGCTTTACAAATCTTGCTAGATAACAAGTAATATGCTAAGCTTCGTAAATGTGAATTCTAACTAGAACTATCTTTTTTGGATCATGTAATCTCCAAAGATGGTGTAGGGGTCAACCCCTCTAAAGTCGAAGTCGTATTAAAGTGGGAAAGATCACTTACCAATGTGACTAAGATTAGAAGCTTCTTGGGACTGACTAGATGCAATAGAAGATTCGTAAATGATTTCTCCAAGATTATTGTACCTCTAACCAAACTAACAATGAAGAAGAATCCCTATGTTTGGATTGGAGACTGTGAAAAGAGCTTCTAAATGATGAAGGGGTGCTTAACCATTGCCCTTGTCCTTGCTCTACCCACTGAAGGGGAAGAATTTACAGTGTACATTGATGCCTTTGGAATTAGTCCAAACTGCATATTAATGCAACAAGACAAGGTTATTGCTTATGCGTCTAGACAATTGAAGACTCACGAGGTCAGTTACCCTGTGCATGACTTAGAATTGGCTATCATAGTTTTCGCACTCAAGATCTAGACACATTATCTATATGGTGAACAATTTACTATCTACTTAGATCACAATAGTTTAAAGTACATGTTCTCATAGAAGGAACTCAACATGAGGTAAAGAAGATGGCTAAAGGACTTTGGTTTCTCCATTCAATACTACCCTAGCAAAGGTAATGTTATGGCTGATATGCTCAATACAAAGATTGTGGCTTCCCTATATAGTCTAATGCTTAGCAAATGGAGACTATTAGTACAATTCGCAAGCTTAAACTTGAGTGTAATGAAGAGGGATGAACATGCCATGATTGCCAACATCATGATACAATCTGAGATGTTTACCCCAATGACATTTGCACAGGTGGTGCGTCAGTCCCCAGCCACCCTGGGAAAGTCTACTACGGGAGTGAACTCCAATTCCCCTTCTAGTGGGTCGGCTTCTGGACGTCGAATCTCATGACCAACTCGCAAAGGGGGTGTTTGAATTTGCTTACCGATCACCCGGGAACGTTCTCCTAGCCCAGTGCATTCGATGGATGTCATTAATACGTCAGTTCAAGCACCAAATTTAGATTGGCGAATGAAGTTTTCGTTTCTTGCTGACCTTGCTAAAGATGATAATATCTTCATGCCCGATTTTCGATTGGATCAAGAGACATCTGAAATGGAATCGGATGAAGAAGACATGGAACGTTGTTCACGACGATCAAGCTTACGCCCTCGGGCTGTTCTTCGGCGAACCCACTTATGGGATAGATCATCTATGGAGTTTTAGATAGCCTTTACTCCGTTGTTGACCTGTATTTGGCTATGCCTCGGGTTGTCAGTATCTCTGTTTAATTAATAAAATACTTCGGCCTCCTTTGGCCTTTTTTATTAAAAAAAAAATTAAAGAGACAATAGATCAAAGGCCCAATTTCTCTATAGTTGAGGACCGAGACTGCTATTCCGAGGAAGAACATGTGTACTCGATCATGCTAAGCTCGAGAAGAAGCTAATGGAAGAAGCACAAAAAACTGGGTACACCATTCATCCAAGCGCTACCAAGATATGCCAACACTTGAAGAGGACATACTAGTGGTGAAACATGAAAAGAGAGGTAGTAGAATTTGCAGCTCATTGTGTAATGACCCAACCTCCCGGACCCCCGCCAGGGACCCCGAACTTCGCGCCGCCACCCACTGATCCGAAGACCCGAAAGGGTTAGAAGAAATAGTCTAGTGAGATATGTACTGAATTTAAATAACTATAACAAGATATATAGTTGTACAACATGTCTCAAGTAAAAGCACAGGTACAAGAAGAAAGGTGCAGTCCTTAAAGGGCTTACCCCGAGAACTTGCAAAACACAACTCTCAACTCACTCAGGTACAAGAGCTCACAACACTCGCCCTCATTGCTGCTGATAGCACACGGTGCCACAGCCGCCTCTACAACCCATCCGACATCGAGCTCCCGCGATGACGAGCCCCTAGCTGAAGGAAGTAGGGGAGTGAGCCTCACGAACAAGGCCCAGTAGGGATTACCAGTCCCTCACGGACCAAAGCAGCAGAAACTCCAAAAATAAAAAACTACACTAGAAAGTTGTAAAGCGAGGAACACCTACAGCATGGTACTACAAAGTAATGGAACAGAACAATGCAATGCCAAGACCACCAACCAAGGTCGTGACACATACACGATTCCCGCAGAAACCAATGGAGTCAGGCATAACAAGGAAACAAGCCTCGACACGCCCGCCAAGATGGGGCCTCACGGAGACCACAGAGCAACCATGTGAGAAGGACATCTCACCACAAGCACGGCCACCTCAGACCTCCGCAAGGTCAAGGGCCCACAAGCAGAGCCACCCTGGACCCTGGACACACCACGAGGTCGAGAAACCACACACCCGGTGCCACCACATACTGGCACCAAGGAACGGGACTATGGAACTAAAAAGGCACCAAAGCGAAAACCACCAGAAACACAAGCCAACAAGGCCAAACCAACAACACCCACAGAAGCTAGACACGGCCAGGCTACAGCCACCGTACAGGCTAGGGCAATGAGTCACGCTAGGAAACATCGTGAGCAAACCTTAACACAACAACAACAACCAAGGCACAACCACTAGCAACTAAGAGGAGGACACACCGGCCACTCCCTCTCCGCTCACCAGCCTGCCTCCTACCTCTAACATCCCCGGAAGAGTGAGACAGAGCCACCACAGAACACCATAACAATGCACACACCACCGCAGCCTGGCCAAGTTGCGGCCCCACGCCTAGCACCACTACGTGGCTATGGAACCAACACAGAGAGAGGCAGTAAGACAAAGGACTATCTGGGCCACGTCGGGAAGAAAACACCTCGACGACCTCAACGTCCCGCCCCAAACAAGAGAGTTCTAAAAACAACTCGGCGTCACTGTCCAAACCTTGTTTTACCCTCCACTCTAGAGTCCGCCAACTCGGCTCCCAACTCGAGCATGCTCGTAGCCCAGAGCACTCCCTCAACAAGCTCCCGAGGATGGGGGTCCCAGGCAATAGAGACAACCTCTGAATGAGACAAACCCTCAAATGCCAAGCACCCGGCGAACAGGTAGAGCAAGCACAACAAAAACCATGCCAAATTGCTGGTTTGTAACCTACGACAAGCCCAGCAAGTACGAGGCACACACGGACCCTCAAGAGGGCCGTCGGCAAACCAAGGCATGCACAAGTATGACTGTCACGTCGAACACCCACAACGCGACACTAACACATCTCCTAGACCAGACACATTAGTGGTCAGTCATCTGAGATGCCAGACGGAAAGCCGTGAAGTCGGGTATTACATTCTACCCCCCTTAAAACAATTTCGTCCTCGAAATTCGAGCAAGCCCTAAGAGATTTGAGGGACAAAACAGAACGTGCGAGCCAACGTGAGCGCAGGGGTAGAGAAGCAGCTAAGTCTCACCACGACCTCCTCGTGGCAACAACCGCACCGCCAAATACGTGCGGAGCACACAAAGTGCAGGTGCAAAGAGCCACTAAGTCTCACCATGACCTCCTTGTGGCAACAGCCGCATCGCCAAACACGTGCAGAGCACAAGAATTGCTGCTGTGAAGAGCCACTAAGTATCACTATGACCTCCTTGTGGCAACAACCGCACCATCAAACACGTGCACAGAGTACACGAAGCTGGAAAACCAACGGCTCACGCAACGATCTCCAAACACACGGGGAGCATGCAACTGAAATCCAACGGGTTACTCCAGCCACACGTGAGGTGTCTAAATGAAATGGCAACCCTAAAAGTTCCGAGCAACACCAGAATCGGCCTAAACAATGAAAACTGCCAGCCAAAAACTGCACGGCTATCGCCAGTAAAACCCGACAGAGGACGCAATTACCCAAAACAACACAAGAAATGCCGGTCACCAACCCACTTCATCGCCAGCGAAACCTGACAAAGTACACAGTTACCAACAACAACCCAAAAAACTACCTGAGAGCCAATCACAACAGTAAGGAGAACCTCACATTACTAGCAGCGGCTAGCATCGGTCACCAGTCCAACCGAGAAGTCACGCGAGCGACAAGAATCAGAGCAACATCACGCTCGTGGAGAATCCTCAACACATGGAACGGCATCCACAGCCACCACTAGGTCTCTCCTAGACCTTCCTCGTGGTCCGAAAAGGACACCAAATGCACACGGAGAAACCTCAACACGCAAAAACAACATCCAATGTCACCACTAGGTCTCACCCAGACCTTCCTAATGGCCCAACAAGAACATCAAACTCACGTGGAGAATCCTCAACACGCAAAAATGACATTCACTATCACCACTACGTCTCACCTAGACCTTTCTCGTGGTCCGACAAGGACACCAAACTCTCGCAGAGCCACAAAACTGGAAAACTACATGCTTCACAACGCGACACATCACGACGGAAGCACGGAAGACGTTTGAGGTTAAGTCGAAACTGAGCACCTCACAACGTTGACAAACCACGTCGTCAAGTACTAGTGAGCCAATAGGCCTCATTGTCACCAGACGAACCGATAGGAGACTCTGCCATCGGCTTCCAGACTCACCAACATCATGCACAACAGGAGAATCAACAAAGAGTTGGTAGTACACCCGCCACGCGCACATAGGGCTCAGTGCGGGTACCAACATGCCAACCACCAGAAAAGTGCATAATCACATGGGAACCAAAACAACCGCAGAGATCGAGGACAACACGTCGACCTCAGAGGGACCCAAATCGAAGCAGGGTACCACAACCGAACACACTCGCTCCCAAAGCGAGAGGGAAAACCTGGACATAGGCCATGACCAAAGCCTAGGGTACACTGATAGGACCACCTAGACAAGGCAAAGCAGTCACCCCACATCGGTAACGATACAACCACAAGGCATAGATCAGCATAAAGTGTCCCAGAGGCGGAAAGTTTAACGCCTCAAACACTGAACGAAGTCGTGAAACGACGCACAAAGCTAACAATCATGGCACACGGCACAACACACGGTGCTATCACAAGCACCAGGAGCCACTCAAGGTACAACCCAATGCACCAAGGCTCCAGACGACACAAAACTGAAACACTCGAGTACGAGCACACGGTGCTACCACAAGCACCAAAACTATACAAAGTGCAACACAGGTGCACCAGCGGCCAAAACAACACTAGCTAATAGGAAGGACTCTCCACAAGAGACCTACCAAAAGCCACATGCAAAGAACTGCAAGCTTGAAAGGGCACAACAGGCCACACCGGCCCTGACCCTTGAGGCACAAAAACATGAAGCATTGAAGAAAACGCTCAAGGTGTAGTACACACAACCACACCAATAGTCCGAGACGACACAGGGCCCACAGAAGGGGACTCTCCACTAGAGACTTACAAGATAAGTGCATGGAAAGCCAACGACTTCAAAAGCGCAACAACCACGTCGGCTCCAAAAAAGCTCACACAAAACACGAAGCACTAAATCTGCCGTATGGGGAGCAAAAGACCGTAGCAGCTCCCTGGCGTGCAAGAGCAAGAAGAACCACCTCCATAATGACTGATAGAGAGGCCAAACATCAAAACGAAGACATAAAAAGCCTCCAAGGCACAAGCTGAGGCACAATTGAGCACACACATCAGAATAATGCTTGCACGAGCAAGCCAACCACAAAAAACCAATGCATAGCAAAACAACTCTCATGCAAGCAACCCAACAAGAAAATGATACTACCTCGCACCCAACCAACAGGGACCCAATGCCCCAAATTGTCCAGGCAGGCAGTAATAAACAATCTCAACGACAAGCGACACGAATAGGTCCACTAACCCACGGTACCACAAGGAAATGACAGAACGAGGGGAGCAACTAGCTCGACCCAAACACGACAACGGAAGATAACTCCACCAGAAGGTTGCAACAGTGTGCACCCTAGTGACACAACACTACAGTGGAGCATCACCACCCCGAGCAACCTACGAAAAGCAGAGAAAAGAGACATGCAACGAGTATCTTCCATATACTAGAGAAAATAAAACCACAACGCAAGACTGAAACTTTCACAAGAAGCACAGCCAGCTAGACACCGACTGCACTCACCAGACCACCATCTATGAGAACACGTTGGGCGTGAGAAATGAAGCAAACCATAGAGACACATAAAGTTCCACTAGCACAATCGAGAAACTTGGAAATGAACAACGAGACAAGCTGGCCAACGCAACAGCTAGACGCACAGCCAAGGGTATAACACCTTGACCGAAAATGCCCAAGTAGACTGTAACGTAGACAACTCATCTCTACAAAGAGAGAGAGAGAGAGAGAGAGAGAGAGAGCAGCGACAACCAAAACAATATGAAGCAGCACTGGGAAGGACGTCCACTAGGAACAACAGAAAGTCGTCCTAGGAGAACTTCACCAGAACAGACAACCAAACCAAATGACATACTTCAAATCACAGGAGCAACACAACGGTGGCCCGAAACGAACATAGAGCACTCTTGGGAAGAACCTTCACCAGAACGCACAAGACAAATGACCAAACAACACAGACCTTCAGAGAGAAGACCGCAGCAAGCAGAAGCAACACAAGTCGATTCTGGGAGAACCTCCACCAGAACCACCAAGGCACAATTCTGGGAAAACTTGCCATAACGCACAAGCCAAATCAACAGCATACCTCAGACCCTGAGGTAGCACAGCAACAAACAGAAATGAGCACGAATTAGTCCTAGGAGAAACCCTCACCAAGACAACAAACGGTTCTAGGAAACCTCACCAGAACACAGGGCAACCAAGCGATGGACATCAACCCAGAGGGCAACGCAACAGCAACCAGAAACAAGCACAACACAGCTCTGGGGAAACCTCACTTCTACCAGAACAATCAGAGAAGGACTCCGGAAGCACCTTACCAGAGTTCACGACCAGCCAGCACAAGGCCGACAAACAAGCACAACTAAGTGTGATGCAACACTGCACACAGAACATCTGCTTAGCTCGAGCAACAATGCTGACCGAGCAAAGCACAGCGCACAGACAAGAAACCAAACACACAACGAACTCAGCACACACCCCAACAGTAGGGGGACAGCCAACAAGACAAGGACACCTTCGGCCGGTTCCACAGACAACAACTCTGCACAGGTAAAGGCCACACCACATGCAAGCTCTCTCATCCACAACGGCACATATGCACCCAAATGCACCGAAGATGACAAGGAGCACTGCACATGGACTTTCCTGCAACCATCCTCCACACGGGGAAGACCACTGCTAGCGAGTCCACCACCAACCGCGCCACCACGACACGAACACACCGAGCGACCACACTTGCCATGCACGTGACATAGCAATAGCTACAACCCTCCTGCAGCACGCACACAAACCTTGCAGGGAAGCCGCACACCTGTAAAACAATTGAAAGCACAAGCCTAACACTAGAAGGATTGTGTCAGCAACGTACTAGTACCTTTCTTTGGGACAGCTATAGTTATTAACTCAGTATAAATCTCAGTAGACCCATCATCTAATACCAACTGTAACGACCCGACCTCCCAGACCCCCGCCAGGGACCCTGAAGTTCATGCCGCCACCTATGGATCCAAAGACCCGGAAGGGTTAGAAGAAATAGTCTAGTGATATGTACTGAATTTAAATAACTATAACAAGATATACAACTGTACAACGTGTCCTTAGTAAAAGCACAGGTACAAGAAGAAAGGTGCATTCTTTAAGGGGCATACCCCGGGAGCTTGCAAAGCATAACTCTCAACTCACTTAGGTACAAGAGCTCACAACACTCGCTTGCTGCTGACAGCACATGGAGCCACAGCTGCCTCCGCAACCCGTCTGACATCGAGTTCCCGCGACGACGATCCCCTAGCTGAAGGAAGTAGGGAGAGTGAGCCTTGTGAACAAGGTCCAGTAAGGATTACCAGTCCCTCACCGTCCAGAGTAGTAGGAACTCAAAAAACAGAAAACTACACTAGAAAGTTGTAAGGCGAGGAACACCTACAGCATGGTACTACAAAGCAGCGGACAGAACAATGCAATGCCACGACCACCAACCAAGGTCGTGACACACACACGACTCTCGTAGAAACCAACGGATTCAGGCACAACAAGGAAACAAGCCTCGACATGCCTACCGAGATGGGGCCTCACGAAGAACATAGAGCAACCATGTGAGAAGGACGTCTCACCACAAGTACGGCCACTTCAGACCTCCACAAGGTCAAGGGCCCATAAGTAGAACCACCCCGGACCCTGGACACACCGCGAGGTCGGGAAAACACACACCTAGTGCCACCACAGACTGGCACCAAGGAACGGGACTATGGAACTGAGAGGGCACTAAAGTGGAAACCACCAAAAGCACAGGCCAACAAGGCCAAACCAACAATGCCCACGGAAGCTAGAAACGGCCAGGCTACAACCACCGTGCAGGCTAGGGCAACGAGTCGCACTAAGAAACGTCACGAGGAAACGTCGTCACAACAACAACAACTAAGCCACTGCCACTGGAAACTAAGAGGAGGACATACTGGCCACTCCCCCTCTGCTCTCCAGCCTGGCTCTTGCCTCTAACCTCCCTGGAAGAGCGAGACAGAGCCGCCACAGAACACCACAAGAACGCACGCACCACCGAAACCTAGCCAAGCTGCGGCCCCACGCTTAGCACCACTACGTGGCTGTGAAACCAACGTAGAGAGAGGCAGTGAGACAAAGGAGTGTCTACACCGTGCCGAGAAGAAAACACCTCGACGACCTCGGCATCCCGCCCCAAACAAGAGAACTCTACAAATGACTCAGCGCCACTGTCCAAACCTCATTTTCCCCTCTGCTCTAGAGTCCACCAACTTAGCTACCAACTCGAGCACACTCGTAGCTCAGAGCACTTCCTCAACAGGCTCCTAAGGATGGGGGTCCTAGGAAACGGAGACAACCTCTAAACGGGACAAGCCCTCAAGTGCCAAGCATCGGTCGAACAGGCGGGGCAAGCACAAAAAAAAACCACGCTGAACTGCTAGCTTGTAATCCACGACAAGCCCGGCAAGCAGGAGGCATGCATAGACCCTCGAGAGGGCCGTCAGCCAACCAAGGCATGCACAAGCAGGCCAGAATCTCGAAACACCACCAGTCGGTATGGAAAACATCGCTCTACTAATAATCGATAGACTATCGGTCAATCGATTATTAGATAGACGCTATCCACCGGGCACCGTTGCCAGGACACGGCTAGGAAGGTGTCACCTTCAGTAACTGAACGTAGCGAGGTAACTTGCCATATTTTCCCCACCAAAAGTTCCTAAGGGAAATCCTGCCCTGGGGCACATGTCGACACACTAACCAGAGCCACGAAAACACTCGAGGAAACACAAGTATCGTCGCATCCCGCCCTAACCGTTGTGTTACCATCGTGACAGGGAAGGGCACTGCGAAAACAACCCTGTCACGATAAGGCAGAGCATCACGACAACAAACCATGTCGCTACGGGGCAACGCATCGTGACAAGGTCGCGTCCGACCGGGCAGACACCTATTCTAGTGTTGCGATGCGCACTGCGGTCGCGACACCAGTAGAGAGACAGACCCACGGGATGCTCCATCCCGAGGCCGCCCACAAGCCATACACATACCACACGGGGGAGGGGAGCATGGAAAAGCAATAAATGCTATCTACAAACAACGAGGGGCTCCTAATCCACCCGGATCGAGAGGGTTCAAGCAATCCCTACCTTAAATGAAGAAACGAACCCATTAGGGCCCTTCACATCAGATTGGCCACCTCCTCCTCGCTTCACACAAGCTCCACAATGCCAAGGGACCACGAACGACCCTCCTCTTGCGTGAAACACACAAAGGGGAGAGAGGGAGGCGGAGAACCACCGGAGGGGGAGGAGAAGAGAGGGGAAGGGGGAAAGGGGAGAAGGGTCACCAGATAAGGCCTTAAGCCTTCGGCACCCAAGTCGCGACGGGGCAACACATCGTGTTAAGGACCCTAACATGATGAGTCAATGCACTGCGACAAGAACACATCCCCCAGGGATGCCGCAACAACCAGACAGGTTGTACTGACATGCCTGCCACCCTGACAGGCGTTAGACGATCGAAGCAATGGAACACTGTTGTGACCCGTTGACCGGGCGCGACAAGAAGACGCGAAGGGAAAGCCAGACGCGACAAGAATGTGACACACAAGCTAGTCGTGACAAGGATGACTATCGTGTCGAACACCCATGACGCGACACTAACACGTCGCCTAAACCAGACGCGTTAGTGGCCATTCATCCGAGATGCCAGACGGAAAGCTGGGAAGCCAAGTATTACACATTGTCTAACTTGTCAATAAGTCAAGACAGAACACCTAAGGCCTATAGGTGTATTGAAGTCTCTAGAAATATATACTAGAATGGAAGTGGGAAAGTATTGGCATGAATTTTATCATGGGTTTGCCTAAGATCTAAGGTGGACTTGATCTTATATGTGTGATGTCCCAACTTTTTCAAGTCAAAAATTGGTAGTAAACTCATGTTAACCATTCATACACACCTATAAAGAATGGTACAATGATGTTATAGCCAAAGCAAACTAATGAAGCACACTAATCTACATAAATATGCTTTAAATAGCAATATTATTTATCAAAATAAAGTCTAATACTATAACTACAAGAAAGAAGTGCCAAGAACCCAGCCAACTCTGCCTTACCAATGTAGTACGACACCAAACCTCGTCGAGTCGTCAACCTCGAAACTTGCCCACATCCAAAGACAATGGCATAGGCTGAGGACGAAACTCAATGGGAATCATTGCCAAATTATCCCACCTCGCACATACAATGTACAAGAACGCTTACGGCCAACTCAAGTTGTAGCAACGATGGCCAAAGGAACATCCTCTAGAATGATGATAACTCCGGTCCATTTCCATGGGAAAAGAAACAACCGCTAAAGATCACACGATACAAAGGTCCAACTTACAACCAAGTGCACAGCTCATAACCAAGCCCTCCAAGGATAGCTCCAAGGTCGATCACAGCCCATTCAATGGTCGATGGAATAAACACTCATGCACCTGTCCACTTGACCCATTCGTGACCACTAACGAGTGGACGAATTCCATGGTCAATAGTGGGGGAACCACAGTACTAAGAACTAATTCCAAAAAGAGAACCAAGCTTGTTAGGTCATACGGCACCAACATGCATACTCCACAAGAACTAATACCAAACCAAAAGACAATGAGAGATGTCCAACCATCGACACCAACATGGATCCCAACTCCAAAGGTCGAAGCCCAAAGTCCACTGTCTAAACCCGTGAATCCAAATTTGAGATCGACCTAGTCTAGCCAAAGTACAAATCCAACAAACCAATTTCAAGGACAAACCTGGTCCTGAGCCAAAAATATAAATCCAAAATCTGAGGCTCAAAGTGTCCACAGGTCCAAGGAGTCCTGTCATGCCCCGATATTTAGTAGCGGAATAAACACCAGGGGACGTGAACGATACTAACAGGCGTATCACAGTTGAATAGCACAGAGTCACAATTGAATATAATAACACATTCGAGATTATAATATGGTCACCAAAAGTATGCTTTATTCCATTCCATTCAACTAGATACAACCTCACATAAGAAGAATTGACTGAAAAAGGTTTACTAATCAAATAACAACGTTTCTCTAATAAATCAACCACTCAAATATCTATTTCTAAGCTGACAACTACTCATATGACAGGTGCTCGTCACTCTTGCCCTATCCCATCTGACTCCACTGGTTCCTCATCACTACCTGAAAAAGGGCAGGATGATAGGGGTGAGCGAACTAGCTCAGTAGGATTTACATCTCAATATTGTGCGGGCACTAGTATACATGATTAACATTTTAAATAGGCAGATATGCACATGAATATGATGACAATGCATGCTTTTCTAACAAGTTGAATAGCAGAGTAGAACGGATATCATATCAGATCAAATGTCGAATTGCATATACAATGGACAAATATTTCAAGAATAGAATCGTATCAAAAGATTGGCCATATTCAAACAGATATCATGCGTTCACATGATCAGACGTATCATATCAAATCATATCATATCAGATCACATCAGACTTATCATATCAAACAAAGGCACATTCACACAAATCTTGCACATCGTATCAGTGTCATGCCACGCACCACAAGTCCATACTCCCGCGGTTAATAAGTACGTTGGGGTGCTCCTCCCCAGGACCAGACAGGGCCCTTATTGCACAGGCATTAGTCAAATTGGACCGAAGTCCCACGTTATGCCGAACAAACATATTCATATTATGGCCACAGAGTTTCAATGGCAAGCTCATAGTAAAAAGGAACATGATCATTCATGGAGTCAATGTATGACAAATAGCTCAAGAGAACAAGGCAGGATAACGACGGATCTTATGTTTCATAATTCATTAATATCTTGACATGAGGATGTTTCTAAAGACAGATCATATGCAGAACATGTGCTCTCAATTTCCCCAAGAAGGGTGTGCCTATTCGTGCAAAAGTGTAAGTGACGAGTCACAGATCTTTCCTAACATGTATGCATATGACAAACAATTAATTGAACACCGGAAAGCATGTAACTATTGAAACTCATATGTAAATCATGACATTAACACCACTAACAAGTCCATACTAACATGTATTCATCCCCACATTCATATCATATTCTTATCTTATCAATTGACAATAAGTAAGATCACAAGATAACCCAATGGACATAAGATCAATCACAATTTCACATTAGAATCGTATTCATATCATTACTATTTTTCAATGGGTTTATTTATTTTAGGTCCATGCACACTATATAACATCATGCACATGCTAGTAGACATCATGCAATGATCAGACCCAAAATATGCAATTTTTTTGTAAGGGTAGTGCCGACACACCCCTTACTGTTGTCGACACAATGCCTCAAACATAAGGCAAAATAATGCAGAACTGGTCAAGTAGTGTCGACACTAGTTCAGGTAGTGTCGACACAGTGTTTCAAATACAAGGCAAAAAGGTCAAGTAGTGTCGACACTAGTTCAGGTAGTGTCGACACTAGAGACAGCTCCCAGAACAACCTTCTGGCCAATCTGGGACAGTGTGTCGACACTAGCTCAAGTAGTGTCGACACTAGAGGCCTTCCCAGAACACCTTTTGAGCTGTTTTGGGACAGTGTATCGACACTAGCTCAAGTAGTGTCGACACTAGTGCCATTCCAGAACAAAACTTATAGGTCATGTGGAACCCGAAAACACATTTCATGCAGTGGTTTACTTACCCCGCTTTTAACTCTCTAACGAATGACATTTAGACAAAACGTTCAACACAAAAGATGACGAAGACAATTAGTAGAAGAACTTTGATGTTGGGGGTTTGATCACATTCGGTCTCAAATCCCGAGAAACATATGAAGAACAAAAAAGTCAAGTGTAGCCCGAAATCGCAGTATCATGTAGAGACTCTCTTACCATGCTCATAACTCTCTAACTAAAGACTTTTGGATAAAATGTCCGACATAAAAGATGATCGTGACTTCAAGTCGAAGAACTTTTATGAATAAAGTTTAGTCTAATTCAGTGTCAAATCACGTGCACAATAAGAAGAACGGGAAAAGCCCTAACTGTGCGAGACTTCGGGAAAACTACGAATACACAACGTATACTCCATGAAAACTAGTCAAACCAAGTGCAAATGATCCTAGACTCAAAGAACTACATGATGGTGTTGGTTTCTTTAATCTTGGCCCGAGAACACCTACCTTTGAATGCTAAGAACTCTCTGCAGATTTCTGGGTTGATGCAGAGCGAGGTTGAGGAAGAATATGATTTTTCCCCAGCCGTTCTCCACTTCCCCAGCGCTCCAAACTTGCTACTCTCGACCCCAACTTGTTGCTAAACCTTCCCCAAGAGTTTAGGGACGAGTTCTTATAGTTTTAAGGTGTAGTTAAGAGTCCTAACGGGACTAGGAAAGGGGCTACGAGTTCTGTTTCCCACTTTCCACAAAATCTAGGATTCTCTCATCCAAAAGAGGTAGCAAAGGTTTATGAAACCACTAATTGGGGTTGGGTTCGGTTTTGGCTTATCTTGCATGACTAATTACCTTAATTTTAACCCTAATTTGCCCTCTCCAATTATTGCATAATTACATACACAAATTTCTGGGAAATTTCTTGTCCTAGTTTATTTATATCCTTGGGCCAAATGTGCTCTATTGGCCCAATCTTGTTAATGGGTCATTAATACATGGTGTTGGAAGTCTCTCTAATATGTTTATTTAATTTATCCTCCTTTATTTCCAAAGTTTTTAAATCACTAAATTTTCGGGGTGTTACATCCTCCCCCACTTAAAAAATTTCGTCCCCAAATTTACGCATAATGGTGTAGTTCATACCTGAGAATAGTTCTGGGTGGTTTTTCTTCATTCTTTCCTCCGTTTCCCAGGTAGCATTAGTAACTCCGTCTCGACTCCATTGGACCTTCACCATAGGTATGGTACGATTCCTGAGTCGTTGAATCTTCCGATCCAGCAGTTTGATCGGCTTCTCTTCATAAGTCAGGTCCTCCCGAATCTCCAAGTCCTCATGATTAATTACATGGTCGGCATTGAATAAGTACTTCCTCAGTATGGATATGTGGAACACATTATGTACATTCGCCAGCTGGGGAGGTAGTGCAAGTCTATACGCCACCTAACCAATCCTTTCCAGAATTTCAAATGGCCCTATGAATCTAGGGCTCAACTTCCCTTTGATCCCAAATCTTTGTATTCCCCTTGAAGGTGAGACCTTCAAGAAAACATGTTCGCCAACCTGAAATTCTAGTTCTCTCCTTCTCTTATCTGCATAACTTTTCTGCCTGGATTGTGCTATCTTCAGACGTTCCCTGACAATCTGAACCTTCCTGACAGTCGCCTCAATTAAGTCGGGTCCAACCCATTGGTTCTCCCCAACCTCTTCCCAACAAAGGGGTGATCTGCAACTCCTACCATATAAGGCTTTAAATGGAGCCATCTTGATACTTGCTTGATAGCTGTTGTTATATGCAAACTCTATCAGGCACAACTGATCATCCCATCGACCACAAAAATCTAGCACCAGAGCACAAAGCATATCTTCCACAATTTGATTGGTCCTTTCGGTTTGTCCATCAGTCTGAGGATGGAAGGCAGTACTAAAGTTTAGTTTAGTACCCATTGCTGCTTGTAAACCCTTCCAGAAATGTGAAGTAAATCTAGGGTCCCGATCTGATATTATGCTAGATGGAACCCCATGCAATCTGACTACTTCCTTAACATATAGTGCAGCCAATACATCCACAGACCAGGTACTCTTAATCGGCAAGAAATGAGCGGACTTAGTCAATCGATAAACTATTACCCAAATCGCATCCATACCACCTCTAGTCTTGGGCAATCCCATGATAAAGACCATACCGATACTATCCCACTTCCACTCTAGGATTTCTAGTGGTAGCAGTCCACCAACTGTACGAAAATGCTCGGCCTTGACTTTCATGCATGTTAAACAGTATGCCACATGATCGGCTACATCCCTCTTCATGTTTGGCCACCAGTACGACCTTTTTAAGTCTTGGTACATCTTTGTTGATCTTGGATGAATCGTGTACTTGGACTGGTGAGCTTCATTTAGTAACCTTTTCTTGAGTTCTCCATGATCAGGGACACATGTTCTACCTCAGAATAATAATCTTCCTTCTGCTGATAGAGTAAAGTCTGGTCTTTGTTCTAGCTTCTCCCTGATCTGAACTAAGAATGAATCTTCTCCCTGTTTCTCCTTGATTTCAGTCAGTAGACCGGATTGTATCTGGAGATTGGAAATCATTACTTATTTTTCCTTCTTTTCCATGTCTAAGTTCAAGCTTGCAAATTGCTCCAGTAACTTCCATTCTCCCAGCATCATACTAGCTAGCATAACTCCTGGTTGTCAACTTAGAGCGTCTGCCACTACATTAGCTTTCCCAGGGTGATATTGAATGGAAAAGTCAAAGTCCTTAAGGTACTCTAACCACCTTCTTTGTCTCATGTTAAGCTCTTTCTGTGAGAACAAGTATTTCAAACTCTTGTGGTTAGAAAAGACTTTAAATTGCTCACCGTAGATATAATGCCTCCAGATCTTCAAGGCGAATACTACGGCTGCTAACTCCAAGTAATGAACCGGATAGTTCACTTCGTGGATCTTCAACTGTCTTGAGGCATATGCTATTACCTTCCCTTGTTGCATTAAGACGCATCCCAGACCTGTTCCAGAAGCATCTGAATAAATTTCAAATCCTCCCTCGTCAGTGGGTAAGGCGAGGATAGGAGCAGTAGTCAAACACTTCTTCAAGTTGTTAAAGCTCTCTTCACATTCCTCGGTCCACACAAACAGATTTTCCTTCCGGGTCAGTTTGGTTAACGACACTACAATCTTGGAGAAATCCTTTATAAACCTTCGGTAATATCCTGCTAGACCTAGGAAGCTCCTGATCTCAGTGACGCTTGTCGATCTTTCCCATTTCAGCACAACCTCAACCTTTGATGGATCAACAGCGATACCATCCTTGGTTACCACATGCCCTAAAAAGGATACCTCCTCAAGCCAGAATTCACATTTACTTAACTTGACATATAATTTATTCTCCCTTAACATCTGTAATGAAATCCTCAAATGCTCCTCATGCTCTTCCTTTGTCTTGGAATAGATCAATATATCATCGATGAATACCACCACAAATTTATCAAGATATGGGCGATAAATGCTATTCATCAACTGCATGAAAATTGCAGGGGCATTTGTTAGTCCAAAAGGCATAACAATGAATTCATAATGCCCATACCTGCTTCGGAAGGCTGTCATGTGAATGTCTTCTCCTTTGATTCTCAATTGATGATAACCGGATCTGAGATCTATTTTAGAGAAGTATCTAGCTCCAGATAATTGATCAAACAACTCATCAATCCTTGGCAGAGGGTATTTGTTCTTGATAGTTAACTGGTTTAGTTGTCTGTAATCTATACATAGCCTCATTGACCTATCTTTCTTCTTGACGAAGAGGACAGGTACACCCCATGGCGATGTGCTTGGTCGGATGAAACCCTTCTCTAACAGTTCCATCAGTTGCTCCTTTAATTCCTTCAGTTCTACGGGGGACATTCTATATGGTGCCCTAGATACTGGTGCTGCTCCAGGGACCAACTCGATGGTAAAATCGACCTCTCGCTCAGGAGGAATTCCTGGCAAGTCTTCGGGAAAAACATCAGCATATTCGCTGACAACATGGATGTCCTCAACTTTGACTTCCTTCCTTGTGATGACAACAGCAGCAAGAAAGGCCATACAACCTTTCCTCATCATCCTTTTGGCTTGTAGTGCAGAGATAAGTGACAATCTCCTGCGGTTTCTATCCCCTGTGAACACTAGTTTTGGGTAATGGCTAAAGGTTACCCGACTTCTCCTGCAGTTGATACTAGCCCCATGTTCAGACAACCAGTCTGCTCCCAGTATCACATCATACCCCTCCATATCCATACATATTAAATTTGCTGGTAGGTTTTGAGTTTCAATCAACACTTCACTAGAGGGTATATGGTTTGTAAGATTGGTGCTAGGACCAATCGCGGTTGACACAACTATTCCGGATTTCATTGGGACGGGTTTCACAGGTAGGGTATCAACAAATGTTTGAGATATAAAGGAGTGCGTAGCTCCCGTATCAAAGAGAACATATGTGGGTCGGGAAAGAATAGTGAGTGTACCTTCCACGATACCTCCTTCTTCAGCAGCTTCCAGTTCCTGGATAGCTTGCAATCGGCCTTGCCTCTTCTGTCCATTCGGACGCTTGTCCTGAGGAGCTTGTTCTTTCAGTATTGGGCAGTCCGAGATCCTATGGTCACGACTACCACAGCGCAGGCATCTCCCTTGCGCTCTCCAACATTGTTCAGACCGGTGACTAGCTTTGTCACAGTGTTTGCACCTTTCCCCCGTTGCCACCACTATCTGCTTACCTAGCTCCTTTGGCTTTTTATCAGCTGGTTCATTTACTCCGCCACTGGGCCTTTTTTCCCAATGGTCGGCTGGTACCTTCCTGTAGAAGACACTTGTTCCCTTTTTGCAGGTCTTCCAATAATTCTTTCAGCAGTCTCCATGGCATCTTCCAGTAACTGAGCCTTCTTTACCATGTCAGCATAGGTTTGAATGTCCATTGGCGCCAGTTGAGTGATGAACTGGGGCCTCAAGCCATTCAGAAAGCGTTTCGCCTTCATCCTTTCTATCCCAATTAAGTGAACAGCATATCGGGACAGGCGAGAGAATTGGGCCTCATACTCAGCCACATTGAGTCCTCTCTGCTTCAAAGCCGCAAATTCGGCTGCTTTCCGTTCTTGGACCCTCTCAGAAAAGTACTTGGTGTTGAATTGCTCAATGAACTGAGCCCATGTTAGTTGCTGGCCATTTAATGTTGCTTCTACCGACTCCCACCATGCCCTGGCATCCTTTTCCAATTGGAAAGTCGCCAGTAGTACTTTGTTCTGGTCTGTGCATTGCATGACCCTGAATATCCTTTCAATTTCCTTAACCCAGTGTTCAGCAACATCTGGGTCAGTACTCCCTTCAAACCTAGGCGGATCCATATTCTGAAAATATGGAGATCACCGGCTCTGCGGTTACCTCCACCCTGGGTGGCTTGTAGGATAGTCTGAGTCAAGTTCTGTATTGTTCGTTGCATGTCCCTAGCCTGGGCACGTTCAGTGGCCATTAAGGTATTAAGTACCTTCAAGACAATAATATGAGTCAGTCATCTAAATATATCACATGTGACTTCTATTCACATGGCTCTACCCAAGCTCACATTAGGTACGACAGGTTTTTGACTCATGTAATCTAGTTTCATTCTATATTCTTATTCCCTTGGACCCTAAAGTTTAAGGCTCTGATACCAACTATGACGCCCCGATATTTAGCAGCGGAATAAACACCGGGGGACGTGAACGATACTAACAGGCGTATCACAGTTGAATAGCGCAAAGTCACAATTGAATATAATAACACATTCGAGACTATAATATGGTCACCAAAAGTATGCTTTATTCCATTCCATTCAACTAGATACAACCTCACATAAGAAGAATTGACTGAAAAAGGTTTACTAATCAAATAACAACGTTTCTCTAATACATCGACCACTCAAATTTCTATTTCTAAGCTGACAACTACTCATATGACAGGTGCTCGTCACTCTTGCCCTGTCCCATCTGACTCCACTGGTTCCTCATCACTACCTGAAAAAGGGCAGGATGATAGGGGTGAGCGAACTAGCTCAGTAAGATTTACATCTCAATATTGTGCGGGCACTAGTATACATGATTAACATTTTAAATAGGCAGATATGCATATGAATATGATGACAATGCATTCTTTTCTAACAAGTTGAATAGCATAGTAGAACGGATATCATATCAGATCAAATGTCGAATTGCATATACAATGGACAAATATTTCAAGAATAGAATCATATCAAAAGATTGGCCATATTCAAACAGATATCATGCGTTCACATGATCATACGTATCATATCAAATCATATCATATCATATCACATCAGACTTATCATATCAAACAAAGGCACATTCACACAAATCTTGCATATCGTATCAGTGCCATGCCACGCACCACAAGTCCATACTCCCGCAGTTAATAAGTACGTTGGGGTTCTCCTCCCCAGGACCAGACAGGGCCCTTATTGCACAGGCATTAGTCAAATTAGACCGAAGTCCCACGTTGTGCCGAACAAACATATTCATATTATGGCAACAGAGTTTCAATGGCAAGCTCATAGTAAAAAAGAACATGATCATTCATAGAGTCAAGGTATGACAAATAGCTCAAGAGAACAAGGCAGGATAACGACGGATCTTATGTTTCATAATTCATTAATGTCTTGACATGAGGATGTTTCTAATGACAGATCATATGCAGAACATGTGCTCTCAATTTCCCCAAGAAGGGTGTGCCTATTCGTGCAAAAGTGTAAGTGACGAGTCACGGATCTTTCCTAGCATGTATGCATATGACAAACAATTAATTGAACATCGGAAAGCATGTAACTATTGAAACTCATATGTAAATCATGACATTAACACCACTAACAAGTCCATACTAACATGTATTCATTCCCACATTCATATCATATTCTTATCTTATCAATTGACAATAAGCAAGATCACAAGATAACCCAATGGACATAAGATCAATCACAATTTCACATTAGAATCGTATTCATATCATTACTATTTTTCAATGGGTTGATTTATTTTAGGTCCATGCACACTATATAACATCATGCACATACTAGTAGACATCATGCAATGATCAGACCCAAAATATGCAATTTTTTTGTAAGGGTAGTGTCGACACACCCCTCACTGGTGTCGACACAATGCCTCAAACACAAGGCAAAATAATGCAGAACTGGTCAAGTAGTGTCGACACTAGTTCAAGTAGAGTTGACACAGTGCTTCAAATACAAGGCAAAAAGGTCAAGTAGTGTCGACACTAGTTCAGGTAGTGACGACACTAGAGACAGCTCCCAGAACAACCTTCTGGCCAATCTGGGACAGTGTGTCGATACTAGCTCAAGTAGTGTCGACACTAGAGGCCTTCCCAGAACACATTTTGGGCTGTTTTGGGACAGTGTGTCGACACTAGCTCAAGTAGTGTCGACACTAGTGCCCTTCCAGAATAAAACTTATAGGTCATGTGGAACCCGAAAACACATTTCAAGCAGTGGTTTACTTGCCCTGCTTTTAACTTTCTAACGAATGACAGTTAGACAAAATGTTCAACACAAAAGATGACGAAGACAACTAGTATAAGAACTTTGATGTTGGGGGTTTGATCAAATTCGGTCTCAAATCCCAAGAAACATATGAAGAACAAAAAGGTCAAGTGTAGCCCGAAATCGCAGTATCATGCAGAGACTCTCTTACCCTGCTCATAACTCTCTAAAGGAATACTTTTGGACAAAACATCCAACATAAAAGATGATCGTGACTTCAAGTAGAAGAACTTTCATGAAAAAAGTTTAGTCTAATTCAGTGTCAAATCGCGTGCACAATAAGAAGAACGGGAAAAGCCCTAACTGTGCGAGACTTCGGGAAAACTACGAATACACAACGTATACTCCATGAAAACTAGTCAAACCAAGTGCAAATGATCCTAGACTCAAAGAACTACATGATGGTGTTGGTTTCTTTAATCTTGGCCCAAGAACACCTACCTTTGAATGCTAAGAACTCTCTGCAGATTTTTGGGTTGATGCAGAGCGAGGTTGAGGAAGACTACGATTTTTCCCCAGCCGTTCTCCACTTCCCCAGCGCTCCAAACTTGCTACTCTCGACCCCAACTTGTTGATAAACCTTCCCCAAGAGTTTAGGGATGAGTTCTTATAGTTTTAGGGTGTAGTTAAGAGTCCTAACGGGACTAGGAAACGGGCTACGAGTTCTGTTTCCCACTTTCCACAAAATTTGGGATTCTCTCACCCAAAAGAGGTAGCAAAGGTTTAGGAAACCACTAATTGGGGTTGGGTTCGGTTTTGGCTTACCTTGCATGACTAATTACCTTAATTTTAACCCTAATTTGCCCTATCCAATTATGGCATAATTACATACACGAATTTTTGGGAAATTTCCTATCCTAGTTTATTTATATCCTTGGGCCAAATGTGCTCTATTGGCCCAATCTTGTTAATGGGTCATTAATACATGGTGTTGGAAGTTTCTCTAATATGTTTATTTAATTTATCCTCCTTTATTTCCAAAGTTTTTAAATCACTAAATTTTCGGGGTGTTACAAGTCCAAAGAAAGACAAGTAAACCACAACACTTGTGCATATGTGACCGTTCGAGGAAGGCCACCATCAACAGGTCCAAAGAGTCGGCCAAGGGGTCCCCTAACTCTCCTATCCAACCTACCTCGCCTTTCTGTCCTATGGGAACTCCGGACTTCTCATAGGTGAGGCGAGCTAAACAACTTGTAACGTCCATCTTAGACCCAGTATAGTTATTCCAACTCTCATTGGATCTAATAAAGGTATTACAGTGGAATACATCCAACAATAGACGGTACATATTGAGATATACATAAATGATAATTCAATTCCAATAATATGCAACGGAATATGGAACCAAATACTTGTAATCAACATCATATTCAAATATCCAGTCTAAACATAAGAGAAAGATAACAATAGTCCAACTTTATTACAAGCCATAAGTTCAAGTGCATAAAATAAAGTACATCATTTTCCTCACATACATAATGATAACTCCAAATCTCTCAAGTAAAACTATGCCTCCACGTCCTCACGCTCAAAGTCAGTGTGCACTAACTCTTGAGTATCCTCTGGCTCTCCTGAAATGTTAAACAAGTATGAGTCTACAAGACTCAGCAAGTCACATGAAAGATAGTTCAAGACATTATGTATATAATAGATTTAAAACATGGTATACATATATCATTCACAACTTCGATATCATATAACTTTTCCTACTAACATGATTTCTAAGTCATTTAGCAATCAATCTTTGCATAGTATGTTCAATTATCTTGGAAGTAAAACTTTCATGTGATGCATATAATTCACATCTTGTATTCTAACAATTGAGCTAACATGTTCCTATACATGACATGCGATCAATTTTCATGGCATATGCTTATTATCATGTAACATGCAAGTAGTTTTCATGTAGCAAATAATCATTTAAACATGTAGCAAGTGGTCATGTAGCATGTAAAACAATTGACATGTAAATCATATAGCATATATCATGTAGACATTATTCATGTGGACATTTATCATGTAGTCATTTAACATGTAGACATGTAGCATGTAGTCATGTAGTCCATTTTTCATGTAGACATTTATCATTTAGTTGCCAAGACATAGCCCGCACTATAATAGAGATCAGTAGTCATATAGCATTCACTTATCACCTAGGCAATGCAATGATGAAGTCATGGTATTTGCGCAAAATTGGGGAAGTCCTTCCCACCTTAGCCAGTAGAACTTATCTACCTTCAGGATTTCAATTTGTTGCCCACAGATTCAGTAGATTAATTTCATGTAGGTGAACTATTACCATAGGGGCATCCATGGTGTAGCTCCATGTAGAAAATCTCTAAAATAGCAATGTCTTTATTGGCCATTTTACTTTAATATATGCATTATCATGTATGCAATCATCAATCTACATTTTATGCAATTCTATCATGCCTTTTCCATGCACTAAATACAACATTATGCAATTATATTTTCTTCAGTTTCTGAATCTTAACTTTGTTGTAAAACAGACAACCTTTCATGGTACTAATCATATCACATTCATTCATGCACATTTTCTCATGTTTAATTGAATTCTACATGTTATTTAACAATCAGAAATTCATTACAATTCGTACAGAAATCTAAAATCCCCGAAATCTTGACAGTAATTCAGATTCAGATTATACTATGCACATGTAAAATTTCACATTTTTCTGAATTCTGTAACCATTTTTTATAACTAATTTCCATCAATTTAAGCTAACTAATCATGATACAACAGTGAGGAATTCATGCAATTTCTATATAGGTACTAGGTACAACATGTATGCAGTATATCTCACAGTAATACAGTCTTCAAACATAATCATTTCAACATGAATCGTGCTCACTTCTTTTTACTTTTCTTTTATCATTTCCATTAACATCATAGAATAACTACTTATATGCACATATAGTCTATACATCATTACAATGACCTACTCATGGTATAACAGTGATAAAACACACAATTCATCACCTGGCCAAAACCTCATACAAGCATGGATCACAACTAAGCCATAAAAATTGAATTTTCTGAAATTCACTGCACTGATAAACTTAACGGCAACATATGTGGCGTTTACTTGCAGTAGACGTCCACATATCATATCGCTAACAACCAGTAGACGGCGGCACATAGCGTCGTTAGTATAGGTCGGAAAACAAGTAACGTTTACATGAAATAGATGGCAGTCGATTGTGTCGTTTATAAAATCTAAATGGCACACGATCTGGACGTCAAGTTCTTTCGCCCAGAAAACACAGAAAACACAACATGAAATAACGAGACTTCTACCCTTTCCCACGCATCAATTTCATGCTTTAAAAATCTATAAAAAATGATAAATATACAGTCTTATATGTCCTAAACTAATCCCCCATGTTACTTGCCTCTTTCCCTCCTTCTGAAGCGATGAATCAAAGCCCGAAGAAGCCCGCCTTGGCAGCAAGGCAGTCCCCTTCACCGACTTCAACCGCTCCAAATCCGCCTCCAATGTAGTTCCTCCACTTAGTGAAGCTCCAGATCTCGAAGTTGAACGAACCTCCTTGGTCCAGAAGCCTTCAAACCGCACGAACAACCCAGCAAAACCCTTCTCTCGGCCCTCTTTTCTTTCCTCACAAACCAGAGCGAAAAGCCTCCTTATCTGCGAAATCTAGGTCTTATAAAGATCTCTCACGCATTAGCCAACCCTAATCCTGACCCTTGGATCCTAAACGCTCGGATCTGCCAATTAATACCTCTTAGAAACAGACGATTTCTTTCCCTCAGAATGGTAATATCAAAAACAGGCTAGTCAGGTTAACGTCAACAGAAATTGCCGCCAGCCATGATGTAGACGTCCATCGACTGCGTTGTCTACATTCTTGCCCGAAAAACCAAATATTTTGGAAAATAATAAACGACAGAAGAAGTTGTCGTTAACAAGAGATAAACAGCATACGATCATGCCGCCAACAAGCCTTAACGCCAACGAATGTTGACGCCAAGTTCAACACAAAACAGCACTCAAATACATACATAAATAAACACACAATTGCAATATAAATTTAAGAAAAATTCTAGGGCACTACACAACTAGTTAGGGTTCCACGAGTCTCCATACTCCAAGGTTTGTGCCCTAACCACGAGAACACAAGAAGTGGACTATGCCACTACTCTAGGTCTAATTCCCCTTGTCCAAATTGAGCCTATTGAGGAGGATCCTAACTAGACCGCAATGGATAAAAAATGAGATGTCTAAAGTCCAAATCCCTCACATCCAATGGTGTCATAGAGGGCCAAAGTACAAAGTTTCGTGGTGCACAACCTACAGGTCTAGACTCCTAAACAAAGTCAAATAGACCAACCAAAAATCCACAAGGAACACACACACCCAAGTGTGGTGCAAGCGGAAAGCAACTGGTCAACTGTCTACCTAGTGCAACACACAGTCAAAATGCGACATATCAACCTGTCACCCCATCAACCAAAACGCAATAGGTCAAGGTGTTGCCTCATCAGAAGTGACTTGGGTATGTCGCCCTATCAGCTAGAGTGTCAGAACTCTATGTTATGCTCAGGCATCTCAGCCAAATCATCTATCAAATGATAATTACCAATGTAAACCATGCAAAACCCTTTAAACATGATTTCTAAGACATGAATCAACCTCCAAGGATTCTAATATTGAATAAATATGAATTAGCTTAATGGAATGCATCAAGACTTGCCACTAACTGACATGAAAAGGTCAGCAGGGCTAAGTCCAAAGACACATCTGGATCTCCCAATATACACAACTTAAAATCATCTAATTAAAACCAAAAGACTAACAATATGATAGGGTTGAGTTGCATAATTATTAGACTCACACACCTAGTGATCTGAACACAACAAAATTATCATCCTCACCCTATCATAATACTACCAAGGGACACATCGCACTTCCTCCCTTGTCTGACATGGGTCATGGGAAGCCTACACAAACCAACAAACCACATCTAATTCTCCTTCATTCTTCACTAAGCATGTAACACATACCTAGATCATATGAATTCCACACATCATGGGAGAATTACCCATGGAACTCCCACATCCCTACTCTACCCCACGACATACAATGAGCCATGGGATAGAGGGTGAATGTTTGGGTTCCAACCAAAGATTCTTACAACCAAAATTGCCAAAATTAAAGCATAGTATTTATGACTAATCTAGAATCATATATCCAAAATCTATCCCAATCCACTAAGCCAATAATTCACGAAAATTCACATAGCATGACAATGTCATAGAGATAGTGCAGAAACCTAATCTACATAAAGCATTACAAAGGCCCACAATTTTCCCCATGGATAGAGCCCATAATTACAAACGTCGAAGATCATCAGCTCAAGAAAATGTTATCCAAATTACATGGCAATTGGGTCAATGAAGCATAAGAATCACTCAACCCATCCCTGTGGGCTGAAGACTAGGCAAAATCTCCAATGTGGAGCTTGAGCTCGCAAAAAATATTGAGGGAAACACGAGCAGAATCAAGAGTTGATGCCAACATGAAAAATTTGGACTTCAAGCAAGGAACATAGAGATATAGCATGCACAATGAAATACTCCCAATGAAGCATGATATATCCATGAAACTTAGCCTCTATTAACACAGGAAACTCTCACACACAAGTTCACTCCTCATAGAGGAACACCTAATCCAGCCATTGGACCAGGCTCAAATTGAGATATGTTAAACCTAACATGTAGACATATCTATTGACTATTCGGATCAAGACGAAGATTAAGCTACATGAAGCATCAAACAAAAAATGCAAAAGGTCATATAGTAGGGTCTAGAGCTCATCCAACCTCGATTCTTCATCTCTTCCAACTCCCCAAAGTGAAGCCTTCAAATGCAAGGCTTTGTTGTACTTTTGTAGATTCTGATGATCAGAAAACACTAATTATTTTTCATATTGAGAAGACTGACTAAAAATTGTCATTTGGTCGACCGAACTCTATTTTCTAGTTGACCGAACGTCCCAATGAAGTCCAGCTAGAACTCCAAACCTAAACAGATGACCGGGATTGTCAGTTGATCGATCCAACCAGGGCTAGTCAATTGAAGTCCCAAGCAAGTTTAGACGACTGAACTCTAAATTTCTGTCGGTCGAACCTCCTAGAGCATCTAGGTTCTACATTCTACAGAGAATGGTCGACCAATGTATAGAGCAAATTCGAATTCCAGGTTTATCTGAAGACCATCTGAAGAACGATCGATCGATCTGGCAAAAATGGTCAACCGATTCTGTCGATGTAGTTTCCTAAATTGGATGGACACTTTCTTCCATTAGGATTCTGACCGTGAATTCATCCAAGTCACGATCTTGTGGGTTGGGGCATATATTGAACACCCTTTCCAAGCCCCAACAATAATCCACATTGTGCAAGAAGGGTTCTATCATCTGGTGCTAGGGTTTTGGGTGAATTTTTTTGGAAGCCTACAGCAGACCTCGAGATCAAGTGTTGAAAGCTGCTCACCTATTATGTGGAGTTGCTGCCAAGTACTAGAGGGTTGTGCTACATCCAAGCAATGTCCAGGAGGCTTCAATGGAGAGTTCAAGGTACATTCTAACTAGTGTTTACGCCCCTACAATGACTCTTCATCTTTATGACACTGCACTCATACCAATTGATTTGCCACGGGTGTGCGATAGTCAACAAGCGAGGAGGGATGAATTGGTTATTGTCAAATTAAAATCTTTTTCATAGTTACAGATTTAAACTCAAATGAGCAAATCAAGTACGTGAGATGCACTGTGGAATATGATGATCAGTCCATCTCCATAAAATTTATTATTAATTATATATATATATTTTTGGTGATTAAAAAACCTTGAAAAGTATTTTCTAACAACATTTTCTGAAGTTTATCCACAGAAAATAATTCAAGCAAAATTTGTAAGTTGTCTACACACACTGCTATTTGAAGTTCAATGCATATGTTTTGTCTAAGTACACATCGACTCCTTTGATAGAACATTGATTTATTTAGAAGAACATCGATTTCATCCCCATAACAATTTCATAAGTCACTTAAACAACGACTTCATAGAAACAACGATTTGATCACTACAATGATTTCATAAGTCACTTAAATAACGACTTCATAGAAACAACGATTTGATCGCTACAACAATTTCATAAGACACTTAAACAACGACTTCATAGAAACAACGATTTGATCGCTACAATGATTCCGTTTCACTTAAACAATGACTTGGTCGCTACAACGATTTGGTCGCCATAACGATTTGGTTATTGCTACAACGACCTGGTCACTACATCGATTCTATTTCACTTAAACAACGACTTGGTCGCTACAACGATTTGGTTATTGCTACAACGACTTGGTCGCTACAACGATTTGGTCGCCATAACGATTTGGTTATTGCTACAACGACTTGGTCGCTACATCGATTATGTTTCACTTAAACAACGACTTGTTCGCTACAACGATTTGGTTATTGTTACAACAATTTCATCTCTACAACGACTTCTTGTGAAACAATGATTTTATCTGAACAACGATTTCAGTCACACAACGATTTCAATTAAATAAAGACTTTGTACAGAACATCGATTTCATTAATACATGGACTATGCTCACATCGACTTGATTTCAACATGGATTACATTCTCACTTGACTTATGATTATATCATTAATTTAATATCAACATCGACTCTCTCTGGTTACATCCTGTCTAAACACCATTAATGATTATATTTTAGATAGTTGTTAAACATTTTCATTTAAATCTTCTTTAAACATTCTTTAGTTCCATCCCACATGATATTCAAATGTATTTCAAATCTTTGTGGATTTCAAGTTTTTCCCGCGAAAGCATGTTGTATCCCATGTTCTCTAACATTTATTGTGACCGTATAAACTTCTGCACGATATATCTTCTACCTATCGTGCCTATAACACTCAAAGTCTCATAACAGAATGGCATTTCCCTTCTGGTGTATCTTCGTACAACACAACTACTATTGTTGACTGACAGTTTAGACAAAGATAAGTTGTCTAGGTGTCAGCATTTATTATGTGCAGGGTTTTCGGTGAAAACGCACGTCTAAAATATGGACTTGTCAACCTGACAAGAGGATAGAAGATTCAAACAATCTTTCCTTGAGTATGTTTGTCTATCCGAGCATTAATGGTTGCAGGCTCACTTGCTCTTTCCTTCGAACCAGACACTCCAACGTGCATAAAGATATGAGACAACGGATATTTCAACGGATACTTCAATGGTCAAATTATTTCAAAGAAGATAAAAGAAGACTGGTGACTCCAAGCAACACAACTTTTTCAACCTTTGAGAAGCTTGAACATTTTAGTCACCTGTAGAACAACAAGAGCTAGCTCGTCCAATCCAACCTTCTACAGCTCCTTGCTCTCTGTAGAATATTGCATTGCCTTTGAGAGCTTATGTTGATCTGAGAGAGTTCATTTGCGATAATCTTGTGTCTCTCAGACTTCACCTCAGATCAAGCAGTGATTATAAGCTTGGTCTTGGGGCATTTCTCTTTCAACTCATTTTTCTGTGAGTATTCCTATTCGGGTGTGAAGAGAAGACCTGTTGCATTAGGTGGAGCAATCCCTCTTCTGGTAGAGAAGAGAAGGCCAGCTGTTGCTAGATGTGTAAGTGTTCTTAAGGGGGACTGTACCCTTGTTTAGTGGAATCCCAAGTGGTTGCTTGGGGACTGGATGTAGGACTCATTGTGATAGGAGATCCGAACCATGATAAAAATTCTTGTTGTCTGTGTGATTGTTTCTCTTCGTTTTGATAACACTAACTCTAACTATCAATCTTAGTGTTGTCTGTCAATATATTTATTTATAGGAATTATTGAAAGAAGAATTTTTAGCAATCCATTCACCCCCCCCCCCCCCCCGCCCTCTGGGCTTGCTATCTGGGCAACAAGTGGTATCAGAGCCAAGTCTCTTCAAGTAAGTAGATCTCACGATCTGAAGAGCAAAGATAAATGACAGCTCATGGTTATGCAAAAGGTCAATCCGTTAACAGTACTCCTCTATTCGACGGTGAAGATTATAACTACTGGAAGACACGAATGGAGTTCTTCCTTCAAGGTCTCGATTTCCAACTTTGGTCAATTGTTGAAGAAGGAGATCTTTTGGTCACCAACAGTAGAGACAAATGGATAGACGAAGACAAGAAGAAAATATCTCAAAATAACAAAGCTAAAAGTATACTGTGTTATGCGCTCAGTAAGAAAGAATTCAACAGGATTTCAGCCTGCAAGTCAGCTATGGAAATGTGGGAAAAGTTGAGACTCACATATGAAGAAACTAACAAGGTAAATGAAACAAGAATAGATATTCTGGTAGCTCAATATGAAAGATTTCAAATGCAGTCTGGAGAGTCCATCTCTCAAATATACAGCAGATTCACAGACATCACCAACGGGTTGGCTGGGCTTGGAAAAACTTAAGAAATTGGAGACATGGTAAGAAAAATACTAAGATCACTACCAACCTCATGGACTCCAAAGGTTACAACTATAGAAGAAGCCAACGATCTTAGAAGAATGTCACTTGAGAAACTCAATGGGTCTCTAATGGCTCATGAGATAAATATGGAAAGGCTGGGAGAACCCTCCAGCAAGAAGAAGCATAGCAATGATCTCAAAGCCACAGAAGACACATCTGATGGCGAATCAGAAAGTGACAAAAGCAATGAAAGCAGTGAAGATGAAGAAGCCTTCCTCTCCAGAAGATTGCAGCGCATACTAGCTAAGAAAAAATACCAGTAAGGAAGAAGATATTTCAAGAAAGGTAAAGACTTCAAAAGATCTAAAGGCAAAGAAGTCAAGAGACCTGAACCTATATGCTACGAGTGCAAGAAGTCTGGACACATCAAAGTCGAGTGTCCAAAATTAAAGAAAACTAAGTTCAAGAAGAAGGACAACATAAAGAAATTCAAAAGGTACAAGAAGAAGGCCATGGCTACTGCATGGAACAACGAAAGTGACTCAGACAGTGAGTCAAGCTCCAGTAAAGAAGAAGAAGAAAAGGCCAACCTGGCCTTCATGGCAAATATTGATGATAAGATAACTTCCGACTCATCCTTTACTTCTTGCAATGAATCAGATTCAGATAGTTTAGAAGATGATTTTAATGAATTATACAGTAAATAAAAAGATGTCTGCAAATTGTTAAAAACAACTAAGAACAATTATGCATGTCTCTAAATAACTAACTCAGATCAAAAATCTGAAACTGAACAGTTAGAAAAATAAATTTCTGAATTAAAAAGAAGAAATGAACTGCTATGCGAAGATATAAAGAGTAAAAATGAAAAGATATCTAACTTAGAAAATCAGGAAACCATAAGCAAACTTAAAAATGAAGTTAATACACTAACAAAAGATAATGAATATTTATCAGCCACAATTGAAAATTTCACAAATGGAAAATCCTCCTTAATATTAAAAGGAGCAAGAAGATCAGGTAGGAAAAAGTATGGCTTAGGATATATCCCACCAGACAATGAAGAAACTGTAATTCATCCTAAAATTTATCCAATACCAAAATTCGTAGCTGAACAATACCTCAACTATAAAACAAATAACAGTAAGAACCATAAGCCGAATAGAATAATAAATAATATTCCTTGCTGCACTCACTACAACAAATTAGGTCACACTAAAATAACTTGCACTACCAAACACCTAAAATGGATTCCCAAAAGAAACTTTGAATAAGCTAACCAACCAGGACCCAAAAGAACTTGGGTACCTAAATCTCATTGTTTTATTGCAGGGGAGACTTAGAGCATCAAAATGGTACCTGGACAGCGGGTGCTCAAGGCATATGACAGGTAACAAAAGACTATTCTCGCACATAAAAATGAAGAAGGTACAGTAACTTATGGTGATAATTGAAAATGGTCAGTAATTGGTTGCGGATCTATTGGAAGCCAAGATAAAATTATGATAGAAGATGTTCTATGCGTCAAATGACTCAAGCACAATCTAATCAGCATCAGTCAACTGTGCGACAAGGGTCACCAGATCAAGTTTCAGGAATCTAAGTGTTTGATTATCAAGGATGGTACAACTATCTTCGAAGCCAATAGAGAAAAGAATTTATATGTACTACATCTAGAAGAATTAAAGGATCAAGACATCTGTCTAGCAGCGAGCAAAGAGCAGAATGTTGAACTATGGCACAAACGATTAGGTCACTGCAGCATGGATGGAATAAGAAAACTCATCAAACTTGGTCTAGTAGAAGGTCTATCGAAGATTAACTCAAGATTAGACAGTATTTGTGAGCCATGTGCAAAAGGGAAGCATGCAAAATCCTCCTTCAAATCCAAGACAGTAGTCACTACCTCCAAACCACTAGAACTGCTACATATGGATCTGTTTGGACCAATGAGAACTACCAGCCTGGGAGGAAAGAACTTTAGATTTGTCATAGTTGATGATTATTCAAGATTTACATGGATATCATTTTTAGAGCATAAAGATGACACATTTGAAAGTTTTGTGAAGTTCAGTAAAGTAGTTCAAAAGGATAAGAAGTTCAGCATCATCAATATCCAATCAGATCATGGAGGAGAATTCCAAAACGACAGATTTGCAGAATTTTACAATGATCAAGGTATAGAACACAATTTCTCAGCACCTAGAACACCACAGCAAAATGGAGTAGCTGAGAGGAAGAATAGAACCTTGTTGGATATGGCCAGGACCATGCTATCTGAATATAACCTTCCAAGATATTTCTGGGCAGAAGCTATAAATACAGCATGTTACATTATAAATAGAGTAATGATCAAGTCAATCCTAAAGAAGACTGCATATGAGCTGTACAAGGAAAGAAACCCCAAGATTAGTCATCTCAGAACATTTGGATGTCCATACTTCATTCACAACAATGGTAAGAGAGAAATAGGTAAGCTGGATCCCAAATCCGATGAAGGGATCTTTATGGGGTACACTTCTAAACCTAAAGGCTATAGAGTTTTTAATAAAAGAAGTTTATTGATCGAACAAACCGTTCATATTATTTTTGATGAATCTAACCCTTCCTTGAGAAAGGAATCTAAAAGTGATGATGAAGATGCAGATAAACTTACCCAGAAGCTGAAAGAATCTACCATCAAGGATAATGAAGATCCACCCTTGGAAGAATTACAACATAAGGATATTATCCATGATGATCTTCCAAAGGAATGGAGGTACAAAAAGGATCACCCTATTGATAACATCATTGGAGATCCATCAGTTGGGGTAAGAACAGGAGGTAATATCATTCCGTGTGATTATTTACCATTTGTATCTCAAATAGAGCCGAAGACAGTGAATGAAGCACTGTCTGATGAATCTTGGATTCTAGCCATGCAAGATGAACTTAATCAGTTCAGGAAAAATCAAGTTTGGTCCCTTGTTCCGAGACCATCATATCATCCTGTGATTGGCACCAAATGGGTGTTCAGGAACAAATTGGATGAAGCTGGTGTTATCACTAGAAACAAGGCTAGACTGGTTGCTCAAGGCTATTCCCAAGAGAAAGGCATAGATTTTGATGAAACCTATGCACCAGTGGCTAGACTAGAGGCTATTCGAATATTACTTGCATATGCATCTGCATCAGATTTAAAACTTTTTCAAATAGATGTTAAATCAGCATTTTTGAATGGTTATATAAAGGAGGAAGTCTATGTGGAATAGCCTCCTGGTTTTGATAATTTAGATTTTCCAAATCATATTTTCAAATTACATAATACATTATATGGTTTAAAATAAGCACCTAGAGCGTGGTATGAAAGACTTAGTGCATTCTTACTAAATCATAGTTTTATTAGAGGACAGGTGGATAGCACACTGTTTATTAAATTAAAAGTAAAAAATATATTACTTGTGCAAATTTATGTAGATGGTATTATATTCGGTTCTACTGATGAATCCCTGTGTAAGTATTTTGAGAAGCTCATGTAGGGAGAATTTGATATGACCATGATAGGAGAACTCAATTATTTCATTGGATTACAAATCAAGCAAAGCAATGAAGGTACACATATTTGTCAAGCAAAATACACCAAGGAATTATTAAAGAAATTTAGATTTGATAATGCTAAACCACTATCCACTCCAATGAGCACATCCACCAGGTTAGATAGTGATAAGAAAGGTAAGAAATTTGATCAGAAACTTTACAGAAGTATGATAGGGTCATTGCTTTATTTAACAGCTAGTAGACCTGACATTTTATTTAGTGTATGCATGTGTGCAAGATATCAGTATGATCCTAAGGAATCTCATTTAATATTTGTTAAAAGGAATTTTAGATATTTAGCTAAAACTCATGACCTAGGACTATGGTATCCTAAAACTTGTGAGACAAGTTTAGTTGGATATTCTGATGCTGACTATGCTGGATGCAAAGTAGATAGAAAAAGCACCAGTGGTGGTTGTCAATTTCTTGCAGGATGCTTGATCTCATGGTCTTCAAAGAAGTAAAATTCAGTAGCACTATCAACAGCTGAAGCTGAATATGTAGTTGCTGGGAGCTGTTGCACTCAACTCTTATGGATCAAACAATAGTTTGAAGACAATGGACTGCACATCAAGACCATCCCGTTGCTGTGTGACAACACAAGTGCAATAAATCTGACGAAAAATCCAGTACATCACTCCATGATGAAACATATAGAGGTTAGATATCATTTTATTAGAGATCATGTAGCTAATGGTAATATTAATATTTCATTTGTAGATACTCAAAATCAGTTAGCAGATATCTATACAAAAGCCTTACCTGAAGAGAGATTTACATCTCTTAGAAGGGAGCTAGTGTAACGTCTCAGGTTTTATTGGATCCTTAACGGGTCTGGTTGTGGGTCTGTGCATGTTGACGTCCAGTGGTGCTGACGTCAACAGTGGGTTGACGTCCAGGGGGTCGACGTCGACTATGTGTTGACGGCAAGGGGGTTGCCGTTGGCAGGTGTTTGGCATCAATCAATGTGGACGTCTACCGAGGTTTCCCGGTCTTTCCGGAGGTTGAGCTTGACGGCTTGAGATGCGGTCATCTAGTGGTTGGCGGTTCAGTTGGCGGCGGCAGAGGTTGACGTCAACTTGCCGACCTGTGTTTTTAGGGGCAACCCGAGCCCCATTCTTCCTCTCTTTCTCTCCTCTCCTTCCCTCCACTTTCACCCTTGTTCTTCTCCACCACTTCCGGCGGCCGACGGGAGCACGTGGGGAGGTCGTGGTGCGCGTGGCGGTGATGGATCGGACGGGAAACGGCGGATTGGACGGTGGTTCTCGCGGGGAAGCTCCTGGGGGTTCGGCGCGAATCGAGGTTTTATAGGGGTTTTTATGCGTTTCTAAGGTAGGGACATAAACCCTTAGCTCCCTTGTGTGTTATTCCATGCATGTTTGCATGTGAATTGCGTGGAATCGTGATTTTGGGGAGGGTTTCCTCCATGCCTGGTTTTAGGGTGGTTTGGCCGATCCATGCATTGGATCGTGTTTTTCCGGCATTGTGGTAGTGTAGTGTGATGTAGGGGAGTGTTTCCCTACATCAGATCGTGGTTTGTAGGCTAGATGCCCCGTCGACATCGGTTGACGTTGGGCTCTTCAGGATGAGATTAACGGCGAGATCCGTGCCGTCGATCTCTTTTGGAAGGATCTTAACGAAATATCGTTTGTCGTCGAGTTCAGGTAAACGGCCAACGCGTGGCTGTCTACTCCCTTTTAGACGTCTAGGGCTTTGTCATTGACCTATTATTAGCGATAGTCGATGTTGTCGTCTACTTTCCGATTGGCGACAACAGATGCTGTCGTTTACTTCCTGGTTAGCGGCAGTCGATGATGACGTCTACCTGCAGGTGAGTTCCCAGCAAGCTGTGCTCTCCTTCCATGTTTTGAGGTGTTGACGTGCGTGTCCGCCTGTTAGCATGGTCTGCTGGGCGTAGAGAGTGTCTCTACCTGTGCTTGTGATGTGTTTTGTGAAGCTGAGGTGTGGACACGTGGTGTCTACCCATTGCACGGTCAGCCGTACGTAGAGAGTGTCTTCGTTTATGCTTGCGTTGTGTTTGACTGTGTTGAGACGCTGACACGTAGTGTCCGTCTATTGCACGGTGTTTCAGACGTCGAGAGTGTTTCCGTCTGTACTTGCGTTGAGTTTACCATGCTCCTGTTTCTGTTGTGTTACCTGGACATGGAGCGACGCTCCGTCTAGAGGACTGGCGTGTGGGGGTCCTCCTCCGGTGAGTCGGGACGTAGAGAGCGTCTATGTTCTGTGTGTACTCCTTGTAGTGGTTTTGAGCCGGTTTCCGTGGAGCCCCTTCTCTGCCGCTAGGGTCAGTCGTGGGGGAAAACCGGTCGTGGACCAGACGTGCGAGAGAGCGTCTGTAGTGTGCACACGGGCTAAGGGGAGTAGACTCTGTGGCCAGGGGGCACCCGGCCGTACACCCTTAGCTATGTCCCACTTGTGAGTGTGTGTGAGTTTGTGTGTGTGATGTGCTTGTAGTGTTGTTGAGCCTGCGAGGTTCCAGTTTTCCCAGTGCGCTCCTGAGGGAGTTGCGCACGTACGCCACCGGTTCCTGTGTGTTGTACAGGGTGGTTGTTGTTACTTACTGAGCTTTACTTTTTCGTACTATTTAGTAGTGTTGTCTATTAGTCCTACTTAGCTGCTGTGAGTAGTACTTGCCCTTGTACTTACTGTACTCTTACTTTGGTGTTGGCTCTGAGTTTGTACTAGTTTATAATGTTTTATAAATTGGTGCGTGTACGTTTGCTTATATGTTTCTCCTCAGACACCCTTTTCTTACCCTTCCGAGTTTCAACTCGTGGGTTAGCGGGTCAGGATTCGGGTTACTGGTTGGTTACTAGTAATGCGGATCTTGGGTCGTTACATCTAGGCATGTGCAATTTGTAACAGATATATCTGCAAGTAACTAAAATAAAATAATAAAATTCAGGATAAGACTTATCTTTCCCCGATAGATTTAAGTAAATCCATTTGTGTTATCTTCTCCTATTTTATCGTTATCCGCATTTATTGCTCTGCCGTTTCAAAAACACCTTTTTGTCCCTCCGTTACGACCATAATCCTTCCCTCACCGATTTGCTCTCTCTCTCTCTCTCACCTCGTTTGACTTGAAAGCCTGTGAAACCCTCATCGACTCAGGTAAACCTCTCTGTGCTTTCGAAGAAACCATTCCTTCTCGCTCAAATTTCTTGAGGGGTTCAGTTTCTCCTTCTCCCACGATCCTCCAAAACCTTACCTTGCTCGATTCCATGGCCGCTTCTGAGAGCTCCGACAGCGTAGGTGGTTACAGTGTTGCTTTCCTTACGACTGGTCAACAAAGAGAGATATTCAGCCATGAAGACCAAGCTCTACGGAAACAAGGCAGTGGATCTAGCAGACCTAGAGGAGCACGGGATGCACAGTATGGTTGAAGCCCTTTAGAGGTTGAAATGGACAGGGATTTGCACAATCTCAGAACCAAGCTATCCGTATCTAGCGAAGGCTTTCTACACAGTGTTGTGACAGACAAAGATGCTCTCTTACCTCCACAGTCAAAGGTACATCTATTCACATTACTCATGATTTGTGTGGAGAGGTTTTTGTTTGGGGTGTCCACAGTTGGGCACAGTTTGGTTGAATCAGTGGATATTCAGCCAAGGGATTAGGGATCATCAGAACTGATATAAACTAAAGGATGGAAAGATAGATATAAATCAATTCAACGCCTTCAACAGGATCCTGCATTTCATAGTTTGTCAGATTTTGGTACCCAGAAGTGCATCCTTTTCTTCATGCACCAAGGGAGATGCAAACATGATGTTCTGGGCCATTCAAAAGTAAGACATCAATATGGCTCAAGTAATTATTGAAAGAATGAAGTCTGCTGCAGAAGCTATTTGGGACAGGAAGAACAAGCTAGCAGTGTCCCTTCCCTATGCTCATTTACTGACCAGGATTTTCAGTCACTTAAATATTGATTTGAAAGGAGAATTAATAGAAAGATGGGTCAGCCAATCAGCTCAATGAACCTGAAGAAGAGTGGATTTTCTCTCATTAGAATTGTTTGGACCAAGACTTCAATGGCAAAGAGTGAAGCTATCATTGGAGAAGTTCCTGAAGACCCTCCAGTTCAAGAAGAAGAAGCAGCCGTAAGAGAAGTGGAGCCTCCTGCTCCTGAAAGGAGGATTGAGGACATTGCACCTGAACACATTAGCCCATTGGGCAATCTATTGAAGTATTGTCCCTCCTACAGTCCCTGCACACTGCCATGGTTTGAAGAAATAATTGTTGAAGGTACTGCTCAGTTTGAGGGGAGCTTGAAGATATAGATAGTAAACCCCAATGTTCCTGAAGTAGAAGCTGCTCTGAAATAGAGCCATGAAGATATAGTTGCAGAGGTTGTGGCATCAGGCCACATTGAAGATGTTCAGATGGTAGATGCTCCAGCTCAAGGGGAGCCAGCAATCCAAGAGGAGCCAGAGATTCAGGGGGAGACCAATGCCAGTGCCCCTACAGACCAGTTCCAAGAAGGTCTAGTTGAGAGCACTTCAGATGATGATGTGAAGCCAGCTGTTGGCTCAGGAGGTAGAAGTAAAGGTGTTGCTCCTAAAGTTCCACTACTCACCAGAAAAGCACACCACAGATCTAGGAAGAAGAAAATTCATGTGCACATCAAGCCAGTCATTGCTAGACTGAATGCTCATGGGGAAATCCTGTGTTGAAGGTACTAGTGCTGGGCCATATAGGCCATCTGTGTCAGTGGAGTCAGTGATAGGGCCAACCGGGCCTCAAGTATCTATAGAGGAAGCTATTGTGCCCCCAGAGCCTTCTGAATCTTCAAATCTTTAGACTCCAGCTCCTTCCTCTCCACCCACATCCTTCACTACCCCTCCTGCACCTAAAACCTTCAAGAAACCACTTCCTAAACATATATCTTCTCCTACTCCTTTCCCTACTGCCACCTCTTCATCACCTCCTCCTTCCTCTTCCATTCCCCATCCCACCTCTGAGGCACCTCCAGCCTCATCCTCTTCTGCTGGTCCCTCCTCAGCAGGTCCCTCATCTGCTGGACCATCCACTCAACCTCCTACTTCCACTTTTGCTTCTTTTCATCTACCTACTCCACCATCCTTTATCACCATCATTCCTGAAGCAGCCAATGTCATTCCTCATTATGTGCATGACATCAAGGATGAGTTTGAAGAAGCCATCCTCTGCTTGCTATCTCTGCTCACATTCATAGGACTGATTCACAACCTTCCTCCAGTCCTGCATCTAAGAAAAGAAAGACCTCTTCAGCTCTTATTTTCCCTCCAATCAAGCTCTCTTTCCTCTTCTATGGTATTCTCTTTCATTTGTCAACAGAAGAAGAACCCTCTATGCTGAATATCTCCAAAAGTGCACTTTTGCAGACACTTTTGGTCTTCCTTACCTTATCTTTCTGAACATTTAAATATCATTCTTCCCACTTCGGGAGTTCCTAAGACTAAACAAGCCAAAATCTTATCCACTGCTGAGTCTAAGACTAAAGATCAGTGGGCCAGGGCCGACAAAGCTCTCTATAGAAAATTCGAGGTTGCCAGGATAAACATTTTTCCACCCAAAGATCACCCTCTCACCTTGTCAGAGTGGTTTGTCTGCCAGCACAGAGATTCTTGGGGTCCCTTCATTCAGAAGGAGATCAAATTCATCAGGCACTTCCAAATGTATCAAGACTACTGCTTTGTCAACCGCTTGCCAGAGGTCCAACTTAATTGGTCAATTCCGAGGAGCAATAGCTCTACTCCGCACAGAAAATCCTGTCAACACCCCTCTTCAGGTTGATTTTGCAACCTTGAAGATGCCAGAAGTTGCCTTTCTCCCCAAGCTTCATTTTCTCTTTATGGAATCTGAAGTAGGTCTATCATTTTTGAGAGATTCGCTAGAGTCATGATCAGGATATTCATTCAAAGGGGAACTCCTCTTCCCTTCCATAGATTCATCTTCAAAGAATATCAAAGAGGATTCATTAAGTCAGCTGTCCTTGCACCTATCCTCTCAGAGTTTAAAAGATTTGACAACTCTGAATGGGCAAAGCTTATCCTGAAACAGCCATCCATCTTGAGCAACTGAATTCCTCCCTGCACAAATCAAATTAGTCAATTCTCTCTCAAAAAATTCATGGACCTCAACTCCATAAATCTAGTGTCAAATCCCTACTTTATCTGGATTGAAAGGTATAAGATCTTTATTGCCTTGAAGAAGGTCTCTCTCCAAAAAATTCATGGACCTCAACTCCATAAATCTAGTGTCAAATCCCTACTTTATCTGGATTGAAAGGTATAAGATCTTTATTGCCTTGAAGAAGGATTTGCTTGATCACAAGCTCCACTACCCTTTTTTAATTGACAAATTTCGTCAGCATGCTAGCTTTGGAATTGTTGGTCCCTACAAGTCATCACTTAGCAATCAGGAGTATACCTCCTTTATTGAAGAATAGAGACTACTCCACATCAAGAGGCTTAGTTCTGAGATGGAGCCATCTTATAACATTAGTTGGGGTGTATTTGGAACTCTTTTTGAAGAGCAGGAAGTTCAAGCTTGGCAGATCATCACTCGTCATGCTTCTAGATTGTCTCCTGCCTTCTATATACCTACCCCCTCTAATGAATGAAATTTCAATTTCTTGGCACCATTTATCTTTGTCTCTCTCCTCATATTTTTTTCCTTTCTAGTTCTTTTGGCTTACTGACAAAAGGGGGAGAAAAATATTCTGAAATACATACCTTAAAATTTTTCTCAAATTAATTTCAGTCTTTTATATATATGCAACTTTATATGTTTTGTTATCACCAAAAAGGGGGAGATTGATGATCAGTCCATCTCCATAAAATTTATTATTAATTATATATATTTTTGGTGATTAACAAAACCCTTGAAAAGTATTTTCTAACAACATTTTCTGAAGTTTATTCACAGGAAATAATTCAAGCAAAATCTGTAAGTTGTCTACACACACTGCTATTTGAAGTTTAATGCATATGTTTTATCTAAGTACACATCGACTCCATTGATAGAACAACGATTTCTTTAGAAGAACATCAATTTCATCCCCACAACGATTTCATAAGTCACTTAAACAATGACTTCATAGAAACAACGATTTGATCGCTACAACGATTTCATAAGTCACTTAAACAACGACTTCATAGAAACAACAATTTGATCGCTACAGCGATTTCATAACCACTTAAACAACGACTTCATAGAAACAACGATTTGTTTGCTACAACGATTCTGTTTCACTTAAACAATGACTTGGTCGCTACAACGATTTGGTCGCCATAACAATTTGGTTATTGCTACAACGACTTGGTCGCTACATCGATTCTGTTTCACTTAAACAACGACTTGGTCGCTACAATGATTTGGTTATTGCTACAACGACTTGGTCGCTACAACAATTTGGTTGCCATAACGATTTGGTTATTACTACAACGACTTGGTCGCTACATCGATTCTGTTTCATTTAAACAACGACTTGGTCGCTACAACGATTTGGTTATTGTTACAATGATTTCATCTCTACAACGACTTCTTGTGACAACGATTTTACTTGAACAACGATTTATGTTACACATCGATTTCAATTAAATAAAAACTTTGTACAGAACATCGATTTCATTAATACATGAATTATGCTCACATCGACTTGATTTCAACATGGATTACATTCTCACTTGACTTATGATTATATCATTGATTTAATATCAACATCGACTCTATCTGGTTACAGCATGTCTAAACATCATTAATGATTATATTTTAGATAGCTGTCAAACATTCTTGTTTAAATCTTCTTTAAACATTTTTTATTTCCATTCCACATGATATTCAAATGTATTTCAAGTCTTTGTGGATTTCAAGTTTTTCCCGTGAAAGCATGTTATATCCCATGTTCTCTAACATTTATTGTGACTGTACAAACTTCTGCACGATATATCTTTTGCATATTGTGTCTATAACACTCAAAGTCTCATGATAGAATGGCATTTCCCTTCTGGTGTATCTTCATACAGCACAACTACTAATGTTGACTGACAGTTTAGACAAAGATAAGTTATCTAGGTGTCAGCATTTATTGTGTGCAGGGTTTCCGGTGGAAACGCACGTCTAAAAGATAGACTTGTCAACCTGACAAGAGGATAGAAGATTCAAACAATCTTTCCTTGAGTATGTTTGTCTATCCGAGCATTAATGGCTACAGGCTCACTTGCTCTTTCCTTCGAACCAGGCACTCCAACGTGCATGAAGATATGAGACAATGAATATTTCAACGGATACTTCAACGGTCAAATTATTTCAAAGAAGATAAAAGAAAACTGTGACCCAAGCAGCACAACTTTTTCAACCTTGAGAAGCTTGAACATTTTAGTCACCTGTAAACAACAAGAGCTAGCTCATCCAATCCAACCTTCTGCACTCTTTGCTCTCTGTAGACTATTACATCCTTTGAGAGCTTGTGTTGATCTGAGAGAGTTCATTTGCGATATCTTGTTCTCTCAGACTTCGCGCCAGATCAAGCAGTGATTATAGCTTGGTCTTGGACCTTTCTCTTTCAACTCATTTTTTCTTTGGTAGGATTCCTCTTCTGGGTGTGAAGAGAAGACCTGTTGCATCAGGTGGAGCAATCCTCTTCTGGTAGAGAAGAGAAGGCCAGCTGTTGCTAGATGTGTGAGTGTTCTTAAGGGGATGTACCCTTGTTTAGTGGAATCCCAAGTGGTTGCTTGGGGACTGGACGTAGGACTCCTTGAGATAGGAGATCCGAACTAGTATAAAAATTTCTATTGTCTGTGTGATTATTTCTCTTCGTTTTGATTAACACTAACTCTAACTATCAATCTTAGTGTTGTCTGTCAAGTATATTTGTTTACAATAATTATTGAAAGAATTTTTAGCAATCCATTCACCCTCCCCCCTCTAGGCTTGCTATCTGGGCAACAGAATATAACAGACTACGATTTAAACCGTCGAAACCAATGAAATCGCTATCATAGCATGCGTAAATGGAGGTAGAGACAATGATCAAACCACAAAGCACACTCAGGATTTTTTTTATTTTCTAAAAGCTTATAGCTGTAGACTGTAACTGATTACCAAGACTTACTGTAAGTGATGTCAAATATTTATTGTAAGTGATATGAAGACTTACTATAAGCGATATATAGACTTACTATAAGTGATATGAAAGTTTACTGTAAGCGATATATAGACTTACGATAAGTGATATCAAAAGCTTACTATAAGTGATATCAAAGGCTTATTGTAAGTGATATGAAGGTTTACTGTAAGTAATATCAAAAGCTTACTGTAAGTGAAATGAAGACTTATTGTAAGTAATATGAAGACTTACTGTAAGTGATATATATATTTATTATAAGTGATATCAAAGCTTACTGTAAACTAATTGTAATGAATGTAACTCTACATAATGAAAGGCTAGAAGAAGGAAGGGTAAAATAGAAGAAAAAAAAATATTAAATTAAAAGGATGACTCGTCCCCCAAGACTCATAAATACTGAGAAATTAAAAATAAAGATTAAAAATTAAATAACACAAAAAAAAATATTATATAACTTTTGATCTTCTGATAGAGACTATAAATTAAGTCAACATTCTCATAAAAATCTCTAATTAATTTGCCCTATTTTTATCTCAACTGTAATGGGGGCAGTACCAAATAATGTTGTAATTTAACATCTCTCTCTTGTACGGAATTCCGAGTGATACGAAGACTTACTCTAAGTTGAGGGCGGTACTGTTGCCTGTCACGGAATTCTGTACGGCTGCATGGACCCACAACCGCTGTTCTGGGTTTGGCTGCCAGTCAGACGCCCATTCCGTTCTTGAGCACCCATGCCTGGGACAAACCCACGATCCTACTCACTGCTGAGCAACTAGCTCCGACAAATTGATGTGGCTATAAGCTAAACTTGCGGCTGCAGTCCCATTCGGATCCTTGAAGCCTATCTAAAACCAAAAGCTTTCTTTCCGACAAGGATTCCAGTGTAACAAAGGCTCCGGCTATCACTTTTTACACCTCACGACAAGGTAAAACATTCCAGATGTGAGCATGCAACCTCCCAGGCCAGTATGATCAAATATATAAATAATAGTGCGGCAGCTGTGGCATGCTCGTGTTCTTGTTTCCCTAACATGCAGCCCAATGGTTATCATTTCTTCACCAAAATGTGGTTGCTCAAAAGGCCGGGCCCGCTAACCCACACATATGATTGGGCTGAGGCTGTGCCAAGTGTGGGCAGGCCCAGAAAACCACAAGTTCAGAATATCACAGCCCAATCCATAATTTGTGAGGTCTTTTTTTGAAAATAAAACCGTATAGGTTTGGAACAGAATAAATAATCCTTCACTAAAGTTAGAATGGGTTATGATACATAATATCTATCTTCTAAGGGTTGAAGAATGATTTAATAGCTCGCTTTTTTCAACTTCACTTTTAACCCCCTCATTTGTGTTGTCGGATTAGAGGGGGAGAGAGAGAGAGAGAGAGAGAACACAAAACTTTTTGCCTTTCCTAAGGAGAACAGACGAGAGGGATATTTGTCTTGAAACCATTAAAGGTTTTACGAGTGTTCTAAAAATTTTAAATATTACAGGGTCATATTTATAATATTGACCGATTTTAGGTGGCACTGTGTAAAACTCTTAAAGGTAATATCTCTTTTACCTCTAAATCCTAACGATACCTTTATACTCTTAATAATCTCTCTTTTGAACATACACTATATTCTTACTCACATATACACTATTTTTGAAATATTTGTTATGGAATAATTTCTGACACATCTTAATTTTTCACTTATATATAATAAAGATTAACATATATTGAGTCAGAATTCACACACATATACTATACTTTCACTCACATATACACTACTATCGAAACAATGAATTGTTATAAAATAACTTTTGAACTTATCTTTGTTTTTACCTACTCTGATAAAGATTCTTCGCTCATATACAAGCAAAATTACCTCACATATATTGTACTTTCACTTGCCTACACACTATTTTGAAGCACATTATAGAATAACTTATAAATAATTTTTTTTTTTCATCTACATATAGGAAAGATCACTTATAAGAGTCAGAATTCACTCACATATATTATATTTTTATTCGCATATGCACTTTTCTTGAAACCTTATTATGAATTACTTCTGAATAAATTTTAGTTTTTCACCTACATATAGTAACCATTCACTCATATAGAGTTAAAATTCACTCATATATCCTACATTTTCACTCGCATATCTACTGCTATTGAAACACTTAAATGAAATAAATTCTAAACATATCTTAGTTTCTTTCACCTACATATAATAAGGACTCACTCATATAGGGACATAATTCACTCACATACACCATCCATTCATTGACATATGCACCATTGCTGAAATAATTCTTGTAATGAAATAACTTCTAAACATAAATTAGTTTTTTACTTACATACAATAACTATTCACTCACATATACTGAGATTCACTCACATTTACTATAGATTCATTGTCATATGAACTGTTAGTGAATGACTACTTGTAATGGAAGAAGATCTAAATATAAGTTTATTTTCACTTAAATATAATAATGATTCACTGATATATTATCAAGATTCATTCACATATAATGTAGATTCACTTATGTATGTGTTGTTACTAAAGCACTTATGTATAGATGATGAGATAAAAAACATAATAAGTTATTTTCTCACTCCTCGTATCTACTCAATTAGAAGGTCCTGTCCTAAAGCATGGCAGCAGAAGAATTATTTGATCATTGAGACATGAACAGTGGCAAATAAGCCTCTAGTGAGCAATCACATATAACACAACTAATTTGTGCTTATCATAAATCACTACAAGAAAATGCGCATTTAGAGACCGAAATAGAGACCGATAAATTCGGTCACTATTCGGTCCCTAATTAGTGACCGAATAGTGACTGATAGCAATCGGTCTCTAAATATATTTTTAGAGACCGAATATAATTCGGTCACTATTCGGTCCCTAATTAGGGACCGAATAGTGACCGACATGATTTCGGTCACAAATTTTCGTGGTTTTCGCGGGTTTACAGAGACTTTTGTGACCGATTTGATTTCGGTCACTGTTCGGTCCCTAAATAGGGACCGAATAGTCACTGCATCAAATCGGTCTCTATTTTCCAAATTTTAGAGACCGAATAGAGACCGAGTTTTATCGGTCCCTATTCGGCTTGTGACCGATTTGATTTCGGTCACTGTTCGGTCCCTAAATAGGGACCGAATAGTGACTGCATCAAATCTCTCTATTTTCCAAAATTTTAGAGACCGAAATAGAGACCGAGTTTCATCGGTCCCTATTCGGTCTCTATTGCCGCACCTTCCTCCCCCCATTTACCCCTTTCACGCACTCTCTCTCTCCTCTACGCGACACACTCTCTCTCTTTTCCTTCCCTGCTCGTCTCTCTCTCTCTTCTTCGTCGGACTCCATCGCCTTGCGCCGCCGTCACCTTCGCCCTTGCCGGACGCCGCCGCCTTCGCCGGACGCCGCTGTCCCTTTCGGCCGCCGCTTTCGCCTGACGCCGTCGCCCTCTTTCGGACGCCGCCGCCTTCTCCGGACGCCGCTGCCATTGCCGGACGCCGCCGTTCTCCTGTCGTCCTCTGTTCCCGGAGCCGACCGCCGTTGCCGGACGCCACCGTTCTCCTGTCGTCCCCCTTGCCCGAAGCCGACCGCCGTAGGTAAGTCTCTCTGTCCTCCCCCCTCCCTCTGTCTCTCTGTCCTCCCTCCCCCCCCCCCCCCGCCTGTGGAAGCGCGCCCCCCCCACCCCACCGCCGGAAAGACCCCCCTCCCACCTGGTCTCTCTGTCCTCCCCCCTCCCTCTGTCTCTCTGTCCTCCCTCCCCCCCACCTGTGGAAGCGCCCCCCCCCCCACCCCACCACCGGAAGACCCCCCTCCCACCCGGTCTCTCTGTCCTCCCCCCTCCCTCTATCTCTCTGTCCTCCCTCCCCCCCACCTGTGGAAGCGCGCCCCCCCACGCCACCCCGCCGGATGACCCCCCTCCCACCCGACCTGTGAAACCAACCCCCCCCCCCCACCCCACTGCCGGAAAACCCCCCTCCCACCCCGACCTGTGAAACCAACCCCCCCCCCCCCCCACCCCCTGTGGAACCGCACCCCCCCCCCCCACACCCCCACCCCCACCGCCAACAGACCCCCATCCCACCTGGAATCCATGCATCTCCTAAACAGGTTACTCCCTCTCGGAGACAAAATTGCAGAGAAATTCTCAAAGCTTCATTGATTTGTTGATTTCAATTCTGAAGTATAGCAGGAATTATAGACTCCCTTTCCAAATTTTGATCAGTATTAAAAAAATTAAGAATAATGACCAGAACCAAATATAGGGCGAGATGTGTGAAATCTGTGTACCTTGTGGAGTGAAAAGCTTGTGGTGCCAACCTCAACAGTGAGGTCACTAGAGACATCGGAGAGCAACCTGCAGATTAGGAAGTTATTGATCTAATTAGCACTAGAATAAACTTATGCTAGAATTTTTGTGTATAAATGGAATTTAGAAGTTAGAAGAAATTAAGATTTCCGGCATTCCACTTTAATTACTACAAGAGACTGGTCACACAAAAAAAATCAATAAATGATCTCCTTCTTCAGCTCAGATTAATTATTCCAAATGGGTATCATATATATAGCTAAGTGAGAAAATAAACGGGGAAGAAGACTACTAATTAATAAACACTCTCTGATTAGAAGGAACTTATGTTCTACATGATCAAATCATTATTGGTATGTGCGTATATATATGTAAAATTAAAAAGAGAGGGAAATGATAATAGGACGTGCATATATAGTGATGTAATGACATCCAGGATAAGTAAGTATTTCTGATATCAAATGGAATTCATTATACACATGGAATTCATTAGAAGATTGCACTCGCAAGCATTATATATGAAATTACCCACATATGCCTTTCTTAAGTATAATGAAACCCATATGGTTCCTTCTAGGCATTAGATTAATTTACGTTTAATCGTTGATTTTCCTTTTAATAATTAATATTACACTTCTTATTTTAGTGTAAATGTTTAATATTGCACTTGTTCACATGTATGATTTTGTTTTCTTTCATATTTATGTGTTATTTAAATTTGATCTATGCATGCATAACAATTTAACACTGCACACACTTCACGAGAGCGTGTTAAGCCCGTGTCAATGAACCTCCCGTTCAAGACTTTGGGATTGATGTGCACGAGTCTTATTTTCAAAGATGAGAACGTGTATATCTAACTCAAAGTCTTGAATGTGTCCCGTTTTGGACAGTCTGTGAATGTTTGATCGCAGTTAGGTGGTCATTTACTATGTGCTTGTATTATTTGTTGAAAATTTCGGATGCGTCTACTCACTCCTCTCTGATATACCTTTATTGATTTAGAATATTTTCTTAACCACTTATTGTAAGTGTTTAAGAAATATCTAATCAATAAATATTTTTGGTATATCGGAGAGGTGTGGGGAGATGCTGCCGAAATTTTCAGCAAATAATACAAACACATAGTAAATGGTCATCTGATGGCGTCAAAATATTCATAGATGGGTAAAAAGTGATAATCTAAATAATAAACCTTCCTATTCATTTCGGTTGCGTCGAAGGATGTGTGATTTGAATTTTTAAAGTTATTTGTCTATTGATATTGTTTGGGCGTAGGACAACAATGGCTTCAGAACGTTCATGGATGTATCGCAGAATAGTTGATCATGTGGTGTCCAGGAGTTTAGGGTCGGAGTTGAGAATTTCGTTCAGTTTGCATTGGGGAATCCAAATGCAGAAGTAGACAGGCAAGGTGGCATCCGATGTCCTTGTATGATTTGTAAAAATTGAAATAGAATTCCCCATGGGAAGTTCAACGCCATTTATACAGAAAAGGGTTTGTTGAAGGTTATATGAATTGGACATGTCATGGTGAGGATTCTGGTCGCACGAGCCTAGTAACGTGGAAGGCACAAGTACGTACGTGGATATGGTTGTAGATGCTGCTGGTCCGGCATTCAGTGTACATGTGGATCCTGTATATGCTGAAGACGTGCCGAATAGGGAGCCGAAAGATTCTATCAGTTACTTAAGGATGCTGATGAGCCATTGTGGGATGGTTGTCAAAAGCACACTCGGGTTGTCAGCGGTGTCACAGTTGTTGAACTTGAAATCTGAATTTCATATTTCTGAGAATGCTTTGATCGTCTCCTCCTCATCATCAAGAGCATGTACCTCCAGATGAAAAGCTGCCTCCAAATTTTATCGTGCCAAGAAGATGGTGAATGATTTAGGACTTGGATATGTGAAATAGATGCATGTCCTAATCATTGTATGTTGTATGACAAAGAGAATGCAGATATGATATCCTGTTCAGTTTGCCGTCATGATAGATTTAAACCTAAAAGAGGGTCAATTCTAGGGGAAAGGATATACCTTATGCGTCATTGCGATATTTCCCCCTTACACCCAGGCTGCAGCGGATGTATATGTCTTCAAAGACAGCTGGACATATGAGGTGGCATGCAGAAGAGTACGTCGGGACATGGATATTATGACTCATCCTGCAGATGGCGAAGCTTGGATTCATTTCAACCATGTTTATCCTATCTCTCAAGGGAGTCACGTAATGTGAGGCTTGGTTTATGCACTGACGGATTTAATCCATTTGGAGGTTCAGTGGCTTCCTACTCCAGCTGGCCAGTGTTCGTGACCCATACAACCTTCCTCCGAGCATGTGCATGAAGCGAGAGAATTTGTTCCTGTCCTTATTGATTCCTGGTCCGAAGAGTCCTACAAAAAAAATATAGACATCTATCTAAGACCGTTGATTGATGAATGAAATTATTATGGACTGAGGGGGTCAATACTTATGATGCATCTAGAAAGCAAAATTTCACCATGAGGGCGGCATTGATGTGGACTATAAGTGATTTTCCTGCATAGGAATGCTATCTGGTTGGAGCACACATGGAGGCTAGCATGTCCGTATTGTATGGATAATACCAAATTGTTTGTACTTAAACATGGGGGAAGTCCTGCTGGTTTGATTGCCATCGTCAGTTTTTACCAGCTGATCACCCTTTCAGAACACAAAAAGATGCATTCCTAAAAGAACAGAAAGGAACGAGATGAAGTTATATTCGAGAGGTTGTCCGGTCATCATATGGCAGCACGTGTTCAAAATTTACCAGATATCACACAACAGATGGGTAGTACCCGACACCTTTCAGGTTTTGGGAAGGAGCACAACTGGGTGAAGAAAAGCATTTTCTGGGAGCTACCTTATTGGTCGACTCTTCTTGTGCGGCACAATCTAGACGTGATGCATATCGAGAAAAATGTCTTTGATAATGTATTCAACACAGTTATGGATATCAAAGGTAAACAAAGGACAATGTGAAAGCACGCTTGGACTTGTCCATGCTCTGTAAACGTCCAGAGTTAGAAATTGTTGAAGTAAATGGGAAATCAAGTAAACCAAAAGCAGTTTATGTGCTTGGAGGAGGACAAGTTAAGGAAGTGTGTCAGTGGCTGAAACAGCTGAGATTTCCTGACGGTTATGTGTCAAATATTGCTCGTTCTGTCAACGTCAGTGAGGGAAAGATATATGGAATGAAGAGTCACGACTGCCATGTGTTCATGCAAAGGTTGCTACCTATTGCATTTCGTGACATCTTGCCGAAGCCTCTATGGGGAGCGTTATCTGAGTTGAGTCGATTTTTCACGATTCTATCTGCATCAGAACTCAGGCTTCAGGATGTGCAAACTATCGAACAGAATGTGGTCACCATTGTATGCAAGTTGGAGAAGATATTTCCACCTGGTTTCTTCGATTCAATGGAGCATTTACTCGTACATCTACCATATGAAGCAAGGTTGGAGGGCCAGTACAATATAGATGGATGTATCCATTTGAGAGGTATATGCATGATATTAACTGTTTCCTTCTTACAATTGCACCTTACATAAGCGATAGATTTTCTAATTGTCTCTTACATTGTGGATGTAGGTGTATGCATGACCTCAAAATGAAAGTCCGAAATAAAGCAAAAGTGGAGGGTTCTATTGCTGAGGCATACATTATGGAGGAAATCTCTAATTTTTGTTCAATGTACTTTGAAGCAGACATTCAAACTCGTTGGACACAACCTCCACGTAATGATGATGGGGGGGAATCTGTGGGTTCAAATCGACTCTCAATATTACTCATCCTGGACGTGCCTTCGGACGTTCTTCAACTCGAATGCTGGATGACAGAGAGTTATGTGCCGCAGAGATATATATTCTTTTAAATTGTTCCGAGCTAGAATGTTATGTTGAGTAAGTACTAATATCACAATTTAAATTTATATGTAAGTTCTTTGCCTTTATTCTACCTATTGAATGTGGTCTGCTATTCATATTGCAGACAATTTGATTTAGAATTAATTCAAAGAAATCCACATCTCACTGATTTTGAGGTTGAAAAAGAACGAGAGAAGTCATTGGCCTTATGGCTAAGAAAACGCGTAGTGTACACCGTCAAAGAGTATTCAAAAAATTCATTTCACTTTTAACTATCCTTTTCTACACGCAGGTTGAAGAAGGTTTAATTACTGATGAAAGAGTTCGTCAGGTAGCCTACGGCCCATCCAAAATTGCACAGAATTATGTGGGATTTATTGTTAATGGGTATAGGTTTCATACAAAAGACTATGGGCAGAATAAATCTACCATGAACAGTGGCGTATGTGTAAAAGGGAGTACATACAATGAAAGTGAGTATGACTACTATGGTATTGTAGAGGAGATCCTACAGTTGCAATATCTAGGACAAGACAATCATATATTCTTGTTCAAGTGTCATTGGTTTGATCCGAATTCCATTCGAAATGACACAACGCATGGGATTGTCGAGCTTAAGCATAAGTCAAAATTGAATACTTATGAACCATTCATCTTAGCCACACAAGCCCAGCAAGTGTATTATACAAGCTATCCATCATCTACAAACAAAGAACGAAATGATTGGTGGGTAGTTTGCAGAGTTAAGTCAAAACTATTCTCTGATTATGAATTGGACATGACTGATCAGACACCTGTAGAGGTCAGTGCTGAATTCTTTCAAGAAGACTTTGTCGAAAATGTAGAGTTGACAACTCATATTGGAGAAGCTGAATCTGAAGCACCAATGTCCTTGTCTCACGGAAATGAGGTCGAAGAAGTCGATCTACGTGAGATGGAAGACAGTAGTGCTCGTCGTACAGATATTGAATGTGAAAGTTCTGATGAGGAAGATGAATATACCAGTGATGAATGTGAAGATGATGATGAGATAGGGTTGAATTGAACATATCGTCATCATCTGAGGAGGAAATGGATATCAATTAAACAAGGGTAGAATTTTTTCACACCTGTAAAGTATATGTCAAGTAGCTCACTTTGAATATAAGCAATTGACTAGTACACATTATTAATTTATGTTCTCTATGAAGATATGGTTCGTGGAGCTAGATCTGGTAGCAGTTCTTGGAGGGGCAGCCGTGGGAGGGCTTTGTTTGTCGCATCTGGTATGTATATTTTTCTAATGTAGTCATCTGTGTGTATTTTTCTTTGTGTATTATTTATGTGTACTTCTGTAGTGTTAATGCCATTCAAATTGTTACAGCTTCTGCTTCTCCTTCGGATGAGCGGACACCTCCTCCCCCTGCAGGTATGTATATTTCAATTTTCAAGTATTTTTGTAGTGGCTCTATATACATATTATTAATGTTATTAGAATTGCTACAGTTGTTAGTCCTTCTGCTCCTCCTACCGTGCCCGCAGGTATGTATAATATTTGCAGATGTACTTTTATTGTGCATTCATCTTCCTCATTACTTATGCCTTCTATTCTAGTTACAGCTGTTGGTGCATCCTTCGAGTCTCCTCCTGTAGCAGCTGGTATGTATATTTAAAGTTATACTTTCATGTACGCATTAATTCTATGCCATTAAAATGTCACATGCTCAGGTCACTCTACACATTCTGCAGATGCACCATTAGGTTTGTATATTTAAATGTTAGGATATTTCTGTAGTCATTATTTAGTATTTTTGTACATTACTCATGTTGTTCTTCAATTTTTTCCATGTTCGGTGCCAGAGGATGCTGTGAGTCTGCAGGAGGGCGGAGGTAGTTTTATGAGAGCACTCTGCGGGAGGTCTGGATTAATGGGTACGTAATCAACGTGTATGTATTTCTTACGGGCAATGAGGTGAATTTAGTTCATAATTTGACATTATGCAGTTACATCATTGCAGTGATAAAATAGAGCCTGCTCAAGCTTCTCAATTTATCACAAGAACATTACAAGCACACTTTCCTGGACCTATTCATAGATTCAATGATTTCCCGATGGAGGTCCAGGAGCACTTGTATCAGATGTTCATGGTATGTAATTTCGCATTGTAATTTAATTCTTATCGTATTCATACATGCAGTTAACTAACTCTTATGTATATAGAGCCAGCATCGATTCACGCGTCGTCCAGACGAGGCGCGGTCTCGATTTGTATGGACGATGACCGCAAGATCAAATTTCAAGCATTTGATGTATAACGTGAGAAAAAATGCAGAGAGACATTCTCAGAGTGCAGACCCGACTCTTTGGAAGGAGCGGGCACCCAGTTGGATGAGGGGAGAATATTGGGAAACTCTTTGCGACATCTGGGCTGCAGAGAAATGGCAACAGACATCCTCAATAATGAAAGTTAATCGGGCTGCCAATCCAGAAGCAAACATGCATAGTAGTGGGTCTGTCTCTTTTGCGACCCATCAGTCCAGATTGGTAAGTAATTTGTCCATTTCTGGTCTCTTTTATTTATAAAGGTACTTATTTATGTCATGTTTTTTCTGTGAAATAGGAGAAGGAGCTAAAAAGGCAGCCAACATTTTCGGAGGTGTTCGATAGAACACACAAGAAAAAAGGAACGGATGCATACATTAGCGATAGAGCCCGCGTGGTTGCAGTAAGTATTTAGAAGATATTCACTATTTAATTTTTCACATTAATATGAATATTAACTACTATCATTTTTTCTATTTTCTTGAAGGAGTCATACAAAGAACAAATGACGGAGAAGTATGCCGGGGAGGGCGAGCAGCCGCCGTTAGATCATGAGGTATGGGTTGCGGCAGCTGGGGCCCCAAAGAAAGGCCATGTGTATGGTTTTGGGCACAGCATCGACACGAGCCGGGTGTTATCTGGAGGATCCAGCTCAGGGTCACAGACCAGTGCATTCCACGCAGGAGTTGGTACTCCAGGTACTTGTTCAGGACAGCTGATGGGCTTCATTGACAGTAGGATATCGGGCTTAGACTCTCGTCTGGCGGATTCGATGGAGACTCGTCTTGCCCAGATGCAGATGCAGGTGACCGACGCACTTCAGGCCCAGCTCTCCCAGACCCTCTCCCAAGTTATCGCCCAGGCCTTCTCACAGGCACCACCTCCTCCGCCACAGGCACACCTCCTCCACAGGCAAGTTATTTTAACTTTCATTTGGGTTGATCGACGCACAATTTTTTTAAGCAAGACAATTTGGATTAAAAATGAAGAACTTAGGTAGGTTTCGAAGTTCAAAATTAGAAATACTCATCTGATTGGCCTCCGGTTTTTTCCAGCACGGCCATGGCGATGAATGTGACTTGTGGAAACTGACGGAGTTCAATTCGGACTTCCGATTTGAGGTCGACGCCTCAAACTTGCATTCGACAAGTCAGTTTAGAACTGATGGAGTTCAATTCGAATTTAGGTAGGTTTCGGGGTTCAAAATTAGAAATACTCATCTGATTGGCCTCCGGTTTTTTTCAGCACGGCCAGGGCGATGAATGTGACTTGTGGAAACTGATGGAGTTCAATTCGGATTCCCGGTTTGAGGTCGACACCTCAAACTTGCATTCGACAAGTCAGTTTACATTAAAGATGAAGAATTTAGGTAGGTTTCGAGGTTCAAAATTAGAAATACTCATCCGATTGGCCTCCGGTTTTTTCCAGCACGGCTAGGGCGATGAATGTGACTTGTGGAAACTGACGGAGTCAATTCGGACTCCCGGTTTGAGGTCGACGCCTCAAACTTGCATTCGACAAGTCAGTTTACATTAAAGATGAAGAACTTACGTTTAGGGGTTCAAAATTAGAAATACTCATCTGATTGGCCTCCGGTTTTTTCCAGCACGGCCACGGCGATGAATGTGACTTGTGGAAACTGACGAAGTTCAATTCGGACTCCCGGTTTTAGCTCGACGCCTCAAACTTGCATTCGACAAGTCAGTTTAGATTAAAGATGAAGAATTTAGGTAGGTTTCGGGGTTCAAAATTAGAATACTCATCCGATTGGCCTCCGATTTTTTCAGCACGGCCAGGGCGATGAATGTGACTTGTGGAAACTGATGGAGTTCAATTCGGATTCCCAGTTTGAGGTCGACACCTCAAACTTGCATTCGACAAGTCGGTTTAGATTAAAGATGAAGAATTTAGGTAGGTTTCGGGTTTAAAATTAGAAATACTCATCCGATTGGCCTCCGGTTTTTTCCAGCACGGCCAGGGCGATGAATGTGACTTGTGGAAACTGACGGAGCTCAATTCGGACTCCCAGTTTGAGGTCGTCGTCTCAAACTTACATTCGACAAGTCAGTTTAGATTAAAAATGAAGAACTTACGTTTAGGGGTTCAAAATTAGAAATACTCATCTGATTGGCCTCCGGTTTTTTCCAGCACGGCCAGGGCGATGAATGTGACTTGTGGAAACTGACGGAGCTCAATTCGGACTCCCGTTTGAGGTCGACGCCTCAAACTTGCATTCGACAAGTCAGTTTACATTAAACATGAAGAACTTACGTTTAGGGGTTCAAAATTAGAAATACTCATCTGATTGGCCTCCGGTTTTTTCCAGCACGGCCACGGCGATGAATGTGACTTGTGGAAACTGACGGAGTTCAATTCGGACTCCCGGTTTGAGGTCGACGCCTCAAACTTGCATTCGACAAGTCAGTTTAGATTAAAGATGAAGAATTTAGGTAGGTTTCGGGGTTCAAAATTAGAATACTCATCCGATTGGCCTCCGATTTTTTCCAGCACGGCCAGGGCGATGAATGTGACTTGTGGAAACTGATGGAGTTCAATTCGGATTCCCAGTTTGAGGTCGACACCTCAAACTTGCATTCGACAAGTCGGTTTAGATTAAAGATGAAGAATTTAGGTAGGTTCGGGGTTTAAAATTAGAAATACTCATCCGATTGGCCTCCGGTTTTTTCCAGCACGGCCAGGGCGATGAATGTGACTTGTAGAAACTGACGGAGCTCAATTCGGACTCCCAGTTTGAGGTCGTCGTCTCAAACTTACATTCGACAAGTCAGTTTAGATTAAAAATGAAGAACTTACGTTTAGGGGTTCAAAATTAGAAATACTCATCTGATTGGCCTCTGGTTTTTCCAGCACGGCCAGGGCGATGAATGTGACTTGTGGAAACTGACGGAGCTCAATTCGGACTCCCGGTTTGAGGTCGACATCTCAAACTTACATTCGACAAGTCAGTTTAGAATAAAAATGAAGAACTTACGTTTAGGGGTTCAAAATTAGAAATACTCATCTGATTGGCCTCCGGTTTTTTCCAGCACGGCCACGGCGATGAATGTGACTTGTGGAAACTGACGGAGTTCAATTCGGACTCCCGGTTTGAGGTCGACGCCTCAAACTTGCATTCGACAAGTCAGTTTAGATTAAAGATGAAGAATTTAGGTAGGTTTCGGGGTTCAAAATTAGAATACTCATCCGATTGGCCTCCGATTTTTTCCAGCACGGCCAGGGCGATGAATGTGACTTGTGGAAACTGATGGAGTTCAATTCGGATTCCAGTTTGAGGTCGACACCTCAAACTTGCATTCGACAAGTCGGTTTAGATTAAAGATGAAGAATTTAGGTAGGTTTCGGGGTTTAAAATTAGAAATACTCATCCGATTGGCCTCCGGTTTTTTCCAGCACGGCCAGGGCGATGAATGTGACTTGTGGAAACTGACGGAGCTCAATTCGGACTCCCAGTTTGAGGTCGTCGTCTCAAACTTACATTCGACAAGTCAGTTTAGATTAAAAATGAAGAACTTACGTTTAGGGGTTCAAAATTAGAAATACTCATCTGATTGGCCTCCGGTTTTTTTCCAGCACGGCCAGGGCGATGAATGTGACTTGTGGAAACTGACGGAGCTCAATTCGGACTCCCGGTTTGAGGTCGACATCTCAAACTTACATTCGACAAGTCAGTTTAGAATAAAATGAAGAACTTACGTTTAGGGTTCAAAATTAGAAATACTCATCTGATTGGCCTCCGGTTTTTTCCAGCACGGCCACGGCGATGAATGTGACTTGTGGAAACTGACGGAGTTCAATTCGGACTCCCGGTGTTAGCTCGACGCCTCAAACTTACAATCAACAAGTCAGTTTACATTAAAAATGATTAACTTACGTTTAAGGGTTTAAAATTAGAAATACTCATCCGATTGGCCTCCGAATTTTTTTGTAAATTTAAATATTTTATTGTTTCTAATAATATTCAATTTTAACTTATTATTGTTATATATGTATTGTAGTTCCTTCAGCGAGTGGCGTGGGAGGAGACGAGCACGAGGACGAGGAGGATGATTCATGATTTCCATTTCACTATTATGATGTTGTGTATATTTTATTGTTCATGTGGACTTTATATTATTATTGTGGACTTTATATTATTGTTTTGTTGTGGACATTTTTATTTTATTATTGTGTTGTGGATATTTATTATTGTTGTTTGTGGTCATTTACTGTGTTGTATTGTGGATATCTATTATTGTTGTGGACGTTATTTTATTTACACAGGTTATTTTGCTAAAAATTTACAAATTAAAAAAAAAAATTACAAAACAGAGACCGATTAGTGACTGAAAAATCAGTCACAATTCGTCCCTGATATAGCGACCGAATGGAGACCGAAATTATTCGGTCTCAAATAGAGACCGAACGCATCGGTCTCTATTCGGTCCCTATATTGGGGACCGAATTGTGACTGATTTGATCGGTCTCTATTAGTGACCGAAAAAATCGGTCTCCATTCGGTCGCTATATCAGGGACCGAATTGTGACTGATGAATTCGGTCTCAAATATATCAGGGACCGAATTGTGACTGATGAATTCGGTCTCTATTTGAGACCGAATATTTCGGTCTCAATTCGGTCTCTATATCAGGGACCGAATTGAGACTGAAATTATTCGGTCTCTAATGTACACTTTTAGCGACTGAAGTGCTTCGGTGACTATTCGGTCACTAATTAGTGACCGAATAGTGACCGAACTTTTTCGGTCACAAATTTGTGACCAGAAATTGTTCACCGACAAGTTCGGTCTCTATTCAGTCGCTATTCGGTCTCTGAACTGTTTAGAGACCGAATAGAGACCGAATAGAGACCGAATATTTCGGTCTCTATTCCCGTTTTTTCTTGTAGTGAATATCAAACTCTTTATTTCATTTCCATAATAAAAATTGGTACACGATCCATCTCAACTTGAACTACAAGACTAAGACTCAATAAAAGGGAAAATTACATATTATCCTCACTCCTACTACATTATTCTAGTTCTCTCATACTCAAACTAAAAGATTATGACACTAAGATAACACGACTCCAATACTAGGGCTTAAGAGCACTCTTCACTCTTGTTCATCCTCAGTATAGTCTTGATTCTCTATATCATCTATTTCTTGTTCCCCTGAAATGTTAGAAAGTAGGTAATGACCAAACTACCCCAGTAGGATTTATACTCAATGTGCGGGCAATGATATAAGTGATTACATGTTAAGAACTAGACAAGCACGATTATCAAGATATGTATGTACGATAAATCCCATTAAACATGATACGTGAACAAGATAGATTGAACAAGATCTAGAATGAGGTAACAAGCAAGAACTAACAGTAGAGCAGTATGCACAAGCACGCAAGATATCACTTAATTAATGCAAGAACGCATGATGGCTATATCACGCAAGCAAGGAAGCACGTACGAGCAAGAACTTTTAACATGTATAGTAATTAGGCATGATGCCATAATGTGCACTAAGGATCTATGCCACCTTGGAATGCACACTAGGTCACATGAATGTGGTTATTGTATCTAGCATTTAACAAGAAAGTACTTCCAACGCAGATGTAACGCCAATAATCATTATACCCTATGGTTAACAGTATATTTACGACTCTATGTCATTGGGGCTAGATTGGAGCCCTTGAACACTCACTGTGCCCGATTCATTGGCCTGCCCGCACGCCGCCGCTGTGGCCGCCATGCTCAGGACGCTCCACCCCGACTGGAGCCCTGTCGCAATATGCTCAGCCATAATGACCACGACCAACTAAATGGACAACACCGGCCATCCGATTATGTAGCTTGGCAACGATGTCGCGAACTCAACTCCAAGATGGTGGTTTTCTTTGCCGCCGGGGTATCGTTGGAGCCGATGTTGAAAACCAACGACGTGCTTCCCTAAGGTGAGATGTACGCTGTGGGCATCGACGGTATCGGCCTCCAACGGCTCACCCATAATGTCTACGACGACGACACTGGCGGCCTCCAAAGTTGAAACCCAAAGTGCACCCCCTACCTCGACATCCGTAGATGCAGAGGAGTTCTTACTCCCTTCGTGGTGTTCCTGTGGACGCCATTAAAAAGCAAGCTCCATACTGGAAACCATGCAACAGACGTAGTTTTTTTTTTTTTCCTTTCATCTTCAGGTAGTGCCACACTCCTCAATCTTAAACTTGTTCTTTCAGGAAACCACGTCATTTCTTGGAGTCAGCATGCGGTGGACGGGCGTGGTGTGGTGGTGGGAGATGGAAAAGGCAAGTTGTACTGTGCATATATATATTAATACAGTTTACCATCAGATGCAGTGTGTTCGATCTTCTTGTGTCTGCCCCCGCTGGCTGGACTGGAGTGCATGCATGCAAATGGAAGAACCCAATTTGTCTTCGTCTTCTTTCTCAATTCCTTGCATCTGTCCATCAAATCTGGGGTTTGCATGCACTGTCATGGATGTATATATATAGTGCACCAAGTATTTCTCATAGCGAATATATATGAAGTGATGTATAGCATGGCTGTATACATACACCACGCACCGGCCACTGCTCCCTCACCAACACTGGAGCCCGCCGTCCCCCCTACCACCACACACACACACATGGAGACAGACACAGTGAGATATAGAGAGAGAAACGCCGCATCAGCCACTACCCACACCTCCATTCGACCCTCTTCCCTGCAGACAACTGTGCACACATACACACGTAGATGCACATACAGAAAGAAAGAGGTTGAGAGAGACCGCCGGAGCAGCCAACTCTCACTGCACCGGCCACCGCTCCTGCCCACGCTACGTCGCCCTGCCGTTCCACACCACCACGCAGCCTCCATAGGTATTTTTTTTAATGACTTTCGCAGTTTGTAAATACACTGTTGCTCAATTGTAAAAAAATGGCTTTCTTTTATTTTTCTTCTTAGTTTTAAATTTTTATTTTAAAATCAGATTCCGTAAGATTATATTTTTTAATTTTTAGTTTTTTAAAATATTAAAAATATACATACTAATATTTGTCGATCTGAGATCGACCGATGATCTATTGCTCGCCGAACACACTATTACACCACTTACTATCGTAGAGAAATGTGATGTAGATGTGATGTACTGATACCTCATATGTTGCATCTATCCCACAAAAAATAAAACAAAGAACCCCTCTACCTTTGCTGCACCTGAAATTCCACCACCAACTGCGATGCCTCTAAGTAATAACCAATGCATGTTTATAATAAATAAACATATGCCATTTGTTTTTGTCATATCTAAATGAGTTCAATCCGAGTAAGATCGCAGAAAATTTGATCTTTTTAACCGAATTGTATGCATTATGAATACTCTCTAACTATTTAGTCGTAATTACTCGAGATGTTGGCTTATTTGACAAATGGGTATCCTAATAGCTCTTAAGGAGGATTCTTAGAAGTCATAGAAGTTGTGCTCCTGGTGGTCCGGTGGGTCGGAAAATTTTCACTAGATATTAAGTGTAGATGAGACTAAAATATGAGAGGTATACATAAAACATGTGTTTATGGTATGAGTATATGTCCAGTGAAAAGTATATATCTATATATATATATATGTGACTTTAAATTGACCCTCTCCATTATAAATTTTTTTTTTCACCCTCTCCATTATAGATTTCAAAACAATATTAAGATAAATAGGAAAAAATTATGACATTCAAATTTTAACCAATTTTATATCTTTATAAATAAAAATTATATTTATTTAATATTTTATAAACAATCGCCGCACGGGTGTCCAACTAGTTATAGACTGTGTTAAAAGGTGGTGTTGCTGGACCATTTTCGTTGAGATAACACTGGTTACAATTTTTTGCAGGTATATGGGTGGATTCTACAAAGATAAGAGTATACTAATAATTTGTAGATTTTATAATGGTATACAAGTAAGTATTCCCTCTAATTACTTGGCTATCAAGTTTCTATAGAGACAGAGGCATAGAGTTCTTTAAAAACATTGCAGGGGAACAGTATTATAGGGTAACTAAAGCTAGTAAACCCATTTATACTCATAGCTTGTCGCCGGCTGCCACGGAAGAAGTAGACGAAGCGATAGGAGCAACAAAGCGCAGAGGAGGAAGTAGCGTACTTCGAAAAGAAGAAAGCAGAAGACGCCGACGTCCCCGCACACCACGCGATGGACAAAAAGTATATCTCCCCACAAGGTATTTTAATGGCGGCTCTACTCTCCACTCTCTGTCTTCAACTCCGTCGATCTTTCTCTTGTGTTTCTAAGGAACGAAGGGACTAAATATCGGTCTTTTCTGTGTTTACTTTGTCAATTTCGGACAATATAAGAGGAAGCGGCGAGGGCGGTGGTGGAATTCTTAGAGGTTGCTGTGACATCCATTGTTTTCCTCAAAGGTGTCTATCCACGCGGTAATATTGTTCATGTCCCACTCTGCTCTATTCTTCTTTGTTTACACACACACACACACTCTCTTTCTCTCTCGCGTTTGTGTCTATGACTCTATGTGCATATAGGATGATGCAGTGGGTTGGGTGTTTGTGTCTGGGAAGAAAATAAGAAAGCTCTCTTGTTTTCTCGATTTGTTTGCAGGGGCGTTTGAGAGGAGGAGATACATGAATGTGGTGGTGCATAAGGCCCGCCACCCGCAGCTCAGTGATTACATCCATTCTGCTGTCTCCGGCCTTCTTCCATTCATCCAGAAGGTAAAACCCTGTACCTGCACTCCATGTTGCTGTCTCCTTCTCGCCGAATTGGGTACCTATTTGTTCAAATGGGTTTTTGGCTTGATACGGATAATTGCTCGTCTCTAAGGAGTTGTTTGTCTACCTTAAATAAGCAGCAGTAACTTACAAGTTATGGCTATTTTCATTGATAGTGAAGATTCTTAGTTAATTTCTGTTGTTCCTTTCTCATCTCAGAATTATTAGGGGAATAGTTGGGGATGGTGCTGCCAGTTCCAGAGTCCAAACTATTCTCTAGTACTGTTAAAGATGCCATTGTTTGGATAGGAGATCTACTGTATGGTATATTTCAACGTTTCCATAGCTTGGATAGAAGATCTAGTGTGTATAAGCAGATATCCAATCCTAACAGGTTTAGTATCCATTTTAGTTGGTTCTTTGGACCAGGAGAGTAATACTGGCTGTGACCAATGGGATGCCATTCATGAATTCCAAGATAAGGACTCAATGCTACCAGGGATAGTATATGGGAATCCATTGTGAGGAAAATAATACATAGGAATAGATGCCATTCACAGTGATGCATTCACACAGGACTACTGGATTAGTAGGTAACTGTAATGAGGCTGTTTCATGAGTCTTAGCAGTTAGCCAACAACTGTCATTTTTATATATCAGTCTGTACAAGTGAAGCTATCTCTGTCATTTCTGTTGGTCTTGATGCCGGAGCTATAAACATATTGGTTGCTGCGATTTGTATCAGTTCATGAAACTCTAAGTGTTGCCTCTGTAGGTCAAGATTGCCGGAAGCTTGTTTCCTAGAAGTATTTTTTATTGATTCATTTGGGTTTGGTTTGACATACGATGTTGCTGACAGTGCTGAACTGATGCATGAAAAATTTTCAAGATTAATGCACTGAACACAGCTGTCTTGTATTTCTTTGGAATGTGAACACTGACTCAATATTGAACTTAAAATGCAATTTAAAAGAAGGTTACTTTAACATTTACATTTAAAAATATGCAGTTGCACTTATGAGATATTTTTGAAAGGAAATACATTCTCTCTTGGGGACATGTAAGAAGATTCATAGGTTTTTGTTTGAAATGTATGAACTTTGTGCTTCCTTAACCATTTTAATTTTTGACATTTGGCTTGGGATATTTGGTCGCCTGAAGCAAAGGTACAGCTTGCACTTTTCTTGCTTTGTATGCCAATGGTGCCTATTATAGATAGCATGCATGCTCTAAGTTTTTCATTATTGTCTTCCTATGGAATATTATCTTCTTGTTAATCTAATGTTTGCCTTCAGTTCTAGTTATGAAATCTAAATATGTTGTTGATGGATGGAAGGACATTTTGAATATAAGTGCAAGCATGACGTTTCTTCTGAGGCTATTAGTTTCTTTTCTTTTGATCCAACTGTAGGTTATTACTATAGTTGCAGTTGACTTGCCATCTGTTCTCATTTTAGGTAAATGTTTTCAAAGAAAGGAGACTAATACTCTCTTTTTCCCTCAAGATATGCCATCTGCAGTTTTAATGTACTTGAAGAGTGGAGTGAACTATCAACTTATGATGCTCAATGCATTCCTAAATCCCCTATTTTACATTCAACCCATCTACCTTCCTTATATTCACCTAAAACAGGGTATACTTGATGAGGTCTAGATTTGAAGGGTATATGTGTTTTTTCAATGTATTTCAATGGGTATATATTTAATTAGCCTATATATATTTATATATATAATGAATATCCTTTTTCCTCCTGAAACCTAATCTCTCGAGATTTTACCAAGTGTTGGCCCACTTGGATGACAGCAAGCTACCTAAAAAAAAGGGGGGGGGTGAATAGGTAGTCTGAAATCTGAAAGACAAAATCACCACTTGAAACTATAGTTAGTGAATGTAGTTGTGTGTGGTGAAGGATAGCAGGGCGGAAGCTATTAAAGAAACAATCTGTTGACATAAAAAATTAACAAAGAAAAATCTCCCCAAATTTGCCTAAAAAAATCAGCAGCAGACCACCCCACGGGGAGTTTTTTGCTGTGAACCCCCCACCCCCTGCGGGGTGGTTCCCGCATAGGACCACCCCCTGCGGGGGTGTTTTTGCGTAGGACTACCCCCTGCGGGGTGGTTTCCGCACAGAACCACCCCCTGCGGGGTGTTTCCGTGCAGGACCACCCCCTGCGGGGTGTTTCCGCGCAGGGCCACCCCCTGCGATGTGGTTCTCGCGTAGGACCACTCCCTGCGGGGTGTTTCTGCGCAGAACACGTTCCTGCACAATAACCCCCCCCCCCCCCCCCCCCCCCCCCCCCCCCCCCCCACAGTTTAAGCGCCAAATGCCCCAAAGGGGGCCGCAGGAACCCCTTGGCCCCTCAAACCCCTATAAATAGGGGGTAAGGGCAATGAAGAAGGAGGATCCGGGAGGAAAAAAAAAGGTCCGGCCTTGAGACCCCCTCCTTTGGGGGGGGGGTGTTTGTCCCTTAAAGATGAAGACCCCTGTTGGGCAGAATTTGTGTAAAATTACACACAGGCCCCTGAGGACATGAAGTTTGCCCTGTTGTCCGGAAAAGTGCAGGAATACCATGGCTGTCCGGAAAAGTGCAGGAATACCCCTGTTGTCTGGAAAAGTGCAGGATTACCCCTGCTGTCCGAAAAAGCGCGGGAATACCCTTGCTGTCCGAAAAATCGCAGATACGTCTGTATGACAAAGAAAATGGCAGAAATAGTCCGACGGTTCATGCCTTTTGCCCAACCCAGTGGAGTGGGACCCACGTCACTTCTATGAAACGACGTGCGCTCTCCTGAGTGTGACTTAAAGCTGAACACATTGGAAACTCTCGGAAAATGCCAACAAAGGGTAGAGAAGTTCAAGCAAGCCACTAAATGGCAGGAGCATCCAGGAAAGTCGATCAATGACAGAAATTCCCGGAACTGCTCTGAAAAGTTAAGAAATGACTGAGAGGCCTGGCTCATGCCGTTTGCACGGCCCAGTGGAGCGGGACCCACACCGCTTCTATGAAACAACGTGCACTCTCCTGGGGCCGACTTACGGCAGGCCACTACAAGTCTTGGGATTGTCAAATAATGACAGAAACCCTTGGACATGTCGAGATATGACTAAAAAGCCCCGGGAGGTTGAGAAATGACTGAAAAGCCTCGGGAATAGCCTCGAGGTTTATTAACTTCGAACACCAAAGATAAACGGGTTCGAAGACACATGCCGAAATCGGCGGAGGAAGACCTGGCTGGATAGAAAACCTTTAGAGAAGGGAAAAAACCTTTAGAGGGGAAGGAGATTTCTTTGAAGAAAAATCTGAACTCTCATATACAAAGGGAGAAGAAGGAGAAGGGTACCTTCGGTCGTCTCCTCGTCCGTCATCTTCTGCCTGCGCTCTGTCCGTTCTCTGGTGAAAAAGACCGTGGATGAAAGGACGAGGCACTGCAGGTTTATATAATGACTGCGCTCTTTTGTAAATAAGTCATTCCGTATTTTAAAATAACACGTATGTGAAGGCACGACTTATCTTTGTAACGCTTAGTGGAGGCACATATACCCCATTAAGGACATATATGCGAATGTGATAAAAAGGATTTGAGGATAATTGTGGATGTCCGAAATACCCCGCATAACCTCTTAATATCGGCAAGGTCTTTTAACAAACGTATCGTATCAATGGTCTTCGAGTTTTCACTTGATGTAAATAAAACACCGACTCCGGTTGGTGGGGAATGGTCCAGTATATGACCACCCCAATCGCCTGATAAAACAGACACATGCGGAATAAATGTATATACATATATGCAAATTTTCGAGGGCTTAAGGTCTATACTCGATGCACCTCATAAATATCAAACTTTGTCTATTTATTTTAAACAGTCTGGCATGCCCATGTATATCTATGCACGCCCATGCATAGATATACATGCATCCATATATTTTTCCACAAAATGGATAATATATGCACGCAATAAATAAACCGAGGCCGTCGGTCGTCGTCATATGTCTCTTTCCGCATCCCCACACAATCATACACAAGAGCACAAATAATTTATCTTAGTTCGGCCCTTCCAAATGTTAGACCTACGTCCAGTCCCCAAGCAAACTATTGAGATTTCACTAACTAGGGTATAATCCTCCAAAGATATACAACACCCAGCCCTGCTGGTCTTCTTCTCTTTTCGGGTAAGAATGCAGCCCACTTCTATCACAGGTCAAGAAGCCAACCTCTTGATACAAACTCCAATGCGGTTCTGTTGGAACAAACCTTAGCTAGGTTCTTCTCTTAACAAAAGGGGAACACAGAGTACAGACCCTCTGTTAGTCATCACCCCAAGCAAACTTGCTGGTTCTCTCTTCACACAGGAAGGGAACAACCCTTATTCTTCTTTGGAAAGAAAGAACATGCTGTGAAGATCAAGTATTGAAACAAAGAAGTTAGTTTGCTTGATCTCCAACAGCAACCTGAGAGCTAAAGATGTCTAATGAAGGAATACAAGTCCCTCAGGGTAAAAGCCTCTCTCTCAAGATTACACAGACATACAGAAGCACAATGAGAGAGAGGAGGGGAAAGCTTAAATACTTCAGAAGACTTCAGCTTGAATGCTTCTCTGGAATAGGCTCGAGCACATCCTCTCCTCTCTTTTCTTTGATTGTGTTTGACGTTTGGATGCTCACTGAATGTACACTCCTTGAAAGATTTTCAGCTTTGCTCTCTGCTCGTTATTCATAGCCTTCATCCTTTTATGGAGCAACTGAGCATATCCGTTGAAGAGATCCGTTGGAGCTTTTCTAACCGTTGCTGGACATAACTTTAAAACATATTATGATTTGTTTACCAATCGATGTTTAAAAATATTACATAAATGATTACAAAGCTAATTGAAATAATACTTCATCAATCGCTATGTAGAACTTCATCAATCGATGTCTAACTTCGACTACATAGAAGTCGCAGTGAGACTTCGACTGTTGACCTTTGTTCATCAATCGATATCTCACTTCGATTGTCCAAGAGTCGGAGTTGGACTTCGATTGATGACATTTGTTTATCAATCGATATCTCACTTCAACTGTCTAGGAGTCGAAGTTGGACTTCGACTGATGACCTTTATTCATCAATCGATATCTCATTTCGACTGTTGAAGAAACTTCGATTGGCCACTAGAGTTGATGTGGACTTAGAGAAAATTTAGAGCAGGCAGAAGATCATATGCAACGTACAAGCATAGTGTTTATAAGATATATTCTTCAATGATATTATTATAGTGCATTTGATGATTATTTATACAGATGATTATGCACTCATTAATTAAGCATTTGTATTAATAAAATACATGAGTTTTAGTTAACACCAAAACATGAGTTTTAGTTCTCACCAAAACATGATGTAAATATAAGAGTAGTTCAACAATTCTCCCCTTTTTTGTGATGAAAAAACTCATGTGAATTTTCTTTCTAAAAATAAGATGTTTAAAACAAGTATTTAAACACGAGCATTTAAATAGAAAATTCATAGATAAAATACTCTCCTCTTTTTTGTCAATAACAAAAAAAGAAGGATCTTACCATTTGTATTCTCTCCTTTTAGTTGTAGAGATTTCTTACCATTACAAGGTGTGAGTTTGAAGGAGAGGGGTTTAACAATACTTGTATGAAATTATCGTCTCCCCTTTTTACTTACTTCCCCTGAATGTGAGGCTCCCCCTTTGAGTGAGGCTTGATGAGTCCTTCTCATTGTCTATCGACTAATTTGACATTATTTATTGACAAGTTGTTCCATGGTGTGTCGACTTGTCCTTTGTCTATGTCGACACATCCTTTGTCTGTCGACAACTTTCTTTTGTCTGTCGATATCTCCTTTTGTATTTCCACTTATTATTGTGTTGGGAGGTCTTCAAGAAGATTCCTTCCTCTTTAGATTTGAGTTGGGTGAAGAGTGGGCAGTCACTAATACCTTGAGCATCATTTGTTCCTGATGCTCTAAGACTATCCTGCAAATAAATTACTAAAAAATAGGTACTTAAATCTTTTTGGGTCCTTGATGGTTAGATGCATACAAATATCTTTTTAGAATCCACCTCAAGTGTCTAGTGGGGCAGGAATTTACTGTATGGCCTAACTTGTTGTAGTGAGAACAACAATGAATATAAATTGTTTTATAGGCCTTATTGTTTTTGTGATGTTTGTTTAGAATATGAATTTTAGAAACCTTTTTCTTTTGATGCACATCATTTTTTATTTCTCTTACAAATTTTGGCAATGGGTATTTACTAGGATGCTTAACTTGTTTTTCTTTTTCAGGAGGTTTATGTTTAAGACCTTGTTTTTTGTTGTTAGATTTTGAGCCTTTTAAACATAGAGCTAGAGATGTTTTACCTTTTGTTAATTTTCTAACTAATTTTTTTAAGTAAAGATTTTTTTTAGTTAAAATTTTTAATTTTTCTTCCAATTCTAATATATTATTATTCTTGATCTTTAAGTCCTCACACAAAAGATCATTATTGTGTTTGGTTTCTTTTAACTGAGTCTCTAATTGTTTCATTTCAAATTTAAAATCAGAATTAGTGTTTTCCAAGTAAGTAAAACTATTTTTCAAATTCTTTAATTCTTTTATAATGACTTTGTGTTTTTCATAAAGTTCATTAAAGATTTCTTCTAAATCTTCAAATTCAAATTTGATTCAGTGCAAAAATTAAAAGATGGATCAGATTGTACCTCATCTAGTCTCGTCATGAGGACTAGACTTACTTGCTCTTCTTCAGAATCTGAGCTTGATGTATCTAAAGTGGAGACTTCTTCATTGTCTCATGCAGCTGCCATGTCTTTCCTTTTGGATCTCTTGTACTTTTCATCATTTCTTTGCTTCTTCTTGAATTTATCTTGTTGACTAGTTTTCTTGAGCCGTGGACAATCTGGCCTTATATGTCCAGACTTCCTACATTCATAACAGACTGGTTCCTTTTTCTTTTGTCTTTCTTCTGGATCCTTCTTAATCAATCCTTCTTCTTCTTAAGGATCTTCTGAAGCTTTGACAGGACATCATCAACATCACTATCTTTAGAACCTGCATTTTCTAAACTAGAAGAAGAAGAGGAGGAAGGAGCAACTGACTTTAAAAGCATTAGTGGCACTTTTCTTAGATGTGCCAGCAGATAGTCGCTCCATATTAATCTCATGTGCCATCAATGATTCTACAAGCTTTTCTAATGACATAGTTGTTAGGTCATTAGCTTCTTCGATGGCGGTGACTTTTGGAGTCCACTGGCTTGGTAGAGATCTGAGAATTTTTCTTACCATATCCCCAGTATTGTATATCTTTCTAAGCCTTGCAAGACCATTAGTTATGTTAGTAAATTTGCTATACATTTATGTAATGGTCTCACCTGTCAGCATTTGGAACTTCTTGTACTGTGTAACCAGGATATCAATCCTAATTTCCTTTACTTTGTTTGTTCCTTCGTATGTGAGCTTCAACTTGTCCCACATTTCTTTTGCAAATTTGCATGCTGAGATCCTATTGAATTTACTCCTTGTCAGGGCATAACATATGAGGTTTTTGGCTTTACTATTCTGAGAAAACATCTTTCTGTCATTGTCTGTCCACTCTTCTCTTAGGTTGAGAACTTTCAGATCTTCTTCTTCAATAATAGTCCATAGTTGCTAGTCATATCCCTAGAGGTAGAACTCTATCCTTGTTTTCCAATAGTTGTAATCTTCTTCATCAAACAAGGGTGGTCTGTTGACAGATTGGCCTTTAGCAAATTCGTGAGTTGCCATTGTGATGGGAAGCGAGAAGTTGAAGCAATGATTTAGGCCCATTTGGGACCCATTTGGAGATTTCTTATTTTCTGTAATTTTTTGGTGTATTTTCGCACTATTTTAAAGTCCAAGGGTAAAGTAGTCCAAAAAGAGTCAAATTAGAGTCCATTTAGTTTTTATTATGTATTTTTGCATTTTTTTATTTGAGTAGTTGTATTTGGGTAGGATTCTGTAGGTTTCTAATATGATAAGTTTTATTAGGGATATAAATCTATCTTTAATTTGAAGTCTATTAGGATTAGGAATAGCCCAAACCTATATAAACACACGTATTGCTCTATTTTGAATTAGTTGATTGATTGATTTATTGAATGAAAGAAGAAATTGTGTTTGTTCTCTGCGATGGAGAAGAATGAGCTTTGAGAAGAAGCTCCACCCCAAGGTGGTCTTTGTGAAGGGGAGGGCGCGAAGCCTACACCCCCACCTTCTATCCCCTCTTCGGTGAGACTCCGGCTATCCTCCCCTTCTTTTCTGCTGTTCCCCACTCTGTCCCGCATCAATTTTGGTTTCAGAGACAAAAACACGATCCCCGCTGCCCCTTCTCTTCTTCTTGCCTTCTTCTTCCAGTTTCATCGCCCCGTAATCGCCGCGCTTTGCAACAACTCGCCCCTCTTCGCACCGTTAGCGCCAGCCCCCCCTGTGTTGTCGCCGCGACACGCCAGCGCCCTGGCTGCCTCGCGCGCGTGTGCCGGCATCTCTGCAGCACAGCCCGCCAGTGCCTGCCATCACCCATGCCCCACCCTGCCTCCGTGATCGTCCCTTCTGCGCATGCCTTTGCCCATGCCTGGGCTAGCCCACGACAACGCTCGCCCCCCCACAACCCCCCCCCCCTCCCCGCGCCGAAGAAGAAAAAATGAAGGAGAGGAAGGAGGAGACGTCGTCGGAGCCTCCGTCGCCAGCCTCGCCCTTCGGCGCCGCCGTCCGCCGGTGCTTTCGCCGACAACTGTCCCATCGCCGGCAACCGTCCCATCGCCGTCGTGCCCTTCCTTTCCCTCTCGCCCTCTGGTCTCTCCCACTCTGGTTCCTGCGTGTGACAGAAGGAAGGAGGAAGCAAGCTCCCTTTAAAGAAAACCAGTCAAACCAAGTTTGACCTGGTTAGGTCCAAACCCAGTTCGTTGCAGTAATCGGCCCGCTATAGTAACCGGGCGGTGCACCAGAGCTGTTATTACACCGTCAGCACTAGAGATCCATTTGTGCTCCGATTCACGCCTCGTTTGCGCCGTTGTGATCGTCTCGACAAATTCCAGTCACTCAGCGGCCCACGCCCCGTGGCAGCCCATCCAATTTCACATCAATTTGGGTAATCTCTTACATGTGCCACATGAATTTTAGCTTTATGGCCCTTCTACCAAATGAGAAGCCGACAAAAATAATACTCGATGAAGAGAATCAGAACAATTATATTTCCTAGGCTATTGTTAATATTTTATTGCAAATTGGTGAGATTATTGTTGATGGTGATTAAGCTTTTGTAGAGTTTCACCTAAAATTTTTAGGTAAAACCCACTTGAAATCAGTTAATTATTTTGATGGAGCATGGTGCACTATTGATCCCTCGAGATCCTACATTACTTTGGGAAAAGAGTGGTTGGAAGAGCGACATGTCGCTTTCGACTCAAACCAGTGCATCCTCCAGCCACCGCATTTAAGAGGTAAATTTTGTTTTTCCAAGTATATTTCTACTGTTGCCAAGCCAGTGCCTCCTGTGAAGACTGTGATTGATGAAAAGCCATTGGAGTTGGTGACTATTACTGAGCGTGTATGTGTGAAGACTGTTCATGTTGATGCTTGGGATCAAGACTTGTTTGTCGAGTCTAGATTTCATTTGATATGTGATGATGTATTTGAGATAAACTCATCATTGACAGCTACCAGTGATCTGCAAGAATTTACTAGAGATCAGTGTAACTATGATATGATATGGCGTAATCTTGATGCACACATTCTATGCAGACTGCAACTTTTCAGAAGGCATATTAGTTTGGATATCCTTATGGCGACTTTATTAGTGCATGACTTCATTATTCCCTTGCCACTTGTATGGATATTGGGACACTTCAAAACTCGAGGACGAGTTTTCTCGAACCAAGGGGAGAAGCAATGGTTTACGTCCATTTGGGACCCATTTGGAGATTTCTTATTTTTTTTGTAATTTTTTGGTGTATTTTCGCACTATTTTAAAGTTCAAGGGTAAAGTAGTCCAAAAAGAGTCAAATTAGAGTCCATTTAGTTTTTATTATGTATTTTTGCATTTCTTTATTTGAGTAGTTGTATTTGGGTAGGATTATGTAGGTGTAGGTTTCTAATATGATAAGTTTTATTAGGGATAGAAGTCTATCTTTAATTTGAAGTCCATTAAGATTAGGAATAGCCTAAATCTATATAAACACATGTATTGCTCTATTTTGAGTTAGTTGATTGATTGATTTATTGAATGAAAGAAGAAATTGTGTTTGTTCTCTGTGATGGAGAAGAATGAGCTTTGAGAAGAAGCTCCACCCCAAGGTGGTCCCTGTGAAGGGGAGGGCGCGAAGCCTACACCCCCACCTTCTATCCCCTCTCCAGTGCGACTCCGGCTATCCTCCCCTTCTTTTCCGCTGTTCCCCACTCTGTCCCGCATCACATTGATCTTTGCTCTTTAGATCATTGGGTCTTCTGCTTTTCTGATACTACTTGTAGGTATCGGAGGATGTGAAGAGCTTGGCTCTGATACCACTTGTTGGTCCACTTGGATGGCAGCAATCTACCTAAAGGTGGGGGGTGAATAAGTAGTTTGAAATCTGAAAGACAAAATTACCACTTGAAACTATAGTTAGTGAATGTAGTTGTGTGTGGTAAAGAGTGGCAGTGCGGAAGCTATTAAGAAACAATCACACACAAAAGCACAAAGAATTTATCTTAGTTCGGTTCTTCCAAATGGAAGTCTTACGTCCAATCCCCAAGCAAACTCTTGGGATTTCACTAACTAGGGTACAATCCTCTAAGGATATACAACGCCCAGTCCTTGCTGGCCTTCTTCTCTTTTCGAGCAAGAATGCAACCCACTTCTATTACAGGTCAAGAAGCCAACCTCCTGATACAAACTCTAGTGCGGTTCTGTTGGAGCAAACCTCAGCTAAGTTCTTCCTTTAACAAAAGGGGAACACAGAGTACAGACTCTCTGCTGGTTACCACCCCCAACAAACCTGCTGGTCCTCTCTTCACACAGGAAGAGGAACAACCCTTGTTCTTCTTTGAAAAGAAAGAACAGGCTGTGGAGATTAAGTTCTGAAACAAAGAAGTTAGTTTGCTTGATCTTCAACAACAACCTGAGAGCTAAAGATGTCTACTGAAGGAATACAAGTCCCTTAGGCTAAAAGCCTCTCTCTCAAGATTACACAGACACACAAAAGCACAATGAGAGAGAGGAGGATGGGAAAGCTTGAATGTTTCAAAAGACTTCTGCTTTAATGCTTCTCTTGAATAGGCTCAAGCACATCCTCTCCTCTCTTTTCTTTGAGTGTGTATGCCATTTGGATGCTCACTGGATATACACTCCTTAAAAGATTTTCAGGTTCTTTCTCTGCTCATTCTTCAAAACCTCCATCCTTTTATGGAGCAGTTGAACATATCTGTTGAAGAGATCCGTTGGAGCTTTTCTAACCGTTGCTCATCATCATCATCATCATCTTCTTCTATCTAATGGGTGTCTCAACTCTTCTTGATCTTGGGAGCATTTAATGCCTAGGAATAGGATGGACAGAAGAAAAGATATGTTAGTTAGTCACCTCTATTCCTCTCCCATATTTCTTGCTGACACTCTTGTTGTGTTAAGTAAGTGTCTTTCTATTAGCAGAAAAGGAGAAGTCTTATAGACATGCAGAAAAGATAACATTAGTTAGAGGAATAATAAGATAGACATATGAAGTATGTTTGAAAATTCATTTCCCGCCAAGAGTCATGTTTTGAAATTGTAATGCAGACTAGGAAGTCATCAGTAGTCGGAGTGCATTTCAACTGTTGAAGTGAAAAATTATGAGCCAAGTAAGTTTAAAGATATTTAGAAGATTATTATTTATTAATGGATGGATATAACTTTAAAACATATTATGATTTGTTCACCAATCGATGTTCAGAAATATTACATAAAGGATTACAAAGTCAATCGAAATAATACTTCATTAATCGCTATGTAGAACTTCATCAATCGATCTTTGACTTTGACTACATAGAAGTCACAGTGAGACTTCGACTGATGACATTTGTTCATCAATCGATATCTCACTTCAACTGTCCAAGAGTTGGAGTTGGACTTCGATTGATGACATTTGTTTATCGATCAATATCTCACTTCGACTGTTCAGGAGTCGGAGTTGGACTTCGACTGATGACCCTTGTTTATCAATCGATATCTCATTTCGGCTGTTGAAGAAACTTCGACTGACCACTAGAGTTGATGTGGACTTAGAGAAAATTTAGAGCAAACAAAAGATCATATGTGACATACAAACATAGTGTTTATAAGATATATTCTTCAGTGGCATTTGATGATTATTTATGCAGATGGTTATGCACTCATTAATTAAGCATTTGTATTAATGAAATAAATGAGTTTTAGTTAACACCAAAACATGAGTTTTAGTTATCACCAAAATATGAGATAAATATAAGAGTGGTTCAACACCAAGATCTTTTCGGGATCTCTTCTCTTTGACCCATACAAGATGAAGCTGAGATTCGATATAACAAACCTTGGTCCAAAACATGCATCCCCCGAGGATTCACCCCGAAATCCTCATAACTCCCACTGTCTGAGTGGTAAGTGGGATGTAACACATGAAAAAGAATAAGTGAATTCCACAACCTACAACAATTGCAATTCCGCTCATCAATTACCAATAGGTGGGCGGCTTGGATGAACCGTGAGCCTTTAATACAATGTTTAACTTGTTAAGGCATCCTAGTTAAAACCAATTGGCCATGAGTGGAGAGGCCATTTTCCCATAAACCCATGAATAAATGCTTCCACAATTGATGTGGACTTATACAGTACCATACAAAGTGGTTATAGGACTAAGGACTTCCACATTCCGTAGCAACAACGCCACCACCCCAGAAAGCTGGCACAAATAGGTAGGTTCCTTTGTGGCCATTTTTATTTGTCAGGCATCACTCTGCTCCCGCTAGAGTATCAACCTATTTTTGACATAGAAGCTAGCAACTCATGTCATTGCTGCCTCTATTTCACCTACATTATGGGCCTTGTGGATTGCTTTTGCCTTCTGGGCTCCTAGATATCCCCTCTTTAGTTGGTATTGGAGCTATGCAATTAGCAGACTTCAGTTGGTATTGGAGCTAATGCAATTAGCAGACTTCAGTTGGTATTGGAGCTAATGCAATTAGCAAGCTTCTGGAAAATTTTTTGTCCAAAAAGAAAGGGATTCTTTTGAGTGTCATTAATGGATTTTCCAGAAGATTGGTGAAGAGATGATGCTATTCTTGGTCAGCCTTCAATCCTTTGTAGATGACCTTCTGAACAAACTACAAGAGGTCTTTCAAACAGGAAGCATTTCTGATGAATTGTTGTATTGCAACATGTTTTATGATGCTTGTGAATCATCATTGGTAATTATGTTGCTAGTATATTTGCAGTCTTGCGAAGTACAGCTGGCAAAAGCCAATGTCCCAGCTTGACGTGTGGTCTTGGACCATCCAACAATGGAAGATAACCGGCTTCATGTCAATGTTTGAGACTTGTTAGATTTTGATAGGGTCCATTTGGTTCGAGTCTAACACCAGGTTAGACGGGCTCGGTTGTTTGTCCCATGTGCCTATGGAGAGAGCACACAGCTAATTGATTTTCCAGTTTTGTCCCCTTCGTTTAATGAATCTCAGTTTTATTAGGTTAGATGTAATAGAGGACGGTTCTCAGGAAGATGGAAAGTCATGGACTCCCAACTGTGCACCCTGGAACCTTGAATTCTTTGCAAAGGCGTCCCCCATTATTTTGATCTATTTATTTTAGATAGCATACCCATGTAGCCTCTTCCCAAGTATCAAGTTCCAATCACATTGGGAATTCAATGTCGGAAAGTTAACCTTCTTGCTGCTGTAGTTCTTGTCCAGGGGAATCATGAGGATACAACCTGAGTGATCCAAAAATGACAACTTGCATCTTCTTACCAGGCCCTTCCCAGCCCATGGGGGAAGATCAGGCCAACGATAATTCACTCAGTTTAGCTTTTGTAAGGAAAATGAACTGATGCAACATCAGAAAACCTTGCCTTTGTCTTGATCCCTTCCAACTGATGCAGTCCTATCAGTAGTCTATACCTTAATAGTTCTGCATCTATGGTTATTAATATGACCAAGGATATAGTAAATTTTCGTTTATAATTAGGTTGTACATTACAGTCATAGAAAAAATTGTCCTCCCCATTATCTTCCTCCCATGATATGTTCTTTCCATTTGATGTCAATCGACGAAAGCATTGTCTGTTTCTTGAGCTGAAAAGAGCTGAAGTTTTCAGGGCCTTACTGTGGCATGTGTACCTGAAATAAGACAATTTTAAAGGTTCTGAAAGGAATCCTGAATTATTTTGTCACGAACATGTCAAACTCTGTCACAAGGAAGGCCACTTATTAAGATATGTGTTTCGTGTGAGTATGAACATTTTGTTTGGCCTACTCTGAAGTTGTCCTATCATCCAGCACCATGCCATTTTCAATCCCTTGTATTGATGTAAAGTGCATCTTCCCCCTTTTTTGTGTGCCATCTGTTTGAGACAAATGTTTGTTGCAGTGAGCATTGTGGTGAAAAAGTAAGCAAACTTTTCCCGTCTCCCAGGGATTGGTGGACAGAGTTGTAGTTATCTTCTACAACACAAGCCTTGTGCCACTGGAGAAGTTTGTATTCAGAGTGTCCGTCAATCAGTCGTATCGTTGGAAGGTGGAAGAGAATGAGCTAGAGTTTGCACTAAGAGCTTTTCTGGTCAAGTTGTCAGTGTCTGAATCGCTTACTAAGCCTCTTCCAACTGGTAAGTCATCGAATGTTGTAGCATCAGACTTGTCTGCATTGGTTCAGAAAAGTCATGATCATTAGTTAATGTTTCAAGCTTGTCTCTTCGAACAGGTTCCAGCTGGGAGATTACGGCTTATTTTTCTGCACTTCCTGATGCTAGCAGTAAAGAAGAACTTCTTTGGATTCCAACTGATACAAAAGCTTGGGAACAACCGCTGCTTATTACACCAATAAAGTCTATGAGCAGTGACGTATTGAGTCTGCAGCTGTATTTGGAGCACCCCAGTCCTCTAGAACCAATGGATCCTGAGAAAACATAGCGACTGGTGCTCGGAGGCTATTAATCTCTCTTCTAGGCCAACAGCAGCTCAGCTGTATGCTGCCACATATCTTTGACCCTTGCAGAGTGTAAGAGAAACTGTGCATACATGTGTTCATATCCGTTTGTCAAGGATGAGCTCTGTCGATTTGGGCTCTCCAATGCGAGCTCACTGGATTTTTAATCCTTGCCTCTGGAATCTGGATTGACATCCAAATTTAATGTAACTTAATTTATTGCATTAATTAACCCTTACAAGAGAGGAGATGAGGGTGTGTGTGTGTGTGTATGTGTGAGACCACTTATATGCGGTTGTTCCATACGATTGATCCTCTGCGAGAAATATTTATTGCACTTTTAAAAGTGCATTTTTCATGGTTCCTATATTGAATGGTTGCAATGCATCATTATTGCATTGAATTGACCGATAAGGAGTCATGGGAAGTGCAGTTATTATATTTAAAGTGTGTTTTTTTTTTAACAGGTAATGTATTTTAAGCGTATTAAAACGAACTTATGAAAAAAAAAAAAGGAAACAGCTGTTTGTGGCGGATTCTACAGGAAGTATGTCCGACCCGGAATCAGTAGGAGATGTGGAGTCTAGTTCTAAAGAAAAAATGTTTATTGTATGATAATTTTTGAAATAATGTTGACGTAGGTTACAAAATTTTAATCCTATTAGTTGACACGCTCACTTCTGTTCTTTCAGCCAATAAGATTGTTTTGCTTTACAATCCATGTCACTGTTAATTATCTTACAATAAATATTGGAGAAATTATAAAACATTCCTATCAATTCTCAGACTTATTTTTTAATCCTTCACCTCATTACAATATCGTTATCTTCTGTTACAGTACACATTAAATTTTGTTATAGTAATGATTTTTCCTGTTACAGATATGAACTTTTAATTAATTTCTCCATAAATATTTCTCATAATTTTGTATTACGAGTCCACGTCGATTCTCAGCTCTCCTTGGTCGATAATGTGAGAATCTCCTTTGCCCCATCCAAGGTACTTTCTTCCCACCCTTCTGCAGTGCCAGGAGGACATAATTCTCCATGTGTCCATCTCTCTCTACTTCTTTCTTCTGTCAAAGGGTGGTCCCGAGGTCCCAAAAAACTTAGAGAAGTACTTCTTGGATATATTACGGTGAATGGATATTATCCATTCTAAATTGTGGAGGCTGTTTCCTGTCTCCTAGGCCCATAGGCCCATTATGGCCCATCAAGATACCTAGGCTCTCGCCATCGAGCCACTCTTCCTCGGTAGTATATGAGGGGCTCCCTAATGCGCTCTAGCCATCGGGCGTCTGGGGCTTCCGATATGGACTTCGAACACCGAGCACCGCACAACCCAACCTTTTTCGAGCACGTCTCTGCGTGGTCCTTCGCCATCTAAACATCAATTATTATAACGGCGTGGCACACATCTCAAGGTCAAAAGACATTAGTCACAGAAGATCCCAAGGGGCGCCTCAAACAAGCTGCTCTCATCTAGGGACTCCAACCGTTTCATCCCTTCAGTTGTCATTAAGGGAGATTGTGTTCAGTCCTCTTGTCTCCCTTGCCTATAAAAGGCCTAGGTAATTCCCAGGCAAAGGTACGCAACCTTCCACACACACACTCTCCCACGCGCGAACACACACCAGAGAACCTTCGATTCCTACCTCCTCTATAGTCTATGTTGACTTAGGCATCGGAGGGTTCCTCTCAGTTTTTCAGCCGGGCCCCCCTGATCCTTTCTGGTTCTTGTAGGTCCTCGTCCGCATCGGCGACCATCCCTTCCCTCTCCTTTTAGTGGCAGCCCGTTGGGCTCAGGCCCAAACAGAAAAATTCGTCCACATTTTTGGCGCCGTCTGTGGGAAAGACAAATGTCATGGCCCGTGGACGAACCTCTCATCAAAACTCCGACAGCAGGGCAACACGGTCCCGCCAGTCACGTGCGGACTCGTGCGACCAAGCCCCGCCGGTCGACGGCAACGCCACCCCTGCTGGAGCGACTGATAATGGTCCTATTATTGGAGTCCCAGTAATAGCCCAAGAAATAGCAGAGCTCCGAGGGCAGATACAACAGCTTGTGGGGGTCTGTCAGGGCCTCCATGCTCAACTGGCTAGGCAGCTAGCCTCGATGATCTCCCCGCCGCCGGAACAGTAGGCGGAGTCGTCGCGGCGATGCCTCCCTGCCCCATTGACTCGACAAGAACGGTGCGAGGAATCAGCCCGGCGCTCGCGTAAGGTTCCATTGGTCCACCAAATGCCAGAGCGACAAGACGACTCTCCCCGCCGGTCCGCCATGGCTTCTCCTCCGCGCTCCGTCGTCGGCGCCAACTCCCATGGGTCCAAGTGTGAGGGCTCTGTGCACTCCGACCAGGAGTTAGCCAGACGCCATCGCCGCGTCGTCGACCTTGAACGTCGTATGGATGCGATGGTTCAGAGGGCAGAGGGCAATGCTCCAGGGGACGACGACCTAAACTTCCACTCTCCGTTCGCCGCAGAGATCCTGGAAGCCCGGGTCTCCCCGAAGATCCCCCTGCCTTCCATCGCGCCCTATGACGACACTTCTGACCCGGCTGATCATATCCATGGGTTTGAGTCGCATATGGTGTTCCACGGGGCATCAGACGCGGCCAAATGTCGGGCCTTCCCGGCCACGCTGAAGGAGACCGCACGTGCATGGTTCGAAACTCTTCCCGCTGGCTCCATCTCGTCCTTCCACCAAATGAAGAAGTCCTTCTGGGACAACTTCCTAGGCGAAAGATCTCAGCCGCGCATAGCGGCCTTCCTTCTGGCTGTCTGACAGAAGAAGGGTGAAACGCTCTGGGACTACGTTAAATGATTCCAATCTAAAGCGCTTCACATCCCGCGCCTGGATGTCTCATTAGCCACCAGTGCCCTTATTCAGGGCACTTGTGATGGCTTCCTCCAGAGGACGCTAGGAGTATAGAAACCCACCACTCTGGCTGAGCTCCTCTCCATCGCCCAGTGTCACGCCGCGTGCGAAGAGAGCCTGGCAGTCGGTCGAGCAGAGCAGGGCAAACCGACGGATAAGAAGAGGCCTTCCGATAACGGTTCTGACCGTGAACGAAAGAAAAGTCGGTGCAACAGAGACTCGCCGCGCCGGCCGCGCACCTTCACCGACTACACTCCCCTCACGGTGGCCCCCGAACAAATCCTCGCCGAAATCCGCAACGAGCAGTATGTTCGGTGGCCGCCCAAGATGCGCTCTGACCCCCGAAGACGCAACCAGGACAAATACTATCGCTTCCACTGCGACCATGACCATGACACCTCGGAGTGCCTCCAGCTCAAGGACGAAATTGAGTCCTTGATCAAGCGTGGCTATTTGGGACGTTACGTGCGCCGGAATGAGGACCACCCCAGACGTTGAGGACGGACCCCCGAGCAGCCCATTGACAACGAGCCAAACGGGTATGAGATCAATGTGATCGCGGGAGGTTTCAGTGCGGGTGGAGAAAGCAGTAGGAGCCAACACGATTACGCTCGACGGGTTCATCAGGTTGAACGGCCCCTAGCACCACGACTGAGCCCTTATCCTAGCCCAGCACGTGCATATTCCGAGGAGGCTATCACCTTCTCGGACAGTGATCTTGTAGGAGTTACGACTCCGCACACTGATGTGCTGGTTGTCGCAGCCACCATCAATCATTGTACGGTGCATCGCATTCTGGTAGATAATGGAAGTGCCTCTGAAGTGTTGGCTTACGACTGTTTCCTCATGATGGGCTTGAAAGCCGACAGGCTTGCCCTAGTAGAGTTTCCTTTGTTCGGCTTTTCTAGGGTCTCGGTGCATCCCATGGGACAGATTAATCTCCCAATCACCCTAGGGACAACACCAAAGTGCATAACCAAGATGGTCGATTTTCTGGTGATTAGGAACATGCCAGGCTACAACACCATCCTCCGCAGGGGCCTGATTGGCCGCATCCGAGCTATACCCTCTTCTTTGCAGTAGAAGATGAAATTCTCCACTCCGCGTGGCATCGGAGAGGTGCTTGGCAGCCAACGCGAGTTGCGGCGGTGCTACATTCTCTCCTTGAGAGACAAACGGCCCACTTTTGACCCAGAAGCACTACCTGCGTCGGCCAGCGAGCCCTCCACCAGCCGAGGATCCCCCGCTGAAGATCTGCTGCCAGTGCGGGTGGACGACGACCCCGAGCATGTTCTTTACATTGGCGCTCTTCTGCCAGAAGCCGAACAGCAACGCTACAAGGCTTTTCTGCTTGCCAACCTGGACGTGTTCGCAAGGTCAGATGACGAACTGCCTGGCATCCCTTCTGAGATCATTACTCATCATCTCAATTTGGATCTGAGGGTGCCACCTGTCCAACAGAGGCGGCGACCAGTTAATCAAGAACGACAGACTGTGATCCACGATCACGTCGTTACAAGCCGAGTAGTTCGGCTCCTCCAGGAAGCCCATTATCCAACGTGGTTCTCGTCCGCAAAGTCAATGGTAAATGGCGCGTGTGCGTGGACTACAAGGATCTCAACAAAGCGACGTCCAAAGATAACTTCCCGCTGCCACGCATCGACTAGCTGGTGGATGCCACCTCCGGGAATGAGCTTCTCAGCTTCTTGGATGCATACTCTGGTTACCACCAGATCAGCATGCATCCCCCGAACCAGGACTCCACAATGTTTGTCACCGACCTCCGCTTGTATTGCTTCACCAGAATGCCGTTTGGTCTGAAGAACGATGGCGCAACGTACTAGCGACTGGTCAACAAGATGTTCGAGCAACAGATTGGGCGCAACATGGAGGTCTACGTTGATGATATGCTGGTCAAGACGCTCCCGAGCGCCGACCACATTTCCAATCTAACAAAAACCTTCACGACCCTGCGAAGGTACAATATGAAACTTAACCCAACCAAATGCTCTTTCGGAGTGCATTCGAGAAAATTCCTCAGTTTCCTTGTCTCCAACCGAGGAATAGAGGCCAACCCCAAGAAAATCCAGGCCATCCTGGAGATGAGCAGCCCAAATACTGTGCGCGATGTTCAGCGGCTCACTGGACGTCTTGCAGCACTCAATCGCTGTATGTCCCGAGCAGCAGAATGAAGCTTCAATTTCTTCAAATTGCTGGGAGTCCCCAAAGGTGCCTCACCGCAAGGGGGGCAAGTACGGTGGACCGAGGATTGCGAAGCGGCCTTCAACAAGCTAAAAGCATACCTTGCTACCCCGCCTGTTTTCTCGAAGCTTGTGCTTGGAGAACCTATGTTCGTGTACCTTTCAGTCACCGAGCACTCCATCAGCACGGTCCTGATCAGAGAAGAGGCAACAACACAGCACCGCGTTTATTACATAAGTAGGGTGCTTCAAGAAGCTGAGAGAAGGTACCCTCGAGCAGAGAAACTCGCTCTGGCACTCATCACAGTTGCTCGAAAGTTCAGGCCTTATTTTCAGGCCTATCCAATCACGGTGTTGATCGACCAGCCGCTGAAGCTCATTCTACAACGACCAGAGGCTTCCGGAAGGCTCATCAAATGGGCCATTGAGCTCGGGGAATTCGACATCAGCTATCGTCCAAGGACGGCCATCAAGGCACAAGCGCTAGCGGACTTTGTAGCGGAATGCGCCCTTCTGACTGAGAAGGACCCCCCATTGGCGGACAAGACCCCATGGGAACTCTACGTCGATGGATCCTCCTGTGTCACGGGAAGCGGGGCAGGGCTGGTTCTTACGTCCCCAGAAGGTTTAGAATTTCAGTACGCCCTTAGGTTTTGCTTCGCTGCTTCCAACAATGTGGTAGAGTACGAAGCACTCCTGTCCGGGATCCGCATGGCAAGGCACCTTGGAGCATTTAGGCTATGGGCCTTCAGCGACTCCCAACTGGTCGCCAGCCAGGTGAACGGGTAGTTGGAAGCTAGGGAGCCCTACATGGAACAGTACCTCCAACAGGTCAAGCGCCAAACAGAGGGCCTACTCCACTTCAAAGTCATGCACGTACCGCGAGAGCAGAACGCCCAGGCTGATGCACTCGCCAGATTAGCATCTTCAGGTGACGTCACCACTTCTCGCTCAGTGTTCATAGAAGAGCTCGCCTTACCGAGCACCGAAGTAGATGTGGCAGCCATCGAGACCGACCAACCAGCACCAAGCTGGAAGGACCCACTCCTGGTCTATCTGCTTCGGGGAGAACTCCCTCTTGACCAAGCATAAGTCTGCAAGATCAAGCTGCGCTGCCAGAGGTTCACCCTCATCGAAGGCCAATTGTACTGGCGCTCCATCTCAAGACCTCTCTTGTGATGTCTTAGCCCCACTGAGGCGACACCGGCCATTGAGGAGGTCCACGAGGGCCTGTGCGGGAGCCACTTGGGGGGCAGAACACTGGCGTGCAACATCCTCCGAGCAGGTTTCTGGTGGCCTTCGTTACAAAAGGATTGCATGTCCTATGCAAAGAAATGCCCGGAGCGTTAGATGTTTGGGCAGCTTATCCGTCAGCCCTCCGAACAACTTCACACCCTATTCAAACCGCGTCCTTTCACTCGCTGGGGGATCGATATCATGGGGCCATCCCCCGAGGCTCAAGGACGGAAAAAATTTCTTTTCGTCGCCATCGACTACTTCACCAAGTGGATTGAGGCAGAACCTGTCGCTGCGATCACTGACCAAGCAACTTGGAAGTTTGTCTAGAAGAACATCCTTTGCCGCTTTGGTATCCCAAAGGTTTTCACCACCGACAACGAATAGTTTGACTGTACATTCTTTAAATAGAAGTGTTTGGAGCTCGACATCTACAACCACTTCACATCGGTTGCACATCCCCAAGCGAACGGTTTGGTCGAAAACGCCAACCGAACACTAATCCATAGGATACACACGAGGGTGGAGGCTGCTGGAAGTTCATGGATCGAAGAGCTCCCCAATGTGCTGTGGTGCCACCGAACAACTGCTCGAGTGGCCACTGGAGAAACTCCCTTCCATCTGGCCTACGGTACAGAAGCTGTTGTGCCTCTGAAAGTTGCTCTCTCCATCATCCAAACAACTCACTTCGATGAAGCAGCTAACAACCGCGCGCTAAGGGAAAACCTAGACATGCTCGGTGAGCGCCAAAACAACGCCAGCATTAGGCTAGTCTCCTATCAACAGCGGCTTGCGCAGTACTACAACTCGCGAGTGTAGGAGCGACGCTTCTTAGAAGGTGACCTGGTCCTACACCATTGCTCAGCATTGGATCCCCAAAGAGCAACCGGTAAACTCGCCCAGAAATGGGAAGGACCATACAAGGTCACTCAGGTTCTTGGGAAAGACTCATACAAGTTAGACACCCTTAGTAGTGAAGCCATACCCAGAACCTGGCATGTATCTAATTTGAAGGCGTACTATCTATAAAAGCCTGTTGTTCGGCATCCTACCTCTTTTTTTTTGTTATATCGGTTCAAACAACGGACATTCAGTACTACCCCAGACGAGGGCTCATCAGCTCGGGGGGTTCACGTAGTACCTGTCTAAATACAGAGGTGTTCGGTACAACCCCTGACGAAGAGCTATTCATCTCAAAAGATCTGCATGGTACCCACGAACCTCTAAAAAAACCGACGAATTCCAATTCGAACAGAACAATACAAGGAAAAAGATTGAGAAAAGGAACGTTCCATTTCCACTTAAGGTGTACAAAACCTTCTCAAGTTAGCAGCGAAAGAGGAGATACAAGGTTCACGGGGCCTGTTCGGAGGGACCTGCTTCTTCATCCCCGGACGGCATCCATCCCGCTTGGAAGCTCTCGAAGCGAACCCCGTCCAGGCGTGGGTCTTGGGTCTATCGTCGGCATTCCCAGAGGTCGGCTTCAAAGGCTTCACGAGTGTACTCATCGATAGCCAGTCTCCGTCCTCGATCTTCACCGACCTCGAGTCTCACCTTGTAACAAGACGCGCCATATTGTTCCAGATCTTCTCGGAACTCTGGCCCAGCCTTGTACTCGGCAACCCCACGAGCCTCGGCCTCGCAAAGGATCCCTGAAAGGGCAGTCTTCTCCACCCTGACGATCTTCAGCTCTATCTCGGAGGCTCTGAGCGCTGTCTAGAGGTTGCTGATTTCCTTCTGAAGCTCAGCCTCCCGGCGACGATAGCGCTCCTCGTGATCAGCGGAGAACGCGATCTCGGCATCCCACATGTGCCGGAGATCTTGCTCCTGGGATGCCAACCTTCGAAGTGCCTCCACGGATCATGTAATGCTGCCAACTAATTCGTCAACGTTGAAGGCGGCGTCATCACTCAGACGACTTTCCCTTTGAACCTCCTCCTCAGATTGCTATGGAGTCTCCTCCTGGCTCAAGCTCTGGCACCATGTGAGCATCTCAAGCTAGGAAGCAGTTGGGAAAGGAGGCAGATTCCTTGGGGGACCTTCTTGGGAACGGCCCAACACCGCCTCCAGATACACCTCCATGGGTTGAAAGGAGGATCTCACCTTCAGCACCCTAGACGGGGGTGCTCAGTCCTCCTCGGACCCAACTCTAGCTCCGGCCGCTATAACGGTCGGCTCGGAGGGGAGGTTCGCCTCAACCACTTGGCCGGAGGCCCCTTTTGTGGCTACTTCCTCTGGGACTCCGACTTAGCTGGAAGGTGCCCTTTGAGGAAGCCCTGTGCCGTCGGCCCCCGCCGGCTGCTCAGCGACAGGTGCGCAGGAGTCCCTCTGCGGCTGGCCCTCCGCTATAGTGCCGGTTAATGTTGGAAGCTCAGCCTCTCCCTCCTTGACGGCCTCCACAGTTGTCGCCTCAAGGGCTGCATTGGGCGTGAGCCCCTGTGCGGCGGTAGCCCCCTCGCCTGTGACTACAGTGCCGGACGTGACCGCTGCGTCCGCCTCCTCCTCGCATCCTCCGACGAGGCCTAAGGGCTCCAGTGCCCCGACCTGCTCCTCGGCGAAGCTTCCTCCTGACGAGTCGATGGAGGAAACACGCCCTCGTCGTTGAGGTCCAATCCTGAGGTCGCACCCTCCACCGTCAGAGGCCCAGTCTCAGTTGTGCCCAATGGCCTCTCCTATTCGGCCGCCTTCACTAGTTTCCTCCTCTTGCGAAGTCGGATCAGGGGGCAGCGTCTTCTTCTTCCTCGGCCTCTTCCCCAGCTTCCTGCACAGTCCTTGTTGCCGTCAACGATGCAGACTCTCTCCGGAAGCTCATTTTCAGAGGTCGCTTCTCCACAAGGTGCCCTCTCGCTCGTTGGCCTGCTTCAGGTGCTGCCAAGGTTGACCCCTCACCCAGATACGTCACGTACGAGGTGACAGGTATCTGTTCGGCATAAAGGGCCATATCCTCCTGGTCCCGACCGGCGGCCATCTCGTGGACGTCTGCACCAGAGGAGAAGAGGTCAAGGAACCGTCGTCTTAACAAGGCAAGGGGGCGAAGGCAAGAAAAATCACTTACCCCATGCTCGGCTAAGCCCATATTGAATGAGCTGGAACTATGTCAAGTAGCCCTCCGCGTGATTTGCCAGCACATTGTTCAGGCTCGCGGAGATTCTCGCTGCCTCTCGGATCAGGAGGGGCACATAATCCTTCTTCAAGGGGTTATGGACCCGGGTCGGGAACCCCCACTTTGGTGCTCCCGCCCCTTGGTGGTGGCCAACGAAGAAGACCCGGTGTGTCCAACCCTTGTTGTTCGAGTACTTCGCCGAAAAGTGGATCTGCATCCTGTTCGCGCGGTGCTTAGTATAGTATATGATGTAGCCAGACTGTGACGAGGACGCAAGGCTGAAGTGTCCTCAAAAGATGTCCTCCGTAGGCACCACATCTCGCAGTCTGCAGAGGATGCAAAAGATGCAGATCGTCCTCCACGAGTTGGGCATCAACTGTATGGGGGCGATCTTTCACGCATTCAAAATGCCTTTTGCTACTTCCGGAAGCGGCATCCGGAATCCTGCCTCTAAGACGTCCAGAGAAAGGGCAAAGCAACCTGGCTTATCCACCAGGTACGATTCCTTCTCCTTGGAAAGGATGATATCACCGATGCGGAAGTGCTCGCGAAGGCCTTTGAAGTTCCTGTACTTCGGCCCCTTTGTCGCCCCTGACGCTGCTTCACTTGCTTCGGCGGCGGCAACCTCCTTGCCTCTTCTTTGTGACATCTTACCTCTCAAACAGAGGAGAAAAAAGAGATGCGAGAGATGAAGAAGCCTGTAGAAGATGATATGCAGCGGCAAAGGAGAGGTTTCTTCTGAAGAAAGGAAAGCTTGGCCTCCTGCCTTCTCCCCTCCTCTTCTTTATAAGGAAGGGAGGCGCAAAATTCGAAGGCAAAAATGGCGGTCATTTCACCACAGCGAGCCGTTTGGTTTGAACAAATCGTCACGTGCTTACCACGCGACACGTCACCTCTGCTATCATGAAGCTCCGTCTTCAAGGAGAGCTCAAGCGACGTCATCCGACGGCTGTGCTCGCTGTTGCGGTTGAGATTGCATTTAATGCGAGGGTGACATCGTGTAGATGCCTCCCCTCTCAAGTGCTCCGGAATCCGAACACACTCGAGAGGGTGGGGGGGCAAGTGTGGAGGCTGTTTCCCACCTCTTAGGCCCATAGGACTATTATGGCCCATTAAGGCACCTAGGCTCTCGCCATCGAGCCACGCATCCTCGGTAGTATATGAGGGGCTCCCTAATGCGCTCTGGCCATCAGGCGTCTGGGGTCCTCGGTATGGACTCCGAACACCGAGCACCGAACAGCCCAACCTTTTCCGAGCACGTCTTTGCGCGGTCCTTCACCATCTAAACATCAGTTATTATAACGGTGTGGCACGTGTCTCAAGGTCAAAGGACATCAATCACGGAAGATCCCAAGGGGCGCCTCAAACAAGCCGCTCCCGTCTAGGGACTCCAACCGTTGCATCCCTTCAGTTGTCATTAAAGGAGATTGTGTCCAGTCCTCTTGTCTCCCTTGCCTATAAAAGGCCCAGGTAATTCCCAGACAAAGGTATGCAACCTTCCACACACACACTCGCCCACGCGCGAACACACACTAGAGAACCTTCGATTCCTGCCTCCTCTATGTTGACCCTTTTGGTACGGTAGCAAGCTAACCTAGAGGGGGGGGTGAATAGGTTTTCTGAAATCTGAAATAGAAACTTAAATACAGAAAATTATCACTTGAAAGTTTGGTTAGTTGAGTGTGATAGAGAGTAGCAGTGCGGAAGCAAATAAACAATCACACAAAGAACACAAGGAATTTATCTTGGTTCGGCCCTTTCCGCATGGAAGTCCTACGTCTAGTCCCGAAGCAATCTCTTGGGATTAAACTAACCAAGGGTACAGTCCCCCTCAAGGACAATACAACACCCAGCATCCCAGCTGGTCTTCTTCTCTTTCCCGGGTAAGAAGGCAGCCCACTTCTCTTACAGGTTATTAAGCCAACCTCTTGGTACAAACCCCAGTGCGGTTCTGCTAGACTTAAACCCCCAACTAGGTTCTACACTGAGTACAGTCCCTCAGTTGGACAAAAAAATGCCAGCAACTACACTGGCCAACTCTTCACACAAGAAGAGACTCACTGTATACAGTCCTAAGCTAGATTGAAATCTTTCTTAGAAAAGAAAGAACAAAGCTGAGAGTTTTACAAGAATGGACTATAACCCAGAAACTCTCAGTAAAGGACTCTCCCCAAGAATTATAATGACCATAGAGAGAGAGTGAAGAGAGCAAGGCTTGAAAGCTTCGAAAACTTCTGCTATGAAAAGCTTCTCTTGATTGGGCTTGAGTTCTTCTCTCTTTCTTTGAGTGTATATGGAGTTGAGGTTCCTCACAGGATGTACACTCCTTTAAAGATCTTGAGGAAAGCTTTGTCTCCTTGTTCTACAGCCTTCCTTCATCTTTTATATGAGCAATTTTGAATAGATCCATTGGAACTCTTCTAGTTGTTTGTTGATCTTTCTATTCTTCTTCTTCTGACTTTCAGCCACTTGATGGTCTTCGAGATCCAGAAGTGATAGTTAAGCCCTTTTTGTCTGACATGAAAGAAGAGATCCTGTGAGATAAGTAAAAAGATCTTCTGTCAGAAAGATAGAAGATTACGCCAATGAAATATATTTGACTTTTCATTAGGCGCCAAAAACATTTTGAAATATCTGAGTATAAGGAAATCGATTTTTAAGTTGAAATCTATGTTTGAACAGAATCCATGTTCTAATGAAATCCATATTTCAACAGAGTCGATGTTTAGATGAAATCGATGTTAGAACAGAATCAATGTTTAAGTGAAATCGATGTTTAAATGAAATTAATGTTAGAACAGAATCGATGTTTAAGTGAAATCGATGTTTAAATGAAATCTATGTTTGAACAGAATCGATGTTTAAATGAAATCGATGTTCAAATGAAATCAATGTTTAAGTTGAAATCGATGTTTAAATGAAATCGATGTTCATGAAATCGATGTTTACATGGAGTCGATGTTTAAATAAAATCGATGTTCATGAAATCGATGTATTTGTATGGAAATCGTTGTGGCACTTAGTCTGTAATCGATGTGTATTGTATAGACATCGATTTTACTTATCAGTGCAAGTCACACAGTGATAGTGCCATAAATTTATAATTATTAGGAAAACATGATATTAAATATATTTATAGTATTTAATTAATCATAAGTTTTATTATCACCAAAATATAAGAGTAAAAATATAAGAGTGGTTCAACACTCTACAGTCTGTGCTGACTTAGGCATCGAAGGGTTCCCCCCGATTTTTCGACCGGGCCCCCCTGATCCTTTCTGGTTCTTGCAGGTCCTCGTCCGCATCGGCGATCGTCCCTTCCCTCTCCTTTTACTGAAGGCCCATTGGGCTCAGGCCTGAATAGGGAAATCCATCCATACAAATATATATAGATGTTGTCTATATTAATGTGACTTCTGATGAGCACTACTAACATGCACTTAGGGTGAATGATACATATCTACTCTAATGCGAGCGTGAAATATTTCTCAAAAACTTAAGACTAACCTCCCGTATCTAGTGCAGGTAGGTTGGACTTCTTGGTCTAAAATCTTATCTAAGGAGTAAGGCTGCCAACAGATCTCTATTTTCTGATTAGTCGATTTGTTTTCATATTTTTTATAAGATGCAATGCTCTGAAAAGAAATTTCCGATAACTTAATAAAAGAGAAAATAGATATTCAAATTCTTATTGGATGAGAAAATAGAAATAACCAATTCCACATCCGCTTTTCCATTTCCCTTTCCAATAGTTTTTTAATGTATATTATGTAATATTTTCTCAATAGAAACTCACCAACCTTAAAGTTTTGGCTCTTAATTTTTAACTCATTATCCCTCACCTCCAATCTATATAGAAATGTCGTCTATCCTTGTCTCACTTAGTGGTTAGTAGTCACTCCCTCATTCTATCATATATATTAATTTTTCTTTGACAGTCTTCATAACTATATATATCGATTATCTATTACTCAACCGTTATACATAATTATATGATGTTACTATACTAATTTGATCTTGCCATACTTCATTTAGCAAGGGTCATTATAATGTATGTGATGGAGAAGATATGATAGAAGATATATTTTTATTTATTGTTATTCATTAGCTATACTAGTAGATTATTAAATTTACATTTACAACTATTCATAAATTTAATAATAAATATTCTTGTAAATTTAAAAATTTATTCTCATTATATAAATATTGTTGCATCCAAAGTTTCCATTTTATTTCTGTTTTTATTTTTCTGACTTAAAGTGGAAATGGATGTAGACGCAGAAATACCTTTTTGCATTTCCATTTTCGACTATGAAATTTCTTATAAGAAGCGAAAACGAAAACACCCATTTTCGATTCTGAATCCGACCTATTAGTAGCCCTAGGGAGAAAGACTTCATCCATGTACGCGCACACATACACACCCTTACTGAAGGCATGGTCCAAACACAATTTTGAGAGTTATTACTTGCTTAATTGTTCTCAGTGTAGAAGGATTTGTGTATAACACACCCTACTTTCGTGGCATTATTTAGACCAAATGTATGATGGAAAATGTTTAATTGCCAATTAAATGCATCTCAACATCAATCATTGTATTAGCGCCTTTGGGTTAAGTGTTTCTATAAATGAGTGTTTCTATAAATGAGTTGCACTTGTTATCCATGAGAATGGGTAGCAAGTGCTGCCCGAGTGCCCCTCCATTAGTGGGGTGTGGGGTCTGAGTGCCCCATCAATGGGGGTCATCCAAGTAGTCATTATTCCCTTGAATCGTCCAAGTAGTCATTATTCCCTTTATAAATATTTGACTCGACCATATCTTGACTATATCTTGATATTCTCAAGAGTTCGAGAGCATTTGGATGCTCTTGAGAAACATTTTAAAATCCAACCCTATTTATGGACCCAAAAAAGTTAGTGGTGTAATCACGGGGTTGCGCACCCCTCGAAACACATAACATGTTCTAAAAAAAAATAAATTAAAATGGCATGGAATAGGATGTGTGATCGCCACCTAACAAGTTGCCATGATTAGGGATTAAACTAGGCTAATATTGCTAGGAAAATGAATGAGAACAGAGGCACTTACTGATGTCACGACGGGGAGACCTGTCGCGATGAGGCTGATGTCGTGACGCTCGACCAGGGCGCTTCTAGCTGTCGCGTCGCCCGTACCTATTACGTTCTCTTCAGTGCGGGAGGATGGCTGGTGGACCTTCTTTCTGCCCTCCAGGCGGCCAAAGGACAAGCGCTCCTCATCGTACCTTGCTTTGGATGCCTGCCACAATGAAGAAAACAACAAAATAAACCCTATTAGGTCATATTTATGTGTAGCATCTATCCAAAAATGAAATAAAAGGGGAGAGCATGGAGGGAACAAACCTGGGGGTGGTTTTTAAACCCCTTGGGTGCATGAAAAATGTGGGAAGGAAAAGGGAAATGTGTCCTATCTAAAAGAAAACAGTAACATGCATGCAAGAGAAATGAGAGGGAGGAGGGAAGAAAGAGCCCCAATGGGGTGACTCCCTGGCATTGGATGATGTCCTCCGGTCGTGCAGAAACCGTGGAAGAAGTAGAAGTCGCCTCCCTCAAGCACCAAGCTTCAAATGAGAAGAAGAATGCATGGCTTGGTGAAGAGAGTGGAAGAGAATGTGAGGGAAAGGGTGAGCCACGAGCTAAGTGTTTCCTCCCCTCCACTGAAGAAGGAGTGGAACTTAAATAGAGAATGAGAGATATTATCCCGTCCATGGGAGATAATGACCCAAATAATGAGATAAAAGTCAAGTAAATCCGTAGGGAAGAGCCCAAGGATGGCCCCAAGGTGCCCTAGAACCCCAAACCGCGCATGGATGGTTGGGAGGTTGCATGGAGATAAGAATAAGGCCATTGGAGGATAAATAGGAGATTGTTGCGGAGGCCTGCGCACGCGAGACTTGTCGCGACGAATCGTAGGGGCGCGACAAGAACTGTCACGACGGCCAAGATGGTCGCGACCATGAGGGCACGTGCATGGATATGCATGGACTATCGCGATGGCAAAGTGGGGCGCGATAAGGCTAACGCGGTGCCACGACCCGTCGCGTTAAGGAAAATCGATTATTCTAAAAAAATGGCCAATCATGTGGGAGTATAATGAGGAATTAAAGCTCATGAACTCTTTGAAAAAAAAAATAATGGACGGGATAAAGTGAACTTGGGCTTCTTAATGGGCTCAAAACAAGGTTATTAGATGGGCTCAAGGTGAGTGACCAGCTTGGGGCTCAATAAGAGAACAAGAAATACAGTTCAACTTATGGGCCAGAATCGGGTGTCTACAGATTGCCCCTCCTTGGCTTCCATTTTACAAGGAAGGGAAGCAGAAGTGTAGCGGAGGTATCATGAAATGACGGTGAAGCGGAAATAACGTGGAGTGGACTGAAAAGATGGGAGCCAAGGTAAAAAGACACCCGATCTAACCAACAAGCAATTGGCATCTTCTTGAAAGCCCTGAGTTAGCTGCTTGAGTAGAGTGCAACGAAAAGGATGATCAACCCCTCGATTGAGAGGTACCCTAGCCGATTGGCCTGTAGGTTTCATTTTGGAGGGACATGTGCGTGCCAGGCAGGTAACACAGACTCCATCCTGGGAGCGGTTCGCAACCAAAATGGATAAAAAAGAATAAGGATGAAAATTGTATAAAGAATCCAGACAGAGAAATTCTTGACAGACTGGCAAGAGCAACTCATTTGGAGACAGATCTTCCGACTCAGAGTGGAATGAAATTTCTTATTTTGAACATGAAGGATAATTGGGCACTCAACAAGGGCTCACCATTAGCCAGGGATGAGTCATGATAGCTCAAAGTCCTACATGATGCATGTTGGGATAAAGGAAAGGAAATCACTAAATCAAATGTAAAGAAAGGATAAAATAGAAGATATATCAAGGATAATATTGTTAAATCAAACAAGAATGGGTCGAGAATCTACTTGCAACCACTATGCAAGATAGAGTCCATCATCCCCAAACTTATCCAACTCAACAGCCTATTCGGCGATTAGCAACGCGCACCTAGATCATTACCATTTTTGTTGAAGGGGAACTCAGATCCGAGAGCACATTGAGAACCAGCCGGTCCTTGAAGCGATATAATAGGTAGAATGCAAGGGAGTAAGGATAGAGATACTTACCTGACTTACCTGTGAAGCTTCATTTGTTTTTTGTGATTATCTAATTTTATGATTTTTGTGATTTTCTAATAAACAAATAAAACAACAATCGACTAAAAGCAAATAACACATGTACAAGCACGACAATATCACACAAACTATGTATAGACACAAGAAAACACCCAAATAGCACCAAACACATAAATGCGACGTTCCTAAGGGGCGCGACACTGTCGCGACAGCAAAGAAGGGCGCGACACTAACACGTCAGATCGGGGTGTCGCGACAGTGTTCTGCGCGATAAACCCCTAAAACCAAGCCTTATCCTTATCCTAAGCTAATCTCTCTACCATTAGGACTCCTAAAGTTAATCCTATTGCTACTCTATCACCTAGGGACGGGTTTGGATGGGATTAGCACCCCTAGGCTTCTATAAATAGGGGTGTAGGGAGCTAAAAATGCAACAAACTCTTCTCTCTTCTTCCCTCTTGAGTTTCTCTCTCCTCAAGCCATGAAGAGAGCTTTTTCCTCCCTCCATGCTATCCCCAAGCCCTATGGGGGCCCTAAAGCTGCTAGGGAGACTCATGCTGATCTGCAACGTCTATCTTCTGTGCCTAGGCATCTTAGTTCCCGCCATGATCTTCAAGTGAGTGTTTTCTCTCTTATCTAATTGACTTTCTCTCTCTTCTAGTTTCTCTTTCTCTCTCTTCTAGTTCTTCTCCTAATCTTCTCTTCTGCTCTTCTAGATCCTGCCGGGCAACATGAGATTCTCCAAAGTCCCTTGGCTAGAGCCCATGCTAAAAATGCTCCCGGTCGCCTCCACCAACCTACTGTGTGAGTGGAAACTCACGACCGTGCTTGTTCTGGCGAAGCATTATCACAAGATAGTACACGTGTGGGACAACATCACGGCATTGACAGAGCTATGGCATCCGCAGACCCACACATTCCTCTTCCCATCGTTTGAGGCTACGATCCTGCTAGAAGAGCTGGAGCTTATGTTGGGGCTTCCGAGAGATAAGAAGGGGGAAGAGTACCTGATCTCCCACACAGTGACCGCGGTAGACTCCTGGACCATCCTAGGAGAGATCACTTCGAGGACCTGGGACCTAAGCACGATGATGAGCCCGGGCTATGTTCACCTCCTCCCGCTTTCTCAATGGATAGTGTCTTAGTGTAAGAGAAAGACGGGGAATCATCTTGCTATCACCAAGGCCGCCGCTATCTGCATCTGCGTCGTTATCCTCTTCCCAGCGCAGGACAACCATCTATCCGTGGCGAACCTCAGCATCATCTCCTGCGCATGGGAAGGCATGTCTATTTCCCAGGCCGTCCTTGGATATTTGTACGCTGGATTATCTTCTGAAGCCATAGGCGGCCCTTTCTTTGGCTCCGTCATTTCCCTCGAGTGCTGGATGGGTATGCACATCAACTTCCAGGCGATAGACGACCTCTCCATCCAGTGCAAGAGCATGCTTCACCATCCTCTGGCCTTCGTTGGTGCTCCTCTTCACATGACGCCACAGGCCTAGTGCAAGACTGATGCAGTGAATGGACTTAAAGAGTGGAGGGTCTACCTGAACACCCTATGCATGGAGCACTTCGAGATGAGGCCCTCCTTCCTGCGCAACAAGATCCTCCGCCTCCCTCAGCGCACCGGCTTGGCGCTACGATTGATTGGAAACTAAGCCCTGATCCTCTACAACCTAGACCGGTGCTACTTACAGTGCGGCACGGCACAGACAGTGGTACCAACACTCTCTCACTACCCACCAATCCAGATTTGGAAGATGGAGGATGAGCAGAACGAGTGCGATGTGAAGAGCACTATCGTCCATTAGGAGGGGTGCGCGGAGAGCCTCGTCATGGCAGAGGTTATGGAGGACAAGGACGTGCTGCAGGAGTACTTGCAGGCGCTGAGGAGGATCCGGCCACGTGGAGGTCGCGCCGGGACGGAGGCGGTACCGGGTGAGTGAGAGCTTTAAGAGAGATATAGACATTGTATCAGATGGTTGTTAGGGCTGAAGAGACTTCTTGAGTGATTGTAGGCATGATTAGGAGTTGTAATGGACAATTTGAATCAATAAAATCAGGATTTTATTTACTGTGCGCATTGCTCTGTTGATGTCGCGACCGAAACAGGCGTCGCCTAAAGGTCGCGACGGTTCGCGACCCCTCTGACCGCCATGATATTAACGCGACGTCTATCTCCGTCGGGACACTAACCGAAGTTTAAAAAACGCAGCAAACCCCTTCTCCCCCCTTTCATGCTCACAAAGGCTTCGAGCTCCGACGACTTGGGCGATTTGACTCACTTGCTTCGACTCCCTCTTTGCGCACTCTCTCTTGCTCTCTCACTCTCCCTCACTCTCCCTCTCTCTTCCTCTATCTCCTTCTTCCACTCCCTCAATCTCCTAAGGCAATGGAAGGCGGTGGTAATGGCGGCGAGAAGGGGAAACGGTCGGAGGCGAGGAGGACTTCTCGGCGGCGCGAGGCGATGCCTCCGGCGACAGAGGAGGTGCCGGAGGTCGAGATGGAGGAAGAGGAGGCCCCATGGGTGAATCTCACGGCGGCGGTCGAGGCATGAGAGGCCACTATGAGAAAGGTGAGTTCTCGAAGCCCTAAACCCTTGATTGATGGTCGTGGATGGGTGAGGAAGCCCCATAGAGGGCGAGTGTAGGGTGTGACACCTAGAAAAATAGCCACCGGACAAGGAAGGCTCCAGTCGGCCATCGTCTGAGAACGTGACAGCCTGCCCCGTCGCGACACCAGAAGTCACGTCGGGGTCAGGGGCCGCGACAAGGCCGCGGTCCACTTGGGCGTCGCAACCATGTCACAACTCATCGGGGCGTCGCGACAAGGTCGTGACCCTCTAGGTCAACGCGACCTCAGCCGAGAGCTAAAGGAGTGAATGAGTGTTCTGATTAATTGATTGCTTCTTGTGCTTGCAGGGAGAAATGAGAGCCAAGGTCCTGTGGCTTCTGGTGTTGGCGGTGTACCTGGCCCTCCCAGGCTTCCAAAGGGAGAGGCTAGATGACATGGGGTTTAGGGAGGTGCTCCAGATGGATCGGATGAGGGCGGATGCTCCCCTCACCCAGGCCCTACATAGCAGGTGGGATTCAGAGGCGACTGCCTTCGTGTTTCCATGGGGACATATGATCCCCAGCCTGAAGGACGTGAGTCACATCACGTGTCTGAGAGTTTATGGTCACCCGGTTAGCGGGTTCACCTACCCCTGCTATAGGGAGTTAGCCCATAGGCTGCTGGATTTGACTGTAGGGCAGAGGTCATCTCTAGTCCTTAGGGTGGAGCTGCAGGAGAGCCTGTGTAACGCCCCGACGCGGAATATCGGAGCGGGATTACAGTTATTAAATAGTACAGATCGAGAAATAAATAACAAACCATTGCACAATATTTGGATAACACCAAATAAACTCCAATTTCATTAATAATCCAACAATCACCATTACATTTACTAATAACACATCGTCTTCATAAACTGACTAATACTTCAACGTATCAGAGCCAAAACTAGGGCCCAGAGAACTTTATTCAAAATCAAACTATTACAAAATGACTAACTGACTCACTAGCTCATAACTATACTAACTACTACTACTACATAGCACTGGTGGCTGAAATGGTCACTCCTGAGCATCTCCCTCAGTCCCGTCCTTGTATGTGTGGTCGTCTCCATCCGACTCACCTGAACACATTAAATAAATACACAAGATGAGCGAATAACGCCCAGTAGGACTTAATATCTCATGAACACAAGCATGCTTTAAATAGTTAACGTTTTAAAGGCGGGTTAACTAGAGAGTAAAGTCATGTAGAGCATGTCACGATAACGAGAGAACAATTGCAACAGGCACAGAGAAAATAGTACAACGAGAACGATATTAGAATGGCCATGTAACGATATAACATGTAAATTGCACAACGGTGCACTATGAATGATCACGCTTGCACTTGTAGAGATAGCACTTTTGATTGTCATAGATTAATCTAGATAGTAAACTGGCGCTGGATGCATGCCGTAACACATCCTATGATCATTTTAACACCCATGGGTACTGGCACTTTTCGGGCGCTCCTCCCAGGACCTGATCGGGCCCTATTGCGCTGGCATTAGTCATTTCTTTTATCTTAGACAATCACACGAATGGCCAATAGCGTACCAAGAAGAGATAAGAGAGTACTAGACGAGATAGATGAGAGTGTAGAGAGAACGTGAACAGATGAGAGGATATAGATAGTAGATGAGATAGGGACAATTTCGTAAAACAACGTGAAATTTCGATAGTAACAGTTGCACAGCACCAGGTCGGGTGCCAGCAGTCTGGTAGAAGTCACAACCGCCCCTTAGCCGTGCTGTGTGCACGGGTCAGGTGGTCCGGCATGAACCCAAGATAAGAAAGAATACGCTAAGGCTTGGATCGTACTGATCCCTAAGAGTGTAACGGGTTTTGAGGTACAACCAGCTCGTTGACTAAGGACGTGCGCCAAAGCCAAGAAGACTTACGAAGGTCTTGACAAGGAGTCCCTAGTCCAGTCGAGAGTATTCCCGGTGGAGAGGTGGTCCAAGTCAAGGGAAAGTGTGTAAAAATGGGTCCGTCGTACCTCGAGTGCTCGTAGGCCGAGGGAAGCGGTAACGGTAGATAAAATGCGCGAGTAAAAACGGAAACAATTGTATTTAACAAAATAGGGTAATTTAGTCATTTATTTCGATAATTTACCGAATACATTATTGCATAATTTATCAAGGTCAAATGGCATTTAATAACGTTGTGTGTGTGTAAGTGTAAAGAAATCTTGAGGATATGACAAGTCGTGCAAATGTCATTAAATTTATATCATTAATAACATTTATTTACCAAGTCGAATTAATTATAACATGGTTTAATCATGGATAATTAAGGGTTAAATAGCCAAAACAATCAGGGCATATGTACAAATTTTCAGTTATGGTCAGATTCTTGAAAACGCGGCAAACATACCCGTCGCGTTTCAAGTCGCGATGGGGCGGTCGGGCGCGACACGGGACCTGGCCGGTCTGGCCCTGTCACGTCCTAATAAATTAAACTATTTATCGGAAGTGACAGAATATAACATACATACACGGAAAAGATACGATATCCATTCATAAAAGATAACCTCATAAGTGTCTTATTACAAAAGTTTCCTCATTTAGATCTCATGAGGAACAAGTCAACAGAAACTTATTACATCACATTTACTATGCTAAACACTATAGAAAACCATCGTAATTAGCTCCTTGTAGGTTGGTAGTTCACTCAGCACACTATTCCCCTTAAACATTCGTTCCATCTGGATTACCTGAAAAATAGAATTCTGTGAGCTAACTAGCTCAGTAGGATTCAAGTCTATAATCAAGGAGATCAAGATACAAGGTAAGTGACAAGAAGTTATACATGTAATCATGCTTTTGCAAACTAAACTGAGATTGCTATCTGACACTAGATAGCAAAGTTATGGAACAATGAACTCAAGATTCAAGGATTCATAGTAACATTCACGAATTGTATTAAACTCATATGAACACACAATAACATGAAATGATGACCAATCAAACACTTAATGATGCTATGCCAAACATCCACTAATCCTTTATCGTTCCGCGCGGCCACTTAAACGAATTCGGGTGCTCCTCCCGGGGCTGGACTAGCCCTTATTTGCCAAGCATAAACTCTTAGATTGAGTCCAAGACTCTCAATTTGTCATCACCACACTCTTACCTTTGTAATGAATCAAGAAACACAAAGGTTTTACTCATAATCACTCAAGGTTTACATACAAGGAACAAGGAACTTGATTCCGACATTGATTTCTCAAAATGACAATCTCACGAAGGCAATTATGTTCGGAACTTGTAGTAATAACTCAAGGTGACAAGAAGGTTAACTTGACTGGTTTAAATGGTTGTTTTGGTAGTAAAATACATAATCTAAAGGTATACTAACAAGTAGAACAAAAGAGTATGATTTTCATGAAAGAACGGGGTCAAAACAAGGCTAGAAACAAGGTTTGGTCATGATCTGTCGACAGGCCTTGGTCTGCTGTCGACAGGGGCTGCACTGCCAGAGCTGGGTTTTCAGCTCTGTGTGTATCTGTCGACAGCCAGCATGGATCTGTCGACAGATGCACTCAGGCTGAAAGTTCTGGGTTCTGGCCAGGGGTTCCTGTCGACAGGCAGACCTTCGTCTGTCGACAGAGGCTATGTAAATGGTCTGAAAGCTATTCCGTTTGGCCTCCAAAGGTTCTATAAAGTTACTCTAATGATCCTAACATGAATAAGACTCTAAACAAGTGTGATTTCAGATATAGAACTCATGAAAACATGATCTGAAAACTGAAGATCATGGGACTTAATTTACAAGGGTGTTCTAGCTAAAAGTGAACTCAAAGAGGATAATTGGGGGTACTACTTCTTAGAACTCTTTTCTCCTCATCTATCTATGTGAGTCTTATATGAATTGAACCAACTAATGAGTCTTTTCATACCTCAACACATTAAGTTAGCTAAAAGTAGAAAATCATTGAGGTTCTATCTAATCTACACAATAGAAGCAACACTCTAATTTGTGTTGAATGGTTTGAAGACAACAAGATGTAGATACTTATGACTTGTGGATCAGCTAAAACATGATGACATGTTGATTTCCTATCATGAACATGATTTCTAAACCTTGGTAACAATAGGATCAATATCAAGTTTCCAGATTTCACAAATGTCTGGATTTTCACATTGGACTTAGATTTCTTCATGCCACTACCCAGAGAATCCAAGGGAGGTGGTAGAAGAAATTGGAAAGATCAAGAGGAGAATCCTACCTTGTTGAAGTGAGAATGAGATCCTTGGCTTCAGAAATCCACAGAAATATAAGGAAGCAAAGCACACTTGCACGAAGAAGAAGTTCCACAGCAATCCACCCCAAGGAGATGAACCAGAACAACCGTTGAAGTTTCCTCAAAGAGAATTGATAGCTCAATTCACTAGAATGGCAGTGGAAGTGGAGAAACTTCTGAAGTAACACACACACACACCAGTTAAAAGAGAGAAAAGAGGTGTGTACGATGGTGATGGAGGGTTTTTATAGAACCAAACTGGTTACATGCACATGAACACGTAAGGGGGGGTAGGTGTTAAGGTAAGAATCCTTTTTACCTCACTTGGACACCTAGCCCATGCAAGATGAGAGAGTTACACATGGTAACTGAGGTGTTACCATGTTTCCTCAAGTGTTGCCTTCATCTAAAGCCTCCACGTACCCCCTATACAATTAACCCAGAAAACCCATTACGTAAATCTCCAATAATTCAACTGGCCATTTGTTCTTTAAATAAACCTATCCAAATCACATCTGATTGCCATGAAATTTTAACCATAGACTAATATGGTTGTTTTACTAATTGTGGTGATTTTTAATAAATTTTTAGATTTTATTTTGCAATAGGTGAAAAATCATCCGAAAAATGGTCGCGTCGATTGTACGTTGAAATCCGTACGTCGAAAAATTCATGTAATTACATAATAAATTTCTCCACATTTTTCTGGAAATTATGATGTTCTCGGATTTTTATTTCGATGTCGTTTCCAGAATCGCCCTGTGGAGGCACGCATTTCGATGCACGTCACTGGGGTAATGTTCATTATCCCTAACTATGTCTATCATCTAATTATCACATTTTAATAATAACCCTAAGGTATTTTAACTCAATTACTTCTATTTTCTCATTAATTAAATTTTCTGGGGCGTTACAACTCTCCCCTACTAAAAAAAAATTTGGTCCTCCAAATTTAATAACATAAAGGCAGTTATACTAACCTGAAAATAATTCTGGATATTTTGTCTTGATGGTATCTTCTAGTTCCCATGTGGCCTCCTCTTGTCCTCGCCTGCTCCATTGGATCTTTAATAAGGGAACTTCCTTGCTTCGAAGTTGTTTGATTTTTCGATCAAGGATCTGCACCGGTCTTTCCTCATATGCCAGATTTTCTTGTATCCCCAGATTTTGGTATTCAATAATATGTTCCGGATCATACACATATTTCCTCAACATTGACACATGAAAAACATCATGTACGTTAGATAATTGCGGTGGAAGTGCCAGTTGGTACGTCATTTCCCCAACTCTTTTCAGTATTTCAAACGGTCCAATATATCTTGGACTTAATTTTCCCTTAATACCAAATCTTTTGATTCCTCTCCGGGGTGATACTTTAAGAAACACATGTTCTCCTGCTTGGAATTCTAGTTCTCTTCTTCTTTGATCAGCATAGCTTTTCTGGCGATCTTGAGCAGCTTTCATCCGATCTCGTACCAACTTAATAATTTCTGTTGTTTCTTGAATCATTTCGGGTCCAAGAATATGTGATTCCTTCAGTTCCACCCAACACAATGGTGATCTACATTGCCTGCCATACAAGGCTTCAAATGGTGCCATTTGAATAGTTGACTGGTAGCTATTATTGTAGGCAAACTCCATTATTGCTAAATGAGTATTCCAGTCGTTTCCAAACTCCAATATGCAGGCACGACACATATCTTCAATGATCTGATTTACTCGTTCTGTCTGTCCGTCGGTTTGAGGATGAAAAGCAGTACTAAACTTTAATTTAGTCCCCAATGCATCTTGTAATTCTCTCCAAAAATGTGAAGTAAATCTTGCATCTCTGTCAGAAATTATGTCTTTTGGAATCCCATGCAATCGGACAATTTCTTTCATGTACAAGGCTGCTAGAATATTGACGGACCATCTTGTTTTTATTGCCAAGAAATGGGCTGATTTAGTAAGGCGATCAATAATTACCCATATTGCATCGAATCCACTTCGTGTCTTGGGTAGTCCGACAATGAAATCCATACCAATGCTATCCCATTTCCATTCCGGTATTTCAAGTGGTTTCAACTTTCCTGCCGGTTTCTGGTGTTCGGCTTTAACCTTCTGACAGGTTAAACATCTTGCTACAAAATCCACAATATCCTTTTTCATGTTACACCACCAAAAATGCTTTTTCAGATCTTGATACATCTTGACAACTCCTGGGTGAATCGTATAATGTGATCGATGAGCTTCTTCCAAGATTTGCTTCTTGATTTCAGAATTATCTGGTACACATAATCTGTTTCGAAACCGAAGATTTCCATGCTCATCTTCATTAAAATCAGATCTGAAAGCCAATTTTTCTCTAGTTTCTGTCAACATAGGATCATTGTTCTGTTGTTCTCTAATTTGCTTTAGCAAATCTGATTGCACCATCATGTTATCAATTACAACTCTTGTTTCTTGCAGTTTAGTCTTTAAGCTCAATGTAGAAAACTCTTCTAACAACTTCCATTCCTTTACTTGCAATTGACATACCTTGGTTACAGGATTTCTACTGAGTGCATCGGCCACAGTGTTACCTTTCCCTGGATGATACTCTATTTTGAAGTCATAATCTTTGATATACTCCATCCATCTTCTTTGTCTCATATTCAATTCTTTCTGAGAGAACAAATATTTGAGACTCTTGTGATCGGAGTACACTATAAATTGGTTGTCATACAAATAGTGTCTCCAGAGTTTAAGAGCAAAAACTACTGCGGCTAATTCCAAATCATGTACTGGGTAATTCTTCTCATGAGTTTTCAATTGCCTAGAGGCATAAGCAATAACCCTTCCTTCCTGCATCAATACACATCCCAGTCCAATACCCGAGGCATCAGTGTAGACTTCAAATATTTTTCCTTCTACTGGCAAGGCTAAAATTGGTGCGGTGGATAAACATTCCTTTAACAGTTGAAAGGCTTGTTCACAACTTTCATTCCATATAAATGCAGTTCCTTTTCTAGTTAGCTGTGTAAGTGGTGAAGCAATTCTAGAAAAATCCTTGACAAATCGCCGGTAGTAACTGGCCATGCCTAAAAAGCTTCGTACTTCCGTAAGATTCTTAGGTTGTTCCCATTTCTGTATAGTTTCTACTTTTGATGAGTCCACCGATAATCCTTCTTCAGAAATGATATGCCCTAGGAACATTACTTGTTTCAACCAAAACTCACATTTACTGAACTTCGCATATAATTTGTGATCCCGTAATAATTGTAAAGTAATTCGCAAATGTTCTTCATGCTCTTCTATACTCTTAGAGTAGATCAATATATCATCTATAAATACAACCACAAATTGATCTAAATAAGATCTGAACACATCATTCATCAGGCGCATAAATGCAGCAGGTGCATTTGTCAATCCGAATGGCATTACTACAAATTCGTAGTGTCCATACCGTGTTCTAAAAGCCGTTTTATGGATATCCTGCTCCTGAATTCTTAGTTGGTGGTATCCAGATCTTAAATCAATCTTGGAGAAATAATGTGCTCCAGACAGTTGATCGAATAGATCATCAATTCTTGGAAGTGGATACTTGTTCTTTATAGTCAATTGATTCAACTGTCGGTAATCTATGCATAATCTCATAGATCCATCCTTCTTCTTCACAAATAATACTGGAGCACCCCAAGGTGAAGTACTTGGTCGAATAAACCCTTTTTCTATCAATTCTAATAACTGCCTCTTTAACTCTTTCAACTCTTCCATGGACATTCTGTATGGTGTTCTCGAAATTGGTGTAGCTCCCGGTACCAATTCAATTGAGAAATTTACTTCTCTGCTAGGTGGTAAACCAACAAGTTCTTCGGGAAATACATCAGAAAATTCCTTTACCACTGGAATACTTTCCAATCCTGAGATATTCTGATTTATCACGGTTACAGAAACTAAATATCCTTGACAACCTTTTTGTACCAATTTACATGCTTTCACCGCTGAGATTATAGGTATTTTCTTTGTGCGAGGTTCATCAAAAGTTATGGGAGTAATTTCCTTTCCTAGAAAGGTTACTTGCTTTAGTTGACAATCCAAATTTGCATGATACTTAGATAGCCAATCAATCCCAAGGATCACATCATAATCCCACATTTCAAGACATATTAGATCACCAGGCAAATTATGGTCCTTGACTAAGATTTGACTATTAGGGTAATATTCCTTAAGTTTCTTACCCTCACTTAAAGGTGTTGCAACCTCAAGTTGCGTGAGAAGTGGAACTGATTGCACTTCCAAAGACTTAGCAAACTCATAACTGATAAAAGAATGTGTTGCTCCTGAATCAAATAATACATATGCGGGTCTTGAGTTTACTAGTAATGTACCTTCTATCAGTCCGCCTTCTGGTGGATATTCTGATTCCACTTCCTGCACGGCTTGCAATCTACCTTGCTTTGCTCGAACATTTGAATTTGCTGGCGCATTCTTAATCATAGGACAATCCAGAATTCGATGTTGAGTACTCCCACATTTCAGACATGCACCCAATCTACGCCAACAGTTTTCAGTCTTATGACCACTACGGTGACAATGCTTACATATATCTTTGTTTGCAACCGGAGCCTTCCCTGCCTTCTTATTTGCTTGCTGAACTTTTGGGGCATTCCCCGCCTCGAACTTCCTCTTACGGTCCGAGGATCCTTCCCCAGACTTTCCCCTGATCTTATCCACAGTATCATTAGCAGCTTCTAGTGCTAAGGCCCTTCTAACCATCTCTGAATATGAGGTAATCAAATGAGGAGTTAGCTGCATAATGAAAACGGGACGCAATCCATTCATAAACCTTCTGGCTTTCAATTTTTCTGTCGATATCAAATGAGGGGCATACTTTGACAATCGGGCAAACTGAGCTTCATATTCCGATACAGACATTCTGAGTTGTTTTAAATTAGCAAACTCATTAGCTTTCCTTTCTTGAACTACCTCAGAAAAATATTGATCATTAAACAACTCAACAAATTCTTCCCAATCAACTTGCTTTGGATCTTCCAAAGTAGACTCCACAGTTTCCCACCATGCTCGTGCGTCACGATCTAACTGAAATGTTGCTAAACGTATCTTCTCTTCTTCAGTACATCGAATTACATTAAAGATTCTTTCCATACCCTTCAACCAATTTTCCGCCTCGTCCGGATCAGTGCTTCCTGCAAATCTTGGAGGATCCAAACTTCGAAAATCCTTAAAAAGACTTGCTCCATTATGATTGTTACTCTTAGCTACATTTCTCATTACTCGCGTTAAATCATGCATTGAATTCTCCATTCTTTTCCAGTTGGCATCCCCACCATCCATGACAAGATTTGATAAAAATCTGAAACATCCAATAGAACATACATTAATTTCACAATCCATCCACTAGCATTCATCACATAAACATGTTGCAAATCCATAGAATGCACCACTTCATTCATTGATTGATATTTACATCGAAATGTACATTCATGATTAGCAACTAAAACTAATACCGTCTTCTACTTCCCACCTTTCCACATTACAAAAACATACTCCTTAAGCCTCTCACTCCCCATACACTTGGGAGTTATGTACATACAACCATCATTTATACAAAAAGAGAGGTTACAAAAGATGAGTGGTTTAAGTCTTCTCCTAGTTTCGGGTCAAATCTATGACAACTTCAGCAGGTTGCGGCTGCTGAACTTCATCAGCTCCGTGGTATAGCTCCCTTGCCGCATCCGTCATGGCTTCCCAATATCCCTCAAACTGGTGGAGCAACATGTCTTGCCCCAGCTGGAGACTGTCCAACCTATACATGACTTGGGTCATTACATCTAGTGCGGCACTAGGATTTCCAGCAAGAAATGCACCCGCGGTCAAGTTAAGCACCTCTTCCTTGATCTGGACATGGGCTTCACGTTGGGTTTGAGCATGTAGCTCTATATCCTGACGGAGCATCTCCAAGGCTGCTATCAACCTTTGCTGAGCACTCATGTCCATTCTGAAATAATTAATAGGTTAAGCATTTACATGATTAACAAAATCATGCTAACTAATCCCATGTTTCTACCCCATCTCACTGATTTTCCCTAGGTTTATCGAACTAAGGCTCTGATACCAATTAATCTGTCACGTCCTAATAAATTAAACTATTTATCGGAAGTGACAGAATATAACATACATACACGGAAAAGACACGATATCCATTCATAAAAGATAACCTCATAAGTGTCTTATTACAAAAGTTTCCTCATTTAGATCTCATGAGGAACAAGTCAACAGAAACTTATTACATCACATTTACTATGCTAAACACTATAGAAAACCATCGTAATTAGCTCCTTGTAGGTTGGTAGTTCACTCAGCACACTATTCCCCTTAAACATTCGTTCCATCTGGATTACCTGAAAAATAGAATTCTGTGAGCTAACTAGCTCAGTAGGATTCAAGTCTATAATCAAGGAGATCAAGATACAAGGTAAGTGACAAGAAGTTATACATGTAATCATGCTTTTGCAAACTAAACTGAGATTGCTATCTGACACTAGATAGCAAAGTTATGGAACAATGAACTCAAGATTCAAGGATTCATAGTAACATTCACGAATTGTATTAAACTCATATGAACACACAATAACATGAAATGATGACCAATCAAACACTTAATGATGCTATGCCAAACATCCACTAATCCTTTATCGTTCCGCGCGGCCACTTAAACGAATTCGGGTGCTCCTCCCGGGGCTGGACTAGCCCTTATTTGCCAAGCATAAACTCTTAGATTGAGTCCAAGACTCTCAATTTGTCATCACCACACTCTTACCTTTGTAATGAATCAAGAAACACAAAGGTTTTACTCATAATCACTCAAGGTTTACATACAAGGAACAAGGAACTTGATTCCGACATTGATTTCTCAAAATGACAATCTCACGAAGGCAATTATGTTCGGAACTTGTAGTAATAACTCAAGGTGACAAGAAGGTTAACTTGACTGGTTTAAATGGTTGTTTTGGTAGTAAAATACATAATCTAAAGGTATACTAACAAGTAGAACAAAAGAGTATGATTTTCATGAAAGAACGGGGTCAAAACAAGGCTAGAAACAAGGTTTGGTCATGATCTGTCGACAGGCCTTGGTCTGCTGTCGACAGGGGCTGCACTGCCAGAGCTGGGTTTTCAGCTCTGTGTGTATCTGTCGACAGCCAGCATGGATCTGTCGACAGATGCACTCAGGCTGAAAGTTCTGGGTTCTGGCCAGGGGTTCCTGTCGACAGGCAGACCTTCGTCTGTCGACAGAGGCTATGTAAATGGTCTGAAAGCTATTCCGTTTGGCCTCCAAAGGTTCTATAAAGTTACTCTAATGATCCTAACATGAATAAGACTCTAAACAAGTGTGATTTCAGATATAGAACTCATGAAAACATGATCTGAAAACTGAAGATCATGGGACTTAATTTACAAGGGTGTTCTAGCTAAAAGTGAACTCAAAGAGGATAATTGGGGGTACTACTTCTTAGAACTCTTTTCTCCTCATCTATCTATGTGAGTCTTATATGAATTGAACCAACTAATGAGTCTTTTCATACCTCAACACATTAAGTTAGCTAAAAGTAGAAAATCATTGAGGTTCTATCTAATCTACACAATAGAAGCAACACTCTAATTTGTGTTGAATGGTTTGAAGACAACAAGATGTAGATACTTATGACTTGTGGATCAGCTAAAACATGATGACATGTTGATTTCCTATCATGAACATGATTTCTAAACCTTGGTAACAATAGGATCAATATCAAGTTTCCAGATTTCACAAATGTCTGGATTTTCACATTGGACTTAGATTTCTTCATGCCACTACCCAGAGAATCCAAGGGAGGTGGTAGAAGAAATTGGAAAGATCAAGAGGAGAATCCTACCTTGTTGAAGTGAGAATGAGATCCTTGGCTTCAGAAATCCACAGAAATATAAGGAAGCAAAACACACTTGCACGAAGAAGAAGTTCCACAGCAATCCACCCCAAGGAGATGAACCAGAACAACCGTTGAAGTTTCCTCAAAGAGAATTGATAGCTCAATTCACTAGAATGGCAGTGGAAGTGGAGAAACTTCTGAAGTAACACACACACACACCAGTTAAAAGAGAGAAAAGAGGTGTGTACGATGGTGATGGAGGGTTTTTATAGAACCAAACTGGTTACATGCACATGAACACATAAGGGGGGGGTAGGTGTTAAGGTAAGAATCCTTTTTACCTCACTTGGACACCTAGCCCATGCAAGATGAGAGAGTTACACATGGTAACTGAGGTGTTACCATGTTTCCTCAAGTGTTGCCTTCATCTAAAGCCTCCACGTACCCCCTATACAATTAACCCAGAAAACCCATTACGTAAATCTCCAATAATTCAACTGGCCATTTGTTCTTTAAATAAACCTATCCAAATCACATCTGATTGCCATGAAATTTTAACCATAGACTAATATGGTTGTTTTACTAATTGTGGTGATTTTTAATAAATTTTTAGATTTTATTTTGCAATAGGTGAAAAATCATCCGAAAAATGGTCGCGTCGATTGTACGTTGAAATCCGTACGTCGAAAAATTCATGTAATTACATAATAAATTTCTCCACATTTTTCTGGAAATTATGATGTTCTCGGATTTTTATTTCGATGTCGTTTCCAGAATCGCCCTGTGGAGGCACGTATTTCGATGCGCGTCACTGGGGTAATGTTCATTATCCCTAACTATGTCTATCATCTAATTATCACATTTTAATAATAACCCTAAGGTATTTTAACTCAATTACTTTTATTTTCTCATTAATTAAATTTTCTGGGGCGTTACAGGCCCGGTCCGGGGTGAATTGCGGCGGCCCGCGCCGCCCCGTTCTTGACGCGACGCCATCGGCTGGCGCGACCCCACTGTTATCGCGGCGGGTCGCGCCGTCGCGATAACAGGTGGGTTTGCTCTTTTTCCTTTTTTCCAGGGCGAGCCCTCTGTGATACATGGACTTTATAAATTACATATAAAATAGTATGGTGATCCAAAAAGCATGAAACTAGTTTTAAACGAAATTAGACATGTATATCTATCAACATGCACTATTAATTTGAAAATAGACAAGGTTTAGACATGCATTGATCAGGTTACTTTTCGGTGACCTAAACAGGCACAGTCAGGGTTCAACGAATTTATTGGAGATGAATACTTGATGAAAAATTATGAAACCAGTGGCGTTGGAAAGCTAACATGTAGTAGTATTTATGATAATTTTATCATGGAATGATGTCAAGTTTGCACGAGATAAAAAAAGAAACAAGGAGGGTCATGTGCACAGGTCTGATAGATATTCAAAGATTTAATTCTCCCTCATGGGAGATCGAAATCAAGCAAGACCAGGGGCGTTTGAAGGCTAGTATTATGTAGTATAATGGAGAATTTTCTCATAGCATGGGAACAAGTATGTGCATGGTATTAGAGAAAACATGAGATTAGGGTTCATGGTTACAGCAGAGATTCATGATTTAAATTCGCCCAAATGGATGAACGGAATACAACGAAACCATAGGGCTTTTGAAGAGGTCATGAAGGCTACCTAGGGTAATTATTTCACGATTTTTGCTTGAGAGATTGCCTACCTTTTGGTGCTGACAAGAAAGGCTAGGGTTTGATGACGAAAACAGGAAGAAGAAAGCTCCTTGCTCCAGCCTTCTCCTCCAAGATCCTTCGTCCAGAACACCTCCTCTTCGTCTCCAAAGGTCTTAGCACGAAATTGTGGGGTGCTAGGGTCAAATGGGGAGTGTTTTGATGGTTTATAGAGTTCTAAATCACCTAAAACTCTTTCTTTCTCATCCAACTCCGAAAATTGATATTTATCTCCGACTTTCTCTTATTTATCCACCTAATAGAGTTGGGAAGGGATCCAATTTCGTGGTTAGAGGTTTAGGATAAGTCTAGGACTCTTTTTAGGATGGGTATGGACTATTTAATAATTATTTAAACCCTTTCCTAATTATCACTTATTTTTATTCCGAATTTGGCTTAATTATTTCTCATCCCATGATGGGCTAACCCTATTTGGGCCCAATCTATTAGGTTTGGGTTATTAGAGTAACCCATTAATAATTTAGCTTAATGGGTATTACATTAATTCCCTTTTATTCTATGTATTCTCCTTTTAATATATTTAAATTAATTTATCTCATTTATTAAATAATAAAATTTTATTTTTCTTGATTTGAAAAATCAAGGGTGCTACAGCCTGGGGTTAGCAGAGACTAGCAGGGGTGTGGGAGAGACCGTGGACGAGCAACTGGCGCGGTTGGTGTGTGGGTGCCGGAAGACTCTAGCCAGCGAGCCTGGGGCTTAGGCAGACCTGGACCTGCATCGTTTCCTGACTTTCTTCCTAGGCAGACTTTTGTTTGCTACGAGGGGTGATGCAGTCCACTGCCGGTTCCTGCCGCTACTAGAGGACTTAGACCAGGTGGGGGGCTATGCGTGGGGAGCTACTTTCCTAGCGCATCAGTTCGACAGTCTGGGCTCCTCCGACCGGAAGACATCAATCAGTGGCTTCTTCCTCTTCCAACAGGTACTCTACTCTTCTCTTGCTCCATTACTTAAATTGCTTCTCTGCTACACATGATCTAATTGCGTCTTTCCTTTTGCAGGTTTGGACTTACCTCCACCTCCCGGGCCTGAGGAGAGGCGTTCTAGAGCGACCGGGCCTCGTGCCCCTAGCTCGGCGCTGGGTACCGTGTCGAGACACGCACCCCGTAGAGGAACAGCTGGTGTCCATCCATGACTTGATCGACGTCTACCCTCAGCTAGATGTGAGTACTCTACTCTCTTTCTAAGTTCAAATTGATTTGATTAACTGCTTGGTTACTGATCAGATGTACTTTGATGTGCAGGTGGTGTGGCAACCATATCTAGAGGAGGGGGACGAGGGACAACCTTGGTTGGTGCAGGCCCGTCCCTACTTCGATAGGGCGCTGTGGGTCCATGCGCTCAACCTTGTGCTACCTCTCCACGTACATCTAACCCAGAGGTCCCTCGGCCTTCGTCAGATTGCTGTGGAGTTCCCTAGCCGAGGTCGGACCCCTAGGCCTAGCCAGAGCTTTCAGGGACTCCACGACACTACTGACTGGCGCGAGCAGGCTCGGGAACAGATCACCGACTGGGAGCACCGAGGCAGATGGGTCCGGTCATATGCCAAGTCCGACGACGCTTACCTGCAGTCTTTCGCCTTGAAGTATGGGTGAGGGTATATAGGGGCGCAAGACGACAAATAAACTTCTAAAACCAGACCTTGTGAATTGTTCTATGACTGAATTGGATCTGACATAGTTTGATGATTTGCAAGTGGACGTGGCCGGGCAGATCGCCTCGCTCCAGTCCCTACTGCACTCCGCCGTGTAGGATCGGGAAGGGCTCGAAGAGAGACTAAGCAGCAGGTAAGTACTTACTCAAACTTTAGTAGCTTACCAATAATTTCAGCATATTGAGGAATTAACAAGTGTTGTATGTGCAGCGTGCGGAGTTGGCGAAGGTGAGGATGACACAGGCCGGTGCATCCTCATCCCAGACAGCAGTAGAGACCTCCCTGTCAGATCTAGAGGATCGACTGGCTGGTGCGTTGAGGAGGGCTGAGGAGGCAGAGATGGAGTTGGCAGAGAGGGTAAGTGTGACATAGACCTGAATTGAATTTGATTTAGATTTGGCACTGACATACTTCTCATAGGTGACAGAGCTAAGGACCGCCACCGGCTAGGCGACCCACTGGCGAGAGCAAGCCGATGCGGCGGCATCGTCGATCACCCAATGGCCCCTCTAGGCGAAGATGGAGGTAGCAGAGGTGGACCAGCTGCGCACACAGGCCGGGCCATCATCAGTGGAGGTGACTCGGTGGCGCACAGAGGCAGAGACTGCAGCAGTGGAGGCAGCTTGGTGGCGCATCCAGGCGGAGGCGGCGGTGTCACAGGTGGGCGAGCTGACGAGGGAGCTGGCAACACTGCGTGTGTAGGGATCGTCCGTGGACCCGGTGGAGCTGGCGCGACTGCGCACTGACCTAGCCGTGCACGAGTCTTTGGTCCAGAAGCTCTGGAGCTGCATGGCGATGATGAGCCAGGCTGCTCGGAGTAGGAGTAGGAGCAGGAGCGGGGTGAGCGGGGCGAGTGCAGCCTCAGTTAGGCAGTATTTTTCCGGTTCCTCCAGTCGTTGGAGGAACGAGGAGGAGGAGAGACGCCTAGCAGGAGAGACGAGTGCTAGGAGTGCTAGGGGTAGGGGCGAGATGCTCCCCCCACCCGATAGGCAGGAGGGATCTGGAGAGTGGCGGAGGATAGTGAGGAGCTTGTGAGCCACCTCCCTCTTATCTTTGTACATGAAGCTTTTCATTAGTGGATCTTTTACTTTTGTGCCAATGTTTATGATTGAATGAATGAGCTGTAATTGACACGAGTGTGATATGAGATCCGAGTGAGCGCATGAGAGAGAGAGTGGGCGAGAGGAAACTGAGTACATTGCTGCATTGTTCAAGAGTTTCTATCCCTGCACACTTAGCAAAATAAGTTAGATCTGCTCTTTGGCTCAGGCCCTTGCGTTAAGCAAGGAATGACTTCAACTTCGTAATAGTCAAGGGGCCGAGCCTTATTAAATAGGCGGAAAGTAAACAGAAATAATACATGCTAAAAGAAAGCGATATGTACATCTAATTTTTTTTAGATTTTGAAATTTTCTATTTTTTTTGGAATTTTGAGATTTTTGATTTTTTTTAAAATTTTGGGATTTTCTGATTTTTTTAGATTTTGAGATTTTTCTGATTTTTTTGGATTTTTAGATTTTTTTGGATTTTGAGATTTTCTTTTTTTTTGGATTTTGGGATTTTCTAATTTTTTTGGATTTTGAGATTTTTTGATTTTTTTTTTTTAATTTTGGGGTTTTCTCTAGCGAACCTTCTGCATTTGGACAGTTAGTTGTGAACCTCACCTCCCATCTTAAACTGTTAAATACCCTCTGGGTGCAGTGTGCATTTGTTTTTGACTCCCTTATGGCTGATTGCCCTTAGTCGCTAGTGTTCCTACACAGACCAAGTGTGGGAGTGCTCTGGTCATTAGTGGGGATAGGAAGACTTAAGGGGATAAGACTTGGCGTTGATGCTTGGGACACTGGCTTGTTTGACTCACGAGGGTGTATCTCACATGGATTTCGTCTGTTGTCTTGAGACTTTGTGGTCATTGCTTTTATTTGGGGCATGCGTACGACCGGGCTCAAGGGCGTCCCCCGGGGAACTGTATTGTCACTCTTTGCCATGCCCCTATTCTCATATTTCTTTCACTCATTTGTTGTTCTTTTGAGATTTCTTCTTTCTTTCAGACTGACCATCTCTCTTTGAAACTTCGTACCCTCGTCTACAAGTCAGCATCCCTTTGCCCCTAGACCTTGTCCGAGCTAGAAGAGAATAAACATTTGCTCCCCTACACCAGGGCTAAGTAGGAACACACTTGTCTAAGGGGAATTGACTATGGGTTGCCGTGTTGTGTGTGTGACTGAACCCAAGGGTTATTTGACAGCAATGAAATGGATGTGAGACTCACAACTGCTAGTGTTCTTTTGCAAAGTAGTGTCGCTATCGAAAATCTTTTATTAAGGGCAAAATATTTTAAGGTACAACTCATTCCACGGGTGAGAGAGCTCCTCCCCCTCGACATTTACTAGCCTATACGCATTCCTAGGGTACACATCCTTGATGACGTGTGGCCCTTCCCAGTTTGCTTGTAATTTCGACCTAGGACCTCCAGGTTTTATGAAAATTCGCTTCAAAACCACGTCTCCTTCTTGGAATTTGCATTCAATCACTTTCTTTTGATAAGATCTTGAGAGTCTATTTTGATATGAAAGCACATGATCGGCCGCGGCCAGACGTCGCTCGTCTAGGAGTTCCAGCTATGTAAGCAACGCCTCTCAACGTTCATCAAGGTTAAGTTCTTTGTCCAGCTGTACCCTTACCAAAGGAATGAGGATCTCATGTGGACATACCGCCTCCATCCCGTAAGTAAGTGAAAAGGGAGTTTGCCCTGTGGGCGTGCGGACGGAGGTACGGTAGGCCCATAGAGCCTCAATCAATTTCTCAGGCCATTCAACAAATTTATAAGACTCACAAGTTTTCTTTAAAATTTTCAAGGGTGTTTTGTTTGTGGCTTCGGCCTGACTGTTGCCCAATAGATAGTAAGGAGACGAATGATGCAGAGAGTGAATTTCTTACATAGGTCCTGAAGCTCTTGAGATATGAACTGGGGTCCGTTGTCGGTGACGATGCCGCTTGGCACTCCAAACCGCGAGATGATGTTCTTCATGATGAACTGGCACACGGTTGAACCTTTAATTTCTGCAAATGCTTCCGCTTCGGCCCACTTGGTGAAGTACTCAGTAGCAGTGAACATGAATGATTTCTGTTTGATTTGAGCATTAGAATCACCAAGAGGTCTAATGATATCAAAGGCCCACATGGAAAATGGCCAAGGGGAGGATAGTGGGTGTAAGGAGGAGGATGGAGCATGGATTTTATCGACATGGAGCTGGCACTTAAAACACCTATGGACGTAGATGGCACAATCTTCTTCTAGGGTTGGCTAGTAATAGCCCTTCCTAAGGATTTTCTTAGCTAGCATTTGGCTATTCACATGCCCTCCACACTCACTGGAGTGGGCTCCTTCTACTACCTTCCACACTTCTTCGTTTTTCAAGAACCTGAGGAGCATCCCGTTTAGAGTGCGTCTATACATCACTTCTCCAACAATGGTGTATCTTAGTGCCGCTCTACGGATGGCTCTCCTATCTTCAGCTTTAGCTTCCTCTGAGAAGGTACCGTCTTTGCAATATTGCTCGATCTCATGGTACCATGGCCTTTCTTCTTCTATCATTTCTCCTAGTTCCATAAGCCTCACCTCCTTCGCTTCTCTACTCTCTGCCTTCATGACTAAAGAACTCCTGAGGTTATCAAACCAAGGATTCTGAATTGAGGGTGCTTCTAACCTCTGGACAATGATAGTCTTAGCGCTGTGGCTGAGAGGGAAGGAGAGAGATGAGGCCAGAGATGCCAGGGCATCGGCTAAGATGTTCTGAGAGTGAGGAGTGTGAATGTAAATAAGCTTGCGAAATTGATTGGCTAGGAGCGTGACCAGATCTTGATAAGGCTTGAGTTTAGGGTCACGAGTACGGTAAGTAGAAAGGACCTGCCGAAGGACGAGCTGAGAGTCTCCTATGATCTTAAGATGACGCGCGCTTAAGAGATAGACATGCTTTAAATCGGCTAGGAGAGCCTCATATTCGGAGATGTTGTTGGTGGCAGGGAATTGCAGTTGATAAGCCAGTGGAATGGTGATCCCTTCTGGGGTGAGCAAGACAACACCTATGCCCCGTCCCTTAGAGTTGAGAGCTCCATCGAAATGGAGTGACCAGAAGGGATCGCGAGAAATAAGTGGCAGGTTTTCATCAGGGAATTCTTCCTGAACCGTGTCACTATGGGGAAGAGGAAGGTGAGTAAGGTGCTCAGCAATGACATACCCTTTTATAGCCTTTTGGACTACAAAGGTGATATCGAATTGAGATAAGAAGCTCTGCCAACGCGCCAACCTGTCAGCGAGGACTGGCTTCTCCAGAAGATACCTAATAGGATCCATTCTAGAAATCAAGCTCACCTGATGGGCTAGGAAGTAGTGCTTCAATTTCTGCACTACCCACACTAGTGCTGCAGATGTTTTCTCCATTGTGGTGAGCTTGAACTCGGAGGGATTGAAGAGCCTAGATAGGTAATAGACTGCCATTTCTTTGCCTGAATCATCATGTTGTGCAAGGACAACTCCTAGGGAGTCCTCAATAGTTGACAAATATAGGATAAGAGGTTTTCTTGGGACAAGCGCCTGCAGCACGGGCGGATTCATGAGATAACTCTTGAGCTCATCAAAGGCTTCTTGGCACTTACCATTCCATTCGAACTTAGCTCCTCCTTTTAACAGTTCATAGAAAGGGCGACATCTTTGAGAATGCTGAGATATAAATCTCCTTATGAACTGTAGCCGACCAATCAGTCCTCGAAGCTCAGATATGTTCTTAGGAGGAGGCATCTCATTTATTGCCTTGGCCTTGTTTGGGTCTATTTGAATCCCCCGCTTGCTAACTATAAACCCTAACAGCTTGCCTGAGGAAACCCCAAATACACACTTCTTCGGATTCATCTTCAATTGATATTCTAGTGCGCGTCGAAACACTTTGGCAAGCACGGAGAAGTGTTCACTTCGAGTCCGAGACTTCACCACAATATCATCCCATGTAAACCTCAACATCAATATGAATCATATCGTGGAAGATTGCTAACATTGCCCTTTGATAAGTGGCGTCGGTATTCTTTAATCCGAACGGCATGACCACGTAGCAATAAGTTCCTCAGGGTGTGGTGAAGGATGTTTTCTCTTGGTCCTCCAGGGCTAGACAGATTTGGTTATATCCTGAGTAACCATCCATGAATGACAGGGTCTCAAACCTAGTGGTGTTATCAATTAGAACATCCAAATAAGGTAACGGGAAATCGTCTTTTGGACATGCCCTATTCAAGTCCCGTAAGTCGATACAAATTCAAACTCTTCCGTCCTTTTTCTTCACCGGGACTATGTTAGCCACCCATAAAGGATAGAGGACTACACGGATGAACTTAGCCTTGTGTAGTTTATCGATATCCTCTTTCATCTTCAAAGCAATGTGGGGGTGGAAATGTCTCAATTTTTGTTTAATGGCTATTGCCCCTGGCTTTAAAATCAACCTATGTTCCACTAACTCGGGGTCAATGTCGGGCATGTCATCGTACGACCAGGCAAAAGAATCTTTGTACTCCCTTAGCATCTCTATAAGTGCGTCTTCTTCCTCAGGAGGGAGATTGGAAGCTATGGTCAAAAGCATGAGTTCTTCTTCTGCCCCAATGTTTACCTCTTTGGTGGGTTTTTCCACTGCCGATGTAGGTTCATCGAATCTCCTCATTCCACTAGCATACATCTCGGTAGTGTCCTCTATCTCACCGTCTTCTTCATTCACTGGGTCCTCCTCAGCTAATATTTCATACACACCAAATCCATCGTCTAGCCCTTCCTCTTCGTGCTGAGCTTCTATGTTTAGAATGACTACTTCCTGGATGAACTCCTCGACAGCTAAAAGAGCGCCACACCTTTGCACCAGATCTACTAAGTATCTACGAGGTATGCCACTAACCTTACTCTTCCTAGACGGGGACGGGACTTGCTAGATTCTACCCTTGAACTTAAACTAGGCTTGATATTTATAGAGGACTCTGGAGAAGTGTCCATAGGTTTATTGGAATGGAAAGGAAGGGGTGCGGCACAGCCACAGGGAGCCTCCGATGGGTCTAGAGGCAGAGGCAGGCCACCTGAACTCAAGGTGCCTACAGCAGAGTTGGGGCACAGGGGAACAAAAGTCCCCTCACCCAGATCGTTCAAAGCGACCATGTTGGTCAATGAGCGGGGAACACCGCTCGAGCAAGAAGGAGAGAAAGGCGGGGATCGCCACCGAGAAAGAAAGCAGGGGGGTGACAGAGATCGCCGTCAGAGGGAGGAGTGTGCGGGTGACGGGGATCGCCGTTTGAGAGCTTGAAATCGGGGAGTGACGGGGATCGCCATCAAAAGCGGGGATTGCAACGGAAATGGAAGCGGGGATTGCTGCTTGGAGGGGGAAGGACGGGGATCACCGTCTGACGAAGGGTAAAGGAAAGACGGGGATCACCGTCCGAAGAAAGGGAAGGAAAGACAGAGATCGCCGTCCGATTGTCAGGGAGAATGAGGATGAGTAGAAGGTTTTTTTTTTAATTAGACACAACATACTAAACTAAGGAAGAAAACAAACTAGCCTACATCGGCAGGCATCGGGAGAAGGAAAAGACCGTGCCATTAAAAGAAAGAGTGAAATGGGGCGAGGAAGTGGCTAATGCTTCAAGAGCGTTAGGGGAGAATTGAAGAACAATGGGCGGAGAAGGAGGGATGAAAGAAAACTTAGAAACAAAAATAAAAAACACAGAATAATTAGGGGGCCAGGGATGCCCTGGCTAGAACTCGTCTACCAGGTTGATTGAATTCAATGCTTCAAAATCTTCACCGTGCCCAAGCAACTGTCGCTTGGAGGTGGTTGCCGATGCTGATCTTACTGATTCTGCCACTACCGGGGGCTGTGTGAGATCACCATCCCGGAACAAAAGACTGAGTGCTGATATTAGGTCTTCTAAGTCTGACTCTTCTGCCTCTGCCTCTTCGGTCTTCTTCTTCTTGCCAGGCTGCTGGGCCTCCAGAACTTGATATCCTTCAGTCAGAATGGTGTTGTATCCTGGCTGTATGGGTCCTCTGACAAAGTGATCATATAACGTCTAGGTGAGGGCTCTTGCTCTGACTTTGAAATAGATGAAATGGATGTCCATGGCTTGAGTTCTTCCTTGTATCATAGGCCACACCTTGTGATTTGCTTTAAGCTAGCGATGACCTGCGCTCTCCCCTAGAGATGGGCGCCAAGACCCTTTCCTGGCTGGTAGCCAATTTTCAATATAATGTTTCAGCCCTTGGTGTCTAACAGTATGCCCTTCCTGATAGCAGCCAATGATGAAGACACAGTTTGGTGGCCGGAGGAGAAGGTCTAAGCCCATAGATAATTCACATCAAGTACCAAAATGATGGGCTTATTAGACGGTCAGACCGCCGGCATGATTTTCTCAATAGCCTCCATAGTATGAGTAGTTGCCGCACTCTTCACCTTGACTATGCATCCTTGGAAAGGAAATTTCAAGCGGTGGTGTGCTGTGGAGGGGACTACCCCTAATGCCTCGATCCAAGGGTGACCTAGAATGGCTTTGAAAGTTGGGTCAATGTCAAGGACATAGAAATTGACAGTCATCACGAGCGGGCCTAATTCCGCTTGTAAGGAAACAACGCCATGGCAGGCTCGCCGGGAATTATCATAAGCCACTATAGTAGTGGGAGTCAGCTGCAAGCGGCGCTCATAAATATTGCAAGACCGCAGAGTGCTTAGAGGGCACACATTTATAGACGCTCCTGTATCAACCAAGGCGGCATTTACAACCACCTTATTTATTGTCAGAGTCACACAAAAAGGCATCCTCCTAGCTTCTGGGGGAGCTAGCTCATCATCCGTGAAGGTTATTGTCGGTCTTTTGTTAACAATGGATAGGACCGAAGGTAGATTGTCGGGGTTCATATCTTCATTCACCATAAACCTCTGTAGAAAAGCTCTTAAGGCGTCTTGGTGGGTCTGCGACCTCTTGATCAACTCGAGGATAGATATCTTTGCTGGTGTTTGGTCCAAGTGCTTCAGAATATCATACTGAGTCCTCGGGACCGGGTCTATCTCCTTGACATCTTGCTGCTGCTGTTGCTGGTTGTTGTTGTTGGGATTTTGAGTCGGCTGGCCCGACATTGACACAGATGTGTTGGGGTACATCTGGTGGAACATCCGCCCGCTCCGTAGGGCGAGGTTGTGGTGGAGTGGAGGTGGAGTGGTGTCGATGATGGAGGGGTTGGCTAGTATGGGTGCTGGCGTAGGGGAGAAGGGGATGTTAAGGGGTGATGGAGTGACGGGTGGTATGATGGGGGCGCTGTAGATTGGCGAAGTGATAGTGGCAATAGTGGGTGTGGTAGAGGTAGGTGTGGTGTAGGAAATGGCTAGAAGCTGGCCTACTTCATGCTCATCATCGTAGGTCCACACAGCCACTGGTGGTGGATGGTGGATGACGGGGTTGACTTACACGGACGGAGGAGGTGGTGGAGCAGGTTGGGGGTTCGAAGCGGGCTGGTGCTGCGGCATAGGATTACGAATTATGCCAAGGTCATTTGCTGGTTGTTGTGGCTGCTATTGTTGCTGGTACTGCTATTGGAATGGTTGTTGGAACTACTGTTGTTGCTGCTAAAACTACTGTTGCTGCTGTCACCTTTGCTGCTGTTGTTGTTGCCTCTGCCCCTGTTGGTCCCTCAATGTTTGGATTAGCCTCTTCATTTCAGCCCAATCAAATTGATTTTGCTCGTGGAGGTCATATATGATGTCCCTGAATTGGAAGCAATCAGACACGTTGTGGCCCGGATGATGATGGTACACACAATACTTCGTCTGATCCGCTGCCATGTTCCAGTTTGCCTTCTCGGGAGGTAATCTAAGGGCATTAAGAGATATAAGGGCTGCGAAAATGTCGGCCAGACTCTCAGGAAGGGGAGGGTATTGAGCTCTTTTGGGTCCATTTGGCTTCCTAGGAGCATAGCCATTTTGAGGTGGAGGGACCTGATTATATTGGCATTGGTCTTGTTGGGGGTTCTGGGCTTAAGGAGGTGGTTGTCTATTGTTCCATGGCTGCTGAGGTTGTTGGTTGAAAGGTGTCCTACCTATCGGGCCCTGGGGATTGTTGACTGCACCTACTTGCTCATTGGTTTGGACCCCTTCGGTGATAGGACCTTGTGGCTTCTTAGGATATCGGGACTTCGGGTTTTCAAACATAGAGTGGATGGGCGAGTCCTTAAGTTAGGTCTGAATGAAGAGGGCTCGACTGTACAGCTGTTGCATGGAGGTGATGTCATTCATGGCTAAAATGGCTCGATAGGTTGGTGTGACATTAGCAATGATCAACTTAACCTTCTCCTTCTCAGGCATGGGGCAGCGGACCTTTGCAGCTAGGGCACGCCACCTGTCAGCATAGACCGCAAATTCCTCATCGGGCTTCATCTTTTCAGCCACTAAATCAACAAAAGAATACTCGGGTCTAACCCGATCTTGAAACTGCTGTAGGAATCTCTCTTGGACAATTTGGAAATTCTCGGCTTCCTTGGGGGGTAGAGAGTAAAACCATTCGAGAGCCGATCCATCCAATGATTTTCGGAACAAATACGCCATAAGGTGGCGGTCGTACTTATGCGGAGCTGATTCATAGACAAAATCCTTCAAGTGCACATAGGGGTCACCTACCCCAGAATATCGCCGGTAGATAGGGAGTTCCGACTGGGGTGGGACCCAGAGGTGTTGAAAGGAAGGAAGGGGAATATTGGCGGCCTTTCGTGGGTCTAATTGTCTCCAGAGGTCATGAAGTTCCCTCTTTATAGATGTCCACTCCGCAAGGAAATCAGAGGGGGACGTGGCGTGGTGAGCCGAGACGAGGGAGTGGGATTGCTTCAAAGAGTAGGACCTCTCACGGGGAACAGAGGCATGTTCGGCCTGATAGAATGAAGAGACTGGAGGGGATTTGGGCCGAACTTCCCGTGCCGGAAGGTAGCTGGGCTCAGAAGAGTGAATAGCCCGCGAACGAAGGGGAGTTGGATCCGCCACGACATAAGGGATATGTGGCGCAGAAGCAGTAGGGGCAGAGGAGGCCGCCTGCTGGGCCAAACTATGAGAGGGCGGAGACAGGGGACGCTTGCCTTTGGCAGTGGCCAGAAATTCCCGAACTTGGTCCGGGCTCAAGTGTGGGAGAAGTTGACTGAACTGAGCATGCGGGTCATCTGCTCTAGAAGGAGAAGGGGAGCAGGATTGACGGTCAATAGCAGCGGGGGGTTGGATATGCCCTGAGAGGGTGGCCGCGGAAGGCTGGGCCACGTCCTTGAGAAGCGCAATGGGCAAAGAGTCACCAGTAAGGACACGAAAGTGGTCCATACCGAACAAGGGATTGTGATATAATACAACAGTTTGGGGGGATGGACTCGAGAAACCCAGACAATGACCCATACACAGCCCCTAAACAATTAGGGGAGACGACACAATTACTAAATAACCCCTAGACTCTAACACACAAGAAAGGACTGTAAGATAAGAAGGGGTACACTAAATAAGCACTCAAGTTAAGATGACTAGCGTTAACATTTTAGGGTTCGCACTTAACCTTTAATGGATTGATTAATGAAATTACACTCGGTCAAATGGGACCCTAAAGGGTATGAACTCAAGTACTTCGGTGACACTAAGGGGACACACAACTTACGTGTAAGACGGTCCTAAACTAAGGGTGCAACGGGTACAGCTAGCCCGACAACCGCAACGTGCGTACGACCACGGGGACTTACGGAGGCCCTCGGTAACAGGCCTTGGTCAGCCCATGAGTGCTCGCGGGTGAGAGGGTCTCCACTACCAAGGAGGACACCTAATCTACATGAAAGAGTAGTGTATGCATGAGCCTTAGTGCACCAAGGTGCATGCAATGTCTATCCTAAACTAACACAGAGTAACTGATAGACCTCGGCTGAGGTCGCGATGACCAGATCCGTCGTGACCTTATCGCGACCGGAGATCCGGACGTGATAGAAACAGAACGCAGAGACCTACAGCCACACATAAACAACTGGCAAGCAGACTAACCTAAAACACAGTACAAGCATGAACAAAAGTAAACAACATAGCAAGACTCCCTAAACAAACAGAAACGGATGGACAGATGGAAAACAGTAACATACAAAACGTACCTGAGGTCGCGTCTCCCACGGTAGGCGCGACAACATCGCGGCAGCGCGAACCGTCGCGATAGGACCCGAAACCAAACACAAAAAAATAAAAGAAAAATCCAAAACCTAGCAGAATTCTAACAAGAAGGAACGCAAGTATACATGGCAACACAGCATGAAGAATACATAGCAGCACTCTCAGTGAAGCAACAGTGTGAAGGGGAGAGGAGGAACGCGTACCTGAGGTCACGTCCGCCCTTATGGACGCGATACCTTCGCGACAGCGCGATGCGATGCGTTAATAACAGAAAGCAGAAATCACAGAAAAAAATGCAGAAACAAACCTAACAGGGCTCTAATAAACACATTAACACATCATGATGGCAGGCAAATAAACAAAATCGATAAGGCTAGCCTTAAAGGTCCCACCGTGATCGCCAAAAAGTGTAATCACGGGATATGTGTGATCGCACATCCCTCGAAACACACAACATGTTCTAAAAAAAGTAAATTAAAATGGCATGGAATAGGATGTGTGATCGCCACCTAATAAGTTGCCGTGATTAGGGATTAAACTAGGCTAACGTTGCTAGGAAATGGAATGAGAACAAAGGCACTTACTGATGTCGCGACGGGGAGACCCGTCGCGATGAGGCTGATGTCGCGATGCCCGACCAGGGCACTTCTAGTTGTCGCGTCGCCCGTGCCTATCGCGTTCTCTTCAGTGCGGGAGGATGGTTGGTGGACCTTCTTCCTGCCCTCCGTCCGGCCAGAGGATAAGAGCTCCTCGTCATACCTTGCTTTGGATGCTTGCCACAATGAAGAAAACAACAAAATAAACCCTGTTAGACCATATTTATGTATATCATCTATCCAAAAATGAAATAAAAGGGGAGAGCATGGAGGGAACGAACCTGGGGGTGGTTTTTAAACCCCTTGGGTGCATGAAAAACGTGGGAAGGAAAAGGGAAATGTGTCCTATCTAAAAGAAAATAGTAACATGCATGCAAGAGAAATGAGAGGGAGGAGGGAAGAAAGAGCCCCAATGGGGCGACTCCCTGGCGTTGGATGATGTCCTCCGGTCGTGCAGAAACCATGGAAGAAGCAGAAGTCGCCTCCCTCAAGCACCAAGCTTTAAATGAGAAGAAGAATGCATGGCTTGGTGAAGAGAGTGGAAGAGAATGTGAGGGAAAGGGTGAGCCACGAGCTAAGTGTTGGGTCTGGAGAAATTTTGGCAGCACTTCGTGGTAAAAATGGGGTCCCCCCTCCACTGAAGAAGGAGTGGCACTTAAATAGAGAATGGGAGATATTATCCCGTCCATGGGAGATAATGACCCAAATAATGAGATAAAAGTCAAGTAAATTCGTAGGGAAGAGCCCAAGGATGTCCCCAAGGTGCCCTAGAACCCCAAACCGCGCATGGATGGTTGAGAGGTTGCATGGAGATAAGAATAAGGCCATTGGAGGATAAATAGGAGATTGTTGCGGAGGCCTGCGCACGCGAGGCTTGTCGCGACGGATCGTAGGGGAGCGACAAGAACTGTCACGACGGACAAGATGGTCGCGACCATGAGGGCACGCGCATGGATATGCATGGACTGTCACGTGGCGACCATGATAGTTTCAACCCACGTCTCTCCCAACTGTCTCTCTCCTCTCCACCCACGAACCCCGGCGAAAACAAATGTGGTTCGGCGATGCTTCCCCACCTGGGGCGCCATGTACGCGCGCTGCCACCGCACCGGCCACAGTTTTTCCCGTCACAACTGCGTCCATTACACCCTCTTCTTCTACCGCCGCCTCACCCTCTCCATCTGCCACCTCGCCAACGGCTTCCTCGACGGCTCTATCCGCTTCTTCGACCTCTCCAATTACGCTGGTAATTTTCTCTCCCGATCTCTCTACCAATGTAGGGTACAAGAATTGGTGATAAAAGGTGTAATGGCGGTGCCTGTTATGCTATCGCTACCCTTCTTGCACTTCCTGTTAATGGCCGCATTGGCGGCGTGGGCGGGGTCACCGGTAGAGTCTGCAGTAGCGCCACTCAACGCCGGTGTGCTGGGCCTCATCGTGTTCAAGTCTCCCGATCTCTCTCTCTCTCTCTCTCGACTGACGACGGTAACTGCTGCCTCCACCACCATCGCATCCACCGGTCGAGAGGGAGAACTACAAGGAGTTCTGGAGGGCCGTGCGCACCGTCCGCTTGCTTCTCGCACCGTCCGCTTGCTTCTCTGACGGACACAGCATCCTTACTTCCCCATTGTGGCCCTCGCCGTCATGACCCTTGGCTGCGTCAAGACTTCACCGCTAGGCAGAGCACGACAGGTGAGGATGGCTCCGTCGCCTCCTCCCCAATCGCCTTCTCCCACTGCACTCTCGCAGGTATCCAGATGGTGGAGGCCACCACCTTTCACATGCCTAAACAAATGCACAAGACGGAGGCAACCTGCACCCTTACACACGAGCAAGCAATAACATCGACTCAAAGCCATAAAAGACCAACCAGAAGAAGGAAACCAAAACCCAAAACACCCGCGATTACCTGTGCAGTGAAAGTGAAGAGCATACACAGGTTGATGGAAAAAAAGGGAATTAAGGGAACTATGCAACCAAAAATATCAGCAGCGTTTCCAGCACACTGGACACAAAGAATAGCAGAAGGTGTATAGAGGATAGCAACGGCAAAACAGGGGATCGGAAATCACTATGACTCACCGAGTAATTACCCATGTTTTTAGAAGGTTGTATATGGCAAGATCTTTTGTATTCTATTCATTGTACATAACTCTTATTTTAAAAATAGGAGTACGAGCCCTCTCGATTAGAGCAGGGGAGCCTTTTTCCATCAACCCTTATATGTTCTTCTTCACTTTCATGCAGCTGCAGTGATCACACACTTGATACGTCAAGCTGCTCATTTACTCTTCGACAGATGACTCTTTTCAAATATTTTATAAACATGAAACTTTTCTGTATGGCAGATTACTTTTGTTGTTGTTTCTTTGTTAATGCGCATAAATGGTGTGGGCTGGGTAGTGTCAATGTGTTCATTAGTCTATTAATGTTTTACTATTATGTTTTAGCCACAGTATCGTATGCATAGGTGATAACGGCAGTGCCATCACCAACTCTTTTTTCCTGCATTTCTGAAGGTAGTGTTCTCTACCTAATCTATTTTACTCCACCGACTTCTTACGCAGGCACCGGCACCGGTGGAACACAAACACTATAATAAATACCCTTTCACAGTCACGCACCATCAACCTAAAATGCCAACGTTTCTTTCCTAAATTTCAAAAATATGCAGATGGGTGCTACAGTAAATCACTGTTCATTCAAGTTCTTTTTTATTTTCTTTCTTAGTTTTAATTTTTTAAAAAAATCAGATTAAGAATTTTATCTATGTTGAATAATTGTTAATATTATTTTAAGATTATTTTAATTGTTAATATTATTAGTAATTATGTTAATTACTAAATTTTAATATAATAGTATAGATTGTTCTATTGGTGTTAGTTTTTTTTATTGTGTTCCATTCAATGATATTATACATTTATACAAATAATATTATTTGAAACAAAATATTCACCTAAAAAACTGTAACTATGTAATGTAGCTACAGTGTATGTTACTGTAGCTATGCAGCTATGATAATTTGTGATAATATTTTTATAGTAACATTTATATCTCTAATATCTCTATTAGAAGAATATTATTAAATTATGATAAAATTTATTGTTTAATTATTCTACTTATTTTCACATTTTTAAATATATTTAGTTTAACAAAAAAATAAAGTAAAAATTATATATTTATAAATAATAATAATATTTATTTATTAATATATTTTATAACCAACTGCGGTGCATCGCACGGGTAGCCATCTAGTAATGAGATAAAAGTCAAGTAAATTCGTAGGGAAGAGCCCAAGGATGTCCCCAAGGTGCCCTAGAACCCCAAACCGCGCATGGATGGTTGGGAGGTTGCATGGAGATAAGAATAAGGCCATTGGAGGATAAATAGGAGATTGTTGCGGAGGCCTGCGCACGCGAGGCTTGTCGCGACGGATCGTAGGGGAGCGACAAGAACTGTCACGACGGACAAGATGGTCGCGACCATGAGGGCACGCGCATGGATATGCATGGACTGTCACGATGGCAAAGTGGGGCACGATAAGGCTAACGCGGCGCCACGATCCGTCGCGTTAAGGAAAATCGATTATTCTAAAAAAATGGTCAATCATGTGGGAGTATAATGAGGAATTAAAGCTCATGGACTCTTTGAAAAAAAAATAATGGACGGGATAATGTGAACTTGGGCTTCTTAATAGGCTCAAAACAAGGTTAATAGATGGGCTCAAGGTGAGGGACCAACTTGGGGCTCAATAAGAGAACAAGAAATACGGTTCAACTTATGGGCCAGAATTGGGTGTCTACAAGTGGGTCGCAGGTCACCGATTTAACTACTCAAGTCGACCTATTTTTGACAATGAAAGTAGGATATTCATTCAACACTAATATGGAGAGAATGCAAAGGTTTGACTAAATACCGAAAGTACAAAATTGGGGATATTTGGGTGATCCCAGATGCCGTTGGCATTAGAAATAGCAGCAAATTGTGTCAAAGAGTGGGGGTAGAGCTAGTAACAACCTGAGATGAATAAGAGATTCTAATGTCCAGGTTTAGAGCAAACAGGTGCTTGCAATCTTCAACCACTGTACTACATTTCCAAAGAAAGCAATTGGGATTGCTGATGGCTTGAACAACATTTCTTTCATCACTCATTATATGAGCACATACGTGTAATTCACTAGCCCACTTAATGCCTTCAAAATTAGCAAGGGCCTCAGCTTTAGTAGGAGAGTTTGCTGAGGTAGAGGAAGATTTGCACTATTTAACTCCCTGATTCTGATCAATAAGTATCAGACCCGTCATGGAAACATCACCTTTAAATGCTGCATCCACAAGAAGAGTGACTTTAGATTGCCTATTAGTTCTTGGTTGAATAATAAGTTTCTGTATCAAATTGTCATCCTGCCTCCTCAAGTTGTACCATGTAGTAATGTCATGTTGGATTCTGAGCAGGATACATTTTGGGTCTAACTCCTTATGCTCAAACACCAATGTACATCTTGATTTTCATAGGTTCCACATGATTGCAAAAGCTTGGACAATGAATCTAGAATCATGATTAGAAGAAGCATAAGGGAGATCAACCCAATCCATGATCCTATCCTCCAGGGACTTGATATGTTCATCTACTTTGTAGCTGAGATTACTAGCAAACCATATGATTCTGGCATGGCAACAGTTGAAGAAAAGGTGATCAATAGTTTCTTCATACTTCAAGCAAAATAAGCAAACTTTTGCTGATATGCTGGCTAAACCTGGCCAGCCTTGCATGAGTGGGAAGAGCATTAGTTAAAGCCTTCCAAATAAAGGTAATGACCCTCGGAGGCACCTCATTAGAAAGCTTAGGGTGCCATAAAACCTTCTAGACATTATGAACATAAGAGGAGGCTGGAGAAGGTCTACAATCACAGAGATATCTATAGGCTAATTTAGTATTTACCTGGCCATCTTGGGTTTTAGACTAGAACAGAATGTCACAATTAGTATTGGAGGCCTGGGGGATTCTGATTTTCAAGATAGCACTCTTATCCTGATCATAAAAAATTTGGCAAATGAGATTTTCATTCCACTGCCCATTGATAATCAGCTCAGCAATAGAAGTAGGCAATTGTCCAAAGTAGTTTGCTCGAGGAACCAGAGGATTCAATTTCTCAGGGATCTATTTATCATGCCAAATGTTGATGACCAGTCAAACTAGAATCATAGAATTTTAATACATCTTATGTGGTAGTTTAGAAGATACATTCTAACACACATTTTTTAAAAAATGAAAAGTATGTTAAAAAAATCACTAATAATAACAATTTAAAAAGGAAGAAAAACACACTAAATAAGCACTAGATGAAAATTTATCAACAAGAACTAACATCCCATGAAATACAAGCTTCATGGTGTGTAAAATGCGACCTATTAGGTTTTTCCCCTTTCTTGTTTCCCCCTAACATAAATAATAGTCTTTTCAATTTCCAAAAGTTAGTGTTGTTGCTATTAATGATAACAGATATAATTTTAAAGAAAGCTCCTCACCTTCCATATTTCTTGACATGCTAAGTAGGACCTTAATAATCATGATAAATTAGAAAGAGTGATAACATATGCACTTGGGTCACATGGGTTTCACCAGGTTGAATGGGTCATATGTAATACCTGCCTAAGTTAACCAGATTTGCGGAGTTTTAGGTGATGGGCGATTCACATGGGTCATTAACTCGGTTTTAAAACTAGGTCACTACTTTGCTGGTTCGACTGGCTGGTCCAGGACGGGTTTTAAACCACTACTCTTGAGTGCTTGAAGGCACTTTTGAGTAAATTTTCATTGACAAAATTTTGTGTCTAGTACCAAGATTTGTCAAACTGGCAAATTGTGTCGAACTAGAGATAATGGTACAAAGCATACTATATCATACTAGTTTGGCCGGCTTGGGCGGTCCTCCTCTCCCTTTCCATGATGCTCACGACTATGGCCCTTCGACTTCATCCCTACTGGAGGTAAAGCCAAGGGGATTTTTGGCATGCATGATACCACCCTCGTCCACATCGCCATGACGCTCAACTTGGGGTACATGCCCGGGTTGGTGGCCACCTTCCACTCTATCCTCCAGCATGCCCTAGGTATTTCATGGAGAGTTTGTAAGGACCCTTGTCTCACCGATGTCTTCGCTGGGGCCTATGGTGGCCCTACTACTTTAACACAGGGGGTGATGGTGGTGGACCTAGGGTGGTGGTGGTAGCCGAGGGTGCACCTAGAGGATTGAGTAGTGCTGGTGGATGGAGGTGTAGTGGGATGAGGGGTGGATCTACGAGTTGGGGTGACTACGACTACTGCTGTTGGAGTTCATAGGGCGGGTGGCACCCGTCGACCACCGGTGGAACAAACACGGTCTAGACAGAGACAATGTAATAGCGAGCTACATCTAGGGTCCGTCAGCCTTCTCAACAGGAGGGCAACAGGAAGCCTTGGGCGAGGTTGGATGCCAACAACTAGTTCTTAATAGATGGGAGCACAAATAATGTCTAGGAACTAGATTCTTCTAGGCATGATAAGATATGGGCGTTCGAGCTCTCGTGACAAAAACCCTACCCCCATTAGGGCAATCACGCAAATCCTTCTTTAGTTCACCAATGGTTCGTCGCTGGAGATGGTCCCACCTACTGTGAACGTCGTGGCCCTTGTGTCACCCCTGGGGGTTGGGGGCGGGGGTTGCCTCTGGGCTTCCCACCCTCCTTTCTCTGCCTCCCCATGTTCTTTTCCTCTAATCTCTCCATTCACACCGTTAGTTGATCCACCTTTGCTCTGTGTTCCATCATCCAACAATCCCTCACCCTCCCTTCGCCATCCATTTCTTCCAATGTGCCCGACCCCAATCATCTCCTATCCTTCATGCTCACTGTCACATATCCACCATTTCTTCCTCCTAGCCTTAGACTGTTCACTGTCTCCCCCTTCGTCTTTCTTTTCATCCCTCCTTTTTTCGTTCCCCTTGCCCCTCTCACTTCTACGCCCTTGTTGTTTCCCTTTCCGTGCTTTCTCTTTTCTCTGCCCCACGCCCATCTAGCCCTATTCCACCCTAGATCTCTCCGTGCCCTTAGCCTTCCCTCCAACTTTTTGGTTCCTCTATTATTTCTGAGGAGATATCCTCTTTTTGGTTGCTGTGGATATTACCCTCGGCCCTTCATCCAACATCAGCAAATGTTTTGCAGGCCTTCTTTCAGATCACTCTTCTTTGACTTGTGTATGACTTGTCGAGATTTTGAGGTGATTGTTCATGTCAAGTTGTGTCTGGAGCTCTTAAATATGGGATGTTGGAGTTGCAAGTTTAACTCGTGGTTTGAGAATCTTCTACATAGTCTTTCGATTTGTGCGCCATCCAAACTATCCTCATTAATTTATTGTGCAAAAGCTTTACAACCTTCCGCTTCCTCCAGAGCTGGCCATCATCTTGGGTTATTTACAACATTCCTCATGCATCATTTGAAGCTATTTGATTCTATATCTTGGTTTGGTAAAGTGTGTTCTGTTTGTATAGGTGTTTTATCTATCTTGTCTCAAGTGGGTGTTTGTTTGGTTTACTACTTTTCATCCTTGCTACTTAGTCTGGTTTAAGAGTTCTCTCCTATGTAATGCTCTATGTGCTTAGTTGTATCTCATGAATAGAGCTCTTAGCTCTCCCTTCGTAAAAAAGTACCGCACTGGTTCGCTGCTATATGTTCAAACTATGCTTGGGGCACATATCATGTTTGTGCACAGTTCATGGGGGTAGGTAGGCCTAAGGGTGTGAATTGGCGGGTTTGAGCCAACCCAATCCAAGTCCAACCCAATCCAAGAATAATATGGCCCAACCCAAATCCAACCCCAACCTAATCCAAGAATAATATGGCCCAACCCAAATCCAACCTCAATCTAATGAATCAGATTAAATAGAACCCACACTAGTCTGATGGGACCTATTTTAGCCCAACAAATCATTCACACTATTTAAATTTTTTTATTAATATCAAATAACAAAAAATATTTATTTTTCTAGATGAAAATTGTCTTATGTACTACAATATCATAGTTTTATATATTCAAATGGAAAATGTAAGATTCTCGTGTATTACAATATATTCATCTTAAATTAAAATTTTGTAAATATACATCTTATCTTATATTTATTTATATGTTTTCATGTTTCATATGGAAAACTACGTCCGCCACTTGAATCAATGCAGGTGGAATACTCAGTCGAAATTCTTTCTTGTTCGTAAAAGAACATTTGAAAATAATCAAAATATTTGTTTGTGTCACCAATATATTTCCTTTTTCTGGGAAAAAAACATACTTTTGTCCTTGTGCTCGGTGAAACTGCTTTTTTCTCTATGCCTAAAAAATTAGGGAAAATTCGATGGAGATTAAGAATAGCAGTAGCACCAACGTGGAGTTTGACACTTCTTCGATTCTTTCTTCAACCTCTTGGTCTAATGACTCTAATCCACTTGCAGCCACAGTGTGGGTCCTCTCATGGGATCAAAAGAAAGACCGTACGGATAGGAAATTTCAGCAGACTAATGCGATGGATCAACTCGTCAAGTCTATCTAAAAATAGGTTTAATGTTTAGATTATTTTTATGGACTTGGGATGAATATTTAGGTTTCAAACGAATTTTTAATAGGTTAACCGGACGAGTTTACAGATTGGCTCAATCCATTGACACCTTTAAGTAGGCTTGTGTGCTTTGTCCACATGGCATTATGAGATTTTTTCTTTTGGTTGAAAAATTAACCTACTAGAATGTCTTTAAAATTTCTTATATACTTGCTCGCAACAATGTTTAAACTCGCAACGTTATCTTCGTATACATGAAAGGCTAGCCACTATGCCACCCCTTAATATACATTGGCACCATGAGATTGGACGACAGAATCCACGTGCGCCGTCATCTGCTACACGAGAATAGGTGCAGGAAATAAAACCTAATTTTTCGAGGTTATTGATTTATGAGTTTTTTATATATACTCTTGTTAAAAATATAATTGTGTGAAAAACTATCTTGCATCTGTATTTGTATCTTTATCTTTTTTACATATTAAAAATATGATAAATTAATTAGGAGTCTCTATCAAATGTTTGACTTATTTTCTAATCATTGACAGAGTTATAACACATTACAGTAAGTGTTATCTCTTGTTACAATATACGTTAAACTCTGTTACAACAAAGATCTCTCTATTATAATTAAGAGCTTTTAATTAATTTACTCTTAAAAATATCTTGAAAGATCTCATCATTATGTGCCGCTATAAAAGTGAAATATTCTGTTGACGGATGCCAATAATGGTTGGAATATTTTTTAAGATTTATTACATATGTACCTTTAATAAAAGTCTAATTGCACAAAAAGTTGTCCAACATTTATATTTGTATATTTACCCTTCTTATGGCGGTTAGAGGGCTGGCAGTCCAAATACCTCTCACAAGGGAGAATAATTATTCTTATTAAACATGTTCTAACCTCCATTCCTATATATTCTCTCACTTCTTTGCCCTTGCATGCAATTGTTCATCGCTTACTAGAGCCATCCTTTGCGATTTTTTTTTTGGGGTTCGACAAATTAAGGATGGTAACAAAAGGCATTGGAAGGCCTGGAAGGCCATTTGTAGATGACTTCCTGTGGTAGGCTAGGCAGTGGCGGATTCTGAACATTAGTTCAGTCGGGTCACTTGAATGTAAGGGGGTCACCTTTAAATTCAGTGGAGTCACCTTATATAATTTTACATAAAATTTTGACATATATAAACAAAATTAAAAAGAGAATCTTTTAAAACTCCCCTTCCAAATCAGTGGGGTCACGTGACCCTACTGATTGTTGAGAGGATCCGCCACTGAAACTAGGCATCCTATCTTTGTAGCAAATGGAAGTGGCAATGCAGGTGAATATGCTTTGGAGGGCGCTGTATATATTCTGACTCGATCTGGGTCCAATTTTTTTTAGTGGCAAACACATTAATAATTAGGGTGAAGGATCTTATAAAGGTTGACTTCAGGTCCCTGAACGGCCATGCCAGGCGAGTTTGGATTGAGGCTATAACCTTAATTCTGAATTAAGCATCGCCATGTTATTATTGGTAATGGCAGCTCCAGCTTCTAGAATGATTTGTGGGTTGGTGACAAGACCTTCGCCTCCTATGTTGTGGATGGCTTTGTCCTATCAAATTAGGAGGTTATCACAAACCCATCTATGGACCAAGCGCACTTGATTCAGCATTATTTACCTGATGGCCTTCAGAGGGCCATTTAAATCATTACTTTTTGGGAGATGCCGATATGGAGCTCTTCATCCTCAGGTGACAGTTCAATCTCTTCTGTTTACAAGGTTCTTCATAACTTTAATCAGATCGATCAAGTCCTGCCTTGGAAACGTATTTGGTCCCCCTGGTTGCCAACAAAATTATCTATTCACTGGTGAAAAATTGCCAACAATTGCTTGCCAACTAATGATATTGTTATGTCGCTGGGCATTCCTAGGTGCTCCAAGTGTTTTTTGCTGTGAAAAACATAAGGGAGTGAGCATGGATCATTTGTTGGTTCACAGCCAAATCTTATAAATAAATTCAAATTTTCCTCTTAGCTGACCCTATCGTTGTCTGGAGACTCTCTCTTGAACATGAAAGTAAGACTAAAGGAGGAGGAAATTCGTGGAGGAGAAGAGTTTAAGGAGTCTTCGTCTCGCTCTTGTCTGTTCTACCTCTCTAGTTTCATAATTTCGTTCAAAGATAGATATTTTCTCAAGTAAAACTCAATTAAATCTCTCTATAAGTTAATTCTCATGTCGGAAACACAATCCTCATATTTCTCCAAAATTCTATTATGCATCTTGAAAATATTTTGCCTCTAAAGTTTACGAAGAACTATATACACGACCCCTTGTTCTTGCTTTAATTTTATGTTCAATCCATGTTTCTATGTCAATCTCATGATTTTTGTACATATGTGAACATGTTAGATTTGTTTTAAAATTGGTTGGGCATTCTTTCATGAGTCCTATGTTGAGATTTAAGCATTTTATTACATATCTATCATATCGGGTTCACTGTATAGTGAATGCGGTGATGGTGTAGCCCGCCATCTGAACTATTGATTCTTTTATCTTTATGACTATGTATTTTGGTGATAACAAAAATTAAAAATTACTCATATTTAATCATGACTATACTCTAAATACAAATCCTCATATCTAATATGTTCATCTGTTCAATTGCATCTTCATTCTCATTATTGGTGTCGACACTATATAGATACTTTTGAACATCATGTGTCAACACTAAAAACTTATCCTTTCATTCTTATTGATTTATATTTCTTAATGATCTTGATGATATTTTACTTTAATATCTATTTTTCATTAAGTCTGTCACTAGAATAAACTAATCTTTTCATGACTCCACGGATCATCATTGTAAGTATTCTAAAAAGACTCAAGTAAATTCCATATTATTGACTTCATAAAAAAATTTCTAAGTTCATATCGATTAATGTCTAAGTCTCATATCAATTAATGAACAAAGGTCACACTGATTGGTGACTTAGTTTTCTATCGATTCTTGAAGAATGTCTCTATGGATTGGAGAACTTGTGTCTATCGATTGGACAACAAGTCTCTATGGATTAGAGATCAAGTTCGTATCGATTGGAGAACAAGTTTCCATCGATAGAAGAACAAGTTCGTATCAATTGAAGAACAAGTTCATATCAATTGGAGAACAAGTTTGTATCTATTGGAGAATAAGTCTCTATAGACTGAAGAACAAATTCGTATCGATTGGAGAATAACATTTCTATTGATTGACTCATATTCTACCGATTGGTGATCAAATGTTTCGATTGTTGAACAACTTGTCGATTGATGATTATATTGTTTGATTCATATCGATTGGTGCATATTCTATTGATTGATTAACAAATCCTATCGATTAGTGAACAAAATATCGATTGCTATTATAATTGTTCTGATCGGTGAACGTTCTATCAATTGGTGTTATAAGCTATTCCAATTGGTAACTACTTACTATATCCTATCGATTGGTGACTACTTACTACAACTGTTTTAATTTCTTCTTGCAGAGGGATATCACAAAGAGAATTATTTTGATATGAATTTATCATATTAGGAATAACATCCAGCAAAGTATCATAATCATCAACTTCTTGATCTTGATTGAGGCTAGTACTATGTTGATCTTGGAGAAAGGTAGCAAGCTTCTTTGCACAATGGGCCCTATGCTTGGCTCCGATGATTAGGAGTTGCAATAAGACGTCATTTGAACTTGTCCAATAGAAGCAAGAAATATTTCAATCGTTTGAAGAAGCAATTGGTTTGAAGAACAAGTGACAGTCAATCAGTTTGATAACTAACAATCGATATGAAACAATAAATCAATTGCTATGAAACCGTAGCCAATCGATATGAAACAATAGCCAATCGCTATGATTTTGTCTGTCGACAGTCAAGCTTGGGTCTGTCAACCCATAGCTTTATTTGTCGACGACCAAACATGGGTCTGTCGACCTAAATTGTCCCAAAAGCTTTTCCAGAAAGCTTGTTTCTGGGAAATTCATTCATTTTTCGACTTGTAAGTTTTTGTCTATTGATCTAGGTTACCGGTGTAGTTCTTCATTTGTTGAGACTTGTGTAGAAAAAATGCATACGAGACTAGGGCGCCAAGCATAGAGTACACTTAGACAGTCATCCTAAAGTCTAGTTTAATTAATGAGTGAGTGGTGCTTAGTCGTTCTTTTATTTAAACATTGAAGATTGTAATATTCATTATGATGAGTAATGAAAGAGATTTTGGATTTATTGAATTTTTAAGTCCTACTTGCATTAGCCTTTGTCTATGGCTTCTGAATACATACTTGATCATCGCTTTCTTGATTAGTTCTTCCATTGCTTATTAATCGGGGCGTGATAAGCACATTGACACCAACCTACCAGTAAGGGCCGATAGCTACAACATACAACCACACACTATACTAAAACCAAGCTCCTGCTAGGTCGGTTTGTATCTGTTGACCCCAAAAATCCTCCCAAGGCTGACTAGGGATCGAACATAATAGCTCTAACCACTAGTATCGTAGTTAGGGCACTCATCAGCTACACGTCACTTGACTACTACTCAATGCCAACAACCAAAATCTATCTTTATTCCATCCCAAATCTGTCCCAGATAAGCCCTGCGACAGATTTATGATGACTTTTGGATGGATATTGGCCGGTCTGTTATTTCTTGTTGCAAATTTCTGATGAAAAAATTTTCATCTGAAATCCATCCTCATTTTTGAGACGAAAATAGATCTTCTCCAAATTCTATCATGAATTATTTATTTAAAATAAATTAAAAATAAAAAAATTGCTGCAAAATTAATTGGCATCTCAAATACCAAATTCCATCTCAATCTATGGAATTATTTATTGAAAATAAATTTTAAAAATAAAAAAGCTGCGACAGAATATGTAATCATCCCAAATTTCACCCCAAAAATAAATCTATCTCAAATTCTGTCCCAAATTTTGGGATGAAAAATAAATCCATCCCAAATTTCATCGCAACCTATAGAAATATTTATTTAAAATAAAAAATTGTGACAAATTAATAGGCATCTTAAATTCGGTTTTGAATTTTGAGACGGAAAATAAATTTATCCTCCAAAAATGACAAATTATTTAATTAAAATAAATGATACAAATAGAGATATTCTGTCGCAAAATCCATCCCCAAATTTCTTTATTTAATAATAATTCCTTTAAAAATCAAGAAATACCTATTTAAAGAAAAATATACATATACGTAAAAACAATGCACAACTTACGTGCTCACAATAACGAATAAAACATCAATCACATTTCACAATAAAATTGTCTAAATATAATATTTTAAAATTATCATTTAAAAAAATGATAAAAATATCAAGAAATGTCAAGGGTGTCCTCATCCTCCTCGTCTTCATCGTTGCCATACACTAGAGGATCTTATATTAGAAAAGAAAAAATATTAGATATATTATCATTATCAATCTTATTTCATTATTTGAGGCCAGTTTATATAACATTAGGTATATTAAAAAAATATTTTAAAACTAAATTAAACAAATTCTTAGATTTTATAAATTCAAAACAAGATAGTATATTTGATTTGTTTTAACCTAAGTTATAAGGTCCTCATAGAATAAGGTTGCCCTGAAAGGTAAAGAATGATATGAAAATATAAGAGGTACAACAGTTGGAAACAACAATCAATTGGCAGTGGGCTATTGCCGCTTCCAATAAATCAGCAGATAAGTGCGCAAGGGATAGGGGTGTTCATAAATTGGGCCAACCCGAAAAATTGAACCGAATCGGTCGGTTCGGTTCGGGTTGAAGAACCTTACAATTCAATTATCTATTGGGAAAACTGAATGAACCAAATATATATTAAATATATTTAATGGTAAATAATATCATGAAAGAAAGTCTAGCCTAGTGGGCTAGCGCCTTCCTTTCTCATGGGCGGTCTTGAGTTTGAAACCCAGGACTACCCATCCACCCTTATATGATTTTTTTTTTTCCGGTTCGAACAGTAATTCGGTTCAATTTTGGTTCACCAAAAAATAAGATGAACCAAATCGAACCGAACCATATTCATCCCTAGCGAGGGGTGCCCGGTTGGTTGGGGCACCCCATTGCACACCGGATATGTAGGGTTCCATACCTGCTGTAGTTGTGCCTAGACGCTTCAGGTGTTTTCTAAAAGATTTAAAAGCTGATTTAAGGCTAGGGGCATAGGGAGGGTGGGAGGGGGCCTGCTGTGTTCGTCCGATGGCTTTGCCGCGGAGCAATTCCAATAATAATAATAATAAAATCAGCAAATCTTAGACAGAAGCAAAGATTTTAGCAGGAAACAACAAAAATGAAGAGGAAAAAAATAGAATGCTACAACTAGAAATTACGATTAGCAATTCGTCCACATATGGATACACAAGAATATCATGAAAACTACCATTAATTTGACTTACAAAAGCAGCAGTTGGGCCGGGTACAGGGCCAAAAAAGATATCTCAAGTGATGAAAACAAAAAGCATAAAAAGCAAAAGCCCACATAAAACTATACTGGAGAACTGGACAAGCATCATGTTAAAAGTAGGGGAATGATGGAGAATTAATCTAAGAGAGAAAACAACGTCAAATGCTCCGAGGGACAATAGAAAACAACCTGCTTCTGGGCTTTGGAATTTGCTAATATACAGAATGAGCACAAACAACAATCAGCCTAAAAGCCCTCGCTGCAAATGCTTCCAGTACAATTGACGGCTTCAGCCAGCTTCGTCCGCTGTGGAAGAGGAATAAAAGACGGAACGCACACAAGGAGGCAAGACTGTACTTAGAAGATTAGGAAAAAGAACAAAAGCTTTGGCACAGGGGGCATTGAAGAACTGCCATATGGTAAAAGCACTGGAAAATTAACCTCAAAAGGATACTGTCAAAATAAGTTGAGCTGAGAGATACCTGAACTAGCTAGCACTTGAGGAGGTGCACCAAAGTACCTAAGTGTTCTGCTCCTCCCATGTACGTACGCCGTTATCCCCACTGGCTGTTTTCCGGAACGCAGTTGGGAAACAGTCTTAACAAGAAACCTTGCAACCTGCTCTCAGTATCAAAAAGCACAACGCAAGAAAGTCAGACCAGCTTAAGACTTATGGTTATGCAAGAATATTCATTCCCTCAAGAAAAGATCTACAAGAACAATGGTAGCAGAAATGTTCAGTTACATATCCACAAGTATCATCCATGAGACAGGGAAAATGTATTAGCAGAATATTCCAATATTAAAGTAGGAGATACATATACCAATGAAGATAGGACGAAGCAAATGCAGAATATGAAAGTATAGTTATTGTTCTATTTCGATAGCTCCTTTCAACTTTTAAATCCTCCAACTCACATATTGTAATGAAGCAAATACACAATGGAAAACAAGCCATAGCCATGCTTATCATAGATTCAGAAAAGCATAAGGAATTTTATTTTTCTACCCATGTAATCTTTCATATTTACAGTATAGCGGCCTTGAGGCGGGGGTTACGAATGATTTTAGTCTCAAATAGGTTCACGTACTCTCACAGCTTCTCTCTTGGGGCTTGCTTTAGGAATAAGAGCAGGCTGGCGACTATATATCTTTGGTGGTCTGCTCTCGACGAAGCTCTCTTTGAAAATCTTGCTAAGTTGACAGAAGCTAGTAGTGCAATGGGACCGGGATTATGCTAGAGCATCCTGTGTCAGAGTAGCGACAAAGAATTGACGAGATTCCGGGGCTTCTCTCTCTAGACTTTTCTAGAGAGAGAAGCGCTGGGATTTTCCTTGGGCTTGCTCGGTCTTCGTCTTCCCCGTTGCCCCCTCCCCCTCCCTCTCCTTTTCGTCTCCGTCCCCAGCTCCGGCGTTGCCGCTGTTCCTGCTCGGGTGGTGCCCGTCCCCCCCACCCCGTTGCCGTTGCAGACTTGCAATGGATCCACTTCCGGCTCTGTCTTCGGCGCCGCTGCAGTGGATATCTGCCTCCGGCTCTCCTCCATCAGCTTCCGTGGTTCCGGTTCGGGAGGAGTCCCCCCCGCCCCGTCGCCGTTGTGGTGGCCCTTTTGGTGGGTCGATCTTGCTGCTCCCACTTTGGTGGGAGGCTTTTGTCTCCGTAGTGAAGGTTCCCCCTTTTCTGTGGAGGGTTTTCGTTCCGGCAATGTCGGTAGATCAACCGGCATCCCGGAGATCCGGCAGTGGTTACTTTATCTCGTTTGTGCCTTTTTGTTCTAAGTTAATGTTCATGAATGTTGTTGGAGCAGACCCCCTCGGCTCCTGTGATGTCTCTGTTGGTGATGGTGGTCGCCGGTCCTGCTCCGCCCCACCGTTTTGGGGGATTCTCCTGCGCCTTCGGCTTCGCAGTGTCGGAGCTCTCTTTCTTGCTCCTGGTCCAGCATTTGCGACAACTTGTGATGAAGCTTTCCGGATTGCTCGGGCTCTATCCCGCCATTTCGCTCCCTCCCCTCATCCCTTGATGTGGGCCGTGGGTATCGTTGGTTATGCTCGTGTTATGGGGTTATTCCGCATAGCCAGATCTGGCGTGCGTCTGTCGAGCGCCATTTTAGACTGTGCTATGGATTTGCAGTCTTCGTCTGCCGGAGTGATGGCTTCCCGCGATTTGGAATGTGTCCATCTCTTGTTGTTTCTCTCCTGGCCGACTCCCTTTGTCTTACTTCGAGCTTCCTGGAGTCTGTGCATTTCTTGTTGCTCTGTAAGTCTTCCCCTGTTCGCATGGGAGTATGGGTTGCCACCTCCACTGTGGTTGCCTGCTGGGTATGGGCTTGTCCTTTGCTGTCCCGTCCTGTTAGCCATACCCAATCTTGTATCCATCTACTTTATTTAATATATTATCTATTTCCTGTCCAAAAAAAAAAAAGCGACAAAGAATTGACATTTAATGCCATTCAAAACCCTTGGAGAGTCATCTGGGCTTCATAGTTGTCAAGGTGGTCTGTCGAAGTCCCTCAGATCGACGTAGGGCCCAAGCATTGGAAGCTGGAGCCTGGCAGGTGGGGGAGCATCTAGGACCTCTTGGTTAAAGGGTAACGCCACCAGTATGGTGGGTTCCCCACTCGCTTTGCAAGGCCTTAATATGGCACTCCTACTCAACGATCTAGCATTTAAACCCCTAAAGCCACACAACCAGCTCGTAGCTAGAAGGAGAGGAGGCCACATACGTATCCTCTCTATTGGAGGGGGCCCACCACATGTCCTCTCTTTCTTTCCACCTATTAGGGATGGAAAATACTTGTTGCAAACCGCCAGCCTGGCGGTTTGCAACAAACTCAGCTCCCCATTGGGGGAGCTGAGGTCATTGGGGGTGGGCACACCCCTAGAGTTGTGCCCACCCCCAATGGGGTTATAGTTTGCATCCACCTGGATGAAAACTCCCCATGGGAGTTTGCACCAAGTGGTGCTCGTTAGGGATAGGGACAGCCGCAATAGCATGATCGGTGGCTGGTGGTGGGGCTCATTCCTTCTCTCAAGTGCAAAGATGCTTCTTGATCTTTGGGGGATGGGCTGGGTAAGTTAATGGCAGCATCGGCCATGTCGTTGCAAATAAGACATCCGCCTCCCAGAGTGAAGTGGACCCCAATAGTGTGGCACCATGTCATGAGACTTCTACATTGGGTAGATTGGTGTAGGACCCATGTGGGCATTCGCCCTTGGCAACTTAGACTACCACTAGCTCAAAAAACATGTCTACCTTCCTATCGAGGGTTGCAAATTTGCGATGGTTTACCACACAGTGGGTCTTCTCCTGCCCACTGGGTTGGGCATTGCCCTCCAGGACCTTTTTGTTAGCACTGGCTTTCTGGTTGGTGCCAGTGTTCTGATTGGTGACGACGTCAGAAGACGATGCTTGAATGTCTATCGGTTCTCCACCGACAGGAGTCTTCCCCTTATCTCCCCTCATGTTATTGTTGCTACTTCTTTGTACTACATTGGCTTTTTACTTGTTTCCCATAGATGAAGCCAGATGAAGAGAACCAATGTAGAGTCTTGTTGCAAATCGTAGGATGATCTTAGGATGGTGGGATTAAACGAGCATGCCAAGGGTGGATTTGCAAAAGGAGACCAGCAATTAGAGGCTCCCAAGGGATGATCTTCTACACAAGACCCTGTGATGCTTAAGTTAGATGAGGTGGGCTAAAAGAGCAATAAGAAGATGAGGAGGCAACTCAAGATCATTCTCCACTGGTTAGCGCTAGATTTTTTCCTTACCTTCATCGAAGGGCTAATTGGGGGTTAATAGGTGTAGTCTTCCCCATTGATTTACATATGGTATGGTGGCAAGTATGGCTAGAACGTGGAGAGGGTTGCCAATGATATGACCTCCCAAGACATGGTGACCTATTTTGGTGCCATACCCTATGTATGGAGGGCTAATGATGTTCATTGAGAAGGTCTGTATAGAGCAAGACACTTGATCTAATATGGCATTGTAATCATGGAAGTAGATCCTGGGGCCTCACCCATTTTGTTCTTTTGTCAATTTTTGGGGCAATTGTTGACATTATTATATTAGTCGGCACTACAACAAACTTGTTCTATACTTATGACAATAAATCGTAAGTGTAGCTCATAAAACCGTAACAAATATAATTTACTTACGGAATGTCTTACGGTTGTAAACCGTGAGTACGCCGTAGGCACATCAACCGTTGCTGTAGCTTACTTACGGTTTAAAAATCGTAACTACAGTATGATCTATACCATCGGTCAAATAACCGTAAGTGTAGATCCGTAAGTAATGAAAAACTTCATTACATGGTTTTAGAACACCTGCGTTTTAAAGCTATGGCTACTTAACTAATTACATTTAGTAGACTTTTAACTTTGAAAGTAGTATCTATAATGATCTCCACGATAAAGATACAAATCTTGTATGCCATATCTTGCGCTTATTCTCCTACACCAATAAGTCATTCAATCACAAGAGAAAAGAAACAAATGCCATATAATTCCTGCCATATAATGCCATTTTTTCATCAATCCATTCAACTACATATCACATTTGTCCTTCAAAATCACAAAAATAGATTAACAGACACGAACATATAAATTTGTTCATCCACAAATTACATCCTTCCATCACAGAAAAGTAAACAATATAACCAATGATGCACTAATCTGTCTAAACTTTGAATATATCATTAACATATGTGAAATCCTTGCTTCATGATAGCAATCCATTATGCATCCTCTATTAAGCATCTTGAACCTGTGAAAAAAATTGTTCAAAAAATGTTATTTGAGCATGTACATATTGATGTTGAAATCAAAAAGCATATTCATATAGACTTACATAATCTTTTAACCAGACAACATGACTACCCACAACATCTTGGATCTTTTTTCTTTCTACATCTTTAATAAATAATGGTGCATCTGGTTTGATTGTCAAGAAAATAGAAACCTCATAAAAGACATCTCCTAAAACCTTTCCCATCACCACTTTCCCCTTATCTTCACTCATCAATATGCCACTTGCAACCTCTTCTCCTCCCAAATTTAACAATTTAACCCGTTTACCTTGGACCTGTGAAGTATTACAAAAATAAGGGATAAGTGAACAATTGCACACTTCTTGATAACATATGCAAATGAAAGAAGAGAATATACCTGCACTTTATTGGGTTCTAATATTTTAGGAGATGGCTGAACACATGTTGATGAACTATATTGTTTCTCTCCAGATGTTTGTCCCTATTGAGCCAAATGAATATATATATATATATATATATTATTTATTCTAGGTCTCATATATAACTAATAGGGTTTAGACTATTTATTAATTAAATAAAGCTATTCATCTTCTTACCTGAAGCACAACAGACTCAATCTTGCTAATTTTGTCTGCCATATTTTCATAAATTGAGTTAGATGAATTTTTTCCTCTTGTTGTTGCACTTGTGTTGATACACCACCCCACATAGATTTTGGGGTTGGACCTGTGCCAACTCCACGTATTCGTCCTGACCGATCTTTTCCAAATACTTGTGCATATGTATCATCAATTGTAGCAATTGAGCCATCAAGGGAGTGTGGTTGTGTAATTTTCTGATCTTGAAGTTTCGGCTGCAATTGTTCAACAAATATTTATCACTATGGAAAATAAAGAAATATATTGATTAAAACAATTATAAAATGTCATACAATCATAGTAGCACAATCTTCATTAACAAGATCACCATCCTTTTTGACCCAAATCTTGATAAATAAGTCCCCACGATGTAATCTGACTCCATTTTTTTGGTACTACAACAATAAAGAAGATTCAGTTGGGATTGTATATATATATTAGATTTAGTAAACATTCAAATAAGTGTAAACATTTAAAATTTGTACCTCTTCCTCATTTATATCAGCAAAGCTTTTGGTTCCAGCACAATGGAAAAATTTATGATTCTTTTTGTTTTGTTTATTGATCTCATTGTACCTCTATACAATGTTCACACATTTTTTAGAAAATTAAAATGTGAGAAATATACACAATCTAATAACAAATAAAAGATTTCAATAAATGTAGTTATTACCTTCCACTTTGTGGAACACCAAGTAACTACAACTCTTTTCCATTGTTCTTCATTAACACGTGAATCAGTTGAAATATTTTGTTGACTTGCTTTTAAACTAGGATTGAAGTATTTGTTCCTCAGCTCTTGCTTCCAAGATCTCCATTTTTTATTTAAATCTTTCATCACCCACTCTCTTGTGCATTCAAGAATATCATATTTCCTCTACATTACACAATTTGAAAGTAATGGTAAAATATAAATAACAAAAATGACATAAATTAATATGAAGAAAAAATAATCACCTTGATGTACTCCCACACATCATCTTTACAAGTTGTAGGCACTGCCCTCCAATTTTCCTTGTCAATAGGCAACTTATCACTAAATCTTGCAACCGTTCCTAAGAACATTTTAAAGAATGTCCCCCCTCACCAATGGGTTGGCCAAGTTCATTAAATTGCACTTGGATACGCTTACCATCACCCATCCCATGCACATCACGAGCTGTGTTCGGTCCTCGATGCTTTCTTGTAGTGGATGTCTCTGAAGAAATGTGTAGATTTTCTTTCACTTGCTTTATGGGATGGATGAGAAATGATAGAAATTTGACATAAGCTTCTGGAGGTTAGACCATCTCGAAACAAATCAAAGTCTGGCCGACTAAACCAATCCTTAATAAGCTGAAAATAAGCCAAAGACATATCGATCACATAGATAATTTATATACATTATGCTATATATTAGTATTTTATAATGAGAAAAAAAACATACAAAGTATGGATAACCATCAAGACAAAAAGAATGTGGAGCTGTTTGTATGAACAAGTAGATATAATACAATGCAAAGAAACCACATTCTGAGCCATTTCCTTGTTGTGGTACCTACAAAAAAAGTAATTAAGTAAATAGAGGTAGACGTATAGAGCATAAACTTGTGGAAAACTAAGATTCAAAGTTTACTTGAGGAATAAGAAGTGGAATAGAAGATATCCCTTCTTCCTTCTCTCCCCTTCCTTCTACAACGTAAATATCAAACACAAATCTATACAAAAACTATGTCAATCTTTATTCATATACATAAAGTTGATAACTATGTCAAAGTAACAAGAACTTACTTTCTAATTTTAATAGGAAGTTATGTTGGATTTGTGCTTAGAAGTGAATCTAAAAGTACCATAACGGGAGGGTTAATAGAATTCTCTTCACTTTCTCCTAAGTGACATAAGATTAAAAGGCTCCAATGCCCCCTAGAAAGAAGAAATCACAATTGTGAAAAATAAATACACATATAATCACTTGATTTGGAAGTTAAACTCACCGTAAACATATTGGAACAAAAATGTACTTCTTTGAGAATACATTCTTTTCCTTTATCCATAACAAGACCTTGCTTCGTGAAAGGAGATTTGTATAAAGGTTAAACCAAAGGCAATCAAAACATGTAAAGGAATCCGATATGTCAATCAAAACATTTCTCCACAAGTACCTATTGCAAAAAAGAATTAGTTATTTTTTAAAATATACTAATACGATAAGAATTAAAGACATGGAGTAACAGTTGGATGAGTACATGACAATCATGGCTACTGGAAGTAACTGCAGATCTAACTTCCTTCTGTGTTATTCCTCGAATTGCTACTGGAAGTAACTGTTGGATGAGTACATGACAATCATGGCTCTTTAAACCACAAATCTTCTTACGATCCATAGGGTGAACATGCTTTGAGATATTAGATGCATAGCCATCAGGAGTTCTAACATGTTTTAGAACTTGACAAATTTGTTGTCTCTCATTATTGCTTAGTGTGAAGAGAGCAGGTGGTAACAATAGCCTTTTTGGACCCAATGCTTGAGGATGAAGGGATGCCCTAATATCCAAAATTTCAAGATCTTGGCAAGCTTTTAATCCATCTTTACTTTTACCATCAACATCTAAAAGAGTACCAACAATACTGTCACAAACATTTTTCTCAATATGCATTACATCAAGATTATGTCGAAGAAGCAGTGACTTCCAATAAGGCAACTCAAAGAAAATACTTTTCTTTTTCCAAGATAAAAAGTTAGATCTATCATCAATGTTGCTCTTTGATAAATCTTTTTTCTTATGTTTCCTTCTCACAGTGAATTTCTTGCTTTAAGTCTTTGGAGGCTTTCCATAGTTAAAACTGAGACCATGTAACTAATTTAATACTTTGCTTCCAGACAACAAAGCAGGTTTTTCTCTCCAATCTTCTTTTCCATCAAATTGTTGCTTTAACGATCGAATTTGTGATCTTGTTTCAACCATCTACGATGTCCAGTGTAACAAAATTTTCCACTTGCCTTTAGCCATTGTGAACATGTGTCCTTGTTACATGTAGGACAAGCTAGTTGACCCTTTGTGCTCCAACCAGATAAGTAAGCATATGCTGGAAAATCATTTATAGTCCATAGTAATGCAGCACGCATGCAAAACAATTCACTTTTGGATGCATCATATGTTTCAACTCCATGCCATAATATTTGCAACTCTTCAATAAGTGGTTGTAGGTAGACATCTATATCAATGCCAGGCCCATTTGGACCAGGAATAAGCAAAGATAAAAATATGTTTGGTGCTTTCAAGCAAAGCCATGGAGGTATATTGTATGGTATTAAGAGCACATGCCAAGTACTATAACTAGTGGTCATGGTTCCAAAAGGATTAAATCCATCACTTGCCAAACTCAATCGTACATTGAGAGCTTCTGAACCAAAGTTATCGATTGCATCCAAACATTTCCAGCAAGGAGAATCTGTTGGATGTCTTAAGATGCCATCTTCTTGTCGCTCATCTTGGTGCCACCTCATGTTTGATGAAAATTTAGAAGACATGTATAGTCTTTGCAATCTTGGAATCAAAGGAAAATGACACAGAACCTTTTTTAATACCTTCTTTTTACTATCACCATGTCCCTAGTGTATAGTCTAACAATTTTCTCCATATTTAGGACATTGCTCGTATGACTCGTACTCTTTCCAATATAATATGCAATCATTAGGACATGCATCAATTTTATGGTAACTATATCCTAGATCACTAATAAGCTTTTTCACCTCATAAAAAGAACTTGGCAATATCTCGCCCTCTGGAAGGGCCTCTTTTAATAGCTTCAGTAACATGTTGAAAGCTTTGTTGCTCATTTTACCCATGCACTTTATGTTGAATAGTCGGACTACAAAAGAAAGCTTGTTGAACTTCTTGCAACCTGGGTACAAAGGTTGTTCCACATCTTCAATCAAATTATTTGGTTTACTACAGCCCCTTTCAACCTCATCACTACATTTGGACTCCACATTTATAATATTTTGCATACCGAATATATCTTGTAACATATCATGCATACCAACATCCTTTGCAAGCTTCTCAGGTGAAGAATTTAGGAAATTTCTCTTACTAGAAGTTGAATCATTCCCATGAAAATCCTAAAACTTCTTGTCTTTGATGACTCCATTAAAGTATAAATGCTCTCTAACTATGTCCTTTTCCCATTTAAAAATGCATGCACATTGTAAACAAGGGCACTTGATACTTGTACAATCATTGGAAGAATCACAAGCAAAACTGATGAACTTATCAACACCATCCAGATACTCTTTCGAGTGTTTTGGTTGATCCATCCAACTCCAATCCATATGTATAATTATTTCAAAAATAAAGAATTATGTTCACTAAAAAATGAGACAATAAAGTAAACATAAATCAATATAGAACAAACTAATTAATTAAAATAAGGCTAAATTCTAAAGTTAAAGAGCAAAAGACTACAATAAGATAATTCACTATTCATGCACATTTATTCTACACCACAGTATATTGAACGAGCATATTTATAGCACAACAAGCAATAAATTGTATAATTTATAAGAAGAGAAAAGTAATGATAATATGTAACACGAGTATGTATGCATATGACTGGAGTTGGAATTGGCTTGTTTTGGGACAGTAGTGATTATTTTGCTTTCCCTCTAATCTAAGCAGGTTTCAGCCTCTTTCAGTATTTGGCTTGTTTCAGCCTCTTTCTGGAGTGATATTGTCATTTTTAAGAGATATCATATTGTGCATATGTTCTTGACTGTTGCATTTCCACAGGTTCATACTTGGATGGTTATTCAAAATACCTGCATCATTTGCATACATATGACAACTCCTTTTATTTTATGTATCATGTTTGTGTGAAATCTAGGTGCCTGATGGACAACTACTTTGGCCTATGTTCTGGGAACATTTTCAAAGTGTATTGATCCTTTTCTAGTTCTGATTCAGGTTGATATTCCAGTCAAATACCTTGGTTTTTTCCTTGAAGACGATGCTGAGTTGGAGCACATAAAAATGGTATTAAAAGCTATCTCTTATGGTTTAGTAACACACACACACAGACACATACGTATGTATACATATATTTGTTGTTGATGTTGCTACCTAACAAGTAATAAACACTCTATATAGGTACTTATCTGTTTTCCTGGACTTTTTTGAATTTTTCCAGGAGTATACTGTTGGGAGAATGCTAATAGGTGAAGTCAAAAAGCGCCTTATTGAGGTCCTCACAAAACTTGTTGAGGGACATCGCAAGGCTCGAGCAGCAGTGACAAATGAGGTAATAGATGGCTTTATTTTTACTCTATGTCCCATGACAAAATCTAGTCTTTTAATATTGCTGCAAGTGGTAGGACCCGGAGAGACCTCTCTCTCTCTACTTTTTCCCCCACTTCCTCAAATGTAACCTCGACCCCCCTCCTTTCCCCATTCTTTTCTTTTCTTCTTCCCCAAGAAAGCGAGCCGCCCCTCTCCCTCTCGTTCCCTCTGGTTCTCTCCCTCCCTCTATACAACTGCAGAGCTCGCCGCCGTGGGAAGGGCTCGCCGCCGTGAGAAGGGGAGCTCACAGCTGCCGCATGTGGACACCAAAAATACGGTGGGCTTGCACCCAAGGGCCCAGCTCCCCCAAAGAAAAGACCTCCTAACAGTCCACTAAAAGACCTCTTAAACAGGCCCAAAGGAGCCCATTATCCAATGGCCCATCTACCCCATGTAAGGGGGTGAGCCTAAGAGAACTCCACACCCCCCCCACTACCCAAACAAAAGCTGCTCTAGGAGCAGCATGGCAGAGGCGGCTGTTTCTCCTCTCTCTCACTTCACCCTTTTGGCTGGTTACGAGAGAGAAGAAAAGGCAGAGAAGGCTGGGGATTCTTGGAGAAGGGAGGAGCAGAGAACATTCTTTTGGGGGGGGGGGGGGGGGGCGGTCTTGCTAGTTAGGTAGAAGAGGGGGAGAGTTGGGAGCGATCTGCTAGAGGGGGCTCCTCTCATTCTCTTCTTCTTCCTTGGTTGCTGGTTAGCAGAAGAGGGAGGGGCTGCCTTGGCTGGTTTTGTGAAGAAGAAGAGCAAGAGAAAGAGTTGCTGCTGCTGCCCACGTGAGAAGCTTGGTGCAAAGAGGTGCAGAAGGCCTCCTTCCCTGCTCTTGCTTGTGCTGGTGGTGGGGAGAAGGAGAAGAGGGTGAGCAAAAGAAACAAAAGGGCCAAAGGAGGGGGGGGGGGCTACTGCGGCAGTCCCCATTTCTGTGTTTCTCTGTTCGATCTTTTCCCCCCTCTTTTATGTAATTTTCCCCAAGCAGTAAAGAGAACCTTTCCCTTCCATCTTCTCTTTTGTGGTATTGGTTTTGATGAGTATGTGAGTGGGTAAAAGTGGTTTGAATGTTCCCCTCCCCTGTTCATTCATAGTTACATGAGACCGAAGTGTTGCTTGTGTATGTGATGCTTCTTCTCTCCTTTCCTTTTTGTGTTGTTTTCTCTTGAGGTGTATGAGGGGAGGGTTTGCTGCTATACATAGCTCCCTCCTCCTCTCATCATCTCAGTCTTAAAAGACTAAACATCCCCTCGTAGCTGCTTATCTCTCGTTGTCCCAACTTTGATGAATCACTATCTCTCGCGGTATTGAACACGAAAGGTTAGGTAAACGATACCTATGCCCTGTTCAAGCTTACAAATGGACTCTTAACATGTTAAATAGTCTGTCATCCCGACTGGAGGCTCAAGTCTTTCTCGGATTTTGAGAATCGCGTCCCCAAAGTGCTGAGGACTCACCTGGTAGTGGGTTTTCAGTGTTTTAAAATTGAGCAGCACGGCGTTTTTCTACCTAAAGGTCTGGGAATGATCGGGGCATACCTCAGTCCCCTCCCATAAATTTTAAAGCCGATCCGCCATGAGTCGGGCGTCATCCTTTTATAGATGGGTGCTGCCGACTCACCTGGGCAGTGAGGTTTCGGCATTTTGGGATCGATTGGTGTGGTGTTTCGCCCATGAAAAAGGTTGAAATCGATCAAAATATACCTCAGTCCTCCCCATAAAAATTTCGTGTCGTTCCGGCGTGATTCGAGTGGCTGTCCGGTTGTAAATAGACAGTACTGCCTGGCTGCCGACTCACCTGGGCAGCACGTGTGTTTTCAGAAATTTGAGACCGATCGGCACAGCTTTTCACTCATGTAAAAGATTGAAATTGACCGGGACATGCCTCAGTCCCTCCCATAAAAATTTCGCGCCGTTCCGACGTGATTTGAGTGTCCTCTCTTTGCAAATGGACGTTGCCGACTCAGCACTGCCTGGCTGCCGACTCACCTGGGCAGTGTATTTTCAGTGGTTTGAGACCGGTCGGCGTGGCTTTTCGCCCATGTAAAAGAATGAAATTGATCAAATATACCTTAGTCCCTCCCATAAAAGTTTCACACCGTTCCGCCGTGATTTGGATGTCATTCTGTTGCAAATGAGGGCTGCCGACTCACACAAGTAGAACTGCTTGCTGCCGACTCATGCATGTAGAGCAGTTTTCCTACCAACTCACATAGAAATGAGGCTTTATGAGGCCTCCGGTTAGATAATATGATATCTATGCCCGAGCCCCTAGACTCGTACATCGTCGGATTGTCCACCGGACTGGTCTCGGTACTCTTTGATTCCTTTGTAGCCATGCCTCGGGAACCGGTACTGTGTGCCATTTGGGTAGCGCCATACACGACCAATACCCCATTTTGGTACCATCTCCATTATGGTGGATGGATACCGTGACCTCCCCCACATCTCATGAGTCCGGGGAGGTGCTGCCGAATTTTGCCATTGAAGTTTAAACCGTTTTGTATTTTTGGCTGGTGAGTCGGAAAGGACTCAGCTGGCTCCCGACTTACTGAATCAGTAAAGAGATTTGAATTAGTGAGTCGGCAGGCCTCGTACATGATGAGTCGGCAGGCCTAGATTTATGAGATTACTTATTTTCGATCCCGGGACTCATCAGTTCTCTCTTAGGCAAGCCTCGAGGATTGGTACCGTGTGTTGTTCGGGTGACGCCTTGTACGGCTAACACCTCATTTTGGTGTCGTCTCCATCATGGTGGATGAGTATCTTGCCCTCTACTTTCGCTATGAGTAAAGGGGAGGTGCTACCGAATTTTCTCGTGCATCCTTATGAGATCAAAGGACTCTATAAGATTAAAAGACTTCAAAAATCATGTTGTCTAGGTGATTCGGCAGCACTGCAACAGCCTGGCCGACTCAACAGCCTGCCGACTCACGTTGTAGCAAGGTTCTGCCAACTAACCTAAGTTAGTAGCCTGCCGACTCAGCAGTCTGCCGACTTACCAGTTCAGCAGGACCCTGCTGACTCAGCAGCCTGGCCGACTCAACAGCTTGCCCACTCATGTTGCAGCAAGGTTCTGCCAACTAACTTGAGTAAGTAGCCTGCCGACTCAGTAGTCTGCCGACTCACCAGTTCAGCAGGACCCTGCCGACTCAGTAGTCTGCCGACTCACCAGTTCAGCAGGACCCTTCCGACTCAGCAACCTGGCCGACTCAGTAGCCTGGTCGACTCAGCAGCCTGCCGACTCATATTGTAGCAAAGTTCTGCCAACTCATTTGAGTTAGCAGTCTGCCGACTTAGCAGTCTGTCGACTCACTAGTTTAGCAGGACCCTGCCGACTCAGCGGCCTAGCCGACTCAGCAGTCCGCCGACTCATGCTGCAGCAAGGTTCTGCCAACTCACTTGAGTTAGCAGTTTGCCGACTCAACAGTCTTCCGACTCAGCAGCCTGGCCGACTCAGCAGTCTGCCGACTCACCAGCATAATTATAACTATCATGTTTTAAATGAAACAAAGAGGATACAATTGGCATTAATTGATAAATATCAAATGAATAAATGAATAAAAGCCTCCAAAATTGTATGTGAAGATGATAATAATTACAAAGAATCAAATACTTTTCAATAGACTTTGCTATTGCTGCTATTCCAGCTTCACTTCCGCACGCACTTTGCACCTTTATCAGATGTTTCCGTTTTAAGGCCATGAGACTCTCTAATCTGGCGATTAATCAAGGGTTTTCTCTCTCAAAGAGATGTAATTAACGTCGTTGGGTTTAGGCAACGATGAGATCTTGGTTCCGGCCCGATCTCTACTATCGTTTGACGAAGTCAAACGGTGCGCACAATAGACCTAAAGTCCTCTGACTCTCGGAGGCAGAACACTTATTGTAACTTCGGTGGCTGGCATGCCTGCGCTATGCAAATTTCTGATTCATCTCTCATCATTATCGCTCGCGTAACATTCGACGGGATTTGGATTAGCAATACGCATCCATGAGAACATGAGAAACATTATAAATAGAATTTAAAAAGATTTGTGATTTATTTAAAAAAATCCATTTCCATAGCGTGGCATGCCCGGTGGGACTTTGCTTCCCTACATCTCTTCGCCAGAATAACAAGCCCTGTGGCCTTACATAATTGATACTAACTATTATCTTGAATTGACTAACAGGGTACTAACGGAGCAATGGCTGGGGTATGTTTTGGACCCCTAGTTGTCCAAGATCATGCCAGGTACGACCTGGCCGTGCCGACCCGTTTCGGAAGCTTTCCTCCGGTTGTGGAGTTCCCCAACTTCTTGGGGGTCACGTTCGTCGACATCCTACACCCAGAGACCAAAAAGGAAGCTGAAGCTGAGCATAAAGCCAAAATCAAAGAGAACACTGAGAAGCTAAGCTGCCACATCCACCACTTGGAGCATGGAGGCCATAACAAGGACAAAGGGAAATGAACCAATGGACATCCTCAACAGACAAAGGAGGTCGAGAACATTGTCACTCGCCATGCGCGAGTCTCCGATTCAGGGAAGAGTGTGCGGATTGGTGACATGAGAATTTATTTACAAGCCAAAAGAGCTAAGGCTATACCAGAGAGGGTTACACCTATGGTGCCCATAAGGAACCCCTTTCAAGCCTTAGCAGGCAAGAAGGAGATGTGCAACACCTTTAAGGGCAAGCTTCCCCCAAAGCCAGTCAAATTCAAACAAGTTTGGAGACCTAAGAAGATGTAGAGGCCTAGGTTGGAAGAGGCCATGCTAAGAGAAGCACCATCAAAAGAAACAACCGCAGTGGAGGCCCCTAGCTATCAGAAGCCGCCCAGAGGCTTCAAGGCCAGAGTCCGACAAGGAGGGGCGTATGACTACTCCCGCTTTCACAATAAGAAAATGGAGCTGCGGCAGTCTGCTCATATTCCAGTTGTTCGGGAAGGCCGGCCGGCACCTGTTGTTATGGCCGCGCGCCACCGCCGCCAAGAAAAGACCCGAAGGCCACGTGATCACATCCTTGGACTTGCAACCTCTCCGTTGTGGCGAGAAAGATCACTAAGAGCTATGGAAACCTCTCAAGCCTAAGCTGAAAGTAGTTCGGGAGAAAATGATGTGCCTTGTGAGCACATTCACGCTCGGACTGAAAAGATTACGCCGAGAATATCTATCTTTAAGAGATTGTCCTTTCCCTCCCGAAGGGTCGAAAGACACCAAAAAGGGAACATCAAAATCTTTGCATGCCACATGGCAGGTGTAGGGAGCCGCTATGGGGCTCTGCCAACCAGCAACCAAGAATTAGCGGAACTGGCAAAAAGACCTGGTGCCCTGACCAGGAGAAGAGCAGCAGCAGCAACCTTAGCAGCCACGTATGGAAATGTTGATACACCTACAATGCAAATGATGGCTGTTAGTGCCAATGTGGTCACCGCCCAGGGCAGTGGGGGCAACGATGGGATTCCCCCGCCACCACCACCAGAAATGACACCTGGGGGCACAATACGGGAGATTCCTCTTGCTGCACCTTTAGATCAAACTGTTCTGGAGCTGCTGCAACAGTACCAAGCCAAAATTGAAGCACTCAGACGATAGATTAAAGGTAAAGAGACTGAGGGACATACATCCCGAGAAGCTGAAGGCTCAGGGGAAACTCCTCAAGGGACCTTAGGGTCATTCGAGGCTTCGGCCCAGCGCACTGTCGTGCGACCAGTCAATGAACAACCACAACAGTCGCCTGTGGCTATAGCCCAGCAACCATGTCCACAGGCTCAATATCAGCTCCTGCAGCCGCAATTCTTCCAGCAGCAGCAACACCAGCAATAGTCATTGCCTACTCATACTCTTGAGCAGTAATTTGAAAACCAAGAGCCACCCCCGGTGCCACCGGTGGCCGTCATCAACACTCCTAGCAACCAACCGACCCACTTTTATCCTCAACAAGTGGACTCTGCCACCATCAGCAAGTTGATGGTGGAACAGATGATCGAAATGAAGCTCGCCGAACGGGGAGACGGAGAGCATATGGCTTTTGATGCGTATAGGGTGCCTTACCCTACACATCATGCTGTGAAAAGACTGCCTCCAGGCATTACCAAGCCTCCGAAGTTCGATAAGTTCAACGGGCGAGGATCCCCAAAAGAGCATATAGCCTATTACATCAATGTGATGGGAGACCTGGCAGCCGATGAATTGTACTTGTTAAAGTTCTTCGGATCCTCCTTAATAGGCATGGCATTTGAGTGGTACTCTAGTCTGCCAGCAGTGTCCAAATCTGATTGGATCGATATGCAAAAGAAATTCAGGGAGAGATTCTATATTGCTGAGAGGGAGGTCACAGTGGCTGAGCTCTACGTAACCAAACAAAAAAATGACGAATCAGCACTAGACTACATCCAGCAATGGAGGAACCTAAGCATGAGATGCAAGCGGCCTCCCCATCAAGAAGATGCAATTCAAATCTGCAAGCAAAGTCTGAGAAAAGAATTGTTGGAAAAGATGATCGGAATGGAGATCCGGTCATTTGATAGGCTACCCCACCAACTCATTCACAAGCCAGAACAGCAAGCTGGCCAATAAGAAGCCTACTGTGAATGAGGTGCACGCGGTGGACCTCAAAACTTTTGAAAAGCAACGAGATGGGGGCAAGGCAGTGGATGGATCCTCTGACAACAAAACTGAACCACAGCGAAAGGTTATGTAACGTCGTGTGCTTTTCGGATCCTTGCGGATCATGTGTGTAATGGTTGTGATGGCCATAGTGAGGCCAGTGTGGGTTGGTTGTGTGGAATGTGTGGTTTGGTTGTGGAATGTGTGCAGGTTTGGATCTGGATCAGAGTAGGATCTGTTGCATCTGGTTGCAGGTCGACGGCCAGATATGGTCGTTTAGTGAGTTAACGTCCATGAAAAGTGACGTTGAGTTGTGAAATTAACAGCATAGGATGTGGACGTTTATAGGTGGCGGTTCTCTAGGTGACAGAAGGGTTGACGCCAACCTGTGCAATCTGCAGGTTATAGGGTCACCCGAGGGCAGGTTTTTCACCTGGTTCTTTCTCTCCCTTGCCCTAGCTTCACGTCCCTGTATCCCTAAAGCTTCCAACAGTCACAGAAGAGTGGTTGGAGGATCGTGGAATGTGTGGCGTTGTCGAATCGGACGAGAAAACGCCGTGGCGAGGTGTAATCCCCGTCGGAGTTCCCGGAGGAATCGGTGAGGAACGGTCGGATTTAAGAGGTTATATAGCGTTCTAAGGTAGGGAACGATCCCTGTTAATCCTTTAGGATTGATACTATGCGTTTTAAATACATGAATAGGCATGTTAATGCATTTTCGGGTTAAGTTGCACCATGCGGAAATAATGAGTGGTTTAGGGTGCATGCAGGCTAGAGGAAGGGTTTCCTCGCATTTTTCCGTTGATTTTAGGGTTTAGACAGCTCATGGCATCAGTCTAGGGTTTCTGCATGGACTGCATGCCGAGGAGACTAACGTCAATCGATATTGACGCCAGGTTCTTCAGCCAGGAGATAAACAGCCAGATAACTTTCCGTTTACTCACCCTTAGCGGCAATCGATGTAGACGCTAGCATGCTACTGTTTAAATATTGCATATTCGGTATTTAACAATATCAAGTGGTGCGTTGGCACCTATTGTGCACTTGGTGCACGAGGTTTCTGCGGCTAGCATATAAGATACGCTGTTGGCTAGTTCTTTACGTGTCTTCGTGGTGTTCACGTGTAGTGGACTACTAGTGCACGCGGTTTACGTGAGTCTTCATGTGGTTTGTGTGTGACGTGCATATGGTTTTGTGTACGTGGAAAGTAGTACGATGCCTACCGTGGTTACCTCTCCAGTTGGGTGCCTCAGGTTCTCTGTGAGCCAGGCTGTTAGCTCGGGGCTTTGTCCCGATACTTGTGTTGTACCGTCGAGGTCTGTGTCATCTGACCTGAACACCTTCACTCCTATGTTTGAGTTGTACGTCCGGCTGAGGGAAAGACGACAGTGGGACAGTGACTGCCGTACTTGTCTTTTAGTCACTTGTAGCGCGCTCGTAGTTGGGGGTACGGACACCAGTGGTCGACACTGGTCCCCAGCTAGTCCTTCTCCAGTGCCTCACTCTAGAAGGCCTAGGCCAGGGTCTCTGGAGGTGTTAGGCATGGGCCTGTGACTGTGTGGTCCGCAGGTGGTGGTGTTTAGTTGGTCTCCACAGTTGCTTGACCTTTTCATGTGGAGTGGCAGCTGGACCTTTCGTCCGTGGCTGCGAGACTGAGAGGTAGACCTGTGTTAGCTTGTCCGAGTCAGTCTCTGGTGTCGCGAACCAGTTCACGTGGCTCGTGTTTGGCTGTCTCTACTTTAGCTCGTACACCTGTACTGATTTGCCGTTTAATTATTACAGTTGTTTTTCGTAGTCGGCAGACGGTGAGTAATTTTACAGCTTTCATATTCTGCTTAGCTGTTCTATAAATTGTTGGTACTATTTACTGCTTTTGTACCTATGGCTTTGGTTTGCTCGGTGTTGGGGGAGTTCCCTACTGAGCCTGTGACTAGCGAGGCTCACCCCTACCCCCACAGGTGAGAGAGAGGAGGACGTTTCTCGACCATCGTCCAGTTCAGAGCCGCGTCGTAGCGGTGCAGGGTCAGTACCTCCAGCTGTGTAGTAGCAGCTCCAGCAGTGTAGTCTCAGTAGTGCAGTGTAGCTGGTTAGTTTATTTGTTTCAGTTATACCTCGGGGTATGCCTCATGCTCTTGTACTTTCTTTCAGTTTTGTGGAAATATGGCTATGTAAACTTGTGAAATATATATATAAAATGGTGTGTTCCTTTGTGTTTACACGGACTGTGGTTTGGTATCCCTAGCGAGGCTTCGGCCCGTTCGCGGGAGGCGGACTCGGACAAGTACGTTATCGGTTTAACGGGCTTGGTCGAAGCATTCCGCCACAGTTGGTATCAGAGCAAGGTCCGTGTTAATATAAGGGAACTAGAAAGATACATAGCCCTATTTCGGTCTTTGTACACTGTTGGTAGGGGCCCTGGTTTCTGATAATTTGTTGTTTTGATTTTTGTTTGGTGTTTTGTTTATGTAGAAATTTGAAATAGCTGATAGAAGAGATTGGGGTAGTGGAGGAGATGATCTAGAGGAGAGCACTCAGCGTATGATAGAGAGGATCTGGGAGAGCCTCACTGATATCCAAAGGAGAATGGATCAGCAGGCGCCGGTACCACCGGTTGCAGTGCCACCTGGGGATGGAGAGACTGTACCTATTGCTCCAGTCCCGCCAGGAGTAGAGGTGCCTTTTGCAGCACCTATGCCACCACCACCACCAGTGTTATTAGCAGAGGAACCAGTGATGCAAGTTGAGAAATTTCTGAGATTGCAGCCGTGTAGCACCCTGGATTTTTAAAATCCAAATAAAATAATTTTTTATTTAAATAAATGAAATAAATTGATTTAAGTGGAATAAAGGGAGAATGCATTGTATAAATGGGAATTAAAGCAACCCCCATTAAATTAAATTAGTAATGGGTTACTCTAATAACCCAAACCCAATGGAATGGGCCCAAATAGGGATAGCCCATGTTGGAATGAGAATTAAATTAATGAAATTCGTATCTAAATAATTAAATAAATAGTAAAGGGTTAAGATAAATGTTAAATAACCCTTATATATCTAAATAAAGAGTCCTAAACCCATCCTAACTCATTAACCACGAAATTAAACTCTCCCCTACCCATTAGATGGATAAATGAGAGAAAATAGAGAGATAAATGTGGAATTTTCATAATTAAAGGAGGAGAGAAGAGTTTGGGGTTGTATGGACTCTATATGAAGCTTAAACACTTCAAATCTCCTCCCTATCTCCCCATTTTCGTGGCTGAAACCCTAGAGAAGGAGGAGAAAGGTTGGAGACCAAGGAGCAAGGAGGAGAAGGCTTGGAGCAAGAAGGTTTTCCCGTTTTTCGTCTTCAACTTAGGGTTTTCTTGTACTCGACAAAAGGTAGGCAATCTCTCAAGAAAAAATCATGAAATAATTACCCTAGGTAGCCTTCATGTACCTCTTCAAAAGCCCTATGGTTTCGTGGTATTTTGTTCATCCATTTGGGCGAATTTAATTCGTGAAATCCTGCTGTTCTCATGAACTGAGATCTCATGTTTTCTCTAATTCCCGATATGTACTTGTTCACATGCCATGATAAAATTCTCAGTTATACTAAATCACACTAGCTTTCAAACGCCCCTGGTCTTGCTCGATTTCGATCTTCCATGAGGGAGAATTAAATCTTTGAATCTCTGTCTATTGCATGTACCCGACTCTTCAAGTTTACCCTTAAACTTCGTGCATACTTGATGTCCTATCATGATAAAATTCTCTAAAATACTACTTCATGTTAGCTTTCAAACGCCGCTGGTTTCATAATTTTTCATCAAGTGTACATCTCTAATTAATTCGTTGAACCCTGACTGCGCTTGTTTAGGTCACCGAAAAGTAACCTGATCAATGCATGTCTAAACCTTGTCTATTTTCAAATTAATCGTGCATGTTGATAGATGTACATGTCTACTTTCGTTTAAAACTAGTTTCGTACTTTTTGGATCACCATACTATTTTATATGTAATTTATAACGTCCATGTATCACAGATGGCTCGCCCTGGAAAAAAAAAAAAAAAGAGCAAACCCACCTGTTATCGCGACGGCGCGACCCGCCGCGATAACAGTGGGGTCGCGCCGGCCGATGGCGTCGCGTCAAGAACGCGGCGGCGCGGACCGCCGCGATTCACCCCGGACCGGGCCACACCGGCCAGGTCCCGTGTCGCGCCCGACCGCCCCGTCGCGACTTGAAACGCGACGGGTATGTCTGCCGCGTTTTCAAGAATCCGACCATAATTGAAAATTGTACATATGCCCTGATTGTTTAAGCTTTATACCCTTTAATTAGTCATGATTAAAACATGTTATAGTTAATTCTACTTGGTAAATTAATAAATGACATTAATGATATAAATTTAATTATTTAAAATGACACTGCACGACTTGTCATATCATCAAGATTTCTTTACACTTACACACACATAACATTATTAAATGCCAATTGACCTCGATAAATTATGCAATAATATATTCGGTAAATTATCGAAATAAATGACTAAATTACCCTATTTTGTTAAATACAATTGTTTCCGTTTTGACTCGCGTATTTTATCTACCGTTACCGTTTTCCCTCGGCCTACGAGCACTCTAGGCACGACGAACCCGTTTTTACACACTTTCCCTTTACTTGGACCACCTCTCCACCGGGAATACTCTCGATTGGACCAGGGACTCCTTGTCAAGACCTCCGTAAGTCTTCTTGGCTTTGGCGCACGTCCTTAGTCAACGAGCTGGTTGTACCTCAAAACCCGTTACACCTCAGGGATCAGTACGATCCAAGCCTTAGTGTTCCTTCTCGTCTTGAGTTCACACCGGACCACCTGACCCGTGTACACAGCACGGCTAAGGGGCGGTTGTGACTTCTACCAGACTGCCGGCACCCGACCTGGTGCTATGCAACCGTTACTATCGTGTTTATCGTCGTTTTACGATTGTACCCCTCTCATCTACAGTCTCTTTACTCTCATATGTTCACGTTCTCTCTACACTCTCATCTATCTCGTCTAGTACTCTCTTATCTCTTCTTGGTACTCTATTGGCTATTCGTGTGATTGTCTAAGATAAAAGAAATGACTAATGCCAGCGCAATAGGGTCCGATCAGGTCCTGGGAGGAGCGCCCGAAAAGTGCCAGTGCCCATGGGAGTTAAAATGATCATAGGATGTGTTACAGCATGCATCCAGCGCCATTTTACTATCTAGATTAATCTATGACAATCAAAGTGCTATCTCTACAAGTGCAAGCGTGATCGTTACTAGTGCACCGTTGTGCAATTTACGTGTTATTTCGTTACATGGCCATTCTATTGTCGTTCTCGTTGTACTATTTTCCCTGTGCCAGTTGCAATTATTCTCTCGTTATCGTGGCATGCTCTACATGACTTTACTTTCTAGTTAACCTGCCATTAAAATATTAACTATTTAAAGCATGCTTGTGTTCATGAGATATTAAGTCCTACTGGGCGTTATTCGCTCATCCTGCGTATTTATTTAATGTGTTCAGGTGAGTCGGATGGAGACGACCACACATACGAGGACGGGACTGAGGGAGATGCTCAGGAGTGACCATTTCAGCCACCAGTGTTATCTAGTAGTAGTAGTTAGTATAGTTATGAGTTAGTGAGTCAGTTAGTCATTATGTAATAGTTTGATTTTGAATAAAGTACTCTGGGCCCTAGTTTTGGCTCTAATACGTTGAAGTATTAGTCATTTTATGAAGACGATGTGTTATTAGTAAATGTAATGGTGATTGTTGGATTATTAATGAAATTGGAGTTTATTTGGTGTTATCCAAATATTGTGCAATGGTTTGTTATTTATTTTCTCGCTCTGTACTATTTAATAACTGTAATCCCGCTCCGATATTCCGCGTCGGGGCATTACAAGCCGCCTACTTACTCAGGAGGGCCGAATCCAGATACAGCGGAACATTGGGTCCATGAGATTGAAAGGGTTTTTGCGACCATGAGATGTCCAACAGCAGATAAAGTTGTGCTAACTGCTTATCAGTTGAGGGGTTTTGCATTAGAATGGTGGCGATTAAAGATGCAGACCACCTTCGCAGGCAGGACAGAAGAGGCTATTACTTGGTCGGAATTTCTTGATGTATTTAACGATACATTCTTTCCAATTCAAGTGCAGCAAGTGAAGAGAGAGCAGTTTCGGACACTCCAGCAAGGTAACTCTTCAGTTTTAGAGTACCAGATGAGGTTTATGGCACTTAGCCGATATGCACCTTATGTAGTATCAGATAATAATATGATGGTTGAGTATTTCATTAGAGGTTTGAGAGTGGAGTTGCAGGATGCAATAGTACCTCTCATGTGTAAGACAGTGGAAGAAGCAGCTCAGAGGGCAGCTATGTAGGAGAGGTCTATTCGGACTCGTCAGGTGGGCGAGTCAGGTTCAGGTAGTTTTCGGCTACCGCAGCAGTCAGTGGGTGCGAGTAAGGGTAAAGCACCAGCAGGACCTTCTTCATCAGGCTTTGGTAAATGGGGCCAGAAATTAAAGCAAGCATTTAAAGGTAAAGGAGGAGGATGGGGAGGTCGTCAGCAATTTCAGCAAGGTCGTGGTAGGCCAGAGGTGGAGGAATCGCAGCAAAGTACTGCCAGGCAGCCTATTACTCCACCAGGGTATAGATGTTATAATTGTAATCAGCCGGGGCATTTGATCCACAATTGCCCCTATCTAAGAGAGTATGGGTATGGAAGAGGTGTGCAGCAGCAGCAGCCTCAGCAGTTTCAGCAGCCACAGGCAGGTCGTGGCAGGGGAGTACTGCAGCAGCGAGGAAGAGGCCGGGTTATGGCTATCACCCGAGCCCAGGCGGAGGCATCAAATATGATAGAAGGTACTTTACCTCTTTATGACTATTCAGCAAGGGTTTTATTTGATTCGGGTGCCTCTCATTCTTTTATTTCCGAAGAATTTCTGGATTGCATGGCTCATCCTTTAGAGGAAAAGTCTTGTGAGTTAGTAGTGGAGGTTCCTTCGGGTGAGTTCCTGCTCACTTCGAGCTATGTAGATGAAGCTCCTATTATGATTGAAGGGAACCAGATGCCGGGTCGGTTGTATGCCCTGCAGTTGTCAGATTATGATATTATTTTGGGTATGGATTGGCTTGAGACTTATGGAGCAATGCTAGATTGCAGAAAGAAAAAGATCAGGTTTTGTCATCCTAATGGTGCAATATTTGAATATCAAGGTATGCCTTTTTATACCTCTAAGTTTCTAATTTCTGCACTTAGAGCTAGAAAGTTGATAAATGCTGGATGTGTGGCTTATTTAGCCTCAGTAAGTCTGGTAGAAGCTAGTCAGTCAATTGAAGCAGTTCCTGTGGTTAGGGAATTTGCTGATGTTTTTCCTGAAGATTTGCCTGGTTTAGCTCCACATAGAGAGGTGGACTTTACCATTGAGTTGCTGCTAGGTACCATGCCGATCTCTAAAGCTCCATATCGGATGGCACCAGCAGAACTTAAAGAATTGAAAAAGCAATTAGAAGAGCTATTGCAGAAAGGGTTTATTAGACCGATTCATTCCCCGTGGGGAGCACCGGTATTATTTGTGAAAAAGAAAGATGGAAGTTTTCGGATGTGTATTGATTATAGAAAGTTGAATGATGTGACCATTAAGAATAAGTACTTGTTGCCGAGGATAGATGATCTGTTTGATCAGTTGCAATCGGCGAAAGTATTTTCTAAAATTGATTTGACGTCTGGGTACCATCAGTTGAGAATTAAAGAGGAGGATATAGATAAAACAACATTCAGAACTAGATATGGTCACTATGAGTTTGTGGTTATGCCATTTGGGCTGACCAATGCTCTTGCAGGTTTTATAGATCTGATGAATAGAATTTTTCATCCGTATTTAGACCAATTCATTGTGGTCTTTAAGATGATATTCTGATTTATTCAGCATCTGAAGAGGAGCATGCACCTCATTTGAGGTTTACTCTGCAGTTGTTAAGGGATAACCAATTGTTTGCTAAATTCAGTAAGTGTGAATTTTGGTTGAAAGAAATTCAATTTCTGGGTCATGTTATCTCAGCTAAAGGAGTAGCAGTGGACCCAAGTAAAGTGGAGGCAGTGATGAGATGGGAAGTGCCTAAGACAATTACTGAGATTAGAAGTTTTCTGGGATTGGCAGGATATTATAGGCGCTTTATTCAAGATTTTTCTAAGATTGCGGCACCTATGACCAAATTGACCAGAAAAGGTGTGCCATTTGTGTGGTCCGGTGAATGTCAGAAAAGTTTTATGGAATTGAAGAAAAGACTTACAACAACACCTATATTGACATTACCGACAGGAAGTGGTGGTTTTGTGTTGTATATAGATGCTTCAAGAAGAGGACTTGGCGCAGTGCTTATGCAGCATGGAAAAGTGATAGCTTATGCGTCTAGGCAATTGAAGCCGGCAGAGGAGAATTACCCCACTCATGATTTGGAATTGGTAGCAGTTGTGTTTGCCTTGAAAATGTGGAGGCATTATCTGTATGGCGAGAGATTTGAGATCTTTACAGATCATAAAAGCTTGAAGTATATCTTTTCACAGAAGGATTTGAATCTTCGTCAGCGCAGATGGATTGAATATTTGAAAGATTATGATTTCAGTTTGGCTTACCATCCAGGCAAGGCCAATGTCGTAGCAGATGCCTTGAGCAGAAAGGCATATATAAATCTGATGATGATCAAAGAGTGGAAGCTGTATGAAGAGATAGTGGAGAACTCCTTGTATGTGCCCAGTAGTCAGCGACGGGCAGTACTAGCTGCTAGTGCTGTAGAGCCGTCTTTGTATTGGCAGATTGTTGAAGCTCAGAGAGCAGATGTAAGTTTAGCTGAGATTGTAAAAATGGAAGGAGTTACCATTGATGATAATTGTGTGGTTAGGTTCAGAGGCAGGTTGTTTGTTCTAGCTGAAAGAGAAGTAAAGCAGAGAGTGTTGGAAGAGGCTCATAAATCTAGGTACACTATCCATCCGGGTAGTACTAAAATGTACCACGATTTGAGGAAACATTTCTGGTGGCCTCATATGAAAAAGGAAATAGCAGAGTTTGTTGCAAGGTGTGCTATCTGTCAACAAATTAAAGCAGAACATCAGAAGCCTGGAGGTCTATTACAATCGTTACCTATTCCACAGTGGAAGTGGGATGATATTGCCATGGACTTTGTGGCTGGTTTACCAAGATCAAATTCCGGGCATAATGGAATATAGGTATTTGTTGATAGATTAACTAAGGTGTGCAGATTAGTGGCATTAAGTATGTCTTGGACTGTGGACAGATTAGCAAAGGTTTATATTGAAAGGATTGTTCCATTGCATGGTATTCCGAAGACTATTGTGTCAGACAGAGATCCAAGGTTTACTTCTGGTTTTTGGAGAAGTCTGCAGAAAGTAATTGGTACTGAGCTGAGATATAGCTCCGCTTATCATCCCCAGACAGATGGTCAGACAGAGAGGACTATTCAGACGATTGAAGATATGCTGCGAGCATGTTGTTTAGTTTGGGGAGGTAGCTGGGAGCATCATTTGGGAATGGTTGAGTTTGTCTATAATAATAGTTATCATACCAGTCTTGGGATGGCATCATATGAAGCTTTATATGGAAGGCCATATAGAACCCCATTGAACTGGCATGAAGTGGGAGAAAGGCAATTAGTGGGTCCTGAATTGATTCAGCAAACCACAGAAATGGTAAAGCTTATTAAGGAAATATTGCAGGCAGCTCAAAGCAGACAAAAGAGTTATGCAGATAATCGGAGGAGACCACTTCAGTTTGAAGTGGGAGATCTTGTTTTCTTGAAAGTTTCCCCGAGTAAAGGTATTATGAGATTTGGTAAGACTAGAAAGTTGAGCCCAAGGTATGTGGGACCTTTTCAGGTGATTGAGAGGATTAGGGAAACAGCTTATAGGCTGGATTTGCCTTTGCGGATGTTCATGATATATTTCATGTTTCTATGTTAAGAAAGTGTATTGAAGATCTAGCTCAAATAAAATGGTGTGTTCCTTTGTGTTTACACGGACTGTGGTTTGGTATCCCTAGCGAGGCTTCGGCCCGTTCGCGGGAGGCGGACTCGAATCAAGTACGTTATCGGTTTAACAGGCTTGGTCAAGGCATTCCGCCACAGGTTATCCATTTCCAAGACAAGATGAGGAAGCCATATTCCTTCCCCAAAGAAAAGACCAAAACACTGTTTGATTGGGGTATCAAATACAACAAAATCACCCTTCCAACACCTAAAAGATCCGACCAGGCTGCAAAGAAGGATGATCCCCGATACTGTCTGTACCACCAAATCCTAGGGCATCCTCTAGAAGAATGCTATGTTTTTAAAGATATCATGGAGTCTTTAATCAAGAAGGGGGAATTGCAAATGGGGGATTACAAGGTCGATCCACCTCAGCCACATGAACTCCCTGCTCAGCAAGCTGAAATCAACATGATTTCTCTGTATCAGCAACTGCCAGAAGAGATCTCCGAGGCTAGCACGAAGAAAACATATGAGAACCTTATCACCCCGATCAAAGAGAAGGAGTGGCAAAAGGTGTCGTGGAAGACAAAGAAGAGACCAGATAAGAAGCCAACTCCAAAGGTGCACATCCAGGGTGTGACACCTCAGCCACCGGCACCAATTGTCACCCCAGTATGGTACCCGATAGAGCCCAGGGTCGTCATCCAGAGGAACCCCGGCAATAGAAGGCGTCGAACGCCTCTCCCATTGTATAGAGGGGGCAACCCTTCGCTTGAGCGCCTGCAAGCACTAATTGACGAACTCGACGAATATGAGCGGCCAGACAGGCACCCCGTCCGATTACAAGAGTATGTGCCATGGGAGGAGCTCGAGAAGCTGACCCTTGAGGCATCTACCGAACAAGAGAAACTTCAACCCCAAGAGGACCTGTTCTGGGGGCAAGAGACTACAAAACCAAAGCAAAAGAAAAAGAAAAGAAGACCAAGGAAAAAGAAAGCGGTCGTAGCTCTTTCGTGCCACACTATTTCCACTTTGTTGGGTTTGGTGGAGCACCATGAAGAAGAGGAATTCTATCCTCCCACCGATGTCAATCAGGTTGGGGCCTCAAGGACTGAGTTTATAACAAGGTCCGGAAGGAAATGGGGACGTCCTCCCCCAGCCAATCAAAATATCATCTTCCGGGGGGAGCCCTCCTATAAAATCCCAAAACCTGAAGTTCGCGGGGTACAAGTTCCACCTCCTTCAGGGCTTTATGCTAATGAAGAGACTGAGGGCACGATCCCATCGTTTGCCAAGTTTCTGGCAGCAGAAGAGCAAACCAAAATGCTGCCCAAACCCCCAGCCGTACAAGAAAAGGCCATCAACAAGCAAAGCGGTCCAATTATCGAACTCCAAACCAAGGGCGGTGCAAAGGACAAAGAAAAGCTGAAGGTGGATGATGTCGAAGCAGAAGGCAGGATCATCAAGCTACTCAAGAAAATCCCGACACATTTTAGTGTTTGGGAAATCTTGTCATTAAGTGAAGAGACTAGGAAAGCGCTGATCACAGCCCTGCAAACTCCAGCCCAATATGAGACTTGCCTGGCAGAAGTGCAGGTGGAGGCTGCCATTGCCGATGTAGCGTCTATCACATTTACCCCAGAGGACATTCTCCTCCCCATGGCTACTCACAACAGACCGTTGTACATGAGGGGGCAATTGAACGGTCTCCCCCTGAATAGAATTCTGGTAGATCTCGGAGTAGCGGTCAATATTTTGCCATACAAAATCTATCAAAAATATCATTTCAACGTGCACCTCACCTCTGTGCACGATGTGAGAATAGCTGGATTTAACCAAAAGTTAGAGGTACCTCTCGGGGTCGTAGAGCTCGACTTGATTCTGGGGGACTTCAAGACAAAGATTCAATTCCATGTGATCAGTGCAGGTACATCTTACAAAACTTTGTTGGGTCGGCCTTGGCTCCACCAAAATGGAGTAATCCTGTCAACATTGCACCAGTGCATTAAATACATCAAAGAAGGGGAAGAGCAGAGGGTTTTCGCCGATACGCACCCGTTTGAAGTGTATGAGTGTCACCTCCTTGATGCTGATCTGTATCAGGAACACTCGAAAAGCCAAGTCCCTAAGAAGGACAAAGAGAAAGAGAGCCTCATCGCTTATGAGTGGTTTCCACTGGGACACTCGGAAAGTCAAGTCCCTCAAAAGGGAAAAGGAAAAGACATCATCATCACTGATGAGTGGTTTCCACCACCACCGCCAGGGATCACCGCTGAAGAGTCTGCATCAACAGAAAAAGTGGATGTGCAGTCATGTGATGCCCCAGGTTGCGGGCATGATTCTACTTCACAAATAGAAGGAGAGGAACCAGAACTCATTCTGGTCCCAGAAGGCCCTACAAAGCCGGCCGCCGAAACAGACTGTCAAACCGTAAGGGCGTTGAAGACCATGGTAATAGCTCACCCAGGTGGCCACTTCACGGTCTTCTATGCGGCTGAGGAGCAGCCAATGAGAAGGGATGATGACTGTGAAATCCCTGAAGAGACTGGGGATCCCTTAGTACCAATCATAGGGTTCTCCGACATGTCCAGCACAGTCACCAGATTGGCTAAAAGACAACAAATCCCTCTCCATCAATGTCTTAGCCAGAGGGAGATGTTCAGAAAACTATGGTACCCCCCAAATATGGATAGGGACTTGCTGAAAATTACTCAGCACCCAGGACTCGGCTTGTCCCTGGGAGAAAGCTATACCGTTGGCATGATCAGCATAGCCAACCAAACAAAAGAGAGCCCATCAGGGGTAGTTTATGACGACTATTCCGAAGAAAAAGATGTAGCTGAAACAACTGCAGGCACAGATGATGAGCCTCCTCATGGGGCAAGAGGTCCTCCCACATGTACTCCCATCGAGCTCCCTGCTACTCAAGTACTCCCGACAACTGGAGAAGATAGAAATGATGAGTTAGCATAGTCAATCTCTACAAGCTCAGAAAGGGCAAGAGAACAAGAAGCAACAACAAGCGTTTCACCAAATCCAAGCCAAGAGGCCCATCATACAGAAGAGACCGAAGAAAATATGTCAGTGGGAGACCAGCAAAAAGAATATATGGAGGTGCTAGAGGCAGAAGCTGATGAAGAAGACTTTGTGGACCTCCAGCCAGCTCCAGAAGAGTTTGAAGATGGCGGCCAAGCCATAGTGGATGAGCTAGTAGAAGTGCATCTCGGCACAGAAGATGATTACAGACCAACCTTCCTAAGTGCCCTCATCCCAGAAGAAGAGAAGCAACAGTATGTCATTATGTTAAAAGAATTCCGGGATTGCTTTGCCTGGAACTACAAAGAGATGCCAGGACTCAGCCCTGACGTGGCACATCACGTCTTGGCAATTGACACGAAAATAGAACCGGTTAAGCAGTCTCCTAGGAGAATGAGGCCGGAATTGATAAACAAAGTTTGCACAGAAGTGGACAAATTGATAGACGTGGACTTTGTTGAAGAAAACCAGTACACAACCTGGCTAGCAAACATTGTCCCGATCAAAAAGAAAAATGGACAGATCAGAATTTGTGTAGATTTTCGAGATCTAAACAAGGCCTGCCTAAAAGACGACTTCCCGGTGCCGATCACTGAAGTGATGATCGACACGACCACCGGACATGAGGCCTTGTCGTTCATGGATGGATCATCCGGCTACAACCAAATCTGGATAGCCGAACAAGACAGGGTGCACACTGCCTTCAGGTCACCTAAAGGGACCTTCCACTACAAGAGAATGCCCTTTGGTCTCAGAAATGCTGGGGCAGCCTACCAAAGAGCAATGACAAAAATCTTTGATGACTGCTCCATAAAAAGGTGGAGTGCTACATTGATGACCTGGTGGTCAAAACCAAAAAAAGCAAAAACCACCTGGCTGACCTCAGGGTCGTTTTTGAAAGGTTAAGGCGGTATGAGCTGAAAATGAATCCGATGAAGTGTGCATTCGGGGTATCCAGTGGCAAATTTCTGGGCTTCATCGTTCGATACAGGGGAATAGAGATTGACCCTGTTAAGATTAAAGCCATTCAAGAATTGCCGCCACCAAAGAATCTGACTGAGCTCAGATCACTACAGGGACGACTGGCCTACATCCATAGGTTTGTCTCAAATTTATCTGGGCTATGTCACCCTTTTCATAAGTTAATGGGGAAAGATGTCCCTTTTCAATGGAACCAGGAGTGTCAGAACGCTATGGATCAACTGAAGACATACTTGAACACTCCGCCAGTGCTGGGTGCTTTGATAAAAGGCTGCCCTCTCATCCTATACATAGCAACTACAGAACATTCTCTGGGAGCTATGCTGGCACAGGAAAATGAGGAAGGAAAAGAACAAGCTCTCTACTACCTCAAACGAAGGTTAGTAGGGGCAGAAGTGAGATGTTCTCCAATTGAAAGAGTCTGCCTAGCCTTAGTGTTTGCAGCCAAGAAGATAAGACATTACATGCTATCGCATGAGGTTAGGCTGATCTCTAGGGCTGACCCCATCAAATACATCCTCTCCCAACCGGCGTTGAGGGGAAGAATAGGCAAGTGGGCTGTTATACTGATGGAGTTCGACATCAAATACATCCCTCAAAAGGCAATCAAGGGGCAGGCAGTAGCTGATTTCTTCGCGGCTCATCCTGTGCCAGAAAATTCCCCGCTCATCACAGAGCTTCCAGAAGATGAGACCCTCGAAGTGAACCAGTTGCAAATGGCCACCTGGCAGTTATACTTTGATGGGGCATCGAGAATAGAACCGACTGCATATAGCAGTGCAAGAGTCTGGGCAGGGGCAGGCATCGTCCTGAAGTCACCCGAAGGAGAGGTCACACACACCTCCTGCTCAATTAACAAGCCATGCACAAACAATGAGTCTGAATATGAGGCCTTAATTATTGACTTGCAAGTGGCCCTTTTCATGAATATCAAGGTGCTGCAAGTGTTTGGTGACTCGATGCTGATTGTCAAACAAGTGCAAGGGGAGTTTGACGTCAAAAATCTAGAGTTGCTACCATACCACCGAAAAGTCAAGAGACTTCTGCCAAAATTCTATCGAATAGAAATAGAGCACATCGACAGGAGTAGGAATGCACAAGCAGATGCTCTGGCAAAATTGGCTAGCTCTTTGGCAGTGCCACCAAATGAGAAGCTGGAAGTTGTCATCATGAATCGACGGTAAGTGCCCAGTATGATAGAAGATGAGTCCTAAAATGAAAAGAACAACCAGGAAGAAGTGTCTTTGGCTGAAGAGATCAGGCAAGAAGACTGGAGAGAACCCTTGCTACAATGGTTCGAGCACCAGCAGTTGCCAAAGCAAAGAGAAGAAAAGATCAAATTGGTCAGAACAAAAGACTCATATGAGTTAAGAGCTGGAGTTCTGTTCAGAATCATGGCAGACTCCAAGAAAAAGATCTTGTTGAGGTGTCTGTCACCTGAAGAGGCCTGGAGGGCCATGAAAGAAGTGCATGCCAGAAGCGCCGGCGCCCACGAGGTCGGACCAAAAATGAAAATAGAAATCAAAAAGCTTGGCTATTATTTGCCGACCATGTTCGAAGACTGTGGCAAATTCGTCAAAACATGTCAAAAATGTCAAGAGCAGGCGGTCATACCAAGAAGGCCTCCCATACATTTACATCCAACCATCCCAAGTTGGCCATTTGAAAATTGGGGCACAGACGTCGTGGGCCCTTTGCCACCCTCCTCCTTAGGATGTAAATACATCTTGGCCATCACAGATTATTTTTCAAGATGGGCCGAAGCTGTGGAATTAAGAGAAGTAACAGGGGAGTTGGTGGTGCGCTTTATCCAGCGAAACATCATCTTCAAATTCGGGAGCCCAGACCGGATCATATCAGACAATGGAACACACTTCAAAAATCAGAAGGTGTCCAAAATAGCTGCCAAATACAGAATAGCTTGGAGGACGTCCACTCCCTACAATCTGCAAGCCAACGGTCTGGCGGAAACTTTTAACAAGACGTTGTGCACCCTACTGGCCAAAACAATCAGTGCCAACAAAAGTGATTGAGAGGACTGGATGTATGAAGCCTTATGGGCCTACAGAACCATCTACAAGATAGCAACGGGCTGCTCGCCTTTCTCCCTGGTGTACGGTTCAAAAGCCGTGGTCCCGGTGGAGCTGGAAGTGCCATCTCTCAGGGTAGCCATTCAACATGGGTTATCTCCCGAGAATCAAACCAACATTGAAAGGAGGCTCGAAGAACTCTCTGACTTAGAGGGGAAGAAACTGCGAGCTCAACAGAACATCCAAGTATACCAGACCCGCATAGCATGCACCTTCGACAAGCTTGTCAAGGGTCGTGAATTCAAGAATGGGGACCTGGTAATGGTCAAGAAGAGAGAAGTCATGGACGGCAACCTAAAAGGGAAGTTGAATGTGAATTGGACTGGGCCGTACGTGGTGTAAAGAGTCTACGAAGGCAGTGCCTACGTCTTGGTCAACCATCGGGGTGAAATACAATTTCCACCCCTCAATGGAAGACACCTGAAACTGTATCATGCATGTCGTCCAGACTTCAGTAGCTAGCAATATGAGCAACAAGAGGCCGGACAAGAAACAGACCTGATCGACTTGTTCGATGAATGAAGAGCTCGGCTACAAAAGAAACTGTTGCATTTGCAACAACATGGAGTCTCTATACTCGACTCTCCCATCATCTAAAAAAAACAACAAAAAATAACAAAAAAGTAAAACAAAACAAAAATGATAAAACACTAAGCTCTTAAACCCCCGGGACGTTAGTCACCGATGACGAAGAGCCAAAAAAAATGCAAAAGAAAAGCATGCAAAAGCATGGCAAAAAAAAAAAAAGGAAAGAAGAGGCAGCCATACCGCTAGCCGGACCATGGCTCTGAGGCGACGAATGTCCCAAAAAAATTTATAAGATTTCCGTCATTTTTTGCTGATTTTTAAGGGGAGGACAATGAAAGGAGTCCTCCGTTTCAGTTAGCATCTCACCTCTCCATGAACTGTGTGGAGATTGTTCGAGTTTTCTGTACCTCTTCCCACATGAAAAAGATCTTATAAAAGACAAGAAATTCACATTTTCTTGAATACAAAAAATAATAATAAGGGTGATAAAAAAAACTTAAATGAGAACTTTGCGCTTTAGCATGCATGAATGATTATTATCTAATTGGTCTAATCCCTACCATCTTTTGTGGGCAGGGAACCCGTGGAGCTGGTGTGAACAAGCCTAGATGGCTGACATCACCATCAACATGCCAAAGTCACGATGAAAGCCGACGATGGCAACAAGTCTAAGAGATCGACGTCATTCAAACAACGGAGTTCCACCGACTGTCACACCGACGCAACATGAGGCCGCACCGGCAATGTGTTGCGAAATGGAAAACCGTCAACAAGCTCAAGCAGCCAACATTGGCCAGGACGTCGGCAAATTGCGCCAATGTCCTTAAACTCTTTCAAAAAAGAAAAAAGAAAAAAAAGAGGCTAAAAATATAGATGCCTCATCAGACTTGTCCATTGGGCAAGGGCAAAAAGGACCAAAAAACTCGGCCATGGTGAAAACCCGTAAAGGGCGCCATGGGCAAAATCAGGTACTCCGCTACACGAAAAACCCGAAAGGGCGTGTAGGCAAAAGCAAGAGGGCGTCGAATTGGGTGAAAACTCGAAAGGGCGCCCAGTCCGATAATGAGAAAACAAAAGCAAAAAAAAATGAAGATAAGTGTCAAGTTCCAACAGATACGAAAATCGAGCAACGACAAGGTCATCAACAAGCAGCAATTGGCCCCGTCACTCTGATGGTCAGTAGAGAATAGAAGCCCCGTCACTCTGACGGTCAACAGCCAACAGAAGCCTCGTCGTTCTGACGGTCAACAGCCAACAGAAGCCCCGTCGTTCTGACGGTCAACAGCCAACAGAAGCCCGTCATTCTGACGGTCAATAGTCAACAGAAGCCCCATTGTTCTGACAGGTCAATAGTCAACAGAAGCCCGTCATTCTGACAGTCAATAGTCAACAGAAGGCCGTCATCCTGACGGTGAATAGACAACAGAAGGTCGTTACTCTGATGGTGAATAGTCAACAGAAGGCCGTTATCTTGACAGTAAAAGTCCTTGTCATACCAACGGTGAATAGTCAACAGAAGGCCGTCATCCTGACGGTGAATAGACAACGGAAGGTCATCACTCTAACGGTGAATAGTCAACAGAAGGCTGTTATTTTGACAGAAAAAGTCCCTATCATACCAACGCTGAACAGTCAACAGAAGGCCGTCATCCTGACGATGAATAGACAACAGAAGGCCGTCACTCTGATGGTGAATAGTCAACAGAAGGCCGTTATCTTGACAGCAAAAGTCCCTGTCATACCAACAGTGAATAGTCAATAGAAGGCCGTCATCCTGACGGTGAATAGACAACAGAAGGCCGTCACTCTGATGGTGAATAGTCAATAGAAGGTTGTTATCTTGACAGTAGAAGCCCCTGTCATACCAACGGTGAATAGTCAACAAAAGGCCGTCATCCTGACGGTGAATAGACAACAGAAGGCCGTCACTTTGACGGTGAATAGTCAATAAAAGGCTGTTATCTTGACAGCAAAAGTCCATGTCATACCAACGGTGAACAGTCAATAGAAGGCCGTCATCCTGACGGTGAATAGGCAACAGAAGGCCGTCACTCTGACGGTGAATAGTCAACAAAAGGCCGTTATCTTGACAGTAAAAGTCTCTGTCATACCAACGGTGAACAGTCAACAGAAGGTCGTCATCCTGACGGTGAATAGACAATAGAAGGCCGTCACTCTGACGGTGAATAGTCAACAGAAGGTCGTTATCTTGACAGAAAAAGTCCCTGTCATACCAACGGTGAACAGTCAACAGAAGGCCGTCATCCTGACGGTGAATAGACAACAGAAGGTCGTCACTCTGGCGGTGAATAGTCAACAGAAGGCCGTTATCTTGATAGCAAAAAGTCCCTATCATACCAATGGTCAATAGTCAACAGAATGTCGTCATCCTGATGGTGAATAGACAATAGAAGGCCGTCACTCTGACGGTGAATAAGTCAATAGAAGGCCGTTATCTTGACAGAAAAAGTCCTTGTCATACCAACGGTGAACGGACAACAGAAGGCCGTCACCCTGACGGTGAATAGACAACAGAAGGCCGTCACCCTGACGGTGAATAGACAACAGAAGGCTGTCACCCTGACGGTGAATAGACAACAGAAGGCCGTCCCTCTGACGGTGAATGGACAATAGAAGGCCATCACCCTGATGGTGAACAGACGATCGAAGCTCTGTCATCTCGACAGCAAATGTCCCTATCATACCGACAGTCACCAGACAATAGAAGACCCGTTGTTTTGACGGCAAAAGTCCCCATCATGCCAATGGCTAACAGAAGATCCAGTCACCCCGACGGTCAACAGACGGCAAAAGATCCCGTCACCTTCAGGCTTTACCAACAGGCAACCACGAAAAGGCAACACCAAAAAAAAAAAAGAGAAAAGAGAGAGGCTAAAAATAGAGATGCCTCGTCGGACTTACTTGGACTATCCCACCAAGTAAGGGTAAAAAGGACTAAAACCCGGCCATGGTGAAAACCCGCAAAGGGCGTCATGGGCAAAATCGGGAACCCTGCTACACGAAAACCCGAAAGGGCGTGTAGGCAAAAACAAGAGGGGGTCGGGTTGAGTGAAAACCCGAAAGGGCGCTCAATTTGATAATGAAAACTGGGCCGGGCCAGCCCGGAGGCCCGGAAACCCAGCCCAGTATAACACGGGCCTGGGCCTAGTTTTTTTATTAAAATTTAAATTTCAGCTCGACCCGGCCCGGAGAAAATCTAGGCTGATTCCGGGCTTTCCCTGGCCCGGCCCCGTCGGCCCGCTCCCGCGCCCATCGCTCCCCCCACCCTGCCTCGCTCCTCGTGCCCCCACCTCGGCCTCCCCGCCGCGCCCCCGCCTCGGCCTCCCTGTCGCGCCCCGACCTCGCCCCCGCCTCGGCCTCCCCGCTCCCCCGCCTCGGCCCGCCCCCGCCTCGGCCTCCCCGCCGCGCCCCCGCCTCGCCCGTGCCCCCACCTCGCAAGCCGCTCGCCCCAGGCCGGGCCAAACCGGGCCTGGGCTGGGCCTTAAAAACTGACCCCGGGCTGGGCCCTTTTCCTGAAAATAGGGCTTTGCCTCGGGCCTGGGCCGATCCATCTGAAGACCGGGCTGGGCTGGGCCAGACCAGGCCCGACCCATTGACACCCCTAATATATATATATATATATATATATACCTATATTAGCATAAATAATGTGTGCATACAAATGCACGAAGAGAACACCGATAAACAGAATGGAATGTTTTTCATTAACAGAAATAGTGCTACATATCATTGAGGCATGGCATCAGAAGTACACAAGTAAAGGAAAGAAAAGACAATTAAGCAAGCCTACTGCAAATCCCTAAATAGCTCCTCTAAAGGTAGAATGCCCAAGTGGGGGGAGGAGGCCATCTCCTTCAAGCGGCTCTTCTCGGATTGGATTTCTCTTATCTTCTCCTCCGCTGAAGCGGCCATGCCTTCATCCAATAGAAGAGCCTCCTATTCCTGTCCTCGGGAAAGTTCTAGCTCAGCTAGCTCATCCTCCACTGTGCCCAATTCAACTTTCAGTCTAGCAATGTTCGCCTGCAATTTTTGTGAATCCATGTCATGCTTGGCGAGGGCGGATCGACGACGCTCCTTGCTAACCTGAAGAGGCTCTAGCACCGCTCCATACTCAGCATATTGCAGCTCCAGGGGAGTTTACTGGTCAGGAAATTCAATGGAAAGGATGCTGCCGACCCACGTGATCGCCAACTCACACAGCTGCCGACTCAGGGCGACCGCCAACTCGTAGAAGCCTGCCAACTCACACGGCTGCCGACTCAGGGTGGCCGCCAACTTGCAGAAGCCCGCCAACTCACGCAGGTCAGGGCGTGCCGATTCAAGGCACCACCGACTCACGAGGTCTGCTAACTCGAGGGGCAGCAGTCAGTTCACGGGCCCTGCCGATTCACGGAGTCTGTCGACTTAAGAGTCTGTCGATCCGCGCTCAGAGACTGACCAATTCATGCCAAATTGCCAGGCCACTGAAAAGAAAGGCTACCGACTCAAGGTGTCCGCCCACCCAAAAGGCCTCTAATTGGAGAGTCTATCGACTCACTCGACAAATCAGAGCACGTGATCGAGCCCAGAGATTTGCTGACTCGCGTCAACGTCAACTATCTCACCCCGAATACAACAACAGACCAAAGCCAAAAGACCGTCAGCATGACAACAAGTCGATGACGTCGATGCTGACTCACATAAGATTGAAAATGAGATCCAGTTGACGTTGTACGAGTTCACCCATGGGCGTCGCTCCGCTCGTCCCTCGCTCGCACCACCCCTGGGTGGGGGGCATTTGTGGACACCAAAAATACGATGGGCTTGCACCCAAGGGCCCAGCTCCCCCAAAGAAAAGACCTCCTAACAGTCCACTAAAAGACCTCTTAAACAGGCCCAAAGGAGCCCATTATCCAATGGCCCATCTACCCCATGTAAGGGGGTGAGCCTAAGAGAACTCCACACCCCCCACTACCCAAACAAAAGCTGCTCTAGGAGTAGGATGGCAGGGGCGGCTGTTTCTCTTCTCTCTCACTTCACCCTTTTGGCTGGTTACGGGAGAGAAGAAAAGACAGAGAGGACTGGGGATTCTTGGAGAAGGGAGAAGCAGAGAACATTCTTTTGGGGGGGTTTCTTGCTGGTTAGGTAGAAGAGGGGGAGAGCAGGGAGCGATCTGCTAGAGGGGGCTCCTCTCATTCTCTTCTTCTTCCTTGGTTACTGGTTAGCAGAAGAGGGAGGGGCTGCCTTGGCTGGTTTTGTGAAGAAGAAGATCAAGAGAAAGAGTTGTTGCTGCTGCCCACGTGAGAAGCTTGGTGCAAAGAGGTGCAGGAGGCCTCCTTCCCTGCTCTTGCTTGTGCTGGTGGTGGGGAGAAGGAGAAGAGGGTGAGCAAAAGAAACAAAAGGGCCAAAGGAGGGAGGGGGGAGGGGGGCTGCTGCGGCAGTCCCCATTTCTGTGTTTCTCTGTTCGATCTTTTCCCCCCTCTTTTATGTAATTTTCCCCAAGCAGTAAAGAGAACCTTTCCCTTCCATCTTCTCTTTTGTGGTATCGGTTTTGATGAGTATGTGAGTGGGTAAAAGTGGTTTGAATGTTCCCCTCCCCTGTTCATTCATAGTTACATGAGACCGAAGTGTTGCTTGTGTATGTGATGCTTCTTCTCTCCTTTTCTTTTTGTGTTGTTTTCTCTTGAGGTGCATGAGGGGAGGGTTTGCTGCTATACATAGCTCCCTCCTCCTCTCATCATCTCAGTCTTAAAAGACTAAACATCCCCTCGTAGCTGCTTATCTCTCGTTGTCCCAACTTTGCCGAATCACTATCTCTCGCGGTATTGAACACGAAAGGTTAGGTAAACGATACCTATGCCCTGTTCAAGCCTACAAATGGACTCTTAACATGTTAAATAGTCTGTCATCCTGACTGGAGGCTCAAGTCTTTCTCGGATTTTGAGAATCGCGTCCCCAAAGTGCTGCCGACTCACCTGGTAGTGGGTTTTCGGTGTTTTAAAATCGAGCGGCACGGAATTTTGCTACCTAAAGGTCTGGGAATGATCGGGGCATACCTCAGTCTCCTCCCATAAATTTTTAAGCCGATCCGCCATGAGTCGGACGTCATCCTTTTACAGATGGGTGCTGTCGACTCACCTGGGCAGTGAGGTTTCAGCATTTTAGGATTGATTGGTGCGACGTTTTGCCCATGAAAAAGGTTGAAATCGATCAAAATATACCTCAATCCTCCCCATAAAAATTTTGTGTCGTTCTGGCATGATTCGAGTGGCCGCCCGGTTGTAAATAAACAGTACTGCCTGGCTGCCGACTCACCTGGGCAGCACATGTGTTTTCAGCGATTTGAAACCGATCGGCACAGCTTTTCGCTCATGTAAAAGATTAAAATTGACCGGGACATGCCTCATTCCCTCCCATAAAAATTTTGCACCGTTCCGACGTGATTTGAGTGTCGTCCCTTTGCAAATGAATGTTGCCGACTCAGCACTGCCTGGCTGCCGACTACCTAGGTAGTGCGTTTTCAGCAGTTTGAGAGCGGTCTGTGCGGCCTTTCGTCCGTGTAAAAGAATGAAATTGATCAAAATATACCTCAGTCTCTCCCATAAAAGTTTCACGCCGTTCCGCCGTGATTTGGATGTCATTCCGTTGCAAATGAGGGCTGTTGACTCACGCAGGTAGAACTGCTTGCTGCCGACTCATGCATGCAGAGTAGTTTTCCTGCCGACTCACATAGAAATGAGGCTCTATGAGGCCTCGGGTTAGATAATATGATATCTATGCCAGAGTCCCTAGACTCGTACATCGTCAGATTGTCCACCGGACTGGTCTCGGTCTCGGTACTCTTCGGTTCCTTTGTAGCCATGCCTCGGGAACCGGTACCGTGTGCCGTTTGGGTAGCGCCGTACACGGCCAATACCCCGTTTTGGTACCATCTTCATTATGGTGGATGGATACCGCGACTTCCCCCACATCTCATGAGTCCGAGGGAGGTGCTGCCGAATTTTCCCCGTGAAGTTTAAGCCATTTTGTGTTTCTGGATGGTGAGTCGGCAAGGACTCAGCTGGCTCCTGACTCATTGAATCAGTGAAGAGATTTGAATCAGTGAGTCGGCAGGCCTCGTACATGATGAGTCGGCAAGCCTCGATTTATGAGATTACTTGTTTTCGATCCCGGGACTCATCATTTCTCTCGTAGGCAAGCCTCGGGGATTGGTACTGTGTGTTGTTCGGGTGACGCCGTGTGCGGCTAACACCTCATTTTGGTGCCGTCTCCATCATGGTGGACGAGTATCTTGCCATCCACTTTCGCTATGAGTAAATGGGAGGTGCTACCGAATTTTCTCATGCATCCTTGTGAGATCAAAGGACTCTATAAGATTAAAAGACTTCAAAAATCATGTTGGCTAGGTGATTCGGCAGCACTGCAGTAGCCTGGCCGACTCAGCAGCCTGTCGACTCACGTTGCAGCAAGGTTCTGCCAACTAACCTGAGTTAGTAGCCTGCCGACTTAGTAGTCTGCCAACTCACCAGTTCAGCAGGACCCTGCCGACTCAGCAGCCTGGCCGACTCAGCAGCCTACCGACTCATGTTGCAGCAAGGTTCTGCCAACTAACTTGAGTTAGTAGCCTGCCGACTCACCAGTTCAGCAGGACCCCTGCCGACTCAGTAGTCTGCTGACTCACCAGTTCAGCAAGACCCTGCCGACTCAGCAACCTGGCCGACTCAGCAGCCTGCCGACTCATATTGCAGCAAAGTTCTGCCAACTCATTTGAGTTAGCAGTCTGCCGACTCAGCAGTCTGCCGACTCACTAGTTCAGCAGGACCCTGTCGACTCAGCAGTCTGCCGACTCAGTGGCCTAGCCGACTCAACAGTCCGCCGACTCACCAGCATAACTACAAGTATCATGTTTTAAATGAAACAAAGAGAATACAATTGGCATTAATTGACAAATATCAAATGAATAAATGAATAAAAGCCTCCAAAATTGTATGTGAAGATGATAATAATTACAAAGAATCAAATGCTTTTCAATAGACTTTGCTCTTTCTGCTATTCCAGCTTCACTTCAGCACGCACTTTGCACTTTTATCAGATGTTTCCGTTTTAAGGCCATGAGACTCTCTAATCTGGCGATTAATCAAGAGTTTTCTCTCTCAGAGAGATGTAATTAACGTCGTTGCGTTTAGGCAACGACGAGATCTTGGTCCCGTCCCGATCTCTACTATCGTTTGACAAAGTCAAACAGTGCGCACAATAGACCTAAAGTCCTCCGACTCTCGGAGGCAGAACACTTATTGCCACTTCGGTGGCTGGTACGCCTGCACTATGCAAATTGCCGATTCATCTCTCATTATTATCGCTCGCGTAGCGTTCGACGGGATTTGGATTAGCAATACGCATCCATGAGAACATGAGAAACATGATAAATAGAATTTAAAAAGATTTGTGATTTATTAAAAAAAAATCCTTTTCCACAACGCCTCTCCCTCTCGTTCCCTTTAGTTCTCTCCCTCCTCCCCCCCCCCCCCCCTCTGTACAACTGCAGAGCTCGCCGTCTCTTCGCCCCCTTCCCCCACTCTGTCGTCGTTGTCCTCTTCCTCCCCCTCGCCTGGTTGCATCGGACCGATGATCCCGGGGTCGTCTGGGATGCTCTTCGCAAAGGAAGTGGAAAGGGGTCTGCACAGCCGCAGCTTATACCAAGGGGGGTGTCCGGCCCCGGCCATCTCTCTCTCACATCCCTAGGGTAGCATCACACCGGAGAGATGTTGGATCTCTTCTTCTTCCCCTCCTCTTCCTCCAAATTTTGCCTCCCCCGCGGGGGGCAGCCCCAGCATGCCTCCTCTCCGCTAGAGCCCGCTTGGCAGTCGAAACCACCACCCCCTTCATCTCTCTGTCTCTCAATCTCTCAATGGACGATCGAATCTATTTTTGTTACGAATCTGTAACAAGAGGGTTTTATGGCGATTTTGGATGGGTTTTATGGCGATTTTGGACGAATCCTTAAGAATGGAGTTGAAAACATACCTTAGTGAAGAGAGAGCTCCGTCCCCCTCAAACTTGTAACAATGTCGCTCCGTCAAACTTGCAAGCACGCCACTTCGTCACCACTTGCTCATATCGTCGCTTGCAAATTTGTTGTTGTTCCCCACCGACACCATCGATGGTTTGCAAGAGATGATGGAAAAAGGGGGTTTAGGTTTCCAGAACAAGATTTGGAAAAAGACAGTGGACGACGAGGTATTTTGGAACGGTTTTGGAGTTGCGCATGGTATATTTGAAAAGGCACGAAGTGGGGGATGAAAAATTTTTTAAGAGGAAAAAAATTTGGGGTCTTTTCAACTTCTGTACGTCGAGAGTTTGTTTAGGGAGGGAGAAATTTTTAGAGATAAAAAAATTCTCTTTCCAATTTAGTGGCGAGGTGGAGAATTTTTCACTGTTTCACAAGTTATAGGGTCTTTCCAACTTCCCGGTATTAGTACGCTGGGATTTGGCGGCATTAACCCTTTAGTTACGGATTAGGTGTATATTTCTCTTTTATTCGGGAAAGAATCATAACTTGTTACGGTTCTTATAAAATTAATAATATAAAAAAATTATAAAAAAAACCGTAAGTGCTCATACACTTACTCTTACGGAAATAAAAACTATAACTGTTAGCCGTAACTATAGAATGTTATTGTTGTAGTGCGGGGGACTAGTGTGACGTTGATCTTGCTCTTACCGAGCTAAAGACTTGCAGGGCTAACTCTTCCCTCACTACAAGAAAAACCTGAGATATCAGCAGCTGTTACTGACAAATGATGAAAAGTTGTTGACAAAAAGTTGTGTCAACGGCTGCTATGTTGCTGAAAACATCGTGGACAAAAGATCCGTCAACTTATAATATGTCGACGACTATTGTGAAACCGGTGACATAGGACAAATTTGTTAGCAGCTATAAAACCGCTGACATATATTCTTATGTCAGCGGCTGCCAAAGCCGATGATATATGTAGACATGACAACGGCTGGAGTCTAGGAGATATGTCAGCGGTTTGGTCAGCCGCTGACAATTACTATAGATTGCAAAAACAAAATTAAATGTCTCCGCACAGAACGCATACATTTTTTTGAATTCACAACCTCACGAGGATTCGCCACCTTCCCAAATCCAAATCTCAAAGTTGGGTAAATGGGAAGGTACATACCCATCCATACATCCAACTCTCAACATTTGCGTCAACCCAAGTGACCAGAAACAGTGCACTGACAATCCGGAAAAAAAAAAGGGATTTAACAGGAGAAGTTTGTCATCAAGAATTCTGTTCTGTGACGCATTTTAAGTGAAAGAATCCTGGGAGAACATGATATAAGGAGAAAGCTATCCTCACTCAACATGTACATAAGCTTTTTCCTTTCAAAGAAGGTCTTCAAATGCCATAGCTGCAATCCTGCCACCGACAAGCACACAGCAAGCGAAAGGAAGCTCAACCAGGCCATCCGTGAATTGGTTGTTCGCATCTCTTCCTGAAAAGTTCAAGGGCAGACAATAGAGATATCTAAAGACATGCCAAAGTGACATGTAACCGATTAAACAGCAGACAAACACATGAAATCATCTCACGGTTATAGAAGAGCAACATGCTTTGCAACAAGACATGGGGCAACGGCAACAGGATACCTTAGCTGGGAAGGGACGATGGGACCCATTCTAGTTTCAATTTTTTATGTCTAAGGTTGGTAAAAACAATTGCTCCTTCCAGACTATATATACTACACAAGTACGCAGTCACTCATACAAACAGCAACATGATAAAGTGAGGTCTTTCAATCCAAGTACCTTGACCGAAGGTAAAACATCTCCTCATGGATAGATTTAACAGTATCCTCCAACTTCTTCAGCTCCAATTCCATTACCTGTAAGAAAAAGCTATACACGGTAACTGCAAGCATAAAATGCAAATACTGTTGATTACAGGAAATCCCACTTAAGATTAGGATGATATTTTCCTGATGAAGCAAATACACACAATAATGCTTCCAACAGCATACTTGACCAAAAAAACTACTTATAAATAAAAAAAAGGGAATATTTCAAGAGGAAACGACCACAGAACCATTGTTTCTCCACTTGATGGATGCAACATGTGTAACTCAAAGAGGAAATAACCAGGCAAATGTGGACTGTTCAGAGATGCATGAACTATTCAATTAGTCTCATGGATGTTTCAAATGGGCACTCCATGGATTGAGGACAGACTTCAACAATGGTCTAACCACGCTGAACAGCAACTAATTGGATATTTAGACTACTTTTAACTCACCGCCCAGGTTAGAACAAGGTTTGGGGCTTATATTTTTTCCTTTCAGGTGGAAGTATAAATATATATTTATGCACGTGTGTGCACACACATATAGAGAGAGAGAGAGAGCGTGTGGGGTGTGTGTGTGTGTGTGTGTGTGTGTGTGTGTGTGTGAGAGAGAGAGAGAGAGAGAGAGAGAGAGAGAGAGAGAGAGAGAGAGAGATTTGAAGCCACAAGTGACACTAAAGTGCGTTGCCACCTACTCCAAAACCACATGATTCGATGTCAAATTTTAGATTCACTCATTAATTATCAATAGACTATTTACATGTAAAATACTATATATATAATAGATGTAGCATACATATGTTTATATGCATGACATGCAATGCCATTCACCTCATCATCCCAAGGATAAAATGACTAACGAGCCGTTGCATTTCTTCACGAACGGTATAGATGGAACCATCCCCAAGGATAAAATGCCTGTAGAAACAATAATGTCAAAACAAAAGGGTTTTAGCATGTCATACAAAAGAAGAAAAGGAACACCACTGAGACTAGACTATTCATTGGTAGATACTCATATACAGCCGGATCCCCTTCTCAGTTTTCTAGTTAAGATCTAATGTGCATTTTAGCCACTAAGAAATAGAAGACAGAAGAGATGCTTCCTTATCAATAAATAAAAGCCTGAGAACTTACTGGTTGAAGTGTATGAGAAGTGAGAATTTGAATGTTCCCACTTTTGTCCAGGAGTGGTTGTCCACTTGTTTCTCTTCACCATGTCCTCAGCATTTCCATGGTCTGCCTATCCAACTTTCCCACTGTAAGGATGGAACGTTTTCCCAATCATATGAAGAATATATTGAAGTTATTAGTCAGAAAGTAAGGGTCACTTATTTTTAGGAATGGGTGTATTTATCTTCTGATTCTGTTTCAATTAAATGTAGTTATTGTAACTGAATTTAAAGTCTCAAAAATATCAAGCAAGTCCAGAACACGTTTGAAATCACTCTGCAGAGCAGAAGGCAAGGCTGCTGATTCATGGGTTAATTGCGCTTGAATCGACAACTCAGTCTGAATAACAACAAACCAAGTAAGAATAAACTCGTTAGAAAACTAAAAATTCGCTAAGTAATCTGCATGACAGTATCACATGGTAGTATAAAAAAGGTCACCTTAATTAAGGCTGGATGTTGCTTCCAGAATTTTGCTTGCTCTGTTCTTATATTCTTAAGGTCCAGGTTCAACTCACTACGTACAGCAAGGAACAGTTTCTGTAGGGGTTCATCATCATTCCTGCGAACTGGAATTTCGATGTACTCTGAAGCCTTGATGAAGACATCTAAAACCTTGCTGTATGGTTGACAATTTGATTTGGGTTAATCCTACAAGTAACAATGACTTCATTGATAGCAAATTGAATCACCAAAGAGTATAAACCATGAAGTGGTAAACAGTGGTAATCTAAGGTGCTGTGAGCAGATAGACAAGTAAATGGGAATGTCAAAAGAAAGAACTTCAAAAGAGAACAATGTTCTCAGACAAGAAACCAAGAGAATGAACAGAGATTGTTTTCATTAAATTTTCATGATGGTCATAGCTTACCTAAACAGGAGTTTGACTTGCCCCTTCAGCAACACAACTACGAAAATTAAATTTTACGAAGGAGCATGCAAGGGAATAACGGCAAGAAGTTGCATACCTAGGAGCCAATGAAGGTTTCATAAAATAGACATATGCTGACAGGGTGTTGTGCATGACATAGTTCTCAGTATATTTAGCTGACCTTGATAAATATACAACTGCTACTATCAGGGGCAAAAGAATGCCAACTCCAACAATGCCAAGCAAAAGCACACCACCAGATGCCCCATCAATGTTCAACAAAAACTGAGGCAAAGCAATTCCCATTTGGAGCCCCTGCAATCATACAACAGTTCTCTTTGTAGTTAAATACTTGACAAAAAATAAACAGTGTAGGATTCAGTTTGTGGCAGCGAAAGGACTACCTGCCTCCCATCTGGATGGCCATACTTCTCATAATTCTCACGAGAAACTGGATCTGTTAAAGCTTGATATGCTTTAGATATGAACTCCACGAAATATTTATGTGCCTCTGGTAACAAGAAAGAGGGTTAAACTGTCAGAGAAAATGTTACTAGTAACGTGCAAGACATGAATATAATGAAGTATTGAAAAGTAAAAGTCATGAAGAAAACATTTAACCTGGATCTGGATTTTTATCTGGATGGTACTGAATGGAGAGACTTCGGTAAGCCTTCTTTATTTCCGAATCTGAAACTCCTGGCTCTAATCCCAGAATACTGAAAGGCTCAAATGGTTGGGTCTGAAAGAATAAAGTAACGTAGCCATTAATTAAACTGGTGAAGGGCACAGACAGAGCACTGGCAGTGGATGCTCCTGGTCTTCCGGGAGGCGGCGCGGCACAGCTTGACGATGGTGTATGGGATCAGCGGCAGCGCCATGATTGTGAGGATGAAGATGGGGAAGAGAGCACTGTTCTCCTCCGACGCCGCCATGGCTGCTGCGGTCGGCTGCCTGCGCCTGAGCTGGCGCCGGGATACCCTCTGGCTGCGCCTATTCGCTGGGAAGAGAGAGGAGAGGCTGGAGCAGGCAGAAGAAATTGGTAGCAGCGTCTGAGATCCGCGGAGTTAAGAACGCACGTTCTTTTCTGCATATAAACCTCTAGAAAAAAAATCATATGCCAAAACATACCAGGACTATGGGTATATGTAATAAGATCTCCTCATCTGCACTAGGTTTCAATAAGAACCCTATCTAGTCAAGATCGAACTATTACTGTTCTAGCAGTTCTATGGGGTATCGCATCTGAACCACGCCGAACTCCAGCTCGCCCTCCTTCCTTCTTCCTGCTTCTTCTCCAGTGCGATCGTGACGTTGTCGATCGTTGGACCTTCGCCGTTTTCGGCCATTGCAGTGGGAAATCGCAAGCAGAGACGGTCAGATTTGCTGGGAGATCGGAGGGCGGCGTGAAGGGAAGGGGCCGCTGACGTGGAGCTTCTCTTCGAGGAGGGCGTCGATAGGGACGTCGAGGGAGACGGCGGTCGTCACCTCCATCTCCATTTCCCTTCTCCCTCCGACGACGCCGGCAGCAGCAACAGCTGGCGGGGCAGAGGTGATCGGAGAGGAGGTTGTCAAGTGTGACCTTGTCATAGGTGCGGCGCTTCTTGGCGGAGGCGACAGCACGGACGGAGTAGCGTGGAGGGGTGGGGGTGGCCTCCGGTGACACGGGTCGAGGGGGAAGGGAGAGAGGAAATGGTCGAAGGGAAGAAGAGTCTGGAGACGGTGATGAGGCTGCTCAGTGGGGTAGGAGGGGTGAGTTAGGGATTTGCCACGGGGGGGGGGCGGGGAGGCGGTGTAAAGAACATACGTCAGCGGTCTTAACGAAGTTGCTGACAATGTGACGATATGTCAGCGGCTTTTTTAAGCTGCTGACATATGTCACATTATGTCGACAACCCTTCCAAACCGTTGACAAATATTATATTTATCAACAACCTATTTTGCGCGACCCCACCATACCCCTATGCGCCACCCTCGCGGTCTGCTCGTCGCCCGCGCGCCGCTCGCCCACGCGACCCCGCCGTTCCCCAGCACGCCACCCTCACGGTCTGCTCGTCGCTCACGCGCCGCTCGCCCACGCGACCCCGCCATTCCCCTGCACGCCTGCCCCGCAATCTGCTCGTCGCCCGCGCGCCGTTCACCCACGCGCGACCTCGCCGTTCCCTTGCGCGCCAGCCCCGCCATCTGCTCGTCCGCGCGCCGGCGTTCCTCTTCCCCGCGGACCTCTGCATCACCTTCCCACTGCCTTCCTCCCATCTCCTTCTCTGCAGCAAGAGTAGCTGGTCAAAGCCCCATTAGAGAAATGAAAACAAAATTGAAAGTTCCGATGCAATCAAAAAGTTAATCTATGGTGCATATGGCGTTTATACCACATTTTAAATATTTATTGCTTTCATATATTGTCTTGTGCCATTTTTTAAAATTTAGCAAAAAAATAAAATATATAAATATTTATATATATCCCATCTGAAAAATGACATAACACTGTTGCAGTTTTCACTTTGTTAAAAACTATTATATTTTTCTATCTATTTGAATATATTTGTATATATATCATCGTCTAGTATTTGAAGAAATTACATATATAATTTTGTCATTTAAAGAAACATCATATCTGACATAAAAATACTCTTATTTTCCTACTGAAAATTAAACATTGTATCATAATTCAAATTAATGTATATTTTGACCATGCTCCTTTAATCATTCTTGCACACTCATAAGCCATCATTTAAAATTGTAATATTTCAACATCCTTTTATGAATGATCATCATTTTATTCTATCTTGTTTAATTTAGAAGTAAAAAAAAATACAAGTAAACAATGATAATATTATTAATAGTTATTTTACTTAGATCGTTATTTGTAAGATATCAAGTTCAATAGTAAAAAATATTTGATTCTATAAGACTCTAGAGATAAAAAAATACATCAATGAACATAATAATGTATATAAATTGTCAATATATTTTTTAAGAAAAAATTAATATATTTTATTTTAATTTCAAAAAATAAACTATAATAATGATATATTTTAATATTTTTAATATATAAATTTTTTTAATACCACACTCGCGCGTTTTTTTAACTAGTATATATATATATATATATATATATATATATATATATTGCTAGCTATAGCACCCCCTTAATAATCCACATCGCGCAGGGGGGATGAAGAAGAATTAAAAGAGATCTAATCCGAGCAGAAGTAGAAGACTACAGCAGCCGGGACGTACGGTCCGGGGACGCTAACTTTCTGAAGAGAGAGAGATCCGCTCCGAGTCCAAGGGGGATCTTGCGAGTTTGGAATCGGAGAGCGGGTCGTCGACCCTCGCCTGTTGTTCGATCCGCCGCTGCACAAGGCGAACGGGCAATGAAGACTGGTGATGGTCCTCGGAGGCCTTGCCCGTGGACATATCGTCCCCGCCGCCCTCTATCAGCAGCTGCGCTGCCCGCTTTTCCGCCTTCTCCTTCAACTCCCCCAGCATTGCATGCAGCACCTCCAGCTCGTGCAGCTCCAGGCCCTCCACGGGCGCATCCCACCACTGCCTGCTGCCGCTGTCTGCTGTAGCCGACGCGAAACGTCGTTTGAAGTAGCGGCGGACGACCGAATCGACTCTTGGCCATCCGTAGCAGTACAGGTTACCAGCAGAAGAGAAGATGACGATGGCCACCTCGCCGCCGCCCTGGTTGCAAAGCTCTGTCGCCTTGCTGAAGAGGCCCTTCCGGCGCTTGGAGAAGCAGATCTGCCGGGCGTGCAGATTGCCTATCTTCTCCACGTGGATCTTGCGACGGCCCATCTTCTATCTTTTAACCTTACCCTCCGCAGGAACTATGTACGTACTCAGAAAGTCCAAAGTGGTGTGCGCGCGGGGTGCAACTGGCCGGGATTCCTTCTCCTTATATGCTCAGCAAGAGAGAGAGAGAGAGAGAGAGAGAGAGAGAGAGAGAGAGAGAGACTTCTGGTTCAACTGAAATTGCTAATCCTGAAGTCCTAATATATATTAAACTACAAATCTTTAACGATTTCTAACAATTTGAGAAAGTTTTGATCATTGTAATGACACATTTAATTTCTTTTTTCCCTTTAAACTGCATTTTGTTTTTTACTTCGGAACAACAGGAGAAAATCCTGGGAGGAGTCCGAGTATGTGTAAAATTTAGTCTGGAAAAGTAAACGAAAATTTACGTTTACATCCCTTTGAAGGTAATCTTTTTTTTTTTTAGTAATAAGAACCTTAGCCCCTTGGTGCTTGTGAGATAATCCATCTTATATTATAATTAGCATTGTTAGGTGTACACCATTTTATCACTTTCAACAGACAGATCATCTAAAGTTTTAGAATCATGTTCGGTATCGGGATAGGTCAAGAATAAAACGAGAATATCTTCATCTTCAAAAATTTGAACATATCCTAAATTTATCTTCTATCTATTTTAATAACAAACGCCCCCCCCCCCAGAAATATATTGTAGAAAGATACATAATATTTCATGCACAATAATTTATTATATATATATATATAGAGAGAGAGAGAGAGAGAATATGACAACCAAACGAAAGTGCAAGATGTATTATCATGAATTTTTCGCTTTCACACACACACACACACACACACACACAACACACACATTAGAATATTAAATGAAAATATAATTGACTATATATTATTTAATATATCTAAAAAATGAATTTTACTAAATAAGCCAAATACAAGAGTATATGTGAATTCAAGTGTTTGAATATGAACTCAAATTACATGTGAACCTACTCTTTCTTTTAGATAAATATTACATCTAATAAGCAAGGTTCGCCATATATTTATCACTTGAGTCTGTGATGAACTACGACGGTGTGTAGAAGATGACTCAGAGAGAGAAGGTGGTTGACGTGGGGGATCTCTACACCGAGAAGAAGGAGAGCTGCTGATTGAGATTGGGGGGGGGGGGGCACTCGAGACTCTTGAACCCTGTGAGTTTCCCATGTGTAAAGTCCACACATTTCGACAAATTAGATGAATATCCGTCGGGACTTGGATGTTCCTTAGAAACTCACAAATCTTTAACCTATGTGTTCTGTTCAATGTAAAAATCACTGCAGATGATTTTCCTTCTTGATCTTTTAACATATGAAGTTGCGGACGTATCCCCCAGTCTTCTAACTCCATTCGTGTCTTAACTGTGTCCTTACTGAATCAGACCCAAGGAGATTTAAAGTACCTAATAGATTGTCGCATATATTATCAGCCTCCTCTGTTGTCAAGGTGGAGATTACTCGACCAAGGGTTGCAGCAATCCTAGTCTTCTTCTCTAGCTGAAGTTGAAGTTCTATATCCGCTTTCTTAAAATTTCATTCTCTTCAACTAGTTTCTACATCATCTCATCTCTGTCACATTCGCACTTTGCACTGCATGATGGCCCAAGAGCGAAAAAATTACCACACCACATGAAGAAGTTGCATGATCCTTTCTGCACAACAAAGAAGAATGAACATGATACTTCAACAATGTATGCCTCACCTATACTGAGCATTACAAAGAAGTAATCAATGCCACGAAATCCACAGCATATACAGACCTTGCACTTATAATATTTGCAATTGGAATTGTTAGTAGTGTAACTTGTTAGTATATCACACCACCCATATCCACATGGACATCGCAGAGGTGGTACTTTCATCGGGCAAGAACCAGTAGATCCCATCACAAAGGTGGTAATTTCTCTAGATCCTGCAATTTTGGTGTGTATAATGTTCTGATTCTTATGCAGTACAAATACAAGTTGATGGACAGGGATTGCACTTAAAAATTTTCAACACCCCTAAGGGTCCTTAAGCATTGAAAATGCGGCTACACTTTTGCAGCATGTCTACAACATAGAAATTGGGAACTCGTGAAATTAACAAACTCTGCAATGTTGTTACACAGTTACACAGTTAACTGTGTAACATAGTTACTGTGTAACACAGTTACTATGTAACACAGTTAAGATATGTAACTACTTTTCAAGTTGTTACACACTTACTCACTTACACAGTTAACTGTGTAACTACTTGAGAAGTTGTTACACACTTACACAATTACTCAGTTACACATTCAACTGTGTAACTACTTTCAAAATTGTTATACAATTAAAAGTAGAAATACTTAGACACTTACGTAGAAAAAAAAGGTAATTACATACATATACAGTTAACATATGTAACTACTTTTCTAGTAGTTAGACAGTTACACAATTAACTATGAATTTACATGGAAAGTTGTTACACAGTTACACAGTTACTCAGTTACATAGTTAACTGTGTAACTACTTCGAAAGTTGTTATACAATTAGAAATACAAATACTTAGACACTTACATACAAAAAAAAAGGTGATTGCATACTTACACAGTTAACATATGTAACTATTTTTCAAGTTGTTACATAGTTACTCAGTTACTCTATTACACAGTAACATAGTTACACCGTTAAGATATGTAACTACTTGAGAAGTTGTTACACAGTTATATAGTTAACTGTGTAACTACTTGAAAAGTTGTTACACAATTAGAAATACAAATATATAGACACTTATGTAGAAATAAAAATAGGTAATTACATACTTACACAGTTAAGATATGTAACTACTTTTGAAGTTATTGCATAGTTACTTAGTTAGACAGTTAACTGTGTAACTACTTAGAAAGTTGTTACACAGTTACTCAGTTAACTGTGTAACTACTTCGAAAGTTGTTACACAATTAGAATTACAAATACTTAGACACTTAAGTAGAAAAAATATAGGAAATTACATACTTACACAGTTAACATATGTAACTACTTTTGAAGTTGTTACAAAATTACTGTGTAAGACAGTTACCACAATAAATATTTTCAGAGTAACATGTCCTTTTACTCTACTATAACTCTGTAGTAACATAGGTAACTCCAGCATTCAGAACAGAAAAATATGAATTTGAGAACTACATGAAAAAGTGGAGTAAATAACAAATAGTAACGAGACAAAAGCCTCTGACTACTACTGCAGGATCTGGATGAAACATTGTTGGCAAGAAAAATCTCTGGCGACTAACGGATGTGGATCTACAGAGGAGAAAGGGGGTAGGTGGAACCAATGTCTATCGGAACACCACTGGCCAACTCACCTTCACCGCGGATAGAACGAAATGACAACCAGTTTTGGAAAGTTCACCGGAAGCCAGAATCTTTCACCCAAACGACAATCCTGCGCTCATCTTTGCAGCGCCACGGTGAGAATCATTTCGCCATTGCGTGCCTTCTTCGAAAGGCATTAAAGCCGGCGACGCTTACGGGTCAGATATGGCTGTAGGTAGAATTCGCATTTAGGAGAAGACGGATAACGTTAGTTAACGCTAGAGACTGGAAATTATAACCCGCATAAAGCAGGGACTGTGCGTTGATAGAAAAGCTGACATGGATGGAAAAATAAGTGTTCGCCCCTGCCAGGGACCAACAATTAATTCTCCCTAGAAAATATAATGGCAAATCAATTAGAAACAACATAATATTAATTAAACTTCATGAAAATTATAACATTCAAATATTTCCTTCTCCCCATCATTTTTCCCCCACCTCATGCCCTAGTTTCTTCATCACCGCGAGAGCTTGCTATCGTGTAGATTGAGAGCAAATCATATCATAAGATCTTGATTGAACATAAATCTAACATTTAAGATTTAGATCCGAAGTAAATCTAATGGACAAATCTTGATCATATTGTTTTAGATTAGAAGTAAATCGAACTGATCAAATGTACATAGATTGACAACGAATCCAACAATCGATGTTTTAAATAGGGATCAAATCCAACGATTTTTTGTGAATGAGCACCTAATGCCCCCCCCCCCCCCCCCCCCCCAAACATAACTCGGGATGGGGGGAAGATGCTGTAAAAATTTAATTGCAATTTTCAGTTGAATGTTCATGAGTAAACAATGAAATTATGATGCAGATATGACCTCCTCAAATGAGTTGAAGACTCTACATAACTTTAATGGACATGGCAAAAGAAAAATAACCAAAAAAGAGAGAGCAAAGTAGTTAATAGTGATATGATGAACACAAGACGAAACAAAAAAAGAAAGGATAATAATAACAAAAAAAAATAATAACAAATAATAATAGTGATAAAATGAAGAAAATAAAAAAATAAAAAAGTACAACAATAATAACCATAAAACAACAAATAAAGGCCAAGAAAGATGAACAATTTGAACACTTGGTCATGACTGTGCCGACACACTCTAGGTGTGTGTCAGCATGTATACATGAGTGTGTCGACACACTCTAGGTGTATGTTGACCTATCCATTCAAATTAGGAAGCCTTCTGAGGTATGTGGAGATGAGTGTGTCGACACTCTACATAGTGTGTCGTCACAAGACCACATTCCAATGAGCCTTCATGAGAAAAATGGTCATGTGTGTCAACACACTTCTGCATTGTGTCGACACACACTTGCCTAGGTTGACATAAATTTAAATAAAATATTATAAATTTAAATAAAATATTATAAATTCAAATAAATTATATTATAAATTCAAATAAGATATTATAAATTCAAATAAAACATTTATAAATTCAAATAAAAAATATTCAAAATTCAAATAAAATATTATAAATTCAAATAAACCATTATAAATTCAAATAAAATATTCTAAATTCAAATAAAACATTCTAAATTCAAATAAAGCATTCAAGATTTAACAAAAATTTCTAAGTTCAAATAAAACATCGCAAGTTCAGATAAAACAACTCCCCAAATTCAAATAAAACATCCTAAGTTTAAATAAAACAACTTTAAATCCAAATAAAACATTCCTAAATCAAATGTATAAATAAAAAATTATAAAAATAAAAATATTGTCAAATCAAATGAGATGACTTTCAAAATCAGATTCAATAGTCTTAAAAGAAAATTAAATAAAAAACTCCAAAACAAAGAGATGTCTCTTCTGGGCAATGTGATCTATATACCTCATGATTGTACATCTGTTTGCGGATGTCTCCTATTTTGGCCATAAAGCTTTCTACCCTGGTGATAAATCAAGGGTTTTCTCTCTTAGAGAGATGTAATTGACGCCGTCGCTTTGAGAGAACGTCGAGATATTGGTCCCGACCCGACATTCACTTTCGTTTGACGAAGTCAAGCAGTACGCAAAGACTTAAAGCCTTCTGACTCTCGGAGGCAGAACATGTTGTCACTTATGTGACTGGCACGCCTGTGCTTTGCGATGTCGATTTATTTCTCATCACCACGACTTGATTAGTACTCGATGGGACTCGAATTTACAATACACATCCATATACACATAAGAACATGATCAATATTAAATTTAAATTAAACAAATCATTCATGATGGATCATATATCCATTTCCACAATGTCAGATCGGGAGTGAATCCAACAATTGGATTCTGACTATTATTTCATAATACTTATTAAATAATTATTTTTGATAATCAATTTAAATTTTATTTTAGTGATTATTTGTTAATTACAAACTAGTATTATGAAAGTTTATAATATTTAAACTTATATTGGCAACAAAATTGTGGGAGAATATTTCATCGCAAATTAATGAAGGATATAAGATAAAAATAATATATAATATTTGACAAATGTGTAAATTTTAGAAAAATAACATAGACATGGTGATCTCTATAACATTTTATTATTATCAAACTATTATTATTACATGTATAGCTAAGTGTATATATATATATTCATTTATAATAATTTTATAAAAATATTTCTATGTATAGTTTAGTATATAAATTTGTACATATAATAATTTTATCAAAATATTTCTATCTATAATTAAGTATATATACCCATATACGAATCCACGGAAAAACCCATAAAACTCTGATGAAAAAATGGCGCGCAAACTCCCTCCTTTTTGGACTGGTGCACAATCTCCCTCCCTTCTCTTATTAAAAAAGAAAGGGAGAATTAATTATTAGTCCCTGGCAAGGATCTGACATTATTTTTAGGTCCCTGTCAGGTTTTCAACAGTCTTTTGGTCCTTGCTTTATGCAGGACTTATTTTTTAGTCCCTGCTTTTAACCCCCGTTATCCTCCGTTATCCCAAAAATGTGTAACTACGTAAGTACGTACTTACACAGTTACATTGGTAACTGCGTAAGTATGTAAATCTTGTAACTGTGTAAGTATGTAATTACATACTTACGCAGTTACACATGTAACTATGTAACGACATAGAAATTTTATAAGTTTGTAACTCTCTAATTAGGGCTTACCTAGTTACATACTTACATAGTTTTAGAAAGATTTACCTAGTTATTTTAATTCGTAATATACCAAAAGTGTGTAACTGCGTAAGTACGTATTTACACAGTTATATGTGTAACTACGTAAGTATGTAAACTACATGCTTACACAGTTACACATGTAACTATATATGTAACTACATAGAAATTTTATAAGTTTGTAACTCTGTAATTAGGGCTTACCTAGTTACATACTTACATAGTTTTAGAAAGATTTACCTAGTTATTTTAATTCGTAATATAACACAATTTTGACCCTTACAAGCTGCACCTTCCTGTGCACTGACATGACCCTTTAAAAAATTTTAAAATAATGAAACCGGTCTTTGAAAGACCGATTTATTTCCTGTGTACACAACATAATTTTTTTTAAAATTAAATTTGTGTCTTTAATTTTATATCTAAATAATATATAATTAAAATAAATTTTAAGTATATATTTAATTAAAAGGTGATACATTTTCTTATGATTTTGATTTTATTTTTTAAAATAAAAATTTATAAAGTAAAAATTATTTAAAAAATTTATAAATCAAACTAATCTCGATATCCGTACTTTAATAATTCTCGATGTTCATATTTTTAGAATCAACATATTTTTCTGATAATTATGATGGTTTCATATTCAATTGTATTATCCAAATCCGATGACGCTCTATCGAGATGTGCAAGTCTGAACACAACATAAAAATCATGTTAATAATATAAGAGTGACTTTAAATAAAAATAATCATGATTACTTGTAATTATTTTTTATTTATAATAGAAATGTTTGCGTTACCATGAGTAGGTCTGATGGCATCGTTTCATTTACGGAGGAGTAGGGATGCCAATGAGTCAGAGTCGAAAATATAAATAGCACTTTCCACATCCATTTCCTATAAGAAAATCGGAAATAGATCGAAAATAAAAAGTAATCAGAAACATTTGGTACAATGAAATGGTAGATGTATGTAGCATTAGGAGTAATGGTAAAATAGATGTCTTTAATAATAAGAGGCATAATAAATACTACGAGAGAGACAAGTTAATTAGATTCTATTTAAGAAATAAGATGTTAAGAGTATATATTTTGTAAATAAAATAAAAATTACATATTATCAGAAACAGAAATGGAGATAACGGAAAGTAATCGAAAACGGAAAAATAGATACGAAAAGGTCGAAAACGGGTCGAAAAGTTAGAAAGCAGATATCCATTGGCAGGCCTACGGAGGAGAGATATCAGAAACACCTTCAAGTTCGTCAAGACATCAGTCAATTTTTACCAACCACTTCAAGTTCGTCACGATATAAGACTGACTTAGGGTTACGCTAAGTGACATTTTCCTTTTAAACTTTACTCTTCATGGCGGCGGGGGGCAGATAATATCAGAGGTATGTTAATAATATAAAAGTATCATGATTATTTTTTATTTAAAGTCACTCTTATATTATTAACATGAATTTTATGTTGTGTTAAGACATGCACATCTCAATAGGGAGTCACTAGATTTCGATAATATAATTGAATATGAAACCACCATAATTATTAGAAAAATATGTTGATTCTAAAAATATGAACATCGAGAATTATTGAAGTACGAGAATCGAGATTAGTTTGATTTATTAAAATTTTATTTTAAAAAATTAAATTAAAATCATAATAAAATGTATCACCTAAAATCAAAGACCGGTTTCATTATTTTAATTTTTTAAAGGGCCACGTCAGTGCACAGGCAGGCGTGGTTTGTAAGGGTCAAAATTTTGTTATATTACGAATTAAAATAACTAGGTAAATCCTTCTAAAACTATGTAAGTATATAATTAGGTAAGCTCTAATTACAGAGTTACAGACTTATAAAATTTTTATGTAGTTACATAGTTCCATGTGTAACTGCGTAAGTATGTAATTACATACTTACAAGATTTATATACTTACACAGTTACACATGTAATTATGTAAGTACGTACTTACGCAGTTACACATTTTTGGTATATTACGAATTAATATAACTAGGTGAATCCTTCTAAAACTATGTAAATATGTAACTAGGTAAGCCCTAATTACAGAGTTACAAACTTATAAAATTTTTATGTAGTTGCATAGTTACATGTGTAACTGCGCAAGTATCGAATTACATACTTACACAGTTACAGGATTTACATACTTATGCAGTTACACATGTAACTGTGTACAGTTACACACTTTTGGAATAACGGAGGAAGATAACGGGGGTTAAAAGTAGGGACATGAAAATAAGTCCTACATAAAGCAGGGATCAGAAGGTTGTTGAAAACCTGATAGAGATTTGAAAATAATGTTAGATCACTGTCAGGGACTAATAATTAATTCTCCCAAAATAAAAATTGAAGATCCCACCTCCCATCCCAACCTCGCTCACCCTCTACTCTCTCCCCATTCTCTCCCTCTCGCCTCTCTCCCTTTGCTCTTGCATGTTGCAGTGGTGCCACCTACCCTCCCCTCCCCCCTCCCCCTAGATCTGCTCTCTCCCCACACTAGCTCTCTCCCTCATGCTCTCACTTTCTGACCTCTCTCTCCTCTGCTTTGTCGGATAGTGTCGTGGTGGAGGCGGGTTCTTCCCCGAACGTCATCACTGTGGCTTCTTCTTCACCCCCCTCTCTCAGCAAGCACCATTTCCCCTTCCCCAAAGGAGCTGACCATGTCAAGGAGCACTTCTCTTCTACTCTGGGAAAGGTAGAGTTCATGCTGCATGCTACCGCCATAGCTGGGTTCCCCTCACTCTCTCTCCCTCACCTCTGCCACTCCCCACCCCCACCTTCGAGCGCGGCCCGTGCAGGCCGTCACTGCTGCCCCCTCACCATGCTGTCGCCCCGCCGCCATGACCAGTGTCGCCATCGTTGTGGCTGCTGTCGCCGACATCACGCTGAGCCCATACCGCCGGAGCATCGCCGCACGGCCGTCGTCGCTGCTGCCCCCTCGCCGTGCTGTCGTTGCCGCCATGACCATTGTCGCCATCGCTGTAGCCCCTATTGCCGCCACCGTGCTGCTGCCAAGTTGGGCCATGGAAGATTCCCAATCAATAGAGAAAAGGCTAACAAAAAAAAAAACATGCCTGGGGGCTGGTTCTAGGGAAATACCAAATGAAATTTTCTACTTTTCCACTTTTTCGACTGCTTCTTATCTAAATTTGGGATTTGATTTTGCTCCACCTTTGTCAAATTTGTAGCATAACATATGTCAGGCTGCTGACATAGCAGTAATTGGTTCCACACTCAATTATTGTACTTTTCTTCTAGCCATGTGATTTTTGGTGTCTTGGTTTGAAATATGTTTTCATAGCAACGGTGAGGTAGCTTCCGGTAGTGGTCCTCATTTTGCCTTTTGCTTACTTAAAACATATACGTGTTATACACAACAAATTAGCATGTTATATTCTTATTTCCATTGTTCAATATTCAAATCAAAGAGGTGACAACATTTTTGGTCAATTTGATCAACCATCTTTTACTATCTCTTAATTATTTGCCTCTTTTAACAACTATTCTTTTAGTGCAGGTCAAATGACAAGGTATTTATGCATGTGTAAGATTGGTGGATGGTGTTGTTTAAGTGAAGAACTCCGCAAAAACCTCATCCTTACAATTGATTATACTTACTATTGTTTATATTTCTTTCATTTTCTCATTTGTCTTACATTCACTTACATGGTTCTTTTGTGACAAAGAACTATTTCCCAGGACTATTGAATGTTTAAACTTAACATTAGTTTATCCTTGTAGTGTGAAGATGTATGCAGACTACATATTTATTCCACACATCTATACTTTGTTCTATATGGCTCATATAAGGGGTACTTCTATTGTTGTACATATCTTCTTTGATGGTATGCCTGATGTTCTTGTGCATTCTTTTGTTTTTTGTTTTTTTTTTTTAATTCCATTCTTGTAAATTCATGTATGATGTGTTTGTCCATGCATACTCAAAAGATCTACGTCTGAGATTTGTGGACAACTCTTTCCTAATGGGTCCACTTCTAGTCTGTGCAAGGTACTACCTAACATCATTTTTAGATGAATATGATCCCAGAAATGTTTAGATTTAAGATAGAAAATGAAAACGTTCACTTTTGGATGGAGGGTATAACTTTGTGCGCTAAAACTTGATTAGAGTTCTCATCTGCATCTTGTGAAGGGAAACACCTTTTGTTGCTGGCATCATCAACCTTGGTTCTGAGGTGTTCCATAAATTATTCTTTTGCCAAGAAGAAATTAAATTGATTGTTTATTTATTTGGACATTGTTTATGCCCATAACAGGCTCATCAATAGCATAAGTAATTGGTGTAGTATTATTTTACATATTTATGTATATTTTTTAACAAATTTGTACATATGAATTTTTTTTTATGAATGAAAGAAATGTAGACGGCCACCGTTGTAGTCCAAAAATAAAATATATGTGATCTACATTGATTTTATTTTTTTTTGTTATTTGTTTTTTTACAAATTTTCAAATAATTTCAAGGATATATGACATTTGGAAATTGATTGAGTGAAGAGGGGACCCACCTGCTATGTAGATTGGAATAGACTTAGAATTCTCATAAATCTTTTGATTTACTATTGGTCTTTCTCCCACTATGTTTAGCATGGGCCTTTGTGGGAAATGTGTAAATGACTTGAGTAGTGTATTAGAATAAAAAATTAATTACTGAAGTTTAATGATTGTGTATGAGAAATTCATTTAAATTTCTATTTTGTCTTGATTGCTCTTTAATTAGCCACGCCCCAAAAATTCTTGACCGACAAATTCAGTCTCTATTCGGTCACTATTTTTGTTAGTGACCGAATTGTGACTGAATAGAAACCTAATTTATCGGTCTCTATCTACGCTTTTTCTTATAGTGAATGAGGCTTAAGAATGAGTGATGTGCAAAGAATTCTTGAGATGGGTATCAAGCTGGACTATATTGTATGGTTATAAATCTAACTAGTATTGTGATGCATAAGGAGGTATATTATTTGTGTAGATTTTTTTATGTCTTGCATGTATGCTTTTTTGCACTTCATGATATGTGGAACAGTTGAATGAAATTTCTTAGCTCTATGTTTATCTAAAAGGCGGTGTAAAGAATAAGGATATGCCATTTCTTATACTGTGTAAACTATGCCATTTCTTGTAGGTAAGCAACCTACTTTATGCATTATGCTGTTGTTGTCTATTCTAGAAATTTCAAAGATTGTTCATACTCACGGTGCTATTGTCATGGTGGATAACAATATTATGTGTCCATTGTTGTTAAGATGATTGGAACTTGGTGCAAGTATATATCACACGTTGTATCTTCAGTGCTTGTAGATAATACAAAACTATGCTCTTATTGGTTGAACAATGGTATTCACCTCCCATTCGCCATTGCAGATATTGTGATGCACTCAGCAACAACTTTTAGCTAGTGATAGTGATCTGATCGCAGGCGTGCTTGCTGTAAAGGGAGAAAGGTTATACTCATCACTATAATTTTCTGTACAAATTCTTATATGAATGATTTTATATCTTGCAAAAATGTCATTTTCAGTAACACTTATAGCATTTTTATGTCATACTTGGCATTTATCTACAATAACTCTACTGCAGCTGATCCAAAGTCAAAAACTGTCACGCCCCGACGCGGAATATCGGAACGCGAGGCAGTTACAAGTAAACGGGTATAGAGCGAAGACTAGACATCAAACCATTGCACAATGAATAATACTAAATCAAATCTTTCTCATTAATAAACTTTCAAATGTCTAGTTACAACCACTAATATCAGAGCCAATCTATAGGGCCCAATTACATTGAAATAAAGCAAAGACTAAACTCAAACTTCTGACACTACTACTACAACGCTAAACATAGTGCTAGGACGCTAGGGTACTCATGACATCACTCCAAGTCGTTCCCATCCTCTTGAGTGTATGGTTCATCCTTGGTCTCACCTGAGAACACAACGACAAATAACGCAGGGTGAGCGATAATGCCCAGTAGGACTTGAATCTCAGGATCAAGCAGGCTTTAAGTAATTAATGCATTAAAAGGCAGAGTAACTAAAGATAGAGCAAGAGAGTCAAGTATGAAAGATAGCATGATAGCATGTGGACGAAATAGTAAGACTTTCCAAAAATAGCACAAGTACCGAGTATAGCACAAAATAGCAGGATGACCATAGCACAAAATATAGCAATAGCACAACGAGTATAGCATAACACTTTGTTGTCAATGGACAACGAGAGAACATAGCACTTTGTCAATAGTCAACGAAAGAGTATAGCACTTTTGATTGTCATTCAGATTAATCTAGATTATATGGCACTTGGATGTAATGCCAACATCTCGATCATTTAACTCCCATGGGCAAATGGCACTTTCGGGCAATCCTCCCAGGACCAGATCGGGCCCTATTACGCTGGCATTGGTTATATTGTTTATCTTTAGACAATCAGTCAATGGCCAATAAAGAGTACCAAGAAATAGATAAGAGCACTAGAGGAAATAGATGAGATAGCGGAGTGAACGTGAATAGACGAGAGAGTAGAGTATAGATGAGAGCTAATGGTCATAGCGCATAAAACGTCGAGTAACAAGGGATAGTAACAGTTGCACAACACGCGTACGGTGTTGGTAGTCAAGTGGAATTCACTACCCTTCTGCTGGCCATGTTACACACAAGTCCAGAGGTCCGGCGTGATTCAAGATGAGAGTGAACTTCTAGTAGCCGTTTGGATCTTATTGATCCCTAAAGGGTTTCATAGGCGTTAGGGTACAACCAGCTCGTCGACCATGTGGGAATCCATGGACAGAGGAGACTTACGGAGGCCTTGAACAAGGATTCACTAGTCCGACAGAAGGAGTATCTGACGGAGAGTTCGTCTAAGTCAAGAGAGTGTGTAAATATAGAAACAAGTGCTCGACGTTCTAGAGGAATTCTAGAATAGTGGAGTGTCAAGATCGGTGTTCCAAAACATCGCACGAATAGCAAACAAGTTCTTTTAAAATAAGGCAATTAATTACAATAATTACCAGATATGTTATGCATCATGTTCATGCCAATTAAGCTATATTTGGATGGTTCAAAGTGTGTGCATGTGTCATGAAATCATGGATGGGAATTTGTCATGTGTATGTATTTTAAAATCACATATAAATGATCAATTCATATTAAGTGTAAGTTCTGCGTGTATAACTGGGAATAAAGGGTATAAACACAATAGGAATTTAGAGCATTGCAAATCAGGGGTTTTTCTGCTAAGGACCCAGATCGCGACGCACCCCAATGAGGGTAGCGATAGGGTCAGAGAAGATTGCGACAAGGGCTTGCACTGAACGCGACCGGGTGTCCAGAACAGGCGCTGCGATCGCGACGGGGTCTTGCAAGGATCGCAACGGGTCGGTCAGGTTAGGCACAGCGATCGCGACGGCACTACCTGTCACGTTCAGATCGCGACGGGCAAGACTGTCGCAACCAGACCACAGAACGCGGCCTATCGGGCCGTCGCGTTCTGGTGGTCTGTGCCTGAGTCCGACAGGGATCAGACATGTCTTCGATTGCGGTCCAAGAGTTGCCCTTCTTGACACAAAGAGATTCAAAAATATAGAGCTAATTGTACAAGCAATGAAAAATCATGAAACAAGTTGCATATGGATCTAGACATGCATGAGAACTTACGGTAAATAGGAATTTGAAAATAAAGAGGTTTTCGACATGCTTTGGTCTAATTAAACAGGAAGAACAAGAAACAGGAATCCGTTGGAGTAAACGAATTAATTCGCCCACTAGAGTAGATAAAAATTAGGGCTTTTAGGGGCTAAAGAAAGCTAACAACCGTCAGAACCTCCAATAAAAATTTCGAGGCTTGACGTTTAGTAAACGTGGAGATCAAGAGGTATGAAGGGGGTTTGGGGTCATGTAAGTTGCAGAATTTTGAAAATCCATAACAAAAGATTGGGTTGAAGGAAAAATATGAAATTTGAGGGCTTTGTTCATGATGATGGGAAGAACCTACAGATAAATTTTCATAGTTTATGCTCATGAGAATGCCTACCTTTCATGCTTTTCCTCTTCTAGGATTTGAAGATGAAAAACTCGGGAAGAAGCTTTGATAGATCTTCCTCTCCACGATTTCTCCTCCTCTTGGCCTCTCCTTCTGGTCCAGCAATTTCTTGGCATGAGCTAGGGCTGGCCATGAGGGTTTTAGAGAAGTATTTAAGTTTCTCCTAATTCCATTTCCTAGTTTAAGTCTAATTCCCATTTAATACCGAGTTTCCTATTTTCCTCTCCCCTTTTTAAGCAAGAGATCTCCTAATTGGGTTGAGAGAGAGGGGATTTCGTGGCCAAGCAATTGAGGTAGATTTAGGATTCCAAATCCAACTCAAACCACTTATTTTAATGTATTAAATACTCTCTTTTTTATTTAAGTAATATTTTAGTTGCGAATTTAGGGTAATTTTCTATTATTCCCCTTTTCAAAATCCATTTTTTGGCCCACTAATTTCCAATGGGTCAATTTAGCAAAGCTCATTACTTCTTTTCTTTTAATGGGTTTCATTTTATTCTCTTTCTATTGATTTTCTATTTAATAAATTTTATTTTATTTCAAATAAATCAATATTTTAATATTATGTAAAATATTATTTTTTGAAAAATTCAGGTTGCTACAAAAACCAAACTGAGAACAATTAGATTAGGTATGAGAACATTTTGTAGCTTCTTTGGGTACATAAATTCTTTTGCTTTTGGTTTCTGCATGTTTTGTGAGGAATACATCTATGGTATATGTCTATATTTTGCATTTCTTTTCTTGCTAAAGATCATTTTTATACATCATTTAAATTATGCACAAATGTTTGCTTCAGTAAGTGAGGTTGACCTCATATTTCAACTAAGGTCGACCTCAGAAGAAAATAGGTCTTCAGGGTGTATTGGGGTCGACCCCATGTTTTTTCATAAGTTGACCCTGCATTCATGTATTTTGGTTCTGGGAAGTGGGGTCGACCTCATGTTTTAACTGAGGTAGACCTCATAAGAAAACATGTCTTCAGGGTGTACCCATGTATTCCTATATTTTGGTTCTGGGATGTGGGGTCGACCTCATGTTTCAACTGAGATCGACCTCAGAAGAAAATATGGTGTACCGTGGTCGACCCCATATGGTTCTTCATGTGTTGACATTGCATTCATGTATTTTGGGCTCTGGGTGTTCTGCCAATTTTGGGATGGATTAATTTTGTCATTAATCTGTCGTAATTTTATGTGGTGGAATCTTTATTTTTTTTTTAATTTGAAAAATTGTTGGGGACGGCTGGTCAGCCGTTCCTAATCATCTTATTGGGGACGACTAATGAGTTATCTCTAGTAAGATTATTAGGGATGGCTAACCAATCATCTCTAATAATTTTATTGGAGATGGCTGATGAGTCATCCCCAATAAGATTATTGGGGATAGTTGACTAACTGTCCCCAATAAATTTGTTGGGGATGACTTTTCGCTTGTCTCTAATAACTTATTGTGCAGTCATCCCCAATAAGATTATTGGGGACTATTCGTCAATCGTCCCTAATAATTTTATTGGGGACAACTTTTCTTCAGTCGTCGCCATTGTATTGGCGATGTGCTTATTGGGGATGACTTTGCGATGGTTGGGAAGCCGTCCCCAATAATTTTTTGGGACAACTTAATGACTTTTGGTGACGGCTCTCAACTGTCGCCAATAACCTGTTTTCTACTAGTGGTGGACGAGAAGAGTTTAAGGAGTCTTCATCTCGCTCTTGTCTGTTCTACCTCTGTAGTTTCAAAATTTCGTTCAAAGGTAGATATTTTCTCAAGAAAAACTCAATTAAATCTCCCTATAAGTTAATTCTCATGTCGGAAACACAATCCTCATATTTCTCCAAAATTCTATTATGCATCTTGAATTTATTTTGCCTCTAAGGTTCACGAAGAACTATGTACACGACCCCTTGTTCTTGCTTTAATTTTATGTTCAATCCATGTTTCTATGTCAATCTCATGATTTTTGTACATATGCGAACATGTTAGATTTTTCTTAAAATTGGTTGGGCGTTCTTTCATGAGTCCTATGTTGAGATTTAAGCATTTAATATATATCTATCATATCGGGTTCATTGTATAGTGAATGTGGTGATGGTGTAGCCCGCCATCTGAATCGTTGATTCTTTTATCTTCATGACTATGTATTTTGGTGATAACAAAAATTAAAAATTACTCATCTTTAATCATAACTATACTCTAAATACAAATCCTCATATCTAATATATTTATCTATTCAATCGCATCTTCATTCTCATTATTGGTGTCGACACTATAGATACATGTGAACATCATGTGTCTACACATACTTATCCTTCATTCTTATTGATTTATATTTCTTAATGATCTTGATGATATTTTACTTTAATATCTATTTTTCATTAAGTCTGCCAATAGGATAAACTAATCTTTTAATGACTCTAAGGATCATCATTGTAAGTATTCTAAAAAGACTCAAGTAAATTCCATATTATTGACTTCATAAAAATTTTTCTAAGTCCATATCGATTAACGTCTAAGTCTCATATCAATTAATGAAGAAAGGTCGCACCGATTGGTGACTTAGTTTCCTATCGATTCTTGAAGAATGTCTCTATGGATTGGAGAACTTGTGTCTATCGATTGGACAACAAGTCTCTATCGATTAGAGAACAAGTTCGTATCGATTGGAGAATAAGTTTCCATTGATAGAAGAACATGTTTGTATCAATTGAAGAACAAGTTCATATCATTTGGAGAACAAGTTCACATCTATTAGAGAACAAGTTTCCATCGATAGAAGAACAAGTTCGTATCAATTGAAGAACAAGTTCATATCAATTGGAGAACAAGTTCGTATCTATTGGAGAACAAGTCTTTATAGACTGAAGAACAAATTCGTATCGATTGGAGAATAACATTTCTATCGTTTGACTCATATTCTACCGATTGGTGATCAAATGTTTCGATTGTTTAACAACTTATCAATTGATGGCTATATTGTTTGATTCATATTGATTGGTACATATTCTATTGATTGTTTCACAAATCCTATCGATTGGTGAACAAAATATCGATTACTATTATAATTGTTCCGATCGGTGAACATTCTATCAATTGGTGTTATAAGCTATTCCAATTGGTAACTACTTACTATATCCTATCGATTGGTGACTACTTACTACAGCTGTTTTAATTTATTCTTGCAGAGGGATAGCACAAAGAGAATTGTTTTGATACGAATTTATCATATTAGGAATAACATCTAGAAAAGCATCATAATCATCAACTTCTTGATCTTGATTGAGGCTAGTACTATGTTGATCTTGGAAAAAGGTAACAGCTTCTTTGTACAGTGGGCCCTATGATTGGCTCCGACGATTAGGAGTTGCAATAAGACGTCATTTGAGGTTGTCCAATAGAAGCAAGAAATATTTCAATCGTTTGAAGAAGCAATAGGTTTGAAGAACAAGTGACAGTCAATCAGTTTGATAACTATCAATCGATATGAAACAATAAATCCATTGCTATGAAACAGTAGCCAATTGATATGAAACAATATCCAATCAATATGGTTTTGTCTGTCGACAGTCAAGGTTGGGTCTGTCAACCCATAGCTTTATCTGTTGACGACCAAACTTGGGTCTGTTGACCTAAATTGTCCCAAAAGCCTTTCCAGAAAGCTTGTTTCTAGGAAATTCATTCATTTGTCGACTTGGAAGTTTTTGTCTATTGATCTAGGTTACCAGTGTAGTTCTTCATTTGTTGAGACTAGTGTAGAAAAAATGCATACGAGGTTGGGGTGCCAAGCATGGAGTACACTTAGAGACCGTCATCCTAAAGTCTAGTTTTATTAATGAGCGAGTGGTGCTTATTGTAATTTTTCTTATCTTAGAGAGTTAGGTGGATTAGTACTAGAGAGTCGTTCTTTTCTTTAAACAATGAAGATTGTAATATTCATTATGATGAGTAATGAAAGAGATTTTGGATTTATTGAATGTTTAAGTCCTACTTGTATTAGCCTTTGTCTATAGCTTCTGAATGCATACTTGATCGTCGCTTTCTTGATTTGTTCTTCCACTGCTTATTAATCGGGGCGTGATAAGCACATTGACACCAACCTACTAGTAAGGGCCGATAGCTATAACATACAACCACACACTACACTAAAATCAGGCTCCTGCTAGGTGGGCTTACACCCATTGACCCCAAAAATCCTCCCAAGGCTCACTATGGAACATAATAGCTCTAACCACTAGTATCGTAGTTAGGGCACCCATTAGCTACGAGTCACCTGACTACTACTCAATGCCAGCAACCAAAATCTATCTTTATTCCATCCCAAATCTATCCCAGATAAGCCCTGCGACAAATTTAGGATGGCTTTTGGTTTGCAAATTGCTGATGAAAAGATTTTCATGGATCTGAAATCCATCCACATTTTTGAGACAAAAATAGATCTTCTACAAATTCTATCATGAATTATTTATTTAAAATAAGTTAAATATTAAAAAATTGTTGCAAAATTAATAGGCATCTCAAATACCAAATTCCATCCCAATCTATGGAATTATTTATTGAAAGTAAAATTTAAAAATAAAAAATTGCTGCAGAATATATAATCATCCCAAATTTCACCCCAAAATAAATCTATCTCAAATTCTGTCCCAAATTTTGGGTTGAAAATAAATCCATCCCAAGGTTCATGACAACCTATAAAAATATTTATTTAAAAATAAAAAAAAACTGTGACAAATTAATAGGCATCCCAAATTCGGTTTTGAGTTTTGAGACGGCAAATAAATTTATTATCTTCCAAAAATGACAAATTATTTAATTAAAATAAATGATACAAATAGAGATATTCTGTCGCAAAATCCATCCTCAATTTATTTATTTAATAATAATCTTTTTAAGAATCAAGAAATACCTATTTAAAGAAAAATATTCATATAACGTAAAAACAATGCACAACTTACGTTCTCACAATAACAAATAAAACATGATCAATCACATTTCACAATAAAATTGTCTAAATATAATATTTTAAAATTATCTATTTTTTAAAAATTGATAAAAAATCAAGAAATGTCAAGGGTGTCCTCATCCTCCTCGTCTTTGTCATTGCCTAGAGGATCCTATATTAGAAAAGAAATAATATTAGACATATTATCATTATCAGTCTTAATATTCCATTATTTGAGGCCAGTTTATAAATAACATTAGGTATGTTAAAAAAATTTATTTTAAAACTAAATTAAACAAATTATTAGTTTTATAAATTCAAAACAAGCTAGATAGTATATTTGATTTGTTTTAAACTAAGTTATAAGGTCCTCATAGAATAAGGTTGCCGTCAAATGTAGAACTGCATGCGCTGTTCTTTTTCTTCTTTCCGTTTTCCTTCGTTGAAATTACAAGTTCAAACTAATATTTAGATACATGTTCTGTGTCAACCTAAAATCTCATGGAAATTAACATCGAGAGTGTGTATATGTCCATACATACATATATATATATATATATATATATATATATAGCTAGCTATAGCACCCCCTTAATAATCCACATCGCGCAGGGGGGATGAAGAAGAATTAAAAGAGATCTAATCCGAGCAGAAGTAGAAGACTACAGCAGCCGGGACGGACGGACCGGGGACGCTAACTTTCTGAAGAGAGAGAGATCCGCTCCGAGTCCAAGGGGGATCTTGCGAGTTTGGAATCGGAGAGCGGGTCGTCGACCCTCGCCTGTTGTTCGATCCGCCGCTGCACAAGGCGAACGGGCAATGAAGACTGGTGATGGTCCTCGGAGGCCTTGCCCGTGGACATATCGTCCCCGCCGCCCTCTATCAGCAGCTGCGCTGCCCGCTTCTCTGCCTTCTCCTTCAACTCCCCCAGCATTGCATGCAGCACCTCCAGCTCGTGCAGCTCCAGGCCCTCCACGGGCGCATCCCACCACTGCCTGCTGCCGCTGTCTGCTGCAGCCGACGCGAAACGTCGTTTGAAGTAGCGGCGGACGACCGAATCGACGCTTGGCCATCCGTAGCAGTACAGGTTACCAGCAGAAGAGAAGATGACGATGGCCACCTCGCCGCCGCCCTGGTTGCAAAGCTCTGTCGCCTTGCTGAAGAGGCCCTTCCGGCGCTTGGAGAAGCAGATCTGCCGGCCGTGCAGATTGCCTATCTTCTCCATGTGGATCTTGCGACGGCCCATCTTCTATCTTTTAACCTTACCCTCCACAGGAACTATGTACGTACTCAGAAAGCCTAAAGTGGTGTGCGCGCGGGGTGCAACTGGCCGGGACTCCTCCTCCTTATATACTCAGCGAGAGAGAGAGAGAGAGAGAGAGAGAGAGAGAGAGAGAGAGAGAGAGAGAGAGAGAGAGAGAGAGAGAGAGGGTGAGATAGACTTCTGGTTCAACTGAAATTGCTATTCCTGAAGTCCTAATATATATTAAACTACTAATCTTTAACGAATTCTAACAATTTTAGAAACTTTTGATCATTGTAATGACACATTTAATTTCCTTTTCTCTTTAACTGCATTTTGCTTTTTTACTTCGGAACAACCGGAGAAAATCCTGGAAGGAGTCGGAGTATGTGTAAAATTTAGTTTGGAAAAGTAAACGAAAATTTACGTTTATATCCCTCTGAAGATAATCTCTTTTTTTCTTAGTAATAAGAACCTCCGCTCCTTGGTGCTTGTGAGACAATCCATCTTAGGTTAGAATTAGCATTGTTAGGCGTACACCGTTTTATCTCTTTCAATCGACAGATCATCCAAATCTTTGGAGTCATGTTTGGTATCGTGATAGATAGAGAATAAAATGAAAATATATTCATCTTCAAAATTTTGAACATATCACACGCACGCACGCACGCACCCCTTTGTGTTCTGTTCAATGTAAAAATCACTGTAGGTGATTTTTCTTTTTAATCTTTCGGCACATGAAGTTGCGGACGTATCCCTCAATCTTCTAAGTCCATTCGTGTCTTAATTGTGTCATTACTATAACCAGATCCAAGGAGATTTAAAGTACCTAATAGATTGTCACATATATTTTTTTGATATGCATCACATCTAAATTATGACGGGGAAGTAGATTCTACCAATATGGTAACTCTCTGCAAAAAATACTATGTTTTTTTTTTCATCCTTTCAGTTTTTCAATAGCTTTCTTAAATGTCTTCCCAAATCTTGTAATTGACACCTTCTGTTGTTGTTGTTCCCATAGTTCATGACCATTCAAAATTTCTGGAGCTTTTCCAGCTTTTGACTCTGTCATCAAATCTATTCTTATAATATGTGCTTTTCCTCCATCTATGATGTACTAGCAAAAAATGACAGTACCCGAGATAACAAAAATTTTGACAAATTTTAAGTCCTTTTGAATGTGTACCGTAATTACATGTCGAACACGCATATGTTCCTTTGGTGCTCCACCCTGACAGATTAGCATATGTAGGGAAGTTATTGAGCGTCTAGAGGAAAGCAGCTCGCATGGTGAAGTTGTGTTTCTTTGCCACATCATATGTTTGCATATCATTATACTATAAATCCTTCAACTCATCTATGAATGGTTGTAAGTACACATCGATGTCATTTTCGAGATCTTTAGGACCATGAATGAGTAAGGACTTCATGGTATATGTTTGCTTCATATATGTCCACGACGGTAAGTTGTAGACAACTATCACCACATGCCATGTACTGTACCTTCTACATATGTTTGCAAATGAATTAAACCCATCACTTGCCAAACTGAGTCTCACATTACGAACTTCAATAGAAAAATTTGGATAGACATTATCATAATTTGTCCATGCATTAGAATCAATAGAATGCCACATCTCCCCATTTTCTTGCAAAGTCTGACCATCTTTATGTCATGTCATCTATTTAGCTACCATAGAAGATATCAACATTCTTTGCACTCTGTCTTTTAGAGGAAAATAATGCAAGACTTTATTAGGTACTCGTTTACGTATAGAAGATTCATTTGTATAATTGACTCTTTCTTTATATCTTGGTGTGTGACATTGCGAACATTCATCTTTATTTTTATATTCTTCCAAAATAATAGACAATCATTCTCACATGAATCTAACTTCAGATGGCTTAACCCTAAATCTCTAACTACCTTCTTCATACCATGATTCAAGGACATAGGATCCTTTTGGTAATATTTCATGCAAAAGATCAAGGAACATGCCCATACAGTTGCATGTCACATGATTCATTGTCTTAATGTGTAGCAGGTTTAAAAGAAATGTCAATCTACTCACTTTCTGGCAACTGGGATACAAATGTGTTTTCACATCATCTAATAGTTTATAAAATTCCTTCGCCTTTGCATTTGGTTCATTTTCATCATAGAACATCCATTTGAGCATCTCACAGCTTATGTAAAATATGTACTATATTATTAACAACCATATGTTGTTCTTGCTCATTGATCTTCTCTGAGGATATGCCCAGTGGGTTCCTCTCCATGGCACACTCAATTTGAATAATGAAGCCATATCTCGTCACATATCAAATGAGCTTTCACTTCATACCAAGTGAACTTCAATCTATTACGACAATTTTTGTATGGACATTGTATCAATTACTCATTATCTCCATGCCTGAAACTCCTCCTGTCTTCATGAAAAGAAAAGTTCAATAGTTCTTCGACTCATTTCTTATACTTAGAATCCAAATGATTTGTAACTTTCATCCAACTCTTATTGACTCCAACCATTTCAAAATAATCTAGAATTAAGAAGTAAAAAAATATATCAGATATGAATAAACCCACATCATATGTACAAACCTATTTATACAATGACATAATTATGTATGAACATATAATTCAAAGAACATTTTGGAAGCATCTCTCATGTACTGGGAGAAAATCCATATTTTCGCAACTATCTATATTCACACATTCCTGTGAAGAAGGGGGGGGGTACCTACATGAAATCTTTCCCATCTATGGATATTTGATCATTTGATGTTCTTTATTATATGTGTTTTGAGATTTTCATAAACTTTCGACAGCATCTCCACACACTTCTCCAATATACCACTATTATTTAATAATTTTAACTATGCTCAAAAAATCATTTGCATAGAATACAAGTGATAAGAAGAGCGGTTAAAATTAGCAGGTATATTGGAGAAGAGTGAGGAGTTACTGTCAAAATTTTAAGACAATCTCAAAATGCATATAATAAAGAACATAAGATGATCAAATATCCATAACCTGTCCAATTTAGACAATTCAAGACTGTATGCCCAATATATGGCATTACTATCAAAAGACAACAAGAACATATATCGTAACAAAAGTCTTGAATGGGCCAAAAAAAAAGTCTACTTATTCTCACATCCATATGTTTCATCCAATGCTTATATCCTACATTAAAATACATTCACACATCCTGTAAAAAATATATTCACGTGTCCACACATCTTGCCATAAAAATATATTCAAACATCCACACATTATGCAAAAAATACATTCACACATCCCATAATATAAAAGTTGAGCCACCACCCAAGCTCACTGGATTAACGAAAGATGAACCACTACCTAGGCTCTCTGGATTAACTAAAGATGAGCCACCACCTAAGCTCATTGGATCTTACCTGAACAAAGAGACTCAAAAGATGAACGCAACCAGATTGATTTCCGCACACGTTCCGAACAAAACCTATCATCATATTTTACAAGAAAAATATATTAATAAAAGATGGGTAAATCAAGATAATTTATTCAGTATATTACCCAACATGGTAGGAATATCAGAAATTATAAAGTGTAAGAATAAGATGAAATTGGCATTTCAATATAATATGGCAATAAAAGAATGATTTCCCTCTTCTCTCTCAATGTGTGCACATAGTGAGACCCCCCCCACCCAAGCATTCAGAACACCCTCCCACAATGTTTCTTGTTGGTCTTTATAGAGCTTGTAACAACATCCAAGAGATAGTTGTAGAACTCCAGAAACAATGACAAAAATTGGTTCATACGAAGAAGCAAGTGTTTAAATATTAATAAGTGAATGTCTACATGGTTACCTGATATGCAAGTAGCAAAGCATGAGACAACATGTAAAAATGTCTTGTTATCTAAAAATGTGTTGTTTTCATGTATGTCATTCTCATGTAGGCCGATCATATGAAAATTTATTTGCCACCTTGACAATTAGTGTAGAATAAGCATTACTCCATGCGAATGTTGTTAATTGACTAGACATCTTCTAGTTGCAATCATATTATTCTTTAGTCTTCAAGTCTCAACTATCGGTCAAAGCAAGAGATTTAAATTATTTGTATAGCTAACAAGAACTAAATACTTGCATGAGGGATTTATAAAATGTCTTTTAGAAGTATGTTAATTGAGTAAAATTAGAAGTCGACTATATGATCGTTAGAAGAAGACACTGCAGTCGAAACAACATGCACAAGTTTTATCTAAATGATTGTTTAGTTCAACCACATGTTCCTTCTAGTAAAACAAAGCAAGGAAAAAGGAATTGGATCGACCAATCTAAATGAAATCTAACCAATCCTGGATCAAACATATTTAAAAAATTGATTTTTGGGGAGTAATGAGGGAGAATCAGAGAAATTTTCAGAAAAATCATAAAAAGTTAGAATAAATAAGAAAAAGTCAAGAAACAAATATGTATTCAATATATATTTACTTATATGATCTGTTTATGATCTATGTAATCATACATATAAATTTGCACACTCATACATATATATACAAAATATATGTAATCATATACACATCATACTAATATACAAACATAATTAATACATATATCCTCATAAATGTGTACAAATATATATATATTATACATATATAGATTCGTGTTGGGGCTAAGAAACGTGGATATGAAGTGATTAGATATGGGCGGTCGGAAATGGGGGAGTGTGAATGTCCCATTCACCCATTATTATAGACTTCTCTCTCTCTCCTCTCTCTCTCTCTCTCTCTCAGTGATGTGATTGAGTGTACGCATGTTTCTTGACACTATTTCGTGAGGGTAAAACATAAGCTTTTGAGGTAATTACTGGTCATTAATTTGATCAACATCATAGGCAATACATATATAGGCACCCACGCACTCTTTTTTCGGTTGTTGTTGTTGTTGGGATATATCTATATTTACTGTTCCAAACACAAACTATTATGACTAGCAAACAAACCACCTAGACAGAGAAACAAATACTACTACCTGCCAACAACACTAGAACTACCATCCCCAAAAACAAACCTGCACAAAAGTACCTACGGTGGTTTCCTCTCACTGTATAAAGAAGCTTTTGACTTGTCCTGCAGTATACACAACATACATAGAGAGCTCTTGAGGGATCACCGTGGTCCAAGACATTCTAAGCTTGGAACTCATAGCCTGTTTAGCTAACCAGTCTGTAGCCATGTTTTGCTTCGTGTTGATGTGTTGCACCTTCCAATTTGGCCACTGCTTGATATGATGTGTCTGTTTTGCTAATTATTTGATTTTCTAATGGTGCTTTTCCCAGCCCCAACACCCGGATTCAGGAGAGTTTTTACCCTCGCCAAAAGTAAAACAAGTTTTTACCCTCGATCGCCGCTCTGCGCGGCCAATCCATCCACACGCTCGTGCTTTTAGAGTCACCGACCACCACACGGCCTCCATTGCTGCTGTTACTTTCTCTCCCCACGATCGTCGCTTGGCCCACCTACACTGTTGTTGTTGCTTCAACCAGCTGCTGCCCTCATAGGCGGCCATGTCGCCACTACTGTCACATCCCGACGTGGAATACTGAGATGTGAGGTAGTTAATATAGTGCGAGTATAGAGCGATATAACCATCAAATCACTACACAATTTGAATAACACAAAACCATATGTATTTCATTATCCCCTCGAATATGTCCATTACATTTACTAAACTAGAGACATAACTATGGGCCGAGAGAACTTCATCATAAAAACAATTAACTTATGCTAACTCTAAATCAAATGGGACGACAATCGGGTCACTCTTGGTCCTGCTCATCCCCATCCTCTTGAGTGTGGTCCTCATCATCAAACTCACCTGAGATCATATCAAAAATACATAGGGTGAGCGATAATGTTCGGTAGGACTTAATATCTCGTAAAATAGACATGCTTTAAGTGATTAATTACATTAAAGAGCAAAGAAACTAATGATAGAGAAAGTCAAGTAATGTCGAGAGAGTAACAATACCAATAGCATGGTCTATATAGCACGTGTTTCAGTTATATCACAAGAACAAAATGATTATAGAACGAATAGCACAACATAATTCATGATAGCACATGGCACAGTGAATCAAGTATGGTATAGCACTTTGATTGTCAGTAGATAGTTGAGATAGATAACACTTGAGTGTAATGTCAAAAACACTTTGGTCAATAAACTCTCGAAGGCACTAGTACTTTCGGATGCACCTCCCAGGACCAAACTGGGTCCCTTATAATATTGCTAGACATTGATCATGTTTATTATCTTTAGACAATCAATCAATAGCTTATAGAGTACCAAGAATAAATATGAGTAAGAAGAAATAGATGAGAGTGTAAAGAGAACTTTGAATAGATGAGAACTATAGGTTATACACGTAAAATGACGATTAATACTAGTGATAGTATCTGTTGCACAGCACACAGTCGATACTAGCAGAAAGTTGAATTTCTTTTCTTTTTGGTGTGTGTATGTGAAGAAGAATTCAAGAGACGATGAAATAAGATCGTGCACAAGTCTCTCTTGGATAGAGAATTTAACATGGTTTAATCCTTAATATCACTTGATATTGTGTTACAGTATTTACAAGAACTTAACGATAGACTCAACACGGTTTGAAGGCATGATGGTTCAGAAACTCGGGGTTTTAGGGCTTAAAGGAGTACTTAAATCTCAATGTAAAAGCACAAAGAATTTCAAAACCAATTTAAGACAAAGCTAACACAATTCCTAACAAGACATACTCAAAAGAAATCAAAGATTTTGGCAAGGATCACTTGGAGAACAAGAGCAACAAGAGATAACGGGTACATGAAGTAATAGAACTTGAACAAAAAAAATCTCACAACTTGATGGGTGAAATCTGGGAAAAATATGGGCTTTGGTTACTGATTTCATGGACTATCTATGAACGAGATTAGATTTGTGCTTGAGAGATTCCCTACCTTTGGACGTTCCTAAGAAAAGTCTCTAAGAAAACAAAGCAGAATGGGGTCTGGGGAAGAAGGCTCTGGTTGGGCGATCTACTCCTTCTCTAGTGCTCTAGTTAGCTTTCCGCAAGTCCTCTACCAAGTTGGTAACTCGCCCCCAAGGGCTTATGACGAGTATTTATAGATTAGGATTGTTAGGAGTCCTATTGTAACTGGAAAGTGGAGTTGCGGTTTTAGCTTGATCCCTTCTGTGTCTGGAGGATTCTCGTTCCAATTGGAGTAGGAAATCTTTAAAGAACTCTCTCTCTCGATAGGACACGAATTTGGGGTAATATCGAAGTCTTTTGATGGTGAAATTTCCAAGTTTGTAGTTTTTCCTAAACTCCTAGCAGAAATCCTATCATGTTTAGGACTTCCATAGAAGTTGTTTCTTTTAACAATTCTGTTCCTATCTGGTTGAGTTCTAGGAAGCAGATTCAGAATCCCTTATTGAATTTGATCATGATTTATGGTCCGTACTTTCTATGTTGATCTTAACTAACCCCCTTTTTATCATCAGGTATAAATTTAACACGTGTTTTATAGTCTGGCAAATAACCGGTAACTTTGTCATATATGAAGTCATACACGATTTGGTCATGGTCAGTCGAAGCTTAAACTCGTCATAATTGAAGTTAACTTCGTCATATCCGAAGTCCAACTTTGTCATTATGAAATTATACATGATTTGGTCTTGATCAGTCGAAGCTTAACTTCGTATACGAAGTCCACTGAAGTCATTTTGGTCCACTTCATTTTGGTCATGATGGGTCGAAGCTAACTTCATTATATCCGAAGTATAACTTCATCATATCCGAAGTCCAACTACATCATATACAAAGTTATACACGATTTGGTCTTGATTAGTCGAAGCTTAGCTTCATCATATCCGAAGTTAACTTCGTCATATGCGAAGTCCAACTTCATCATATATGAAGTCCACTTTGTTTTAGTCATGATCAGTCGAAGCTAACTTCGTCATATACAAAATCTAACATTGTCATATCCGAAGTTCAACTTGGTCATATACGAAGTGCACTTCGTTTTGGTCGTGATCAGTCAAAGCTAACTTTGTTATATACGAAGTCTATCTTCAACATATTCTAAATCCACTTCGATTGGCAACGTTATATCTTGACAGTCAGAGTTGACAGTTGAAGTTGGCAGTCGAAGTTGATATATCAATTGCTAACCATTAATCGATTATCATTAACATCGATTGCTAACTATTAATCGATTTCTCCTATCGATTACTGTCTAACGATTGCTCCTCAAACATCGATTGCTTCCTTAAACATCGATTACTATCTAACATCGATTACTTCCTTAACAATGATTACTTCTCAAACATTGATTACTTCACAAACATCAATTACTATCTAACATCGATTACTTCTTAAACATCAATTTCTAGCTAACATCGATAGCTTCCATAAACATCAATTACTTCTCAAACACTGCTTACTTCACAAACAACGATTACTATCTAACATCGATTGCTTATTTAGTCAAACTTCTCCACAAATTATTATTATTATTAATATTATTCCTATTTATTCAGGAATTAAAAATCCAGGTTGTTACACCCTCTCCCATTTAAAAGATTTTGGTCCCCAAATTCATAATTATAATAGGGAGAATGACTTACCAAATATGCTGGGGTAGTTTCGCCTCATTGTTGATTTTGGTTCCCATGTAGCTTCTTCTACTCCACAGTTGTTCCATAGAACTTTGACCACAGGTATAGACCAGTTCCTGAATTGTTGCAGTTTCTGATCCAGTATTTTGATTGGCTTCTATTCATAAGTAAGGTCCTTATGCAGCACTAAGTCTTCATGACATATGATATGGGTAGGATCGTTTACATATTTCTTAAGCATAGAGACGTGGAATACATTGTGTACGAATGCTAAATGTGGAGGTTGCTCCAGTCGATATGTGACTTCACCAACCCTTGCAAGCACTTCAAAAGGGCTAATGAATCTTGGACTTAGCTTCCCTTTGACTCTAAAACTTTGAATTCCACAAGTAGGAGATACCTTTAAAAGCACATGATCTCCCACTTGAAATTCTAACTCCCCCTTCTCTTGTTGGCATAGCTCTTCTATCTAGATTTAGCGATCTTGAGCCAATCTTGAATAACCTTGTATGTCTCTGGTTGTAGCTTGTACCATGTCTAGGCCTAACCATTGTTGTTCACCAACTTCGTTCCAGCATACTGGTGATCTACAACTTCTACAATATAGTGCTTCAAATGGAGCCATCTTTATACTTGCCTGATAACTATTGTTATATGCAAACTCCATTAAAGGCAATTGTTCATTCCAATAGCCTTCAAATCTATTGTGCAAGCTCTTAGCATGTCTTCTACAATTTGATTAGTCCTCTTAGTTTGTCCATATATTTGTGAGTGAAAAGCAGTACTAAAGTTGAGTTTGGTATCAAGTGTAGTTTGCAGTCCCTTCCAGAGATGAGAGGTAAATGTTGGGTCATGATCTAAGACTATTGATGATGGAACTCTATGCAGTCTCACAATCTCCTTCACATAGAGAGCGTCTATCATGTCCACAGTCCACTTACTTTTAATTGGCAGAAAGTGGGCAGACTTAGGTAGTCGATCAACAATGACCTATATGGCATCGAGTCCACCACGAGTCTTGGGTAAACTCATGATGAAGTCCATGCCAATACTTTCCCACTTCCACTCTGGGATTTCTAAGGGTCTAAGTACACTTGTAGGGCATCGGTGTTCCACCTTCACTTGTTGACAAGTGAGATAATGAGCAGCATGCTCAGCTACTTCTCTTTTCATGATTGGCCACCAAAATGTTCATTTCATGTCTTGATACATCTTGGTTGTGCCAGGGTGACTAGTGTACTTGGTTTTGTGAGCTTCATCTATCAGCTTTCTTTTCAGTTCTTCATTATCAGGCACACTTGTCTTGTCATGAAATAGTAATCTTCCATCTTTAGTGATGGAGAAGTTTGGTCTATCTGCTATGGTTTCCTTGACATGAACCAAGAATGGATCGTTTTCTTGTTGATCTTTGATCTAATCAAAGATGTCAAGTTGTATCTTGAGGTTAGCAACTAGTACCTATTCACTCCTTTTCTCAATATTTATGTCTAGTCTGGTGAATTGTTCGAGCAATTTCATCTCACCCATAACTAGACAAAACAAGGAGGCCACAGGCTTCCTGCTAAGCGCATCAGCTACAACATTATTCTTGCTAGGGTGATATTGAATAATGAAGTAGAAGTCCTTAAGGTACTCCAACCATCTTCTCTTTCTCACATTAAGCTCTTTCTGAGAGAACAAATACTTCAGGCTTTTATGATCTGAGTAGACAGTGAATTTTTCTCCGTAGAGATAGTGTCTCTAGATCTTGAGTGCAAAGACTACAATGGCCAACTCTAGATCATGTATTGGATAGTTGACCTCATGAGTCTTCAATTTTCTGGACGAATAGGCTATCACCATCTCCTTTTGCATCAATACACAGCCTAGACTGATCCCAGATGCATCAGTATAAACTGAGAAACTTTCTCCCTCTATAGGAAGAGTGAGAACTGGGGCAGAGGTTAAACATTCTTTTAATTTTTGAAAGCTCTTCTCACATTCCTTAATCCATACATAGGGATTCTCCTTTCGAGTAACGCAAATGAGAAGTACAACAATCTTGGGGAAGTCTTTTATGAACCGCTTGTAATAACCAGCTAGTCCCAAAAAACTTCTGATCTCAGTGACATTGGTCGATCGCTCCCTGTTAAGCACAACTTCAACTTTGGAGGGATGAATAGGGATGCCAACCTTGGAGATGACATGGACCAAGAAGGACACTTCTTCGAGCCAAAACTCGCACTTGCTCAGTTTAGCATAGAGCTTGTTATCGCGCAAGATCTGCAGAGCGATCCTTAGATGCTTCTCATGTTCCTCTTTGGTTTGGAATATTTAAGGATATCATCAATAAATACTATGATAAATTTGTCGAGGTTTGACCAATAGTCGTTGTTCATCAGTTGCATGAAAGCTATAGGAGCATTGGTTAGACCAAAAGGCATAACGACAAATTCATAATGTCCATACCTGCTCCTGAAATCTATCTTATAAATATCTTCATCCTGTATTCTTATCTGATGATACCCATACCTAAGTTCAGTCTTGGATAAATATTTGGCTCCAGATATCTGGTCAAAGAGTTCATCGACTCGAGGCAATAGGTACTTGTTCTTGATTGTCAACTGGTTCAGTTGCCTATATTTGATGCATAATCTCATGGTCCTATCCTTCTTCTTGACAAATAGAACAAGTGCTCCCTATAGGGAAGTACTTGGTCTAATGAACCCTTTTTCTAATAACTCCAACAGTTGTGCCTTTAGTTCTTTTAACTCAGCAGGTGACATCCAATAAGGCTGACATGATACCGGTGCAGCTCTAGGAATCAAATCGATAAAGAAATTTATATCTAGTTCAGGTGGAATTCAAAACCCATAGATGCAGGTTTAATATTCAGAGTATCAACAATGTTTTGAGATATGAATGAATGTGTAGCGCTAGTATCAAACAAAACAAATGTTGATTGAGAGAAAACTTATAATGTACCTTTTACCACTCTTCCTTCTTTAGTGGCTTCCTCTTCTTGCAAGGCTTGCAGCTGGCCTAGCTTCCTCAGCATGATAGCTCGTTTCTCATGTTCTTTGAGTAGCGGGCATTTTGGAATACGATGCTTGTGGCTACCACAGCGTAGACATGCGCCTATTTTCCTCCAGCACTCCTCGACAGTGTGACCAGGCTTGTCACAGTGTTTGCAATTGCCTTTTGATGGATTAGTGGGGACATTCACCTTTGGTTTCTTTTCCTGACTTAACCTTTATGTGATACTAAAAGGCTGTTTCTTGCCATTAGTTGGCTTAGCACTAGAAGTGCCAGGTGTTAGCTCCTTTTTTATAAATCTCTCCTTGATGTGTTTGGTGAAGTCAGTAGCATCTTCCAAGAGTTGAGCCTTTTTAACCATCTCGGCATAAGTTTGAATGTCGAGAGGGGCCAATTGTGTTATGTACTGGGGTTTAAGGCCGTTGAGAAAACGCTTAGCCTTCATCCATTCTGTGTTAACGAGATGATTGATGTAGCGTGCCAGTTTGGAGAATTGTGCCTCATATTTAGCCACAAAAAGGCTTCTTTGATTTAGAGCAGCGAATTCTATAGCCTTTCTTTCTTGGACTCATTCAGAGAAGTATTTGGCATTAAATGCTTCCTTGAACTCGTTCCAAGTGAACTAAGCATTAGCTCTGGTCGCTTCTACAGACTCCCACCAGGTGCGGGCGTCTCTCTCTAGTTGAAAGGTAGCCAACAACAACTTATCTCCTACCGCACATTGCATAACATGGAAGATTCTTTCTATTTCCTTAAGCTAGTGCTCGGCTTCATCTGGGTCAGTAGTACCGCTGAATCTAGGCGGATACATACTTCTAAAGTTGTGATGCAGTTCTCCTACTCCACGGTTTCTCCCTCCCTATGTAGCTTGCAGGAGGGCGTTTGTAAAGTCTTGAATGGTCTGTTGCATGCTCCTCAGTTGAGCACATTTGGCAACCATCTTAATACTAAAGTTCCTACAAAAGTAGCCTTACGGTAGGGTATTATGGTGGAACAAAGTTAGTGCATGTGTGAGTATCTTTTAGACCTTGTCCTTGGTTCTACCCAATTCTCACATAGGTATGATAGACGACGCGTAGTCAAGGCAGTCCATCCTAAAACATTCCAGACCTAAGAGATCCAATTAAGACATCCTAGGCTCTGATACCACAAAACTGTCACGCCCCTACACGGAATACCAGGATGTAAGGTAGTTAATACAGTACGAGTATAGAGCGATATAACTATCAAGCCACTACACAGTTTGAATAATATGAAACCATATGTATTCCATTATCCCCTCCATAATGTCTATTATAGTTACTAAATCAGAGTCATAACTATGGACCCAAAGAACTTCATCATAAAACAACTAACTTATGCTAACTCTAAATCAAACGGGACGACAACTGGGTCACTCTTGGTCCTGCTCATCCCCATCCTCTTGAGTGTGGTCCTCATCATCAAACTCACCTGAGATCATATCAAAAATACCTATGGTGAGTGATAATGCTCAGTAGGACTTAATATCTCATAAAACATGCATACTTTAAGTGATTAATTACATTAAAGAGCAGAGAAACTAATGATAGAGAAAGTCAGGTAATGTCGAGAGAGTAAAAACACAAATAGCAAGGTGTATATAGCACGTGTTTCAGGTATGCACAAGAACAAGATGATCATAGCACGAATAGCACAACATAATTCATGATAGCACATGGCACAGTGAGTCAAGTATGGTATAGCACTTTGATTGTCAGTAGATAGTCGAGATAGATAACACTTGAGTGTAATGTCAAAATACTATGGTCAATAAACTTCTGAAGGCACTAGTACTTTCGGGCACACCTCCCAAGACTAGACTGAGCCCCTTATAATATTGCTAGGCATTAATCATATTTATTATCTTTAGACAATCAATTAATAGCTAATAGAGTACCAAGAATAGATATGAGTAAGAAGAAATAGATGAGAGCGTATAGATAACTTAGAATAGATAAGAACTATAAGTTATACACGTAAAACAACGATTAATAACAATAATAGTATCTGTTGCACAACACACAGTCAGTACTGGCAGAAAGTTGAATTTCTTTTCTCTTTTTGGTGTGTGCATGTGAAGAAGAATTCAAGAGATGATGAAATAAAATCGTGCACAAGTCTCTCTTGGATAGAGAATTTAACATGGTTTAATCCTTAATATCACTTGATATTGTGTTACAGTATTTACAAGAACTCAACGATAGACTCAACAAGGTTTGAAGGCATGATGGTTCAAAAACTTGGGGTTTTCAGACTTAAGGACTACTTAAATCTCAATGTAAAAGCACGAAGAATGTCAAAACCAGTTTAAGACAAACACTACAAGAAAAAGCGGCATTACTGATGGATATTTTCGACGGAAATATTCCTTTGGTAATGCTGACGGATATGACGACGAACATATTTCTATCAGAATATCCATCAAAATTTTCGACAGATAATATTTCGTCGGAAATATCAGTCGGTAATCCCGATGGACTGATTTTAGTCAGAAAATTCGTTGATATTTGCGACGGATATTACGACGAAAATAAATTCATTGGAATATTCGTCGGCCAACCCACATTTCCCCTCCCACCACCCTCGTGAAACTCTCTCTCTCTCCCTCTCTCTCTCTCTCTCTCTCTCTCTCTCCCCGCCTGTATGACTGACGCCGCCCCCGGTCGCCACGACCTGCACTGCTGCATGGATGCCATTGATCGGCCGCTGAGTCCTTCACCATCGCCGTCAGCCGCTGTGACCTGCACTTCCACGACCTGCGCCGCCGCCGCCGATTGCAGGTACCCCATCCCCTCCCCCTTCTAGCGACCCCCACCCCCTCCAAGCGACCCCCACCCCCAACCCTCTCCCCATCCCACTCCCGGCCCCCCACCCCTGCCAGCCCCCCTCCCCCTCCTGGTAACCCCCTCCTCCTCCCATCCCTGGTGAAAGGATCAAGACTATGACTTCAAATGCTGCGGGAAACAGCTATGAAGAAATCTAGAAGGGGGGGGGTGAATAGATTTCACTAGATTTAAAAATTCACTCGATTAGAATCTTAGAGAATTTGTATTAAGACTCAAATCTAAAACTCAATCACAGTTCTGAACAATTTAGACAGATGAGATGATGTAGCAACAATGAGCCTACCAAACATCTAACACACAGACAATCAAACCATAGAGACAGTGATTTAGGGTGGTTCGGATTACACAATTGTGTATCCTACATCCACCATCCACACATACACACACAATGTGGCTTATGTTGCCAGTTTAGAAAGAATCACAAATCAACACACACTCTGAGATAATTGAGTTCTCAGATCTGAACACACACACACACGTGAAATTGGGCACAAGGATTGTACCAATCTCACAAACCACACACTATAATATGAGTTTAAAGTAAATAACCAGACTAGACATTCGAATTGCAAAATGGAGATGTCTGGTTCAAATCTCCCTGTTCTGCTTCCAGGTGGGAGATCAGCTCTTCTGCTTCAACTCTAGGAAGAAGGCTCTGAAGTCCGAAGATTCCTCTTGAGATGGATCACCCAAGGTGCTTGAAGCTTCAATTCCTTTAGATCTGGACGCTATTCTTCAGGATGAAGCCCTCTTCTGAAATCGCCTGAAGCTTCTAAGAGTTGGAAGAACTAATGCGTGTGTGCCTCCAAGTGTGAGTGGATAAGGGGCATTTATAGTCCCATGGGTCCACTAGATCCCTTGGAGTTTGGGGGCACAAAGATTCCTGCTCAAAAGCCCTCAACCAAAAACCATCCACGTGTCCCAAAATTTCAGATTTGGAAAAATAGTCGAAGTGTGTCGACACCACATGGGCATGTGTCGACACATGTTCCTGGCTTTGAGTCCAGATGGCTTTGTCTGCTGAGCTGTGTCGACACACTTCGCAGTTGTGTCGACACACAATCCACTAGCTATGGAATGGGCTTCTGGGAGGGACAGTGAGTGTCGACACACAAGCAGACTGTGTCGACACTACTGGCTACTGCTTCAGATCAAGCTCCTGGAAGGGACAATGAGTGTCGACACACAGTCAGACTGTGTCGACACCACTGGCCACTTCTTCCTTCACTGATTGCTGGATGCATGGGCTGTGTTGACACTGCTCAAGTTGTGTCGACACAACTGTCTTGCTTTATTGATTAACTGCACTGAAAATACATTATGTATCGACACACTATCTGAATTGTGTCGACACCACTGTCATCACTTGAACATTTCTTTGAGGTACACATTGAAAAATAGTGTTAAATAAAGTTGAAGCATGATTTCCACATTTGTATGAATCATACTTGAACATCATCAAAACAAGAGATCCAACAATCTCCCCTTTTTTGATGATGGCAACTATGCTTCATTAAACAATTTTTGTTTTCTCAAACATTAGATTTTAAAGCATTCATTCACATTATTCCATGGCATACAAAAGAAATGACAATAACATCCAAATTCTCATCACATCAAAAACAACCATGTCATTCAATTTCCACTTTCCAAAAAGATCAAGTATACAAGCATAAAATGTAATGTATAATCCAACAACCAAAATGAAGAAAGAAACTATAGAGTAGCATCCATTACATACAAAGTAGCCCTTCTCCCCCTTTGACATCATCAAAATAAAACAAACATCATTGAGATGGAGGTGGAGGAGGAGGAAGCAACTTGTCCTCAATTGCCTTCATTTTTGCTTCCAAAGCACCTAAATTGGATCGCAATTGAGATTGCATAGTGGTCAGCCTGGTATGCAAAATCTCTTCCATCTTCTGAAAATTTTCAGAAATGTGTGCTTGGAATTGATTGAAGCCTTGTGTCATGGGAGGAGGACCAGATGATGAGCTAGGAGCTGTACCAGTCTGCCAAATGTTGCTAAACTCAGTTCTGAGATCTGCTATCTCCTGATCAATATGTGCTATGTGTGCCTTCATATGTTCCATGTCTTCAACAAAGTGAGCAAAGGATAAACAACACTTTGTCACTTGACTCACAGCATCTGTTCCAGTCTGAATGCTTTGTTGAATGTGTTCCAAAATAGTTGACAAAATTGCTTGCAAATTAAATTGAAGACCCTGTAGCTGAGTGGAAGCATCACCCAAGGTTCCAACTAGTCTATTGAATCTTCTAGTAGCATGCTCAGCCATCTCTTGCAACTGACCATTCACTATATTTTCTAGTCTTTGAATCCGAAGTTCAAAAGAAGCAGACATTTCTCTCATAGAAGAGTTCAAATTATCAAATTGAACTTGAAGGAATTTATACAGCTCAGGGGGAACAGATGATCCACTAGATGAAGTGGAGGCTGAACTGTGATATTGCTAGAAGAAGTTTGAAGGAACTAGCACATCAGAAGGAGGTGGAGAAGCCTGAGGAGTGGGTGGAGCAGGCATATCTTGGGGGATAGGAGGATCAACATGGGGCTATTCCACTAGATCATCCTGAGGAACTTCAACCTCTGGAGCATGTTCTTCTTCTACATTTTCTGCTGGTGGTTCCACAACAGGTCCTCTAAGCACCTGATCTCCTTCAACTCTGAACCTTATAAATTTTTGTAGATGATGCAAACAATTGATATTGTTCTAAGGGATCTTTTGAACTTTTTCATTCAGAAAAGAAACTCCAAAATGCTTAAAGACAGCTGTGAGATGAGCAACATAAGGCAAGAATCTGTGAAGATCTTTCCTAATTGTCTCAGAGATGATTTGAGATAAGATCAAATTCAAGTTGACTTTGACATTCTTCTTCATGCAATACATAACAAATCTTTGAATATCTGTAAGCTGATTCCTACCACCACCTTGAGGAGTGATAATGGTGGTAAGGATGTAATGAACCAATTTGAGTACTGGTGGAAAAGAGTTGGTGTTGAACCTAGTGACATGAGTTTGTCTAGAATCTTTCTGGTCATGAGGAAGACTAGTAAGAAGAGTGTATGCCTCATGAAGATTAAACTCATAGTTACAATAATCCTCACCAGAATCAGGAATGTGAAATAGTTGAGAGGCTAACTCTGGAGTGAAAAGAATTTGAACCCCCTTAACTTCTGATTTGAAACCACCCTCAGTATCCACAAGATTTAAATAGAACTCTTGAACCAATCGAGGGTAAAATGTCCTGAACTCAGAAATGAAATGAAGCCATGCTTGAAATTCAAAGAAAGGCATAAACTCAGGAAAAGCATCTGTAAAAGCTTGATCAGACAAGTCGACAGCCCTTGGTTTTAGGATGGTCCTTCCTTCAGTGACTGTCTGAGATGGGGTTGCCATTGGAGTTCCAGATGAGTCAGAAGAACCATCAAGGGATGAATCATCATCCTCAGAACCATTGGAGTCTTGAAGAACTTTTCTTCTAGGGTATCTAGATGGCATGGGATTCTTGCCTTTGCTCTGTGGGGTTGATCTGCCCCGCTTAGATGGTGTGCTAGAAGGATCAGAGACTGACTTCCTCTTAGACGGATCATGCCGAAACTTGCTTCTTCTTTCTGGATGGGGTTCCTCGATGACCACTCTCCTTGTAGCCGCTCTAGATTTGGCTCCACGCTTTGGAGTTTGCTTAGGTGCCATGATTGCAGGAGAGGAGAAGAGATTAAGAAGCCTGGAAGTTGGATGAAGATTTCTGGAAAACGCAGAGAATCGGTTCCAGGGATGTTGGAGGAGGGAGAAGTTCAAAAGTTTGGGAAACTAAAAGAGGTAGGGTCGACCTAGGAGTTATGGCATTTAAGAAAAGCTGCGACACAAAAAGAAAGGAGGTAAGATGTACCCCCAGTCCATTTAATGCAAACTGGAACCAGCAGCTAGGTCTAGTGGTGTCGACACAAGAAAGACATGTGTCGACCTGACATCCAACTGTGTCGACACAGGAGCTGATATGTGTCGAGCTGATCTTACAAGAGTGTTGAATTTTTGAAAAAGATGAGAAGGAGAATCTTCATTATGATTAAAAACATCTAAAATCAATTATTCAAGGATTTTTAATATGTTAAAGATTTCATTTCCAATTTCTCATCATCATTCCATTACAAATTCACTGAGTTGAAGAATATCTGTCAAGATTTAATCATTGAAAATTTTTGAAACACTTGGATGACAACTTAATTGAAATAAAATATTCTCTTCAAACAATTTCATTCTTTTACACCTTACTAAACCAAAGTAATGTGATTTCTTCAAGATAATGTAATTTGTATTGAAGTTAAACACCCTTAAAAGATTTGATTTAGGTATAAATTGTTCATTTTGTTTGATTGATATTTTCTTTAAATTGAAGCAATGAACATTCAAATGTAGTAAATCTTTTTCACTTAAGTACACATGTTTTTCACACACAAGAGTCCCTGGTTACTTAATATTTACTAATTATTCTGCTTCAAGGGGTTAATGAAAACTTTTTGACATGGAAATATACGTTTATCAGACGCCAATATTTCCAGTTACTCAGTTAACATTATTATTTTTTAATTTTGATTTGACCCCTTAGAATAAAGATAACATGACACCTCATGACATGCATAGCTCTTCATTCTTTTTGTGAAGGTGTGCATTTTCTTAGTGTATATGCCATTGCTCTGCCAGAAAAACAAATTGTAAATGAACATTAAGAAGTTGACACAATTTTAACGTTCATAAATCTTAAAAGAAATGTGTAAAGTCAATACAAAATTGAACATTCTTCAACCAAAGAAATCAAGTTACTTTAGAAGTTCAGAAAATAAAAGAATGTTGACTGAAAGTATATGCTATGACAATTAAGAATCCATTCCTTGTTGTCTTCAGAAGAATTAATGAACATTTCATGAATTAGATATTCATCAACTCACTCAGTTAATTTGGTTTGATGAGAGAAAGAAGCAATGAAGCCTTTAGCTCCCCCTGAATTATTGATCTTATTAGTTTTTCATAAAAAAAATGAAAATCCTTCTTCAATCAAGGAATTGACAAGATAGTCAAATGAAATGAATGTGAACCAGATTGAAAGATTTGAGAATACCATAGAAGTGGTGTGTTGACATAGAAACTGTAAAAGAATCACTCATAGCTGAAGAACAAAGATCTGGTGTCGACACTACACTGATTGTGTGTCGACCTGACAGCTTTGCAGAACCTCATATATTCTCAACAAATATGATCAAATACAGTAGCTTGTTCTCAAATACTTCATGTGCACATCTGATTCCTTTGAAACGTTCTTTCAGAACACACTTTCACTTCTCAAGTAATAATGCTCCCCCTCAACATGTGCATTAGTGAAACATATGATATTCAAGGATGTACAATCAATTCAACACTCAATTTCATCATTCATTTAAGCATGATCATTATGAAAGATATGAACATGAACAATCATACATGTTTCAAACATAAATGATTTTTTTTAAAATTAATGATTCTTACACAAGGTAGATTATTGGTACTTGGCGGAGGTTATTCCTTACACATAATGATAGTTTCCAGAGATGCATGACTTATCTTTCCACAGTTCACCATTTGATATACCAATTTGATCTTTGTATAAGAATCCCAATTGATTTTCAATTTTTATTCCATGTTGCATATTTCAAGTTCTCTTCTTAAGGATGAGAATCTATCTTCAGCCAATGGTTTTGTAAAAATGTTTGTAATTTGTTTTTCAGTTGGAATGAATTCTAGTTCAATATTTTTGTTTGCAACTTCATCCCTAAGAAAGTGATGTCTGATTTCAATATGTTTTGTCTTGGAATGTTGAATTGGATTTTTCGAGAGATTAATAGCACTAGTATTGTCACACATGATAGATGAACATCCAATATCAATATTGTAGTCAAGTAATTGACTTTTAATCCATAACACTTAAGCTGCACAACTCTCTGCGGCAACATATTATGCTTCTGCAGTAGAGAGTGCAACTTAGTGTTGCTTTTTGAATGCCTATGTTATCATGCAATTTCCCAAGAATTGACAATAACCACTAGTACTCTTCCTATCAAGTTTATACCCAGCATAATCAGTGTCAGAATATGAAATTAAATCAACATGACATCCAGCTGGATACCATAAACCCAATTCAGAAGTACCATAGAGATATCTAAAAATTCTCTTAACTGCAAGCAAGTGACTTTCCTTTGAACTAGACTAAAATCTAGCACAAAGACATACACTGAATTGAATATCTGGCCTACTTGCAGTAAGATATAAGAGAGATCCAATCATACCTCTGTATTGCTTTGCATTAACCAATTTACCTTTTTCATCATTGTCCAACTTGATGCTTGTACTCATGGGAGTGGATGCAGGCTTAGCTTGTTCAAACTTAAATTTTTTCAGCAATTCTTTGACATATTTTGCTTCATTGATGAAAATTCCATCCTCAAGTTGTTTGACCTGCAAGCCAAGAAAGAATTGTAATTCTCCCATAAGACTCATTTCAAACTCACTATGCATGTCATTAGAAAATTCTTCACACAGTGAAGGATTGGTAGAACCAAAAAAAATATCATCCACATATACCTGAACTACAATGATATGATTGTGGACTGATTTTTTGAAGAGAGTTTGATCCACCTTACCTCTGGAATAATTCTTACTAAACAGAAAACTGCTCAGCCTGTCATACCATGCTCTTGAAGCATGTTTCAAACCATAAAGAGCTTTGTGCAGTTTATAAACATGGTTAGGTTTATCAAGATCTTCAAATCCAAGAGGTTGAGCAACAAACACTTCCTCTTTAATATAACCATTCAAAAAGACAGTTTTTACATCCATTTGAAACAATTTGAAATTTCTTGAACATGCATATGCCAATAAGATTCTCACAGTTTCTAACCTAGCTAGCTACTGGTGCAAAAGATTCTTCAATATCAACTCCAAATTTCTGATTGTATCCTTTTGCAACCAGTCTAGCTTTATTCGTCACTACTTTTCCTTCCTCATTCAATTTATTTCTAAATACCCATCTAGTTCCAATTATTGAATTTTTAGGATTTCTGGAAATTAGACTCCAAACATTATTTCTTTTGAATTGATTCAGTTCATTATGCATTGCTTCTACCCAAGAATTGTCTTTCAATGTTTCTTCTATGTTTTTAGGTTCCACTTGAGATATAAAAGTCATTTGGTTTTGTTCAATGATATTTTTGAAATGAGATCTAGCATAAACCCTATCATTGACATTACCTACGACATTCTCAAGTGGATGATCTTTGAAGTATTTAAAATTACCTCTTGTCACTGTATTTACTTTCTCTGGTGTCGACCTGATGTTATGTTGTGTCGACACATCCTCATGTTCATCAAGTTCTTCATTCTCCACTGATTGATTTGATTCTTTTAAAAGAATGACATCATCTTCTTCTTGGTTCCTGCAAGAGTCATGGTCATTAGATTTTTCACAAATTTCATCAAAGATGACATTAGGATTTTTCTCCACAGTTTTTGATTCATTATTAAAAACTATGTATGACCTTGAATTCTTAGAATACCCCATAAAAATGCCTACATCACTTTTCTTTTCAAATTTATCTAGATCATGTTTATCATTGTTGTGAATGAAGACTCTACTTCCAAAGACTCTAAAATATGTAATGCGAGGCTTCTTACCTTTTAAGAGTTCATAGGAAGTTTTCTTAAGGACATGTCTTACCATAATCCTGTTGAGAACATAGCATGAGGTGTTGACAGCTTCTGCCCAAAAGCTCCTTGGAAGCTGACTTTCAATCAACAAGGTTCGAGCCATCTCCACCAATGTTCTATTCTTCCTTTCGACAATTCCATTCTGTTCAGGGGTCCTTGGGGAAGCAAATTTGTGATCAATTCCTTTATTTCTGTAAAAATAAGAAAAAAACAAATTATTGTCAAATTCTCCTCCATGATCAGTATGAATAGAGTAGATTTTATTTGTTTTTCCATTTTCAATTTTATTAAAAACCTCTTTGAAATTTTCCAATGTGTCACTCTTGTGAGGCAGAAAATATACCCAGGTAAACCTAGAGAAATCATCAACAATCACAAACCCAAATCTATGTCCACTAAGACTAAGTGTCCTAGTAGGACCAAATAAATCCATATGCAATAATTCAAAGGGTTTAGAAGTGATTAACGGTGCAATAGATTTGAATGATTTCCTAGTTTGTTTACCTTGAGCACATGCAGAACACACAATTGCAATTTTCTTTTTCTTCATTTTTGGTAAATCATTCACAAGAGCATGTCTCATCAATTTATTCAAAACATTTTCACTAGCATGGCCTAACCTACGATGCCACAATTGAAACAGATCATGCTTGCTGACTAGCAACTAGACAAAGATTTTTATGTTAATGCTCATTCAGGTCAACTAAATAAACATTGTTAATCCTTTGACTAAGAAATTTTAGTTTGCCAGAATCCTTTTCAACAATTTCACATGATTCAAAATTAAAAATTACCTTAAGGCCTTTGTCACAAAGTTGACTGATGCTCGATAAGTTATGATCGAGGCCTTCTACAAGCAAAACATTCTCAATAGAGCTTGAAGGATTCTTACAAATTTTTCCAGTTCCAACAATTTGTCCTTTGTTTTTACCTCCAAAAATCACTTGTCCACCATCTTTCTCAGTTAATGTAGAAAATTTGTCCCTATCTCCAGTCATATGTCTTGAACAGCCACTGTCAAGGTACCATTTGTCTTTTTTGTGGGCTGTAAGACATTCCTGCAAAAAGATTTAGAAAGAGAATTTTGATACCCAAATTGTTTTAGGTCCCATCAGTTTTCTCAACTCAACAACAAATTGTTTTGGAATCCAAATTTGTCTCATTTTTCTTACATTTATTTTGATCTGCATTTATCATCAGTATGACCAGATTTCCTGCAAATTATGTAAGCCATGATTCTTTGTGGTGTGAAATCTTTATTCCATTTGAAATGAGAGTTAGATCCAACTGAGAAGATTTTATTGTTCTTTGGATATGAAGTAGATCTAACACTTGACTTCAAGTTCTGTTGATTTTTATCTTGAGCTTTTTCATGTTTAAATTGTGTTTTGAAAATTTTGAATTGATTTTTAATTTTGGGTTTTGAATTTATTTGTGATTTTTCCTGAATGCTTTTCTCAGACTGATTGTAAGAGGTACTTCCTTAGACAAATGAAGTTATCAAGGTTTGCCCAATTTTCTTCTTGTTTTTAGGCTGAAAACCTAAACTATGCTTAGTAGTGTTCATCCGAACTCCTAATATAACATCTAGGTTTTGTTTCCCTTTAACAAATTTTGACAAGGTTTCTTTCTTGTCATTCAGTTCTTTTTGGACAGTCTTCAATTCTTCCTGAATTAACTCCTTTTCCTTTTAAGCTTTTCATTATCATCTATCAGAATTTGTTTCTCCTTTTCAGTGGACTGACATCTTTCCTTAACAAGATCAAGCTGTTCATTTAAACATTCTTATTCCTTTTTCATGTTAACAATTTCATTATCCAAAAGATTTATTTGCTCAGATTCTTGAGAGTTATGCAATATGCTGTTAATTTTCTTTTTCAATGTTTTATTCTCAGATTTCAGTTCACACAATTTTTCAAATAATACAGCATATGCCTCTTCCCAATCATCAGTTGAAAAATTTTCAAAAGAGGAGCATACCTCATTGTTTTCTTCATGTTTGGCCATGAGACATGTCACTTCTTCCTCATCAGATCCACTTTCTTCTTGCTCTTCATCATCCTCATCGCTCCATGTGGCCAGCATTATTTTTGTCTTCTTGAACATTTGATTCTTCAATTTTTTCTTCAAATAAGGACACTCCCCTCTCATGTGTCCCGGTTTCCTGCATTCATAACAGATAATATCAGTCTTTTTATTTGTTTCCAATTTCTTATTGAAATCATTCTTCTTTGAAAAATCCCTTTTATTGGAAGTTTTGAACTTACCTTTCCCTTTCTTTCTCAAGAATTTCTTGAATTGCCTTGTCAATAAGGCCAATTCATCATCATCATCTTCATCAGAAGACTCATTAGTTTCATCAGATTTTTCAACAATAATTTTTGAGCTAGATGAGGCTTTTAAAGCAATAGGTTTCTTAAATATAATGATAGATGCATTTCTCTTCAAATTAACCTCATATGCCATTAGTGAACCTATTAGCTCTTCTAATTGCATGGTTGATAAATTCTTTGAATCTTTAATTGTTGTGGCCTTTGTGTGCCAAGCTGATGGAAGTGTCGACCTAAGTATCTTCCTAACAAGATCACTGTTCGAATAATCTTTTCCTAGACTTCTAAGACCATTCACAATAAGCATGAATCTAGCAAACATCTCAGAAATGGTCTCATCACTTTTCATTCTAAACATTTCATACTCTGAGACTAAGATACTTTCCTTTGTTTCTCTTACCTCAGAGGTTCCCTCATATATTAGCTGAAGTTTATCCCACATCTCCTTTGCAGACTTACATGATGATACTATAGAGTACTCTTTGGGATGAATTGCACACTGCATCATGTTCATGGCACTCCAGTTGAGTGTGGACTTCTTGATCTGCTCCTTAATCCATAGATCTTCATCTTCTGGCAATTCCGCAAGTCCGTTGTCAATAATCTTCCACAGCTCATAGTCTTGAGCTCTTAAGAATACCTGCATACTATTTTTCCAATAGAAATAATCAGATCCATTGAAAAAAGGAGGCCTAGTGACTGAGTGACCCTCAGCCATGAATCCCTTTGATATTTCCATAGAAAAAACTCTTGATCACTAGATCAAACACTTAGAAGTGCAATGAGAACGCGCTCTGATACCAAATGAAATGCTGCGGAAAACAGCTATGAAGAAATCTAGAAGGGGGGCGGGGTTGATTAGATTTCATTAAATTTAAAAATTCACTTGGTTAGAATCTTAGAGAAATTGAATTAAGACTCAAATCTAAAACTCAATCACAGTTCTGAAAAATTTAGACAGATGAGATGATGTAGAAACAACGAGCCTACCAATCATCTAACGCACAGACAATCAAACCACAGAGACACAGTGATTTAGGGTGGTTCGGATTACACAATTGTGTATCTTACATCCACCATACACACACACATAATGTGGCTTATGTTGCCAGTTTAGAAAGAATCACAAATCAACACACTCTGAGATAACTAAGATCTCAGATCTGAACATGCACACGTGAAATTGGGCACAAGGATTGCACGAATATCAAAAACCACACACTATAATATGAGTTTAAAGTGAAGAACCAGACTAGACATTCAAATTGCAAATTGGAGATGTCTAGTTCGAATCTCCCTGTTCTGCTTCCAGGTGGGAGATCAGCTCTTCTGCTTCAACTCCAGGAAGAAGGCTCTGAAGTTCGGAGATTCCTCTTGAGATGGATCACCCAAGGTGCTTGAAGCTTCAATTCCTTCAGATCTGGATGCTATTCTCCAGAATGAAGCCCTCTTCTGAAATCGCCTGAAGCTTCTGGGAGTTGGAAGAACTGATGCGTGTGTGCCTCCAAGTGTGTGGATAAGGGGCATTTATAGTCCCATGGGTCCACTAGATCCCTTGGAGTTTGGGGGCACAAAGATTCCCGCTCAAAAGCCCTCAACCAAAACCATTCACGTGCCCCAAAATTTCAGATCTGGAAAAATAGTCGAAGTGTGTCGACACCACATGGGCATGTGTCGACACATGTTCCTGGCTTTGAGTCTTGATGGCTTTGTCTGCTGAGTTGTGTTGACACACTTTGCAGTTGTGTCGGCACACAATCCACTAGCTGCAGAATGGGCTTCTGGGAGGGACAGTGAGTGTCGACACACAAGCAGACTGTGTCGACACCACTGGCTACTGCTTCAGATCATGCTCCTAGAAGGAACAGTAAGTGTCGACACACAGTCAGACTGTGTCGACATCACTGGCCACTTCTTCCTTCACTGATTGCTGGATGCATGGGCTGTGTCGACACTGCTCAAGTTGTGTCGACACAACTGACTTGCTTTCTTGATTAACTGCACTAGAAATACATTATGTATCGACACACTATCTGAATTGTGTCGACACCACTGTCATCACTTGAACATTTCTTTGAGGTACACATGGAAAAATAGTGTTAAATAAAGTTGAAGCATGATTTCCACATTTGTATGAATCATACTTGAACATCATCAAAACAAGAGATCCCACATGACTAGCGAGGCCCCTAGAGGGGGGTGAATAAGGCTATTAAAAATTTGTCTTGAATGGCCAATGGAAACTAATGCGGAAATAAAGATATGGTGCAAAGCAGAGAGAACTAAGAGGGAAGAAGGGGGCAAGCACACAAAGAGACACTGATTTTATCCTGGTTCGGTAAGACCCCCTTTGGTCTACCTACGTCCAGTACTCACCAACACGGTGAGATTTTCCCTCTCAAAGAAATGAACACACCCACTGGTTTATGTGGTGCCCAGCTCACCAACAAGCCGCTAGTTAACACGGTGCCTAGCTCACCAACAAACTGCTGGTTGATGCAGTGCCTAGCTCACCAACAAACACAAAGCAAGAAAGTTAATATAAAGAAGAATAGATCAAGGAATGACAGATGAAAATCTTGTGAAGAAGATCTCCAGATGTTGATGAAGCTCTTGAGAAGAAAAGATCTCCTCTGAAGAGTCCCTTCTTCAAGGATGCAGCAGGTGGAAGCTCAAGAAGGTGAAAAAGCTTGGAAAAATGAGCTGTAGATGAAACTCTTGAGGGTGGCTCTCTTCTCCATGAAATTCCCTACCTAGGGTTTCCCCCAAGTGTTCTTTTTATAGCCTTTCCAAAGAAGTACCCATTTGGGAGAGTGTGGAAAGCAGTCTTGGTCAAAAATTTATTCAAACTTTACTTTTTGAACATATCTGCATATCCGGGTCGACTTCACCTTTTGCTGGGGTCGACTTTAGTTGAGCTAGTGGTTGACTCCTATGAAAGTTGAGGTCGACTCCGCTTGGACAAAAGAACCTATACTGGAAAGAGGACGACTCCTTTAGAGAGCTGGGGTCGACTCTGAACAGCCGAGCATAATCGGGGTTGATTCCTTCATAGGTTGGGGTCGACTCTGCCTCAGTAGTTTGATAGGCAGTTGAAAGGAGGTCGACTCCTTTACAATCTGGAGGTCGACTCCAAACAGCCAAGTAGAACCGGGGTCGACTCCTTTAGAACGCTAGGGTCGACTCTGCATGACCCATTCCATCTTCTTTCTTGAGAGGTCGACTCCTTCATAACTTTAGGGTCGACTTTGAATACCTGAGAAGAGTTGGGGTCGACTACTTCATATCCTGAGGTCGACTCCTTCATCTAGATACCAAAATGGACTTCTTTGAAACCCCACTTTCTTTTATGAAATTACCTATTTTCTGCATTCAACTCACAAGCTTGTTAGAAAACATAATGAGTGTTTTGTGATCATCAAAATTCTAAGGGATCTAAAAATCTCCCCCTTTTTGATGATGACAAAACACCTACATAGGAATAAAAAATTTTCTTAGCCAATGACTGATACCAACACAATATACTCAACACATCAAGGCACATAAATCAAAATATAAATCTATTCAATCACAACAAACAATCCATTCACTTGATCAAAATATAGGCATATCTATCCATTAAAAAAAAGTCAATTCACAAAAAAGTTGTATGTTTCTCCCCCTGACTATAAGCACCCTTTAAAGAAAAACATTCACAAAAAGAACTTTAAGTACTATCACTTTACACAAGTTCTCCCCCTTTTGTCATCGTCAAAAAGAGAGGACGGAATGTAGCCCGGCTCAAAACGAGGACAAGAAGAAGAGAGTCATGAGAGATGTTCAAGGAAACCAAGAAAGGATCAAGATACGGGGAAAAGGAAGTCAAGGATGACTCCGAGAGAGGGTATCCCACCTGAAGTTTCCAGCTCTGACAATATCCTTCAAATTCTTCTTGAGATCCTGATGATTGTCTAGCATCACATCTTGACTCATGGAAATAGACTGCATGAAATTCTCATTCTGATCTTGCTGCATCTTGAGAAAATGGACATCTGTGTGAAGCTCCTCTACCTTTGTTTCCAACGAATCAAACCGTGTACACAGGGAATCAAAGCGAGCATTCATAGCAGCACTGAAATCAGAGAATAACTGAGACATATGAGCAACAGGGGCACAAGGTCTAGAAGTGCCTGGAGTAGAGAGAACAAACTCATCACCATCATCATCCTGGGGACCCTGTCTCTTCTGAGGAGTATGTGAGGCAGTGCGAATAAACACACCATCCTTGATAGACATCCTCATATGAGCCAGTGTGCTTCCATCAATAACATGAAAACCAATAAGGCCCTTACCTTCTTCACCAGAGAAACTAACCTTGAACTTGCGAAGAATCTAAGTAATGCACATTCCATAAATAAGCAACCTCTTGGGCACACCAATAATGTCCCAAATATAGTTCAACATGATGTTCGGGAGATCCACATGAGTCCCATCAAGAAGAGCTTGAATAAGAAGGATGCGATCATCTGTCACACCATCCATGCTACCACTTCTAGGAACTAAAATAGAACAAACTAACTTGTGCAAAAAGTGATGAAGTGCAAGAAATGAGTTGGCATTGACTTTCTCAATAGAATTTAGGTCTACATCTGTTTCTAAAATACGTCAGTAGGCATCAGACCGATGTTCCAACTGAAGAATATATCGAACTCCTTGCTTAATCGGAATTTCCATGACTTCAGATAGCATAGATACTTTAAGAGGGATATGAACCCCCTTCACATAAGCTTCTTATTCGCATCTTCCACAAGATTTGCATAAAAGAGATTGACTAGATGGGGGTAAACCATCTCATCCATAGACACATAGGAAACCCATCCCAACGGCTCAAACAAGCTATGGAGATCATACCCAGCACCACCAAATAAATCAAAGTCTATTTTCTTGCCTAAATGAAGTTTCCTAGCGATGATATCTGTCGAATAAAACTGAAATGCTTCAGGACTGCAGAAGAGAGTACCATCAAAACCTTCACCCTGTGAACCACTGCTGGGACGAGAGTGCTTGGAGGGTGTTGCAGAGGCGACGGCCTTCCCTTTGTCACTGTGCCTTGGAGGAGCCATCGAGAACAGGGATGAGCGGGAGAAGAAAGAAAGGAGGACCACGAGAAAAGAGAAGAGAAATGAAGAATAGGAGAAGGGAGAAGAAGGATATGACAAGGAAGCAAGGGAGTCGAGGATGGGGTCGGCCCCAAGCAACGACAAGGTTGCCCCTTGCACGGAAAAGAAAGAGGAAGAGGAAGGAGGGTCGCAGCGGCGGGTTTGAAAGAGAAGGAGAAAAGAAAAAGAGGTAGGGCCACCCCTTTTTAAAGGAAGCCCTAGCCGCCCGAGGTCAACTCTGAAAAGGGGAGGTCGACCTCGGCCTGCAAGGGAGTCGACTTCCACAGAAGGTGGAGTCGACCTCGCTTCAAGGAAAAGAGCAGACACACATATTTTTTTTTTTTAAATATGTCTGCATAGGAGGTTGATCCAGCAGAAGGCTGTGTAGATAGAGAGTATGAAAACAATCCCAAAGACTCTTATCCTGCCGACTTTTGAGTTGGGCAAATTTATGTATGTTGTTTATGTAGAAATAGAACACATGCCAAATTCCTGGCGTAAAGAAGTAAACCGATCTTCACATAACGGTTTAGTGAAAATATCAGCCAATTGGTGTGTGGAGTCAATAAAATTTAATTCAATATCACCCCTAGAGACATGATCTCTAATAAAATGATGGCGTACTTCAATATGCTTAGTGCGATAATGTTGAACATGATTTTTAGATAAATTTATGGCACTTGTATTATCTCAAAGCAATGGAGTTTTAGATAAACACATCCCATAGTCTTGTACTTGATGTTTAATCCAAAGTGCTTGTATGCAACAACTCCCGACTGTGATATACTCGGCTTCAGCTGTCGAGAGAGTAACAAAATTTTGTTTCTTGGAGGACCACGAAATGAGGCAACCTCCCAAGAAATGACAAGCCTCGCTTGTGCTCTTTCGATCAACTTTACACCCAGCATAGTCCACATCGGTGTAACCTACCAAGTCAAAGGAACAACATTTGGGATACCATAAACCAAAGTCAATCGAGGAAGCTAGTTACCAAAAAGATCGTTTAACAACAATTAAGTGCAATTGTTTGGGTGAACTTTGAAATCTCACACACATGCAAACACTAAATAATATATCGGGCCTACTTGCAGTTAAATAGAGTAGAGATCTGATCATACCTCGATAAAGCTTAGAATCAACAGGCTTACCAAGCTCATCATTATCCAATTTTGTTGTTGTAGACATAGGCGTTGGAAGAGGCTTGGTGTTGCTGAACCCATATATTTTTAGCAGTTTCTTTGTGTACTTTGATTGACATGCAAAGATGCCATCTTGACCTTGTTTTATCTGAAGTGCAAGAAAGAAGTTGAGCTCACCCATCATGCTCATCTCGAACACCCCTTGCATCAACTCAAAAAATTCCTTGCACAATTTTTCTTTAGTAGTGCCAAACACAATATCATCCACATATATTTGAACAAGTAAAATATCTGAACCAACACACTTTATAAACAGAGTTGAGTCAACAAAGCCATGCTTAAAATCATGTTGAACAAGAAATTGACTCAATCTCTCATACCATGCATGCGGTGCTTGCTTAAGACCATATAGAGCTTTATGAAGACAAAAGACATGGTTTGGGAAATTTGGATCCTCAGACCCAGGTGGTTTCTCTACATAGACTTTCTCTTTTATGAAACCATTAAGAAACACACTTTTAACGTCTATTTGAAATAATTTAAATTTTCTGGAGCAAGAAAATGCTAATAGAATCCTAATGGCTTCAAGTCTAGCAACCAGTGCAAAGGTCTCATCATAATTGATCCCTTCTTCTTGAGAGTATCCTTGGGCAACTAAATAAGTTTTGTTCCAAGTTACCACACTGGATTCATCAAGTTTGTTTCGAAAAACCCACTTGGTTCCGATTACCAGATGGTCATTCGGACGAGGAGACAAGGTCCACACTTTGTTCCTCTCAAACTGGTTTAGTTCCTTAAGCATAGCAATAGGCCAGTGTTCATCAAGAAGGGCTGCATCAACATTTTTTGGTTCAAATTGAGAAATAAAAGCAATATAATCACACTGATATTGAGTTTTTCGAGTTCGCATACTGGATGAAGGATCACCTATTACATTATCGATGGGGTGACTTGACATGATCTTCCATGCTCATGGTTATTCATCATTTGTAGAAGATACTTGAAGTTTTTCAAGTGGAGGATCTTCCTTTTCCTTTTCTTCACCAACAAGTTCGGTAGAATCCTCCATTGCTTCTGCACTAGACTCCATGTGATCTAAATCATGTATGGTTAAATCCTGATCATTCATGATTTCTGCGTCATCATCATCATTTATTTTTCTAGCATTGTGGTTAGTCTCATCAAAGATTACATGAATAGATTCTTCTACAACTAATGTTTTCTTGTTAAATACACGAAAAGCCTTAGAATGAGATGAATACCCAACAAATATTCATTCGTCGCTTCGAGGGTCAAACTTACCTATGTCCTCTTTGCCATTTACCAAAATGAAGCATTTGCAGCCGAATGGCTTGAAGTAGGAGATGTTTGGATTTCTGCCTTTATAAAGCTCATATGGAGTCTTATGCAACAAAAGTCTAATCAAACAGTGGTTAGTGATATAACATGTAGTATTAATAGCTTCAGCCCAAAAATATCTAGGCAAGACAGATTCACATAGCATAGTTCGGGCCATATCTATCAAAGTCTATTTTTTCCTCTCAGCTACACCATTTTGCTGATGAGTTCTCGGAGCTGAGAAATTATGACTGAACCCTTCATCATCACAAAAAGAATTAAATTGCAGATTTTCAAATTCCTTACCATGATCACTACGAATAGCATTAATGACATAACCCTTATCATTTTGAAACTTCTTATAGAATTTTATGAATGCAGCTAATGCATCACTCTTGTGAACTAAATACGAAACCCATGTAAATCGAGAGAAATCATCAACGATCACAAAACCATAGCGCTTACCGCCTAAACTAGCAGTTCTTGTCGGACCAAACAAATCAAGATGCAAGAGTTGTAAAGGCCGAGAGGTAGAAACAATTTTTTTGGGTTTGAATGAAGTTCGAGTTTGCTTACTTTTGGCACAAGCATCACAAACCCCATTAGAATCAAAGTTCATTTTAGGCAAACCGACCACAAGCTCACATTTAGACAATTTGAAAATGATTCCAAAGCTAGCATGGCCTAGCCTTCGGTGCCAAAGCTATGGGTTGGAGTTGTTTACTATAAAGCATATCTCCTTTTCATCCAATTCATCTAGATTAACAGTATAAACATTTTAATTTCAATTGCCTACAAGCTTGATTTCATTTGAGGTATTATCAGTTAGCATAGAATAAGATGCATCAAAAATAACTTTAAACCCTTTATCACAAAGTTGACTAATACTGAGCAAATTATGTTTTAATCCATCTACGAATAACACATGCTCAATGCTAGTTGAGAGTGTTTTACTAATATTTTCAATGCCTGTTACCCTTCCTTTGCTGTTGTCTCCAAAAGTCACATTTCCACCATTTTTGTTTTCAAGACTGGAAAATTTTGATTTGTCTCCCGTCATGTGTCGAGAGCACCCACTATCCAAATACCACTCTTTATTCATCGAATCACTATAGCCCTACGAAAACAATGAATTTTACACTTGATTTCTTGGTACCCAGATTTGCTTGGGTCCATTCATGTTAGTCTAACTTTTGGTTGTTTCCTTTGGCACCCGCATAGTTTTGGTCTTGTGGATGTTCTTTCAGAACCAACAACTCTGAATTTTATGTCCCTTTTTGCCACAATAGTTGCATGTAGCAAAAGGAGTACTAGATAACTTAGCTTTAACAAAAGAAGTTTTAGTTTTAAATTTTAACTTGTGAGGGATGAATCCAATTCCTTCTTTTCTAAAGACCCCTTTTGTGCTACCAAGAATAACATCTAAATTATCACGATCACACACAAATGTAGACAGGGTACTTTTTAATTTATCAATTTCCTTTTGAAGGTTAGAACAATTGTTTTTCTTTGTTCTTCTAAAGTTTCAATCTTTTTCTTAAGCAATAAATTTTCGTTTACTACAGTATCAACATTTTCACATTCATGTAAACGAAATACATTCAATTCTTGAGTCATTGAATCAATGTTCTTCTTCAAACATTTATTTTCAAGTTTGCATTCAATAAAATTTTCATATAGCGCATTAAAGGAATCATGAAGTTCTTCAGTTATAAATGTTTCAGAATTTACCTTTTCATGGTCAGATTTTGCTATGAGACATAAATTAGCAATTTCTTCTTCACTTTCCTCCTCTGTAGAGATATCTTCATCACTCCATGCTTCAAGGGCCTTCTTCTTGGCCATCTTTCCATTTCCCTTTGTGTATACCTTTTTCTTTTTCAATTCTGGACATTTAGGACGAATATGTCCTGGTTTTCGGCACTCAAAGCATGTGACTTCCCCACTCTTGGATGTTTCCCCTTTAGCTTGACCTTTCTTCTGAAATCCTCTATTTCTGGGGTTGAAGTTTGATCGACGCCTGTTCAGAAACTTCTTGAATTGCCTTGTCATTAAGGCAATTTCTTCATCATCGATCTCTTCAACGCTATTGTCACTGTCACACTCATTCATCACATTAGTAGCCTTGAGGGTAAGACTCTTTTTCTTCTTAGAGTCATCCACGTCCCTCGATATATTAATCTCATAGGTCATTAGAGATCCTATGAGTGCATCCAAGGAGATTCTTGAGAGGTCTTTTGCCTCTTCAATGGCTGTCACTTTGGGATTCCAAGACATAGATAAAGATCGTAAAATTTTTCTATTAAGTTCAAGGATAGAGTATTCCTTACCAAGGGCTTTGAGCCCATTCATGATGCATGTGAATCTCTTGAACATCTCACTTATAGTTTCATTTTCTTCCATCTTGAACAGCTCATATTTGTGAACTAGGAGGTTGATTTTTGTTTCTTTAACCTGAGAGGTTCCTTCATAGGTTACTTGAAGCTTGCCCCAAATCTCTTTTGTGCTGTTGCACATAGAAACACGATTAAATTCATTAGCATCTAGAGCACAAAATAAAGCATTAATTGCCTTGGCATTCATAGACAACTTTTTATAGATTTTAGGAGTCCACTCCTTTTTAGGTTCCTTTGGAGCATAAGGACCTTTCTCCACAATATTCCATAGCTCATAATCCATAGCTTTCAGAAAGATGGTCATCCTAGCTTTCCAATAGCTATAGTTATTGCCATTGAATAGAGGTGGCCTATTTGTAGAGTTGCCTTCAGTGAATGCACTCTGCTCTCCAAAACCAGCCATACTCAATCCACACTAGAGGTTGTAAAACCCGTTAAACTAGTGACCAAGCTCTGATACCAAATGAAAGGATCAAGACTATGACTAGCCCTAGAGGGGGGTGAATAGGGCTATTAAAAATTTGTCTTGAATGGCCAATGGAAACTAATGTGGAAATAAAGATATGGTGCAAAGCAGAGAGACCTGAGAGGGAAGAAGGAGGCAAGCACACAAAGAGACACCGATTTTATCCTGGTTCGGTAAGACCCCCTTTGGTCTACCTACGTCCAGTCCTCACCAACACGGTGAGATTTTCCCTCTCAAAGAAATGAACACACCCACTAGTTTATGTGGTGCCCAACTCACCAACAAGCCGCTAGTTAACACGGTTCCTAGCTCACCAACAAACCGCTGGTTGATGCAGTGCCCAGCTCACCAACAAACACAAAGCAAGAAACATAATATAAAGAAGAATAGATCAAGGAATGGAAGATGAAAAACTTGTGAGGAATATCTCTAGATGTTGATGAAGCTCTTGAGCAGAAAAGATCTCCTCCAAAGAGTCCCTTCTTCAAGGATGCAGCAGGTGGAAGCTCAAGAAGGTGAAAAAGCTTGGAAAAAGGAGCTGTAGATGAAACTCTTGAGGGAGGCTCTCTTCTCCACGAAATTCCCTACCTAGGGTTTGCCCGAGATGTCCTTTTTATAGCCTTTCTAAAGAAGTATCCGTTTGGGAGAGTGTGGAAAGTAATCTTGGTCAAAACATTATTCAAACTTTGCTTTTTGAACAGATCTGCATATCAAGGTCGACTTCACCTTTTGCTGGGGTCGACTTCAGTTAAGCGCGAGGTCAACTCCTATGAAAGTTGAGGTCAACTCCGCTTGGACAAAAGAACCTATACTGGAAAAAGGTCAACTTCTTTAGAGAGCTGGGGTTGACTCTGAACAACTGAACATAATCGGGGTCAATTCCTTCATAGGTTGGGGTCGACTCTACCTCAGCAGCTTGACATGCAGTTGAAAGGAGGTCGACTCCTTCACAATCTGGAGGTCGACTCCAAATAGCCGAGCAGAACCAGGGTCGACTCCTTTAGAACACTGGGGTCGACTCTACATGACCCATTCCATCTTCTTTCATGAGAGGCCGACTCCTTCATAACTTTGGGGTCGACTCTGAATATCTGAGAAGAGTTGGGGTCAACTCCTTCATATCCTGAGGTCGACTTCTTCAGCCAGGTACCAAAATGGACTTCTTTGAAACCCCACTTTCTTTTATAAAATTACCTGTTTTCTGCATTCAACTCACAAACTTGTTAGAAAACATAATGAGTGTTTTGTGATCATCAAAATTCTAAGGGATCCAACACCTGGCCCCCCACCCCTATCGGCCACCCTCCCCTTCCCGGCGACCCCACCCCCTCCCCCTCCCGAGGACCCCCACCCCCTCCCACACCTTGCCCCCCACGAACCTCTGCCAGCCTCCCTCCCCCTCTCGGTACACCCTTGCCTACACCCCCCCCCCCAACTACCCACATGCCAACCTCCGCTTCTACCCCTCCCCCTCCTGGTACCCCATCCCCTACGTCCCCCCTCCCAACTGCCCACCTGTTGGCCTCCGCCGCTGCCCCTCCCCCTCCTACGCCCCACTACCGCCACCCTCCCATCCTTCCTGTGCAACCACACCCCCCTTCCAACCCCCACCCTACCAGTAGAAATGCACTTGTTCACATGCTCAATTTATTCTCAAGTAGTTAAAAAATATTTACATTCATTCAGTTTGTTACAAGCCAATTAGAAGGGACTATACTCAATGTAGTGGGAAGAAGACCAACAACATTTAAAACTAAAAGACTCTCTAAGGACATAATGCAGGATGGCTTCTCAGCACTTAACCCTTTCCAATTGACCTTTAGGCTTGGGAGTTACTTGAAAAATAATTATAAAATATGAATGAGCACAAAATGTTCAATAGGATTTACCCTCATAAACAAATCAAAATAGGATATTATAGAAATAATTTAATCATGACCAAGAGAGACAGAGTCATTGTAGTCAAGAATAAGCTTTTTAGGACTGAAAAATTAAGTGAATAAGAACAAGTAAATGTATAACAAGCATTTACAAGGAGGATCATTTCGGTAGGCTAACCAGTGTCCAACATTTCTCAGCACTTAACCCTTTCCAATTGACCCTTAGGCATGGGAGTTACCTGAAAAATAATTAGAAAATATGAATGGGCACAAAATGTCCAATAGGATTTACCCTCATAAACAAACCAAATTGGGATATTACAGAAATAATTTAATCATGACCAAGAGAGACAGAGTTGGTGTAGTCAAGAATAAGCATTTTAGGACACATGTATAACAAGCATTTACAAAGAGGATCATTTTTGTAGGCTAACCAATGTCTAGCATTTCAAATCAAAAACATGTTAGTAATCTGGCCATTTAACTTGCATTTCATGTACAAGCAATTAGTCAAATAGAATTATCATTCGAGCAGTCAAATCTAGCATATAGTGGTGCCATGCCTAAACACATGATCTTTAACTTTTTAGCTGGCTAATAAGAGTTTTCGGGTGCTCCTTCTAGGACCAGATCAGGGCCCCTAGCATAAGGCATAAGTTCAAGAGATGTCCAAAACCACAATATATACTCTATTGACAATTCATGTATTAAATTACCAAGAACTCCAAGAAATACTTTAGAGATTTATAGTAAATAGTTTTGTGGAGGTATTTCCCTGTTTGGGATGGAACCAAATAGGCCTACACTTGAAGACAGGGAAGAAGATCACTGGTAACAGACGAATGCCTGCAAAACCAGAACGGGATCAGGGGGGCTCGGTTGAAGAACCGAGGAGAACCCTCCAATGCCTAAGTTAGATATGGACTCAAAGGCTCGGAAGAGGAAGGTTCAGTGTATGACACATGCCAGAGCGAGTCTGCCTAGGAAAGATTGCGTATCTTTGCATGGAGATCACCTAGACCTTTTATAGGCGAAGGCATCAGAGAGGTGAAGCGGTACATCCCCCAACGGTTACGGAAAAGGGCGTGTCGGTTGGTGCTCTTGGCGGGGAGTTACGCATTGAGGCGTCCGTTGGGGGATCCGGCGAGTAACGCACTACTTGATCGTGGGGCGTGCGCCCCGTCGTGGGCGTAACCGTCACTAATTGGTGACGGACTTTGCTGCTCCTCTTGTCCGGGAGGTACCGAGTAGGGGGGCTGTTCGGTAGCTGCACCGTCTGCTCGGTGCTTGGTGGCATAGAGTTGACGAAGCTAAGGAATGCTTTGAGCCAATGCTGTTCGGCAGGAGGTGCCTGGGCCAAACAGATTACAGGGTGTCTGGAGACTACCCTTGGGGCCTGAAGATGCCCTGCGCGGGGTTCCTGCTCGGGGTCCGCAGGCTACGTTCGAGGATGCGTGGCGCCTGGAGATGACGCCGCGTGCGAGGAGTGTCGTATAGGGCTGTACTGGGCCATGATGGGCCCTACGGGCCTAGGTGGCTAGAAATGGCCACCACACTTGCCCCCCACTCTCTCGACGGGCTCCTGAGCTCCTTGAGAGAGGAGGTCTGCCTGGCCGTCTTTAGAATTAAATGCAATATTGACCTCGGCACCATGAACGGTCATCTGGCGACGCCATTTGGTGTTCTGCCTCGAGAACGGAGGAGACCATTATTGCGGAAGTGACGTCATTTGGTGGTCACGCAACGGCATGTTTGAATCAAACCGCCTTTCTGTGTTTTCGATTTTTGCGCCCTTCTTTCCTTATAAGGAGGAGGAGGGGGGAAAGTAGGGTTTTACAGTTTCATAAAACCCTACTGCACTTCGCCTTCCTCATGAACTTGCAGTTTCTCGCCTATTCCTCTTGTTGCTGCCGCTTCTTCTTCCGTTCCCTCTTCTGGTAACCATGTCGCAGAAGGAGAAGGAAGTCACTATGGCTTCAGTGAGCGCGACGGTGCAAGCCGTGCTGCGGGGGCCCAAATATCACTTCTTCAGGGGGCTCCGTGAATGATTCCGCATTGGAGATGAGTACGGGATTATCTTCGCCAAAGAGGAGGAATCGTTCCTGGTGAACAAACCAGGCTGCATCACCCTTTCCCTCGACCTTTTGGAAGCGAGATTCCAGCTACCATTGCCGGAAGTGGCGAAGGTGCTGCTGAATATCTAGGGAATTGCTCCCATTCAGCTAACGCCTAACCCTTGGCAGACGATATGTGTTTTTTGCATCATCTGCAAGGAGCACGGCGTACGAGGCTCGACAGACGTCTTTCGAGCATAGTTCAGCCTCACGTCGTCGCCGCAATCGGGGCATGACATCTACTACGCGAAGCATCGCCCGAACAAGATGCAGATCAACTTCGGGGGAAAATACTCCAATAACAAAGGATGGACGCATCGGGTGTTCTTCGTTGGTTTCTGGGTAGATGCTCTAGAGTGGGGGTTCCCCACTCATGTTCGGACGCTGCGGAAAGAGCGCTACCCCATGCTGATTCAAGACGAGGTGCTAGCCTCTGACAGTTTGAACATGGCCTCCGTGCGGAACCCTGAATACTACTTGACGGAGTTCCGCCTCGTCAAGGATGGTTTGAGTCGCCCATGGAGTAAGTGTTGCTCTCGGCTTTTTCCTTGATTTGGCTAGGGTTTGTTCTGACTCTTCTTCTGCGCAGCTGCTGAGGAATTGGCCGCTGGACACGATAAGGAGGCCATGGCAGACCACGCCGAAACGGATCCAAATCATGTCCTACCTGACTCACTTGGGCGCTGATGCAATCCTGTCAGCAGTTCCAGCACCTATAGAGGTCGTAGGCCGTCCTACGGCGGCGGTGGTTGTTGAACGTCCAGAGCTTGCAGGGGAAACAGGTTGCCAGAGGGGCGCCTGGGCTTCCGAGGGGAAGCCCTTAAAAATAAGCCTGCGGAAGGAGTCTACATCCCAGAAGAGGGCGGCTCTGGAAGTTGAGGAAGAGACCGCGCTCTGGCCGCAACAGAAGAAAAGGAAGCTGGCGAAGGCGGCCGGAGTGGTAAGGCCGAGCAGTGCCATTGTGAGGCCTCAAACGGCCGAGCAGATGAACGCGGAGCTGGGTTTGGTGGTCGTGAGCTACCATTCTGAAGAAGAAACCGAGCAGGTGGATGCCGCTACATCCTAGGGCCCTATGGTGGGCCGAAGAGAGGAGGAGGTCGCCACAGAAGTCCCGGTCGCTGCAGTCGGCAGTGCAAACGCAACAGGAGATGAAATCCTAGTTGCTGTCACTTCTTCCGGGACAGAAGAGCATCGCACGCAGGTGGAGGAGACAGAGGAGGAAAGGCCTCTGATATCCCCCATCACGATAGCAGACCGAGAAGCGGCAGCAAATGTGGCAGGCGACGATGCCGCTGACGCCACAAGGGCCACTGTCATGCCCCAAAGTGGCGCCGCCACCGAGAAAGAAGGTGACCGAGCTCTCTAGTTGGGAGTGACGTCGACGGGGCGTGACACAAGGCCATCGGAAGCAGCCTTGGAAGCAGCATTGGGATGCCTCGAAGGGAGCTCACTCAGGAACCTCTCTGCCTACCCTTCTGCATCTTATATGGAAAGGGTGGCGAAGTGCCAAGAGCTGAGTCCGGAGGTGACTCCCCAATGCTCCGAGGAGGTTTGTCAAAGGGAGATCGGCGCAGACGATTCCTTGATAGACGTGGAGACGTTGGTGGACGATGCCACTCGTTCATTGGCAGTGCTGAAGGACCTCGCTCTAAGGTCGCAAGTCCACCAACTAATGTGGGAGGCGGAGTCCGCCTTTTGCGAAGACCTTCAGATGCAGCACTAGGATCGCGAGGCCGAGCTGGTGAGGAAGAGTGAAGGGCTTGAAGTGGCACTCCGAGCTTCCGAATTGGACCTGACCATGGTCCGAGCCGAAAAGGAGGCACTTTCGAAGGTCTTAACGGAAGTTGAGGAGAAGGGAGTCACCAAGTATAAAGCGGGGCCGGATTTCAAGAAGGACCTGGAGCAGTATGGCACACTCTACTACAAGGTCGGACTGGCTGTCGGGGAGGAGCGCGGACGACGACCGGCGACAGACGAATATGCCCAAGATGCCTTCGACGCGGCCATTGGAGAGTGTCATCGCCGCACAGGAGACGAACGCCTAGACGGGGTTTGCTACTCCGTCTTCTGAGCAGGAAGATATCCCACCGACGCGGCAGGTCCCTCCAAACAAGTTCCGCCTGAGAGGTCTCCTTAGGCTATTTTTTCCTCTTTTTATAAGTTGGTCCTCAGGACCTTTTGTACTCTCTGCAAGAATGAAAATACAACCCTTTTTACGCCAGTCTTCACTATATTCTACTCGGACCATGGTTCATTTGGTCTCTATGGGGCTCACGAATATCGCGCAAGATCCTAGGGACCGGAGTCCTTACCTGGGGTTCGTTTAACGCCTAGAGTTTCTTGGGTGTCACACTAGTTCTAAGCTTTAAAGCTTTGACTAGGGGTACCCGAATAACTCTGATAGACCAATTAGAATGATAGTACAGTTTAAACTCCGAACACAAGGCTTTTATAAATAGTAAGCCTTTTATAAGTAGTTAGCTTATAAGAGCCTTTTCCGAAAACCTAGATGACCTGATAAGGTCCTTCCCATTTGGGGGAAAGCTTGCCTACTGCTTTTCGGGGGTCCGATGCCGAACAGCGACGGAGAACAAGATCTCCTTCGAAAAAGCGTCGTTCCCGAACTCAGGAGTTGTAATATTGAGCCAGTCGCTGTTGGTAGGAGACTAGTCTGATGCTGGCGTCGTTTTGTCGTTCACCAAACATGTCTAGGTTCTCCCTAAGCGCTTGATTGTTGGCGGCTTCGTAGAAGTGAGTAGTTCAGATGGTAGGAAGAGCTACTTCTAAAGGTACTACCGCTTCGGTGCCGTAGGCCAGATGAAAAGGAGTTTCTCCGGTGGCCACCCGAGCAGTAGTTCAGTGACACCAGAGCACGTTGGGAAGTTCTTCGATCCATGATCCTCCTAAGGCTTCAACTCTTGTGCGTATCCCATGTAGCAATGTCCGGTTGGCGTTCTCAACCAAACCGTTTGCCTGGGGATGTGCAACAAAGGTGAAGTGGTTATAGATGCCGAGCTTGGAGCATTTCTACTTGAAGAACGTGCTATCGAACTGCTTCCTGTTGTCAGAAGTAATCACCCTGGGGATGCCGAAGCAGCAAAGGATGTTCTTCCAGACGAACTTCCATGCAGCTCGATCGGTGATAGTAGAAATGGGTTCTGCTTCGATCCATTTGGTGAAGTAATCGATAGAGACGAACAAGAATTTCTTCCGCCCTTGAGCTTCTGGGAACGGACCCAATATGTCGATGCCCCATCTGGCGAAAGGGCGAGGTTCAAACAGGGTATGAAGTTGTTCCACAGGCTGCTTGATAAGCTGCCCGAACTTCTGACATTCCGGACACCTTCTGACAAAGGACATACAGTCCTTTTGCAGAGAAGGCCACCAGAATCCTGCTCGAATGATGCTGCGCACCAGCGTTCTACCCCCCAAGTGGCTTCCGCATAGCCCTTCATGGGCTTCTTCGGTGGCTGATGCTGCCTCAGTGGGATTGAGGCACCGTAGAAGAGGTCTTGAGAGGGATCGTCGGTACAGTTGACCTTCTATGAGGGTGAACTTTTGGGAGCGCAGCCTGATCTTGCGGGCTTCGCCTTGATCAGATGGAAGCTCATTTCGAAGCAGATAGGCCATGAGGGGGTCTATCTAGCTCGGAGCTGGAGGACCAGCCTCGATGGAAGCTACATCTATTTCTATGCTCAACGAGGCGAGCTCTTCTATGAATATGGAGCGAGAAGGGGCGACGTTGTCTGAAGATGCCAACTTGGCGAGTGCATCGGCCCGCACATTTTGCTCCCGTGAGACATGGATGATTTCGAAGTAGAGGAGGCCCTCTACTCGACTTTTCACCTGCTAGAGGTATTGTGCCATGCGGGGCTCCCTTGCTTCGAAGTGTCTGCTAACCTGGCTGGCGACCAATTACGAGTCACTGAAGACCCGTAGTCGAAGTGCTCCGAGGTGCCTAGCCATTCTAATTCCGGACAGCAGCGCTTCGTACTCGGCAACATTGTTAGAGGCGGAAAAGCGGAACCTTAGAGCATATTGGAACTCTAAGCCCTCCGGGGAGGTGACAACCAAGCCTTCTCCGCTCCCTACGACCCAAGAGGATCCGTCCACGTAGAGCTCCCATGGGGGCTCTGTCACGTTCTAGCAAAATTACATTTACTAAATATGACAGATATTAAACACGACAAGTAACATATGGTTTGCTCATAACCAACTAGATTTGCAGAAATTATTACATGATACTCCTCATTATAGTCTAAATGAGGAGCAAACAAAAGTATAGTGTAGTATATTACATTCTCATTTCTATCTATTAAGAAAAGCAAAAGAGCGGAACTTATTACATGGTATTCCTCATTGTAGTATACATGAGGATTAGGAAAACGTACATTGTAGCCTTATTATATTTACATTAAACTACAGAGAAAACAAAACTGATAACATTTCTTAGCATCGGGTGGTCCACTCGGCACACAATTCCCTTAAGCAACATCTCCATCTTGTTCACCTGAAAATATTAAATTGAATGAGCTAACTAGCCCAGTAGAACTCAATTTCTCTAATCCAAAAGGATTCAAATGTATATATTCAAGGTAAGACAAGTATAGATTTCTGACCTGGAGTGTTCAATAAAATGAATAAGCAAGATAATTCGATAATACATATTGGACAAGAACAATTTTGGAAGCAAGATCAATAACTCTGGATGAAACTTGAATTCAGAATCAGACATATTATCACACACACAAGCATGATGTGATGACTAATCAAGCACGAATTGATGCATGCCGACATCCACGATGTCCTCATCGCCCCCGCGCGGCCACTGACGAATTCGGGCGCTCCCCCCAGGACTGAACCGGCCCTTTATTTGCCAGGCATATTTCTCGAATGAGTCCCAAGGACTCACAACTCGTCATCATCACACACTCATTTTTATAATGAACCAAGGACACACAAGGATTCATTCATGATTTACACACAAGAATTAAGGAACTCTGTTCCTTACTGATTTCAGAAATTGATAGTCCTTCGAGGTCAATTTTGTTCGAAACTTTGGAGAAATAATTCATGATAAAAAGAAAGGTACATGACTGATTTTAGTAGGTGTTTAGGTAGTAAAAACCACAAGATATAGGTGGACTATTAGTTGACACAATTGGGTAAGATTTGCATCAAGGAATGGAGTAAAACAGGTGCTGGAAACATGGCACTGTCAGTACCTGTCGACAGGCACAAGTTTGCTGTCGACAAGGGCTGGTTTCCAGAAACAGAACTTCAGTTCTGTATGCATCTGTCGACAGCAAGCTATGGGCCTGTCGGCAGCAACATACAATGGTGATTTCAGGGTTCTGGAAATAGGTTCCTGTCGACAGCAAGAAGCTCGTCTGTCGACAGGTTATGTGCAAACCCTCAGAAAGTCATTAAAATCCACTCTAATTAGTTCTCCAATGCTCCTCTATCACTCCTAACATAATTAGGACTTAATCCAAACATAATCTTAGCCTCAAACCTGAAGCTAACATGACAAGAGAGTGAAAAATAAATCATGGGATATGGTTCATATGGTTGATCCATCAAGAAGACAAACTGAAAGGGAAAGTTACCGGAAGAGTAATATTCCTAAAACTCTTCTTTTCCTTCATTACTTATCAAGCACTTATCAAAACACACACTCACTTAAAATTTTATCAAGGAATCATTTCTCGATTGTAGAAAGAACCGTCATAGTTCAGTCTACTTGACATAGTGAAATCGTCATGGTTTCAGATTTGCACAAGATATGATAGAAGGACAAGAATTGTATTGTCTCACATGGCCAAACACAAAATCATACATGATGAAAGCTAAATTCTTACCATGGGATTAATTTACAAAATCTGGAAGTCAACAAACTCATGGTAAAGGATCACTTTAACCAATCAATCCAAGAATGGAAAGGAAGGGGATTAGAAATTGAATCCTACCTAGCTTGAAGGAGATGAAGAATAATCATAAATAAAGGAATAACCAGGTGAAGCTTGGTGTAATAACAGCAATAGCCTCCAGAATAGCTCTACAGCCACTCCTCAGCAACAGCTCCAGCAAAAGCTCGAACAGAGACAAGATGCACAAATGAGATCAAGACAACAATTCACACCGTAGTAGCCTCTTCCCAAAGTTCAGCACTCAGAAACACCTCCCAACTTGAGATTACCCAGTGCAATGGCAGTAGCATAACAGTAGAACAGGTTGGAAAGATGGTTACGAAGGATTTTAGGGTGTATTTATAACCCAAGGGTGTTGCCATGCACGTTGGCACCTCACCCACCCAGGTGGCGCAGTAAAAATCGGTTTGTATTTACCATAGACACGATTTGCATGCACTCTCCCTCGCATAACACATCAGGTAATAACGTGTTACCTTCTCCATCAAATGTGTTGGCCACTCTATTGCCTTACACGTAGGCATACAGATAAATCCCAGAAAATCCCAACTGTAAATATACCATAATTCGGCTGGTCTAATAAACTTGATGTAAACATGACCAGATGGTATCCATTTGGCATGAAATTTTAACCATAGTCTAATATTATGGTTTTTCTAATTATGGTGATTTTTATTTAATTTTGGATTTTATTTTACACTAGGTGAAAAATCACCCGAAAAATGGTCGCGTCGACTTGTTCTCAAAATCCGTGCGTCGAAAAATTCAGATAGTTACATTTCTGACTTCTCCACATTTTTCTGGAAATTATGGTACTCTCGAATTTTTATTTCATTGTCGTTTTTTGGTGTCGCTCTGTGGAAGCGCGCACCTCTGTGTACGACACTGGGGTAACATACGTTACCCCTAATCATACCTAAATATCAATTATTTCAATTTAATGACAATCCTAATGTATATTAACCACATTATTCATATTTTTCTAGCACTTTAAATTTTTGGGGTGTTACAGGCTCGTCGGTTAATGGAGGGTCCTGCTCGGCCGGAAGGGTGCATTCCGCCACGAAGTCCGCTAGAGCTTGCGCCTTAATGGCTGTCCTCGGGCGGTAGCTGATGTCAAATTATCCAAGCTCGATGGCAGCTGTCACCAGCGCTAGAGCGAGCTTCTCTGCTTGAGGGTACCTTCTTTCAGTTTCTTGAAGGACCCTACTGATATAATAGACAGGGTGCTGCACTGTTGCCTCTTCTCTGATCAACACCGCACTGATGGAGTGTTCAGTAACTGATAGGTATACGAACAGAGGTTCCCCAAGCATGGGTTTTGAGAGGACAGGTGGGGCTGCCAGGTACGGCTTCAGCTCGGTGAAGGCCACTTCGCAGTCCTCTTTCCAGCATATATGCCCCCTTGCTGTGATGTGCCTTTGGGGCCTCGCAGCAACTTGAAGAAGTTGAAGCTTCTCTCAGCTACTCAGGACATGAACTGGTTGAGTGCCGCGAGGTGTCTAGTGAGGCGCTGGACGTCGCGTACCATCTTGGGTTTGCTCATCTCCACTATTGCTTGGATTTTCTCAGGGTTGGCTTCTATTCCTCTGTTTGAGACAAGGAAGCCGAGGAACTTACCTGAGCGTACTCCGAAGGCGCACTTGGCTGGATTGAGCTTCATATTGTACCTCCGCAAGGTTGCGAAGGTTTCCTTGAGGTGGTAAATGTGGTCCGCACTCGGGAGCGTTTTGACCAGCATGTCATCGACGTAGACCTCCATGTTACGCCCAATCTGCAGCTCGAACATCTTGTTGACCAACCGTTGGTACGTTGCGCCAGCGTTCTTTAGACCAAAAGGCATCTTGGTGAAGCAGTACAAGCCTAGGTCGGTGACGAACATTGTGGTATCCTGGTTGGCAGGGTGCATGCTGATCTGGTGATAACCAGAGTATGCATCCAAGAAGCTGAGAAGCTCATGACCAGATGTGGCGTCTACCAGCTGGTCGATGCGCGGCAGGGGAAAGTTGTCTTTGAGCGTGGCCTTGTTGAGATCTTTGTAGTCCACGCATACGCACCATTTGCCATTGGCTTTGCTCACGAGGACTATGTTGGATATCCACTTGGGATATTGAGCCTCCAGGAGAAGACCGACTGCTCGGCTTCTAACAACGTGATCCTGGATCACAATCTGTCATTCGCGATTAACAGGTCGTCGCCTCTGCTGGACCGGTGGTACTTTCGGGTCCAGATAGAGGTGATGCGCCATCACTTCCGGGGAGATGCCGAGCAGCTCTTCATCCGACCATGCGAACACGTATAGGTTGGCCAGCAGGAAAGCCTTGTAGCATTGCTGCTCGGCTTCCGGCAACAATGCTCCAATGTAAAGGACGTGTTCGGAGTCGTCATCCATCCGAACAGGAATGAGGTCCTCGACAGGGGTTCCACGGCTAGTGGAGGGTTGATTTGGCATTGTAGCTTCTGTGTCTACGGGCTGTTTGTCCTTTAGGGAGAGGACATAAAAACGTCGTGATTCGCGCTGACTGCCGAGCACCTCGCCGACGCCACTCGGAGTGGGAAACTTCATTTTTTGATGAAGGGACGATGGTATAGCCTTGATCTTGTCGATTAGACCTCTGCCGAGGATAGCGTTGTATTCGGGCATGTTCCGAATAACCAAGAAATCCACCATCTTGGTTATATTCTTTGGGCCCGTTCCAAGTGTGATGGGGAGGCGCGCACGTCCCATGGGTCGTACCGAAACCCCAAAAAAACTGAATAGAGGTGATTCTACTGGGGCGAGCTGATCGGTTTTCAGACCCATGAGGAGGAAGCAGTTGTAGGCCAACACTTCAGGTGCACTTCCATTATCAATCAGAATCCGACGCACATTACAATGGTTGATGGTGGCCGAAACGACCAGCGCATCAGTGTGTGGAGTACCAACTCCTACAAGGTCTTCGTCTGAGAAGGTTATAACCTCTTTAGACTTCATGCATGGATTTTTGGGATAAGGGGCGAGACGAAAGGCCGGGGCCCTGTCCACAGCATGCACTCGCCGAGCATAGTCGCCCTTTCTTCCGATCACGGTTGGAACCGTTGTCGGAAGGCCTCTTCTTGTCCGACGATTCTCCCTGCTCTGCACGGCCAGCAGCAAGGCTCTCCTCGCATGCGGCGTGGCGTTGTGCAGTGGAGAGCAGCTCGGCAAGAGTGGATGGCTGCTGTACTCCCAGCGTCCTCTGCAGGAAACCATCGCGAGTGCCCTGGATAAGGGCACTGGTGGCTAATGGGACATCGACGCGTGAGATGTGGAGTGCCTCAGTCTGGAACCTCTTGACGTAGTCTCAGAGCGCTTCTCCCTTCTTCTGCCGAACAGCGAGAAGGGAGGCCGCGGTGCACGGTTGCGACCTTCCGCCTAGGAAGTTGTCACGAAAGGACTTCTTCAACTGGTGGAAGGAAGAGATGGAACCTACAGGGAGGGCTTCGAACCAAGCCCGAGCAGTTTCCTTCAAGGTGGCTGGGAAGGCCCGGCATTTGGCCGCATTAGATGCCCCATGGAACACCATATGCGACTCAAACCCATGGATGTGATCTGCAAGGTCAGAGGTGTCTTCGTATGGCGCGATGGTGGGCAGAGGGAGCTTGGGAGAGACCCGAGCCTCCAGGATCTCCACAATGAACGGGGAGCAGAAGTTCAGGTCCTCTTCAGCCGGAGCTTTGCCCTTTGCCTGCTGGACCATCGTGTCCACACGACGTTCCAGGTCGACGACGCGATGCAGGCGCCTGGCCAACTCCTATTCAGAGTGGGCCGAATCTGCACGCCCGGTCTTGTGGGAGTTGGCTCCCATGACCGAGCGCAGCGGGCACGGGGCCGCCGTGGAGTGACGGGGTGAACGACCACGGTGCTCGGGTTCTCGTTCATCAGACGGGGCGCGGCGCGACCTCCGCGGTGAATCCGCATGCTGTTCCTGAAGCGCAGGAGGGGCGTGAGATCGGCGGTGAGACGACTGTTGAGCAACTACCCCTAAGGAATTTAAGAATTTTCTTAAATTAATATATCTATTGTTTTTGCTATGACAAAACTCTTTAAAATAAACTTTCTACAAAGCAAATATATTAATTACATATCACAAAAATCATATCGGTATATTGCAGAATAATACCTCCATCCAAAAATTTCTAAGTCCACAGACTCTCTCTTTGTCCTACTGAATTCGACTGTTAACTTTGAACATCAAATCCGACTCCTTCAGAATCAAAGTTAAACAATCTTCAAAATTTTTCTAAGTTCACAAATTTATACTTGATTCGACTTATGTCTCCGACTGGTACAATCGAATGCTTCATATAATCTTCTACTTGATTCGACTGATGACTCCGACTGTTACAGTCGAATGCCTTTCTATATCCATCTGTTTTCTTCAACTGTCGTAGTCGAATGCTTTAGTAAATAGTCTATATAGTATTCGACTACTGAAGTCAAATTGCCTTATCTTTTCAAAAGTCGAATCACATTTGCTATTTTCTTGTTAGATTCGAATTGCCTTATTTTCTTAGAAATCAAATTACCTTATTTCTTTACTAAAGTCGAATCACTCTTACTTGTCCAGTCTAATTGCATGATCTTTTGAATTCGACTTCACTAATTAACTATGTACTTAAACTCTCTTCTGATCCTTTTTAGTCTTAACATCTAATGCAAATTTATCTCCAAATCTTTTCATACATCTTTTTAATGAACTTTCAATATCTTATTGATTCATCAAAACTGTCATTATCCTGTTATTTTATTATTTTATTCTCTGTCAGAACAAGTCATATCAGTCTTAAAATATTCATTCAAATCCTGCGCATGACACTTCTGATATATTTTAAAAAAAAATCCTTGATTTGTTCAATGCCTTTGCTCGGGATTTTACTGGATTCATTAGACACTATGCATTAATGAATTCTCAGGCGCATGGCATCTGACAGGACTCACCTACCACTGACAAACCCATACTTCACCTTTTTAGCATATCTGTCTCTCTACTTTTTCTTTCTGAAAGCTTGTGCATACAAGGTTTCCATACCTATTTTCTGTACTTACCTGACTTACCTACCTCAAAGGTATGGAGTTCTCTCTTCTTTTTGTCTTGCCTTTGTAACAGACATTTATTGGAGCACGTTTTCAGCATGACTCATTCACAGTCTATGATGACAAAAGCTTATCTTCTAGCTATGAACGACTACTCCTCTAAAGACTTTGGAAAGATGCAAAAACTGAAGGACTTCTAAACAATAAGCTCGTCAAGATCCAAAGGAAACTAGAGCTCTCTCCAAACGGTCAAATTGCAAACAACCACAAACACCAACAGCTATTTTCTAAACGGCCATATTCTGAAGTGTATAAAAGGAGCTCAAGTTTAAAGAATACATACACACATAGAAATAGGCAACTCAAGAAGAGAGCATACAAGCTTCATTTGAATTCCTTCAACTCTCACAAGCCCTTCTGAAAGCTAAAGTCTGAGAGCTTTTTCTTCCTTAGAAGACTTTCTCTGAAGCTCTCCTAGTAGTGTTGGGTGGCAATTGTAATTGCTTACTTTCTTCAGTCCACCCTTAGATTTCAGATAGGATTTGTATCTCATCTCTGATCTTTGAATCCTTTTGAAGTCTATGTTTGTGTTCAGACAAACACACAAGTCTTTTTATTTCTCTTGTGTAAATTCTGCAGAAGTCTATTTCTGCATTGCCCCTCCTGTGTAGGGAAGGCCTTGTGAAAAGCAGTTGTTGTACCCCTGGTTAGGGAAGACTTGCCTGGGAGCAAGTGGGTTTGTAATTCCTCTCAAGGGTGAGAGAAGGCCAATTCATTGGCAGATAGTTGAAATCTCAAGTGGTTGTCTTGAGGACTGGATGTAGGACTTCCATGTGGAAGGGCCGAACCAGGTTAAATTCTTGTGCATTTCTGTGTGATTGTTTCCGCCTTGTTTACACTTGAATCACACACATCACACTAAGCTCTAACAAGTTTATTTAGTGTTGTGCAACTTCAGAAGAAAATTTTAAAAGAGAGAAGTCCTATTCACCCCCCTCTAGGACATTCTTAGTGCCATTTCGATCCAACAACGACTCCGCCTAAAGTTCCTACAACAGGGAGGCCGCCGGGGCCGGCTGCCTAGCCAACTGGGTCTGAAGGCCTAGGCATATGCCCGTGAGGTGCTGCATTTTCCCCAGGAGTTCTGCTACATCCAGGGCAATTGCAGGAACGGTGACGGCGGGGGCAGGGACGTCGTCGGTCGCAGCAGCAGGGGCTACGGCGACATCGACAGGGGGGGGGGGGACACGCTGACGGGAGTCCGCTCGTGACTGGCGGGACCTCATCATACGGCTCCCCATGTTCTGGTATGAAGATCGTCCGCGAGCCATGGCTATCGTCGATTCCCACAGACAGCGCCAAAAGTGTGGAGGTATTTCCATGTTTGGACTGGAACCAAACGGGCCTACACTTGAAGACAGGGAAGAAGATCACCGGTAACAGACCAATGCATGCAAAACCAGAACAGGATCAGGGGGACCCAGTTGAAGAACCGGGGAGAACCCTCCGATGCCTATGTTAGAGATGGACTCAAAGGCTCGGAAGAGGAAGGTTCAGTGTATGAGACACGCTAGAGCGTGTCTGCGTAGGAAAGATTGCGTACCTTTGCATGGAGATCACCTAGACCTTTTATAGGCGAAGGCATCAGAGAGGTGAAGTGGTACATCCCCCAACGGTTACCGAAAAGGGCGCGTCGGTTGGTTCTCTTGGCGGGGACTTACACATTGAAGCGTCCGTTGGGGGATCCGGCGGGTAACGCACCACTTGATCGTGGGAGCGCACCCTGTCGTGGGCGTAACCGTCGCTAATTGGCGACGAACTTTGTTGCTCCTCTTGTCCGGGAGGTACCGAGCAGGGGGGCTGTTCGGTAGCTGCACCGTCTGCTCGGTGCTTTGTGGCATAGAGTTGACGAAGCTAAGGCATGCTTCGAGCCAATGCTGTTCGGCAGGAGGTGCCTGGGCCGAACAGATTATAGGGTGTCCGGAGACTACCCTTGGGGTCTGAAGATACCCTGCATGGGGTTCCTGCTCGGGGTCCGCAGGCTGCATTCGAGGACGTGTGGCGCCTGGCGAGGACGCCATGTGCGAGGACTGCCGTATAGGGCTGTACTGGGCCATGATGGGCCCTACGGGCTGGGGTGGCTAGAAATGGCCACCACAAGTTTCAAGGAAACGTATAGTACAATGATTACAAGAATAACTCCAAGTGTGTATAGAAAAAATGGGAATTATTTAAGAATAATCAGTAAAAAAAAAGATAATAATTAAGAGCTTAGTAACTTAAGATTATCGAGTCTATGACTGAATGTAGTACCCTAGATTCCTATTTGCTTATTTTCTGTGATTTATATAAGTTATAATTCATTTACATGTATGTGTGAATTTGGTTTAATATTGCACTTATTCACATTTAATATTTTTTTCATTTTTCTTTCATATTTATGTGGTTTTTAAATTTTATCTATGCATGTATAGTAGTTTATCACTATACACACATCACGAAAGCGTGTTAAGCCCGTGTCAATGAACCTTCCCGTTCAAAACTTTAGGATTGATGTGCATGAGTCTCATTTTCAATGATGTGAACATGTATATCTAACTCAAAGTCTTGAATTGTTTTGTTTTGGACAGTCTGTGAATGTTTGATTGCAGTTAGGTGGTTATTTACTATATGTGTTTGTATAGTTGTTGAAAATTTTTGGTTGCGTCTTCTCACTCCTCTCTGGTATACTTTTATTGATTTTGAATATTTTCTTAGCCACTTATAATTAAGTGTTTAAGAAAGAATTTTAATCAGTAAGTATTTTTGGTATATAGGAGAGGTGTGGAGAGATGTTGATGAAATTTTCAGCAAATGTACAAACATATAGTAAATGAGCATCTGAGTGCAATCAAATATTCATGGATGGGTAAAAGTGATAATCTAATTAATATGTCCTACCTATTCATTTTGACTTACTCGAAAGATGTGAGGGTAGGTTGGGTTTTAACTCAACAAATGGCTAACAAAGGATTTTATGGTGAATCTCTTAAGTTGTTATACAATTTTTAGTGATGCTCGTGAGATGACATTTAATTTGTGTAGGAAAAATGTCGTATGAGAATAGGCCATAGATGTACCATGGAATAGTTAATTGAGTTGTGACAGAGGAGTTTAAAGACAGTGTTGACAGTTTCATTATGTTTACATTGAGGAATTCATCAGTAGTAGTTGATCCAATGGGTAACATCCGATGTCCATGTTTGGCTTGTAAGAACAGAAAGTGGATATCGACATGGGATGTGTTGCATCATTTGTATACGAGAGGATTTGTTGCCCATTATGAGTTATGGTCGTCTCATGGTGAGTTTAATATCCAATCGTATGAACCGACAAACTTTGCCTCCACAAGTACTTACGTAGACATGGTTGTGGATGCCGCTGGTCCAGAGTTCAATATTCACGATGACCAATACAATGAAGAAGTGCCGAATAATACAGCTCAGAGATTTTATCAGTTACTTCGAGATGCTGATGAGCCATTATGGGATGGTTGTGAGAAGCATACACGGTTGTCTACAGTGTCGCAGCTACTGAATTTGAGGTCTGAATTTCATATGAGCGAGAGTTGTTTTGATCGACTTCTCTTACTCGTCAAGAGTATGCTTCCTCAATCAGAGAGGTTGCCTGATGATTTTTACCATGCGAAGAAGATGGTGAATGATCTGGAGCTTGGATTTATGAAAATTGATGCATATCCTAATCATAGTATGTTGTACTACAAATATGATGCAGATAATACATCATGTTGTATCTGTAAGCATGATAGATTCAAGCCTAAGAGAGGAGACAAGTTAAAGTAGAAGGATGTTCCATATAAGTCACTGCGGTACTTTTCGATCACACCCAGATTGCAGTAGTTGTTCATGTCCCCAAAGACAGCTAGACATATGACTTGGCATGCGGAAAGAGTTTGTTGTGATGCTGGTGAAATTAGTCATCTTGCCGATGGCAAAGCTTGGGCTCATTTTAGCTGTACTCATTCTTCCTTCTCAAGGGATCCACGAACGTACGACTGGGTTTATGCATGGATGACTTCAATCCATTCGGACGCACGGTGGCATCTTACTCATGTTGGCCAATATTTTTAACACTGTACAACCTTCCGCTAGGCATGTGCATGAAGCGTGAGAATCTCTTCCTTTCATTGCTGATTTCTGGTCCAAAAAGTCCAGGAAAAAAATTAGACATATATCTCAAACCGTTGATTGATGAGCTGAAATTGTTATGGTTAGATGGGGTTTATTGAACCACTCTATGCTTGTCCTTATATTTTGGTGATAACAAAACTTATGATGATATCAAAGTATATCTTTGTGATAACAAAATTTACGAGTAATTAAATTGAATATCATGCTTCATCTGTGTCACATCATTCTCATAACAAATTGATAAGTCTCACATTGATTTGATAAATGAGTAGAACGATTCATACATCGATTTCACTAACAAACGATTTGATAAGGTACATAACGATTTGATTGTGTAACGATTCGTTAAGTGAAACATCGATTTGACCGCATAACGATTTGATAAGTGAGAACAACGATTTACTCTCATATCGATTTGTTTCTCATAACGATTTGATAAGTGAGAACAACGATTTTCTCTCATATCGATTTGGTTCTCATAATGATTTGATAACTGAGAACAATGATTTGCTCTCATATCGATTTGGTTCTCATAAGGATTCATTAAGTGAAACATCGATTTGACCGCATAATGATTTGATAAGTGAGAACAACGATTTTCTCTCATATCGATTTGATTCTCATAATGATTTGATAAGTAACTTAAACAGTGATTCACTTCAATTTAAACATCGATTGTTTAAAGTGCTTTTAGGTGCCAAATGAAAAGTCAAATATCTTCTGATAGAAAAAGCTGCATGCACATTTCAGAGTCTTGTCAGAAAAAGATATGAACTACTATTTTTATCATGTTAGCAAAAACACAGTGGTATGCATCGTTTATCATGAACACTCTCTTCTATGACCACACACCTCGAAGACCACCAAAGTCTGATTAAGACAAATGAAGAGAAGATGAGCAATGGCTAGAACTCCAACGGATCTCCTCAACGGATCTATAAAAAAGCTGCTCATATAAAAGATGAAGCAAGGTTGAAGAACAAATAGAGCCTTCCTGAAGATCATTCAAGGAGTGTACATCTAGTGAAGAACCAAAACTCCACATACACTCAGAGAAAGAGAGAAATAGCCTGAGCTAAAGAAAAAGCGATCAAAAGCATCTCAAGCATTCAAGCTTCCTTCAAGCTTTCTTCTCTTTCTTCATTCTCTCTCTGCGCTCATTGTAAATTTTGGGGAGAGTCCTTGACTGTGAGCTAGTTCTTAGTGTTCATCTTATAATAGCTCTCGGTCTGATCTTTCTTTTCTAAGAAAGACTTCTGTCCAGCTGTAGGACTGTATACAGTGTAGAACCTAACTAGGGGTTTGTGTCTAGCAGAACAGCACTGGGGTTTGTACCAGGAGGTTGGCTTCTTGACCTGTAAAAGAAGTGGGCTACCTTCTTGCCCAGGAAAGAGAAGAAGACCAGCTGGGGTGTTGGGTGTTGTATTGTCCTTAAGGAGGACTATACCCTTGGTTAGTGAAATCCTAAGAGTTGCTTGGGGACTGGACGTAGGACTTCCATGTGGGAAGGACCGAACCAGGATAAATTCCTTGTGTCCTTTTTGTGATTGTTTATTTGCTTCTGCACTGCTACTCTTCATCACACTAAACTAACCAAACTTTCAACTGATATTTTTTCTGTGTTTAAGTTTCTATTTTAGATTTCAGAAAAACCTATTCACCCCCCCTCTAGGTTAGCTTGCTGTCATACCAAAAGGGCCAAGAAGTGGTATCAGAGCAAGGTTCTCTGATTAGTCAAGAAGATCCAACGATCTTAGAGAAGATCCATGGTAGCTCAAGGATATGCTGAAGATCAATCAGTCACCAGACCTCCATTCTTTGATGGAGAGGACTACCAATATTGGAAGATGAGAATGGAATGCTTCATTCGAGGCACATACTTTGATCTGTGGCAGGTAATCGAGGTAGGTGATTATGTTATTGTTCCTGTTCCAGTCACTACTACCATTACAGTAGCAGATAAAAGTAAATTATTTTTAAACGTTAAAGCTAAGAACTACTTATGTTGTGCCTTATCCAAAAGAGAATTTAGTAGAGTATCTGTATGTAAATCTGCTAAAGAAATATGGGATAAACTATAGATAACTTATGAAGGAACGGATAAAGTGAAACAAACTAGGATAGACATTATTATCTCACAATATGAGCAGTTTAAAATGTTTCCTAATGAAAATATTTCTCAAATGTATAATAGATTTTCAAGCATAGTAGTTGGTCTGAGTTCTCTTGGTAAAAATCTTTCTGATGAGGAAACTGTTAGAAAGATACTTAGGTCCTTAACTCTTTCATGGACACCTAAAGTAACTGTTATTGAAGAAGCCCATGACTTAACCAAACTTTCTATTGATAACTTAATAGGTTCCCTCATGGCACATGAAATTAATATGGAGCGACTATCTGAGAGCTCATCAAAGAAAAAATGTACTAATGCTCTTAAAGTTGCAGCTGCTCCTTCCACTTCTTCTTCTAGCTCAAAAATTGTAGGATCTGAAGACAGTGATGTTGATGAAGTACTATCCAAACTTCAGAAGATTTTAAAGAAGAAGAAAAATGGGTCAAGAAGGATCCAAAGGAAATATAAAATGTAGAAAGAACCAGTTTCTATGAATGCAGAAAACCCGGACATCTGAGACCAGACTATCCAAGACTCAAAAAGACTGGTCAAACTGAAAAATCCAAGAAGCAGCACAAGACGTTCAAAAGAAAAGCCATGGCAGCTGCTTGGGAAAATGAAGAGGCCACAAGCTCAGACTCATCAAGCTCAAGATCAGAGAAAGAGCAAGTAAATCTAACCCTCATGGTAGGACTAGATGAGGTACATTCTGACCCAGTTGTTGATTCATGCAATAATTCAGGATCAGAGTTTGAAGACTTGGAAGAAGTCTTTAATGAGCTTTATGATAAACACAAGGTTGTTGTAAAAGAATTGAAAAATATCAAGAACAACCTTACTTGTTTAGAAAACACTAATTCTGATCTTAAATCAGAAATGGAACAGTTAGAAGATCAATTAAAAGAATGTAAAAATAATAATTATCTTTTAAATAAAGATTTGAAAAGTAAGAATAATGAGAAGTTAGAGTTAAAGAAAAATTAAAAACTCTAACTGAAGAAAATATGTATTTAAAAGAATCTGTTAGAAAATTAACTAAAGGAAAAACATCTTTAGCCATATGCTTAAACAGATCAAAATCTAGAAATAACAAACAAGGGCTTGGTTACATAACTCCTGAAAAAGGAAAACATGTCATAATTCCTAAAAAATATCCATTACCAAAATTTGTAAAAGAAACCAAGATGCCTCAGAAAAAGGCCCCTGCAAAGGAAAAGGTTTCCAAAAATTGTGTTCTAAACAGACAGTACAAAGATAATAAGAACGACAAAACAATTTACATTCATTGTTGTTTTCATTACAATAAATTAGGACACACTGTAAACACCTGCACAACAACACACTTAGTTTGGATTCCGAAAGGATATTTTTATGCATCTAACCAACAAGGACCCAAAAAGATTTAGGTACCTACTTCTGAATAAGTTGTTTGCAGGATAGCCATGGAGGATCAGGATCAAGGATGCTCAAGGCATTGGTGACTGCAAGCTCTTCATCCAACTCTTATTTGAAGAGGGAGTAGTCATTTAGTTATTTTAAAATTTTAGTATTACTAATAACTATTTGCAAGTCTCATTCAGGTGGAGTCTCTCATTTAGGGGGAGCACAGACTAAGGGGGAGTTATTAATTAATGTCAATCATTGTTGAACCCCTCAATGGTAAGAAAATTTCAAAGGAGCGATACATGGTAAGATCATTCCTTTTTGGTTAGTGACAAAAAAGGGGAGAGTATGCATGGTATGCATTATCTATGAATTTTCTACATTTTTTATGCTTAAGTATTTTTGCCAGAAAATCTCATAAATTTTATCATCACCAAAAAGGGGGAGATTGTTGAACCACTCTCTGCTTGTCCTTATATTTTAGTGATAACAAAACTTCTGATGATATCAAAGTTTATCTTTGTGATAACAAAATTTACGAGTATATAAATTGAATATCATGTTTCATCTGTGCCGCATCAATCTCATAACAAATTGATAAGTCTCACATCGATTTGATAAATGAGTAGAATGATTCATACATCGATTTCACTAACAAACAATTTGATAAGCTACACAATGATTTGATTGTGTAACGATTCGTTAAGTGAAACATCGATTTCACCGCATAACGATTTGATAAGTGAGAACAACGATTTGCTCTCATATCGATTTTGTTCTCATAACGATTTGATAAGTGAGAACAACGATTTGCTCTCATATCGATTTGGTTCTCGTATCGGTTCTTTAAGTGAAACATCGATTTGACCGCATAACGATTTGATAAGTGAGAACAACGATTTGCTCTCATATCGATTTGGTTCTCATAACGATTTGATAAGTAACTTAAACAACGATTCACTTCAATTTAAACATCGATTGTTTAAAGTGCTTTTAGGTGCCAAATGAAAAGTCAAATATCTTCTGACAGAAAAAGCTGCATGCACATTTCAGAGTCTTGTCAGAAAAAGATATGAACTACTATTTTTATCATGTTAGCAGAAACACAGTGGTATGCACCGTTTATCATGAACACTCTTTTATGCTAACACTCTCTTCTATGACCTTACACCTCGAACACCACCAAAGTCTGATTAAGACAAATGAAGAGAAGATGAGCAATGACTAGAACTCTAATGGATCTCCTCAACGGAGCTATTCAAAAGCTGCTCATATAAAAGATGAAGCAAGGTTGAAGAACAAATAAAGCCTTCCTGAAGATCATTCAAGGACTGTACATCCAGTGAAGAACCAAAACTCCACATACACTAAGAGAAAGAGAGAAAGAGCCTGAGCCAAAGAAGTAGCGATCAAAAGCGTCTTAAGCATTCAAACTTCCTTCAAGCTTTCTTCTCTTTCTTCATTCTCTCTCTCTGCGCTCATTGTAAATTTGGGGGAGAGTCCTTGACTGTGAGCTAGTTCTTAGTGTTCATCTTATAATAGCTCTCGGTCTGATCTTTCTTTTCTATGAAAGACTTCTGTCCAGCTGTAGGACTGTATACAGTGTAGAACCTAGCTAGGAGTTTGTGTCTAACAGAACCGCACTGGGGTTTGTACCAGGAGGTTGGCTTCTTGACCTGTAAAAGAAGTGGGCTGCCTTCTTGCTCGGGAAAGAGAAGAAGACCAGCTGGGGTGCTGGGTGTTGTATTGTCCTTGAGGGGGACTCTACCCTTGGTTAGTGAAATCCCAAGAGTTGCTTGGGGACTGGACGTAGGACTTCCATGTGGGAAGGGCCGAACTAGGATAAATTCCTTGTGTCCTTTGTGTGATTGTTTATTTGCTTCCGCACTGCTACTCTTCATCACACTAAACTAACCAAACTTTCAACTGGTATTTTTTATGTGTTTAAGTTTCTATTTCAAATTTCAAAAAAACCTATTCACCCCCCCTCTAGGTTAGCTTGCTGCCGTACCAAAAGGGCCAACAAGTGGTATCAAAGCAAGGTTCTCTGATTAGTCAAGAAGATCCAACGATCTTAGAGAAGATCCATGGTAGCTCAAGGATATGCTGAAGGTCAATCAGTCACCAGACCTCCATCTTTGATGGAGAGGACTACCAATATTGGAAGATGAGAATGGAATGCTTCATTCGAGGCACAGACTTTGATCTGTGGCAGGTAATCGAGGTAGGTGATTATGTTATTGTTCATGTTCCAGTCACTACTACCATTACAGCAGCAGATAAAAGCAAATTATCTTTAAACGTTAAAGCTAAGAACTACTTATGTTGTTCCTTATCCAAAAGAGAATTTAGTAGAGTATCTGCATGTAAATCTTCTAATGAAATATGGGATAAACTACAGATAACTTATGAAGGAATGGATAAAGTGAAACAAACTAGGATAGACATTCTTGTCTCACAATATGAGCAGTTTAAAATGCTTCCTAATGAAAATATTACTCAAATATATAATAGATTTTCAAGCATCGTAGTTGGTCTGAGTTCTCTTGGTAAAAATCTTTCTGATGAGGAAACTGTTAGAAAGATACTTAGGTCCTTAACTCTTTCATGGACACCTAAAGTAACTGCTATTGAAGAAGCCCATGACTTAACCAAACTTTCTATTGATAACTTAATAGGTTCCCTCATGGCACATGAAATTAATATGGAGCGACTATCTGAGAGCTCATCAAAGAAAAAATGTACTAATGCTCTTAAAGTTGCAGCTGCTCTTTCCACTTCTTCTTCTTCTAGCTCAAAAATTGCGGGATCTGAAGACAGTGATGTTGATGAAGTACTATCCAAACTTCGTAAGATTTTAAAGAAGAAGAAAAATGGGCCATGAAGGATCCAAAGGAAATAGAAAAAGGAGAAAGAACCAGTCTGCTATGAATGCAGAAAACTCGGACATCTGAGACCAGACTATCCAAGACTCAAAAAGACTGGTCAAATCGAAAAATCCAAGAAGCAGGACAAGACGTTCAAAAGAAAAGCCATGGCAGCTGCTAGGGAAAATGAAGAGGCCACAAGCTCAAACTCATCAAACTCAAGATCAGAGAAAGAGCAAGTAAATCTAGTCCTCATGGTAGGACTAGATGAGGTACATTCTGACCATGTTTTTGATTCATGCAATAATTCAGGATCAGAGTCTGAAGACTTGGAAGAAGTCTTTAATGAACTTTATGATAAACACAAGGTTGTTGTAAAAGAATTGAAAAATATTAAGAACAACCTTACTTGTTTAGAAAACACTAATTCTGATCTTAAATCAAAAATGGAACAGTTAGAAGATCAATTAAAAGAATGTAAAAATAATAATTATCTTTTAAATAAAGATTTGAAAAGTAAGAATAATGAGAAGTTAGAGTTAAAAGAAAAATTAAAAACTCTAATTGAAGAAAATCTATATTTAAAAGAATTTGTTAGAAAATTAACTAAAGGAAAAACATCTTTAGCCCAATGCTTAAACAGATCAAAATCTGGAAATAACAAACAAGGGCTTGGTTACATAACTCCTGAAAAAGGTAAACATGTCATAATTCCTGAAAAATATCCATTACCAAAATTTGTAAAAGAAACCAAGATGCCTCAGAAAAAGGCCCCTGCAAAGGAAAAGGTTTCCAAAACTTGTGTTCTAAACAGACAGTACAAAGATAATAAGAACGACAAAACAATTTATATTTATTGTTGTTTTCATTGCAATAAATTAGGACACACAGTAAACACCTGCACAACAACGCACTTAGTTTGGATTCCGAAAGGATATTTTAATGCATCTAACCAGTAAGGACCCAAAAAGATTTGGGTACCTACTTCTGAATAAGTTGTTTACAGGATAGCCTTGGAGCATCAGGATCAAGGATGCTCAAGGCATTGGTGACTGCCAGCTCTTCATCCAACTCTTATTTGAAGAGGGAGTAGTCATTTAGTTATTTTAAAATTTCAGTATTACTAATAACTATTTGCAAGTCTCATTCAGGTGACGTCTCTCATTTAGGGGGAGCACAGACTAAGGGGGAGTTATTCATTAATGTCAATCATTGTTGAACCCCTCAATGGTAAGAAATTTTCAAATGAGCGATACATGGTAAGATCCTTCTTTTTTGGTTAGTGACAAATAGGGGGAGAGTATGCATGGTATGCATTATCTATGAATTTTCTACATTTTCTATGCTTAAGTATTTTTGTCAGAAAATTCTCATAAATTTTATCATCACCAAAAAGGGGGAGATTGTTGAACCACTCTCTGCTTGTCTTTATATTTTGGTGATAACAAAACTTCTGATGATATCAAAGTTTATCTTTGTGATAAAAAAATTTACAAGTAATTAAATTGAATATCATGTTTCATCTGTGTCGCATCAATCTCATAACAAATTGATAAGTCTCACATCGATTTGATAAATGAGTAGAACGATTCATACATCGATTTCACTAAGAAACAATTTGATAAGCTACACAATGATTTGATTATGTAACGATTCGTTAAGTGAAACATCGATTTGACTGCATAACTATTTGATAAGTGAGAACAACGATTTGCTCTCATATCGATTTGGTTCTCATAACGATTTGATAAGTGAGAACAACGATTTGCTTTCATATCGATTTGGTTCTCGTATCGGTTCGTTAAGTGAAACATCGATTTGACCGCATAACGATTTAATAAGTGAGAACAACGATTTGCTCTCATATCGATTTGGTTCTCATAACGATTTGATAAGTAACTTAAACAGTGATTCACTTCAATTTAAACATCGATTGTTTAAAGTGCTTTTAGGCGCCAAATAAAAAGTCAAATATCTTCTGACAGAAAAAGCTGCATGCACATTTCAGAGTCTTGTCAGAAAAAGATATGAACTACTATTTTTATCATGTTAGCAGAAACACAGTGGTATGCACCGTTTATCATGAACACTCTTTTATGCTAACACTCTCTTCTATGACCATACACCTCGAAGACCACCAAAGTCTGATTAAGACAAATGAAGAGAAGATGAGCAACGACTAGAACTCCAATGGATCTATTCAAAAGCTGCTCATATAAAAGATGAAGCAAGGTTGAAGAACAAATAGAGCCTTCCTGAACATCATTCAAGGAGTGTACATCCAGTGAAGAACCAAAACTCCACATACACTCAGAGAAAGAGAGAAAGAGTCTGAGCCAAAGAAGAAGCGATCAAAAGCGTCTCAAGCATTCAAGTTTCGTTCAAGCTTTCTTCTCTTTCTTCATTCTTTCTTTGCGCTCATTGTAAGTTAGGGAGAGAGTCCTTGACTGTGAGCTAGTTCTTAGTGTTCATCTTGTAATAGCTCTCAGTCTGATCATTATTTTCTATGAAAGACTTCTGTCCAGCTGTAGGACTGTATATAGTGTAGAACCTAGCTAGGGGTTTGTGTCTAGCAGAACCGCACCGGGGTTTGTACCAAGAGGTTGGCTTCTTGACCTGTAAAAGAAGTGGGCTGCCTTCTTGCCCGGGAAAGAGAAGAAGACTAGCTGGGGTGCTGGGTGTTGTATTGTCCTTGAGGGGGACTGTACCCTTGGTTGGTGAAATCCCAAGAGTTGCTTGGGGATTGGACGTAGGACTTCCATGTGGGAAGGGCCGAACCAGGATAAATTCCTTGTGTCCTTTGTGTGATTGTTTATTTGCTTCCGCACTGCTACTCTTCATCACACTAAACTAACCAAACTTTCAAGTGATATTTTTTCTGTGTTTAAGTTTTTATTTCAGATTTCTAGGTTAGCTTGCTGCTGTACCAAAAGGGTCAACAGGGTTCTCACTTATGATGCATCCAGAAAATAGAATTTCAATTTGAAAGCTGCATGAATGTGAACAATAAGTGACTTTCCAGCTTACGACATGCTATGTAGCTGGAGCACACATGGGAGGTTGGCATGTCCTTATTGTATGGAGGAATAAAAATCATTCGTGTTGAAGTTTGGGGGAAAAGCATGTTGGTTCGATTGTCATCGTCGGTTTCTACCAAGTGACCATCCTTTCTAAAAGCAGAAGGATTCATTTATGAAAAATACAATTGAATTGGATGAGGTAGATATGGAACGGGCGTCTGGTAGAAACATGGCGAGGCGGGTCTAGAACTTACCGACTGTATCACTACTGGCTGGTAATACCCAATAAATCCTAGGGTTTAGGAAGGATCACATTTGAGTGAAACAAAGTATCTTTTGGGAATTACCTTCTTGGTCAACACTTTTGATATGACATAACCAAAACGTCATGCATATAGAGAAGAATGTTTTTGATAATTTGTTCAACACGATTACATCATAACCTAGACATCATCCAGAACTTACCGACTATTTTTGATAATGTGTTCGATCTGATCTCTATTCGTAATGACACAACATATGGGATCGTCAATGTCAAACATATGTCCAAATTGAGTACGTATGAGCCATTCATTCTGGCGGCACGCCCAACAAGTTTATTATTCAAACTATTCTTCTCTGAAATTGAGAGATTAGTGGGCTTCTTTTAGAGTGAAAACAAGACTATTCCCTGAGTATGAGCTTCTCCCGGCTGATATAGAGCTCCAAGATGTTAATGACAATTTTTTTTCCAATCAGACCGGAGTGACGCACGAGTGTTGGCTCCTTCTACGCAGTTCAGTGTAGATGATATAAATGAACCAATTTGCTTATATAAGGATAACGAAGAGGATGAAGTTGACCCAAATGCCCTTGATGATCATGTTGTTGAGCGGGAGGTGGAGTTTGATGAGGAGGAAGAGTGGACCGATGATGAGGATGAAGGGGATGACGAAGATGACGCTAAATTAGACATATCTTCAGCATCTGATGATGAATATAGATAATATTACAAAATTTTGTAAGAACTGAGTGTTGTTGCTAATTATATGTTATTTAATAGCTACTTCAAATTTGAGTGCTGATGACATGTTATATCTTTATTGTTCTCAATAGAGATATGGTGCGTGGAGGACCTAGTGGGAGGGGGTCCACCTCATCCGGTGCACCCTCTACTTCTGTAGGCCGAGGGTCTACATCGATAGCTATATATGTACTCAACTCAATTCTTTTAATTTACTGTGTATATTAACTTTATATTTTCTAACGTGCATATAATTTTGTAAGGTCCGCCTCCCCGACTACGCCGATTGTCCCAACGATAGGTATATATATATGTACCCAAACACAAAACTCTATATATTACTGTTCATATTAACTTTATATTTTCTAATGTGCATATAATTTTCCAGGGTCTGCCTCCCGCCCAGTAGCGTCACCCGTCCCATCCCATTCAGCAGCAGGTACATGCATGTTTCCATACTTTTGTACGTTTCTTGTCTTCTATTTTTTTTTTTATAATAGTGTACTTAATTTTACAACAGAGGTAGAGAGCTATCATCTAGCGGTGGAGGAGGTGGCTTAGCTAGCTGGACGCCAGCCATGCTGAATTTTTGGGTAAACTTAATCACTTCAAACTTATTGTATTTGTTATTTATGTTATATGGTTCATGTAGAAAATTAATGTGCAATTGTAGGGGGAAGATAGATCTAGGATCTGCTTCCTGCTATATTACATCGTTGCTGCACGCACATGTTCTAGGACCAGTGGACTCATTGAAAGAGTTCCCCCTGTCCATCTGGGATTTGTTATTTGACATGTTTACGGTATTATTATTTTTTACTCATTTGAAGTCATTTCATTAGTTACGATCTCTCTCTATTAGTGCACTAACTTGAGTAATTTAATTTCTAAACAAATGAGTTACATGTTTACGAGAGAGGAGGATCTCCCTCGAGCACGAGCCGTCTGGGAGTCTACTACCCAGACTCATTTTAAAAAGTCGCTGTGGGAGGCCCGAGACAAGGCGGCAAATATCGCAGGAAGCTAGGATCCCATAGCTTGAATGGATTACGGCCCTGTGTTGATGAGGAGGGACTATTGGGAGTCCCTTTGTCATCGTTGGGCTACTGGACCATGGCAGGAGAGGTCACAGGTGTTGGCCCTTTTGGTCCGGTTGCAAGCTAACCTAGAGGGGGTGAATAGGTTTTTCTGAAATCTGAAACAAAAACTTAAACACAGAATATTATCACTTGAAAGTTTGGTTAGTTTAGTGTGATAAAGAGTAGCAGTGTGGAAGCAAATAAACAATCACACAAATAACACAAGAGATTTATTCTGGTTCGGCCCTTCCCACATGGAAGTCCTACGTCCAGTCCCCAAGCAACCTCCTGGGATTTTACTAACCAAGGGTACAGTCCCCCTCAAGGACAATACAACACCCAGCACCAGCTGGTCTTCTTCTCTTTCCCGAGCAAGAAGGCAGCCCACTTCTTTTACAGGTCAAGAAGCCAACCTTCTGGTACAAACCCCAGTGTGGTTCTACTAGACACAAACCCCTAGCTAGGTTCTACACTGTATACAATCCTACAGCTGGACAGAAGTCTTTCTTATAAAAGAAAGAACAAAGCTGAGAGTTGGAACAGATGTAAACCAACTAAAAGAACTCTCAGTGAAAAGACTCTCTCCCCCAGATTACAAAGATGCACATACAGAGAGTGAATAGAGGAGAAGGAGCTTGAATGCTTGAATGCTTGAGTGCTTTAGTTGCTTGAACACTTCTTCTTGGGCTCAGGCTCTTTCTCTCTTTTCTCTTGAGTGTATGTGGCATTTAGGTTCTTCCTGGATGTACACTCTTAAAAAATCTTCAGGAAAGCTCTTGCATCTTCTTCAGCCTTGCTTTCTCTTTTATATGAGCAACTTTGAACAAATCCGTTGGAGTTCTAGCCATTGCTCATCTTCTCTTTCTTCTGATATTTTGTGGTCTATGAGGTCTGCAAGCATAGAAGAAAGTGTTTAGATAAAAGAGTGTTTCTGTCAAAAAGGTTCATACCTCTATGTTTCCTGCAAGCAAATCTATGTTTCACTTATCAAATCAATGTTTGAAGCAAATCGATGTTTCACTTATCAAATCGATGTGAGAGGTAAATCGATGTTTCACTTATCAAATCGATATTTGAAGCAAATCGATGTTTCACTTATCAAATCGATGTGAGAGGCAAATCAATGTTTCACTTACCAAATTGATGTTTGAAGCGAATCGATGTTTCACTTACCAAATAGATGTTTGAAGCAAATCGATGTTGCAGTGAAATCCATGTTTTCAAGTAAATCGATGTGGCACTTTGTGAACTGAATTCGATGTATATTGAATGGACATCGATTTAGCTTTTTAGTGCAAATCACACAGCAATAATTCCATAAATTTATATTTATTAAGAAAAACATAATATTAAATATATTTAATTAATCATAAATTTTGTTATCACCAAAATATAAGAGTGGTTCAACAAGCTCCCCCTTTTTGGTGATGACAAAATTTATGAGAATTTTCTGATAAAAATACTTAAAGCATTGAAAATAAAAAAAATTCACAGATAATGCATACTATGCATACTCTCCCACTTTTTGTCACTAACCAAAAAGGAAGGATCTTACCATGCATTCTCTCCTCTTTTGTGAAAATTTCTTACCAATGAGGGGTTCAACAATGATTGATATTAATGAATAACTCCCCCTTAGTCTGTGCCCCCCCTGAATGAGAGACTCCACCTGAATGAGACTTGCAAATAGTTGTTAGTAATAATGAAATTTAAAAATAAATTAATGACTACTCTCTCTTCAGATATGAGTTGGATGAGGAGCTGGCAGTCACCAGTGCCTTGAGCATCCTTTGTTCCTGATGCTCCAAGGCTATCGTGCAAACAACTTATTCAGAAGTAGGTACCCAAATCTTTTTGGGTCCTTGATGGTTAGATGCATAAAAATGTCCTTTCGGAATCCATACTAGGTGCCTTGTTGTGCAGGTGTTTACTATGTGTCCTAATTTATTGCAATGCGAGCAGCAATGAATATAATTTATTTTATAGTTCTTATTGTCTTTGTGATATCTCTTTAGAACACAATGTTTAGAAACCTTTTTCATTTGATAAATCTTGGTCATTTCAGGGGCTTTTTTCTTAGGCATTTTGGTTTCTTTTACAAATTTTGGCAAATGATATTTTCTTGGAATTATGACTTGTTTTTCTTTATCCGGAGGTAAGTATCCAAGCCCTTGTTTATTATTTCCAGGTTTTGACCCTTTTAAGCATAGGGCTAAAGATGTTTTCCCTCTAGTTAATTTTTTAACTGATTCTTTTAAATAGAGATTTTCTTCAGTTAGAGTTTTTAATTTTTTTTCTAACTCTAACTTCTCATTATTCTTGCTTTTCAAATCTTCATTTAAAAGATAATTATTATCTTTACTGTCCTTTAATTATTTTTCTAGTTGATCCAATTCAGATTTAAGATCAGAATTGGTATTTTCCAAGCATGTAGTGTTGTTTTTCATATTTTTTAATTCTTTTACAACACCGTTATGTTTTTCATATAGTTCATTAAAGACTTCTTCTAAGTCTTCAGACTCTGACCCTGAATCAGTGCATGAATCAAAAAATGAGTCAGAATGTACCTCATCTAGTCCTACCATAAGGGCTAGACTTACCTGCTCTTTCTCCGACTCTGAGCTTGATGATTCTGAGCTTGTGGCCTCTTCATTTTCCCAAGCAGCCGCCATGGCTTTTCTTTTGAATTTCTTGTGCTTCTTTTTGGACTTTTCTGGTTGACCAGTCTTCTTTAGTTTAGGACAATCTGGTCTTAGATGTCCAGATTTTTTGCATTCATAGCAGACTAGTTCTTTTTCTTTTCTCTCTTTCTTTGGAATCCTTCTTGATCTAATTTTCTTCTTCTTGAAAATTTTCTGAAGCTTGGATAGTACTTCATCTACGTCACTGTCTTCAGAATCTGTATTTTTGGAACTAGAAGAAGAAGAAGTGGAAGGAGTGTTGAGCAACTACCCCTAAGAAATTTAAAGAATTTTATAAATTTCTATGAATATTATTTTTGGTATGACAAATCTTTAAATATGTGTTTTAAACCAAATGTATCACAAAATTCTATAAAGATAAAATAATTTTTTGAACACTCAAATGTTTCTAAGGCCACAGAATCTGAATCTATAGCCTACTGAATCCGACTGATGTCTTTGACTGCAAAATCCGACTCCTTCAGAAACTCAGTCACAAGTCTTGTAAATTTTGTTAAGTCCACAATTTTACATAACATTCGACTCACACAGTCGAATGTCCTTTACACTGTATTTGATTCATAACATTCGACTCACACAGTCGAATGTCCTTTACACTGTATTCGATTCATAACATTTGACTCACACAGTCGAATGTCCTTTACACTGTATTCGATTCATAACATTCGACTCACACAGTCGAATGTCTTTTACGCTGTATTCGATTCATAACATTCGACTCACACAGTCGAATGTCCTTTACACTGTATTCAATTCATAACATTCGACTCACACAGTCGAATGTCCTTTACATTGTATTCGACTCACGACTTCAACTCATACAGCCGAATGTTGCCTTACACTACATTCGATTGACGTCTTCTCTACTATAGTCGAATTACCTTATTCTTCTTGAATTCGAATCATGCCTATTTCTTGAGTCGAATCACATGTTCTATTGCATTCGACTTCACTATCAGTTTTGTACTTGTACTTTGTCAGTTCTATCTGTCTTGGAATATATCTGTCTTTAAGTTTATAAAATCCTTTTGTGATTCTTAAACTTCTTAGACATAATTTATTGGCAAATTGCCTATTTCCTAACATATCTTACTAAAATCTTAGAAGATTATTATTTTAATATATTTCTCTGACAGAACATAGTATATTCAAATTATTCATCTCTGCAAAACATTTCTCTGAAATATCTTTTTGAGTCTTACAGTCTTGATGTCCTTTACTTCAGTTTATATCCTTCATAAGACTCAAAGCATTTATGAAAAATCTCAGACGCATGGCATCTGACCATCTCACCTACCACTGACAGACCCATACTTTAACTTTTTGTCTGTCTGCTCTATTTTCTGAAAAGGTTGAGAATACTAGGTTCCATACTGTCTGTTGTACTCAAACTGACCCTCCTACCACAAAGGTATGGAGATATGCTTGTCCTTGTCTTGTCTTTGCAACAGGCATTAATTGGAGCACATGTTTAGCATGGGTTGTTCCCAGCTCAGTCTACAAGAGCTTATCTTCTAGCTGTGACAACTGCTCCTATTCTGAAGACCTTGGAAACATGCAAATTTCAAGACCTTCTGGACAAAGTTTTCAAGATCCAAAGGATCCCAGAATTCCACCTCAAATGGCTATATTGCAAACGGCCACAAAGCTCCAACGGTCATCCTCTCAAACGGTCATATTTTTGAAGATTATAAAAGGAGCTCAAGAGGAACAGATAAAGACAGAGAGAGACACAGATAGATCATCCTTGAAGTGAGAATCCAAAAAGTGCATTCAAGTCCCATTCTCCTGAAAGAGCCATTCGAATTCCTCAAGCTCTCTCTAAAGTCTTCATGCTTGACTTCCTCTGAGAGCTTCCTTGTGTTCATAAAATTATGTGGAGAATTTCTGTTTGTGGGTGGCAATTGTACTCAGTTTCAATTCTCTTTAGTCCACCCCTTTCACTTCAGATAGGATTTAGAATCAATTCTATATATGTTGTATCCATCTGAAGTCTGTGTGTTCTGTGCTCAACTTTGAGGCAAACACACCACTATCAAATTTCCTTGTATTTGTGCAGAAATCTATCTCTACACTTTGCCCCCTTGTGTAGGGAAGGCCTTGGTGAAAAGGCATTGTTGTACACTTGTTTAGGGAAGACTTTCTTGGGAGCAAGTGGGTTTTATAATTCCTCTCAAGGGTGAGAGAAGGCCAAGTTGTTGGCAGTTTAGTGAAATCTCAAGTGGTTGGCTTGAGGACTGGATGTAGGACTTCCATGTGGGAAGGGCCGAACCAGGATAAATCCCTTGTGCATTTATTTGTGTGATTGTTCCGCCAAGTTTACACTTGAATCACACACATCACACTTAGTACTAACATATCTATTTAGTACTGTGATTTTCAGAAGAAATTTTAAAACAGAGAAAGTCCTATTCACCCCCCCTCTAGGACTGTTTCTCAGCCATTTCGATCCAACAAGTGGTATCAGAGCGAGGTCTTCTTAGAAGAATCTAAGAGATTTGAGAAGAAATGGCATCCGAAGCCCACAACTATGAAGGCCAATCAGTCACAAGGCCACCATTCTTTGATGGTGAAGATTACCAATATTGGAAGATGCGAATGGAATGCTTCATTAGAGGTACTGACTTCGACCTATGGCAGGTAATTGAACAAGGTTATTTTCAAGTCCTTGCGGAATCCTCTTCTGGTGCTCTTTCAATTGCAGACAAAAGAAATATGTCCTTAAATTACAAAGTAAAAAATTATCTTTGTTGTGCTTTATCTAAAAGAGAGTTTAATAGACTTTCAGCCTGTAAAACAACAAAAGAAATGTGGGATAAATTACAAATAACATATGAACGTACACATAGGGTTAAACAAACAAGAATAGATATACTTGTATCTCAATATGAACAGTTGAAAATGCTCCTAAATGAAAATATAACTCAAATGTACAATAGATTTTCAAATATAATTGTATGATTAAGTGCTTTAGGGAAAGTCCTAACTAATGAAGAAACAGTAAGAAAAATCTTAAGATCTCTAACAAATGTCTGGACTCCTAAAGTTACAGCCATAGAGGAAGCCCATGATTTAACACAATTATCTATTGACAAGTTAATAGGATCCCTCATGGCACATGAAATAAACATGGAAAGATTTTCTGAAAGCTCTTCGAAAAAGAAAATTTAAAATGCTTTAAAGATTGCAGATTCTTCTTCATCTGAAGACTCCAAAGAAAAATCAGATGACAGTGATGATGAGGCTATGCTCTCAAGAAAATTACAGAGAATTTTGGCCAAGAAGAAAAAGTTTGGCTCAAGGAAATTCTTCAAGAAAGATAAGAAGAAGAACCTACTTGCTATGAGTGCAATCAGCCAGGACATTACAAGTCTGAATGTCCTAGACTCAAGAAGAAGGATCAAGCAGAAAAATCAGATAAGAAGAAGGGCAAAGAAAAGAAGTTTAGAAAGTTCAAAAAGAAGGCTATGGAAGCAACTTGGGACAATGAAGATGCTACCAGCTCAGACTCTTCCAGCTCAGAATCCGAAGAAGAAGTGTAAGGCCCTCGAATTTTACTGCATTATTGCATGTAAATAATTCGTGTCATACATGTACGTATGTATGTATCTACGTATGTATTAGTTAGTATACTTATGTGTGTATGTGTATAGCTTAGGTATAAACAATGTATGTATTGCTTGATGGTAGTGTGTGCACAAAACTATATAGATATTACATGTAAATATACATGATGTGCATGGGTTTCTGCATGTTTTAGACTTTTGGCCGAAGGCCAGATTGGCGTCAATCCCATAGCCATTGATGTGGTGTCAGCGTCAACCCCATGGACGCCAACACTAATCCCAGCGTCGAATGATGTGGACGCCAACTTCTCTGACCTGCATGCATTGCAGAGCCTGGAATTCCGGGAACAAGCTACCCCAACCATTGGGGAGCTGTCTCCAACAGTCTGAATGGGGTTCACATCAGCATTTCGGGTCAGGAGCAGCCTCTCCCATATATCTAAACCCGAAATTGCTTCCCCAACCCTTCTCCTTGCCTTTTTACAAGAGAGGAGGAAGAGGAGAATCCTAGAGGTCTGTGAGGAAAACCCCACCTTTGCAAACCCAAATCTGAAGATCTAAAGCTGGTTCCGGGGCTCTGCTGCAACAAGGAGCTTACTGGATCATCGAGGAAGGCTTCCCCGACCTCGACTTGCTGTGGAGACTGCTCAGGAACCTGGAGGAGTGGCGTTTTGGAGGCTTCTTGGGACAACCCAAGGAGAGCTTCACCAAGCTTTTGATCCCTTTGGAGTGTACCTAAAAGGCAAGTACCCTACCCATATCGTCCTTGTATGTGTCTAGGATGGTTTTACTATTTTTGTATATTTTCCCTCGTGTCCTAGACCCCAAAATTCACCCCATCTTTGGAGCTCGGGTCTGTGTTCTGCACAGACCTGACATTGACGACAATGTCCCTTTCCGCTAAGATCATGCTTAGCGTCCATCGACTATGCCGTTGACATTGAATTAGCGGCCAGAGACCGCCGCCAAGTTCATCTGGACAGAACAGTGACCTGTTCTGCCCTTCTATACGACTATTTTAGATATGTTTCACGATGAGGATATACTGTAAATCATTTATATGCTATGTATATTGTTGATGCGATGGATGTGGTGTGTGGATGGATTATCACGAATGATAGGACTTAATTATTTCATGAAGATACATGTGTGATGAGTTTTAATCTTGTTAAACCATGTTTGCATGATTTAGGACAAGTCTAAATGCCCTAATTTGTGAGGATTATGCATGTGAGGTTCAGTTCCTGTTCTAAAATTCCTGAGATCATTCCCATGCTTGTGTGAATTATTGCAAAATTTGTTTAGAAAAATAGAGATCATGCTAGGTCGTGATAAATCTTCCATAAATTAATGGATTGTCTGATAAATTCGAGAATGAATTCCGTATTTCCATGCATGCTAGGGTTGAGACACTAAGCTGCTAAGATGGTGATTGTGTACAATTCCATGTTAAGCTGAATTGTGGATGGCATGAGAAATGGATGTTTGAATTTCTGAAATTTTGTTTTAGTTCAGAAAAATCTGAAAATTTGCATGAGGAATCCTAAACCCGAAATTAACATGTGGTTAAAGTTTCAGGTCATTTGGACCAGTATTTAATGTAATATGAATTTTCCATGTAAATGTGAATTTATGCATGCCAATGTGAAACAATTCGATTTAGGTGTAATCTGACCTGATCGGTGATATTTACCTGAATGTAGATTTTGAAATCTGTAATGTCATGTTAGGAAAACAGAGAAATGTGAATGTGAGAGAGAAAGTGAATAGAATGAGAATGACATGTGTAAACCCATGTGTAAAATCGGTAAAAATGTGTAATGTGAAAATTGTGCCAAATGTGACACTGCTTCCGTAGAGGGCAGTGGAACCGTATCAGGGAAAAGTCCCCCTGAGAAGGTTCTATGTGTAAGTGACCCTAAGGGCATTAGGGGGAAATCCTGGAGGTGGACAAGTACCACTGGTTAGGGTGGAGACTTGTTCTCCCGGTCTACGCAGTCCAAGAGTCGCCATTGTATTGCCTAGATGGCGTCTATGTGATGTGATGTGTTGTGTCCTTCTTTGGTGGTTTGGACTATGTGGCACGGCACTAAAATGTGAAAGTGTAAATGTGAAAGTGTAAATGTGCATGTGTTCATGTGTTAATGTGGAAGTGAACAATGTGTAATGTGTATGTGTAAAGTGCAATTTATGTGAATTGGAAATTGTGTAAAGAAGATGTGAAACCAAAATGTGAGGATATGATATTGTAATCCATGTTGTGACAAATCTGAAACCATGTTAAATCAGTAGCTTCATTATGTTAGGATCATGTTTATATGTGTAAAATGCCTAGAATCCATGCTAGGGACAATTAACAAGTATGTGCACAAAATTCCATGTTCGGTTGTTCACATGTTGTATTATAAATAACATTATAGCTTTCATGTGTAGGGTTATGGCTGCTAAATCATGTGAAAACCAGCAAGTTTAAAGTATGTAAAATGTTCGTGTACATGCATAAGAATGTGTAGATTCCATGCTAGGTGTGTTTTGTTTCATGCATGTAGGATAATCATGCTAAGTGCTTTCATGTTTTAGTTGAGATGCAAAGTAGAATTTCATGAGTAGGAATGATTAGAGAACACGTGTTAGGAATTTATTTTGATAAGGAAATCTGAAAGCATGCATCATGTGTTTACTTATAGAATTATCATGATTGGTTATTCATTTCAAACGTTAAGCATGATACATGTTGAGTTTTTGCAATTGTGTGTGTAGAGCCTACTATGACATGTACGTGTATGGTATGAGTGGTGTTACTTGCTGAGTCTTTAGACTCACTTCTTGCTTCAGCGTACAGGTGTAGTTGGTGACGTGGCACCGTTGGAGGAGACGGTGGAAACGGACTCCGAGCGCGGGGATTAGTCTTTGGAGTACCTTGTGACTTTTGCATTTCATAGTATGTAAATTGAACGTTGTATTAGCGTTATCATGGAAAGAATGTATAATGGTGGACATCTATGTATTTAATTTTCAGCAACTTAAATTATGTGAACTTTTAAGTTCTTTATTGTTATTGCAATTTCATGTATGCTAAATGTGGATGATGAATGAATGAAGACAGTAGTTCTTTTTACTTCCGCTACTCTGTTCTATATTCACGTGTATCTCAGCTGAATGTTATCGTTGGGTAAATGTCCCACTGTGGTGACGCTTGCTATACCGACGTGGGTTGGTATAACCGTACCGGTATAATGAGGGTCGTCACAGAGATTGGTATCAGAGCGACCGGTTGAAATTGCATATGAATATACATAAGTCATCATCTTCATTGCATGCTAAGTATGTCCACATGTGTAGAAAACACTAATAAGAAGTGAAAAATAGATAAGAAAATGGTTAGAAGACTTAGTAACCTAGCTCTAATGGTGGCTGAAATTTATTACAGCCATGGCTTCGAGAGGTAGGCGTGGTGGAGCGTCGGCCCGTGAGGACGAGCCGAGACGTGACGAGCGGGCGGAGTAGCAGGCCCCGGCACCGCCAAGACCTGTACTTCCCCCACCGCTGCCTGTGGACTATGGAGTATTCATGCAAGGTCTGGTGCAGGCCATGCAGACCCAGGCTCATACCCAGGCAGCACTCCAGGCACAGTTGGAGGCTCAGCAGGCTCCAGTACCAGCTCAGGATCATGGTGGCCCTTCTACCATGGAGAGATTCAAGAGGATGCTGCCACCCTCTTTTAAGGGAGAGAGCGATCCGTTGATGGCAGAAAGCTGGATGAGGGAGATAGAGAAGATCTTCCGAGCCATCAGGTGTGCAGATGATGATAAGGTTACGTTAGCCACCTACATGCTACAGGAAAGAGCTGATGTTTGGTGGGCTTCATTGCTGCGTACCCGGTTTGAGGATGGAGCTGTTGACGTTGCTTGGGACGAGTTCACGCGGCTCTTTCGGGCCAAGTTCGTCCCCGAGCATGTGCAAGACCGGATGGAGCAAGAATTTCTATCCTTGGCTCAAGGCTCCATGACCGTGTTGGAATATGAGGCAAGATTTTCTGAACTTTCTAAATATGCACCTCATATCGTGGCAGACGAGCGAAGGAAGACAAAGAAGTTCGTGATGGGACTCAAGCCATCACTGCGGACGAGACTCGTGGCGTTTGACCACCGCACGTTGGACGAGGCCCTCAGTGCTGCTTGTAGGCAGGAGGGAGAGATGGAGCAATATCTAGAGGAAAAGAAGGCTTCGCAGAAGAGGCCGGCAGCGACATTCCAGCGGCAAGATAAGAAGAAAGCAGTGTACCAGACACAACAGCGACCAGTGGCAGTTGGCAGTCTCAGGTACCTTCTGTACGTTCCCCTGGTGTGAAGAAGGAGTGTCCTCACTGTGGGAAGACACATGGTGGTACCGAGTGTTGGATGATTACGGGCAAGTGCTTGAAGTGTGGAAGCAGCAACCACAAGATCAAAGATTGCCCAAGACTTCAGCAGGGAGCTCAGCGTGGAGCGCCAGCCCCAGCAGTAGCGGCAGCCGCGCCAGCTACAGGAAGACCAGGAAGGCCTCGAGCCCCAGCTCGAGTGTTTGCTTTAGCTCATGAGGACGCCGAGCAGGCGGAGCATGTCACCGAAGGTACGGTTTTGCTTTTAGGTGTGCACGCTCGGGTTTTGTTTGATACGGGTGCTACTCACTCGTTCATTTCCGAGCGGTTCGCTAGGCAGTTAGCCCTAGAGTCAGGCGTAGAGTCTGAGGATTTAGAGGTCCCTTTGTCTGTGCACACCCCTGCGGGTACGGTATCGACTAGGAAGTGCATTCCGTCGTTACCTGTGTGCATTGAGGATAGAATCCTAGATGGATGTTTCTTCTTGCTAAAGATGAAGGACTATGATGCTATTCTTGGTCTGGATTGGCTAGAGGAGCACTATGCATTAGTGGATTGTCGTCGGAAGAGGATTGTTTTCCGCATTCCTGGTGAGGATGAGTTCTCTCACCCCTTACCAAGGAATTTGGCGGGAAAGTTAGTCATCTCTGCCATGAAGGCGATGCGCATGGTGAACAAGGGTTGTGACGCTTTTCTTGCCAGCGTAGTGTTAGTACCAGAGGCGGATGAGTCACCTACTCTTGCGGAAATTGAGGTAGTACAGGATTTTCCAGATGTCTTTCCTGATGACTTGTCTGGATTGCCACCGGATAGAGAGATAGAGTTTACCATAGAGTTGCTTCCGGGCACCTCTCCCATCTCGAAGGCTCCATATCGGATGGCACCTGCGGAGTTAGCCGAGTTGAGGAGGCAGTTGCAAGAGTTGCTTGATAAGGGATTTATTCACCCTAGTGTTTCCCCTTGGGGCGCACCTGTATTGTTCGTCAAGAAGAAAGACGGGTCACTTAGGCTATGCATTGACTATAGGAAGTTGAACCAAGTGACTGTGAAGAACAGGTATCCCTTACCTCGTATTGATGATTTGTTTGACCAGTTGCGAGAGGCATCAGTCTTTTCTAAGATTGATTTGCGATCCAGTTATCATCAGTTGAGGATTCGGAGTGAGGATGTGTCCAAGACGGCGTTTAGAACCCGTTATGGACATTATAAGTTTTTGGTCCTTCCTTTCGGATTGACCAATGCCCCTGCAGCGTTCATGGATCTCATGAACAGGGTGTTTAGGCCTTATTTAGATAGCTTTGTTGTAGTGTTTATTGATGATGTGTTGGTCTACTCTCCGGATGAGGCCACGCACCGTCAGCATTTGAGGGTACTGTTAGAGGTTCTTCATGAGCACAAGCTGTATGCTAAATTCAGCAAGTGCGATTTCTGGTTGTGCGAGGTTCATTTCCTCGGGCATGTTATCTCCGGCGCTGGTGTTGCAGTTGATCCAACGAAGGTCCAGGCAGTTATGGATTGGGAGATTCCCAAGACCCTTTCGGAGATTCGTAGTTTTATTGGTTTAGCCGGTTACTATCGGCGATTTATTGAGGGATTTTCATCCATCACCGCCCCTTTGACCCAGCTTACCAGGAAGGGAGTGAAGTTTGTTTGGTCCGAGAAGTGTGAGAGTAGTTTTCAATTATTGAAGACTAAGCTCACGACAGCCCCGGTGTTGGTCTTACCGAGCGGTGTAGAAGGTTTTGCTATCTATACGGATGCGTCTCGGATTGGTTTGGGCTGTGTGCTCATGCAGCAGGAAAGGGTAGTGGCTTATGCTTCTCGTCAGTTGAAGGAGCATGAGAGGAACTATCCGACTCATGACTTAGAGCTCGCAGCAGTGGTTCATGCACTAAAAATCTGGAGGCACTATCTTTATGGTGTCAGATTTGAGGTGTTTACCGACCACAAGAACTTGAAGTATCTTTTCTCCCAAAAGGAATTAAACCTGAGACAGAGAAGATGGATTGAGTTCTTGAGGGATTATGACTTCGACCTTCAGTATCACCCTGGAAAGGCGAATGTCGTAGCGGATGCCCTGAGTAGAAAGAGACCATCTCTCCAGCAGGATTGGAAGATGTTGGAAGATGCGGCTTGCGCGTTGACTGAGTTAGAGCCATCGCTATGTCAGGCTTTTGTAGCTCAGTTATCTCTTAGGTCCTCGGTTTTGGATGAGGTGATCGAGCAACAGGGAGCCGACCCTAGACTCTTAGAGTTGGTGGCCAAGGCAGGCATTGCTCGTGATGAGGACGGTGTGATTAGATTTCAGCACCGTGTTTGTGTCCCTGATTTAGTAGATGTCTGTGAGCATGTGTTAGCGGAAGCTCATAGGTCGCGATTCTCTATTCATCCGGGTAACACTAAGATGTATCAGGATTTGAAGAGATCATTTTGGTGGTCCGGCATGAAGAAGGATGTTGCGGATTATGTGTCTAGATGTCTAGTGTGTCAGCAAGTGAAAGCCGAGCGACAGCGACCATCTGGCCTTATGCAGAGGATGGATATCCCAGTATGGAAGTGGGAAGCTGTCACTATGGATTTCGTCTCGGGTTTGCCTCGATCTAGAAGGGGCAATGACTCGATTTAGGTAGTTGTAGATAGATTCTCGAAGACTGCTCATTTCTTGCCTATGAAGAAGAAGCAGTCAGTAGAGAGTTTAGCTAGATTGTATGTTAGTAGTGTCATTAGATTGCATGGTGTGCCAAAGTCGATCATTTCGGATCGAGATCCGAAATTTACTTCGAGATTGTGGAAGGGTCTTCAGGATGCGTTAGGTTCGGAGCTGAAGCTAAGTTTGGCGTTTCATCTCCAGACCGATGGACAGTCCGAGAGGACTATTCAGACGCTCGAGGATATGTTGAGAGCGTGTGTTCTGGATTGGAAGGATGATTGGGAGCGTCATTTACCTCTTGTGGAGTTCGCATACAACAACAGCTTTCATGCTAGTATTGGTATGGCTCCATTCGAGGCGTTGTATGGTAGGCCCTGCAGATCTCCGTTGTGTTGGGAGGAGACTGGTGATAGGCAGTTGATCGGACCGGAGTTAGTTCAGGAAACTTCGGATACGATCCAGCTTATTAGAAAGAGGCTTGTTGCGGCACAGGATATGCAGAAGAGTTATGCCGACAACAGGAGAAAGGATTTGGAGTTCGAGGTTGGCGATCATGTCTTCTTGAAGATATCGCCTACTCGTGGTGTCGTCAGATTTGGCCGGCATAGTAAGTTGAGCCCTAGGTTCATTGGCCCATATGAGATTCTCAGACGTTTGGGCAGCGTGGCATATGAGCTAGCATTACCCCCAGCTTTGGCTAGCGTTCATCCTGTATTCCACGTATCTATGCTCAGGAAGTATGTCCGAGATCCGTCTCATGTGATTAGTCATGAGCCAGTGGAGATCCAGCCAGATCTATCATATGTCGAACAACCAGTAGCTATTCTTGACCGGAAGGTTCAGCATCTCCGGAACAAGAGTATTGCATCGGTGAAGGTCCTATAGCGGAACTTCTCACGAGAGGAGGCTACTTGGGAGCTTGAGGATGCGATGAAGAAGAAGTATCCCCTTTTGTTTGAGTAGTGTCGTTCTAACTTCGAGGACGAAGTTTCTTTTAAGGGGGAGAGGGTGTAAGACCCTCGAATTTTACTGCATTATTGCATGTAAATAATTCGTGTCGTACATGTACGTATGTCTGTATCTACGTATGTATTAGTTAGTATACTTATGTGTGTATATGTATAGCTTAGGTATAAACAATGTATGTATTGCTTGATGGTAGTGTGTGCACAAAACTATATAGATATTACATGTAAATATACATGATGTGCATGGGTTTCTGCATGTTTTAGACTTCTGGCCGAAGGCCAGATTGGCGTCAATCCCATGGCCGTTGATGTGGTGTCAGCGTCAACCCCATGGACGCCAACACTAATCCCAGCGTCGAACGATGTGGACGCCAACTTCTCTGACCTGCATGCATTGCAGAGCCCGAAATTCCGGGAACAAGCTACCCCAACCATTGGGGAGCTGTCTCCAACGGTCTGAATGGGGTTCACATCAGTATTTCGGGTCAGGAGAAGCCTCTCCCATATTGTTGATGCGATGGATGTGGTGTGTGGATGGATTATCACGAATGATTGGACTTAATTATTTCATGAAGATACATGTGTGATGAGTTTTAATCTTGTTAAACCATGTTTGCATGATTTAGGACAAGTCTAAATGCCCTAATTTGTGAGGATTATGCATGTGAGGTTCAGTCCCTGTTCTAAAATTCCTGAGATCATTCCCATGCTTGTGTGAATTATTGCAAAATTTGTTTAGAAAAATAGAGATCATGATAGGTCATGATAAATCTTCCATAAATTAATGGATTGTCCGATAAATTTGGGAATGAATTCCGTATTTCCATGCATGCTAGGGTTGAGACAGTAAGCTGCTAAGATGGTGATTGTGTACAATTCCATGTTAAGCTGAATTGTGGATGGCATGAGAAATGGATGTTTGAATTTCTGAAATTTTGTTTTAGTTCAGAAAAATCTGAAAATTTGCATGAGGAATCCTAAACCCGAAATTAACATGTGGTTAATGTTTCAGGTCATTTGGACCAGTATTTAATGTAATATGAATTTCCATGTAAATGTGAATTTATGCATGCCAATGTGAAACAATTCGATTTAGGTGTAATCCGACCTGATCGGTGATATTTACCTGAATGTAGATTTTGAAATCTGTAATGTCATGTTAGGAAAACAGAGAAATGTGAATGTGAGAGAGAAAGTGAATAGAATGAGAGTGACATGTGTAAACCCATGTGTAAAATCGGTAAAAATGTGTAATGTGAAAATTGTGCCAAATGTGACACTGCTTCCGTAGAGGGCAATGGAACCGTATCAGGGAAAAGTCCCCCTGAGAAGGTTCAATGTGTAAGTGATCCTAAGGGCATTAGGGGGAAATCCTGGAGGTGGACAAGTACCACTGGTCAGGGTGCAGACTTGTTCTCCCGGTCTGCGCAGTCCAAGAGTCACCATTGTATTGCCTAGATGGCGTCTATGTGATGTGATGTGTTGTGTCCTTCTTTGGTGGTTTGGACTATGTGTCACGGCACTAAAATGTGAAAGTGTAAATGTGAAAGTGTAAATGTGTTAATGTGGAAGTGAACAATGTGTAATGTGTATGTGTAAAGTGCAATTTATGTGAATTGGAAATTGTGTAAAGAAGATGTGAAACCAAAATGTGAGGATATGATATTGTAATCCATATTGTGACAAATCTGAAACCATGTTAAATCAGTAGCTTCATTATGTTAGGATCATGTTTATATGTGTAAAATGCCTAGAATCCATGTTAGGGACAATTAACAAGTATGTGCACAAAATTCCATGTTCGGTTGTTCACATGTTGTATTATAAATAACATTGTAGCTTTCATGTGTAGGGTTATGGCTGCTAAATCATGTGAAAACCAGCAAGTTTAAAGTATGTAAAATGTTCATGTACATGCACAAGAATGTGTAGATTCCATGCTAGGTGTGTTTTGTTTCATGTATGTAGGATAATCATGCTAAGTGCTTTCATGTTTTAGTTAAGATGCAAAGTAGAATTTCATGAGTAGGAATGATTAGAGAACACGTGTTAGGAATTTATCTTGATAAGAAAATCTGAAAGCATGCATCATGTGTTTACTTATAGAATTATCATGATTGGTTATTCATTTTAAACGTTAAGCATGATACATGTTGAGTTTTTGCAATTGTGTGTGTAGAGCCTACTATGACATGTACGTGTATGGTATGAGTGGTGTTACTTGCTGAGTCTTTAGACTCACTTCTTGCTTCGGTGTACAGGTGTAGTTGGTGACGTGGCACCGTTGGAGGAGACGGTGGAAACGGACTCCGAGCGCGGGGATTAGTCTTTGGAGTACCTTGTGACTTTTGCATTTCTTAGTATGTAAATTGAACGTTGTATTAGCGTTATCATGGAAAGAATGTATAATGGTGGACATCTATGTATTTAATTTTCAGCAACTTAAATTATGTGAACTTTTAAGTTCTTTAATGTTATTGCAATTTCATGTATGCTAAATGTGGATGATGAATGAATGAAGACAGTAGTTCTTTTTACTTCCGCTACTCTGTTCTATATTCACGTGTATCTCAGCTGAATGTTATCGTTGGGTAAATGTCCCACTGTGGTGACGCTTGCTATACCGACGTGGGTTGGTATAACCATACCTGTATAATGAGGGTCGCCACAAGAAGAAAAGGCTAATCTAGCCCTCATGGCAGGACTAGAACAAGTAAACTCAGAAACCTCCTTTACTTCATGTTCTGAATACGATTCTGATAGCCTTGAAGATGCTTTTAATGAACTTTATGAAAAATATAAGACAATAGTAAAACAAATAAAAGTAGTTAAGCTAAATCTACTGAACCAAGAAAAAGCTAACAACTTTCTTAAAAATGAAACAGAAAGGTTAAGCAAATGTTTGAATGAAACCAAAAGAGCTAATGAATTGCTATGTGAAGATTTAAAAAATAAAAACAGTAAAATATTAGAATTAGAATCAAACTTGAAAGAACTTAAGAATGAAGAAAAATTACAAGAGGAAAATAGTTATCTAAGAGCTACCTTGGAAAAGATTTCTACATGCAAAACCTCTTTATTTGTAAATCTCAAAGGTGCTAGAAAAGGGAAAAAGAAATATGGAGTAGGATACACACCCCTACAAAATGAGGAACACATTATTCATCCAAAAGTCTATCCAACTCCCAAATTTGTAGCAGAAGAAGACATAAAAAATACCAAAAAGGTAAATCAACATGTCTTCAAACAAAAACAGAAATTCAATAACAATACACACAAGAAAAATACTTTTGATTTGTGATGCACTCATTGTAACCAACTAGGACACACTATTAGCACATGCAGTACTAGACACTTGAGATGGATTCCTAAAACTAACCATCAAGGACCCAAGAAAATTTGGGTACCAAAAGTTACAGTTTAGCTTTGTTTGCAGGGTCGGCTGAGGGCATCCAAATGGTATTTGGATAGTGGATGCTCAAGGCACATGACAGGAGATAAGAAGCTATTCACAAGTTTTAAAGAAGAATCTGGTCAAGTTACTTATGGTGATAATGGAAAAGGAAAAATTCTAGGAAGTGGTACAATTGGTACGTAAAGAAAAAGACTTAATTGAAGATGTCATGTATGTAGAAGGTCTCAAGCACAATCTGATAAGTATTAGTCAGCTATGTGATAAAGGGCATTTAGTAAATTTTCAGAATGATAAGTGTATAATTCTGAAGGATAACAAGATAGTTTTTGAAGCACAAAGAGTGAAGAATTTGTATACATTGCAACTAGCAGAATTAAAAGAAGTAAACTTATGTTTGGCTACTACCAAAAGTGAAGAGTCTGATTTGTGGCATAGAAGACTTGGTCATGCAAGCACTTCAGTGATCAAGAAATTAATAAAGTATGACCTGGTTGATGGTCTTCCCAAGATAAAAATCAAGAAGTCTGGAATTTGCTCAGCCTGTGCAAAAGGAAAACAGACCAAGACCTCATTTCAGTCCAAAACAATTGTTACAACTTCTAAGCCCTTATAATTGATTCACATGGATTTATTTAGACCTATGAGGATAATCAGTCTTGGAGGAAAGATCTATGGCTACGTATTAGTTGATGACTACTCAAGGTACACTTGGGTGTCTTTTCTAGAAGCCAAATCTAAAGCATTTCAAGCTTTTCTGAAATTCAGCAAGATAGTTCAGAAAAATCAAAAATTTCAGATTACCAGTATCAGATCTGATCATGGTGGTGAATTCAAAATTGAAGATTTCCTGGAGTACTGTGAAGAAAATGGAATTGAACACAACTTCTCAGCTCCAAGAACACCTCAGCAGAATGGAGTAGCAGAAAGAAAGAATAGAACACTGCTGGATATGGCCAGAACAATGTTGAATGAGTATAATCTACCAAAGTACTTCTGGGCAGAGGCAGTAAATACAGCATGCTATGTCATCAATCGATGCATGATCAGACCCATTCTGAAGAAGACACCATATGAATTGTACAAGGATAAAAAGCCCAATATCAGTCATCTCCGACTTTTTGGCTGTAAGTGTTTTATCTTAAATAATGGTAAAGATAATTTAGGAAAATAAGATGCTAAAAGTGATGAAGGTTTTCTGTTAGGATATATTTCAAAACCTAGAGGTTATAAAGTGTTCAATAGAAGAACATTAACCATAGAACAATCAGTTCATATATTATTTGATGAAGCTAACCCTTCTATCAAAAGGATAGAAGAAGAAGAATGTGTTGATGATCTCTGTAGGAATCTTGAAAAGACTTGTCTTGAAGAAGAAAAAGATGAAGAAGTGGAAGATCCTCCATTAGAAGATCTTCAACAACAAGAAGAACCACAAGAAGGGCTACCTAGAGAATTGAGGTACCACCGGGACCATCCTAGAGAAAACATAATAGGTAATCTTCAAGATAGGGTAAGAACAAGAGGTATGCAAATTCCTTGTGATTTCTCTGCCTTAGTTTCACAAATTGAGCCTAAGACAATCAATGATGCACTGAGTGATGAGTCTTGGATCCTTGCTATGCAAGAGGAACTCAATCAGTTCCAACGCAGTGAAGTTTGGACCCTTGTACCTAGACCTACTGATCATCCAGTTATTGGAACCAGATGGGTTTTCAGAAACAAAATGGATGAATCAGGGGTGATCACTAGGAACAAAGCCAGACTGGTAGCTCAAGGATACTCCCAAAAGGAAGACATAGATTTTGATGAAACCTATGCTCTAGTGGCTAGATTAGAGGCAATTAGAATCTTATTAGCATATGCTTGCTCTCTTAATATTAATCTTTCAGATGGATGTTAAAAGTGCTTTTCTAAATGGTTTTATTAAAGAAGAAGTATATGTTGAGCAACCTCCTGGATTTGAAGACACTAAGCATCCTAATCATGTTTTCCATTTAAAGAAAGCACTATATGGCTTGAAACAAGCTCCAAGAGCTTGGTATGAAAGACTAAGTGCTTATCTTATGTCACATGATTTTATAAGAGGTAAAGTAGATAGTACTTTATTTATAAAGAGATTTTCAGATGGAATCCTAATTGTACAAATTTATGTTGATGATATTATTTTTTGTTCTACTAATGAATCACTCTGTAAATTCTTTGAAAATTTGATGCAAAATGAATTTGAAATGAGTATGATGGGTGAACTAAATTATTTTCTTGGCTTGCAAATCAAGCAGAACAAGGAAGGGACTCACATCTGTCAAACCAAATACATCTCAGATTTACTCACTAAATATGATTTTGACAAATATAAGCCTTTAGGAACACCCATGAGCTCAGGAATTAAGTTAGATAGTGATCCCCTTGGTAAAAAAGTAGATCAAAAGATCTATAGAGGAATCATAGGATCACTGCTCTATCTTACTGCAAGTAGACCAGATATAATGTTCAGTGTTTGTTTATGTGCAAGATTCCAAGCTGATCCAAAAGAATCTCACGTTAATGCAGTTAAAAGAATCTTTAGATATCTTATAAATACCAGTAATTTAGGTCTATGGTATCCTAGATGTTCAGAATTTAAATTAATTGGATATAGTGATGCTGACTATGCTGGATGCAAATTAGATGGAAAAAGCACCAGTCGCACTTGTCAAATTCTTGCAGGGTGTTTAATATCTTGGTCTTCCAGAAAGCAGAAGTCAGTAGCTTTATCCACGACAGAAGCTGAATACATTGCAGCCGGAAGTTGCTGTACTCAACTCATATGGATCAAGCATCAATTGGAAGACTATGGTCATCAGCTCCAAGAAATTCCAATGCTTTGTGATAACACAAGTGCAATCAATTTGACCAAGAACCCAATCCAGCACTCAAGAACAAAGCATATTGAGGTTATACATCACTTCATCAGGGACCATGTAAGTAATGGAAATATTTCTCTTGAATTTGTTTCTAAAGAAAATCAACTTGCAGATATTTTCACAAAACCTCTACCTGAAGATAGATTTACATCTAATAGAAGAGAAATAGGTATGTGCAACCCTGATTAAAAATTACCCAATTAAAATCTTGCTTGAATAATGTGTATATGTATTGACTGTGAAAAGTCATCCATAAAATTTTCTAAGTCCCAAACATTAGACTCATACATTCGATTCATGAAGAATCGATGCATTCGATTCATGTTAAAACCTTGCATTCGACTGATGTAGTTGAATACTTAATTCACTTCATTAAGACTTCCTGAAACGACGCTTAAAAATTTCGTAACTGACACCTCATTAAGGGCCGTCCCTTCATGACTTAACGGTCACATCATTCAATCACGTCCGTTGAGCCTGAGATCAAGGGACAATTTCTTTCCAGCCTTTATTTAAACAAACCCCTTCACCCTTTAGAAGACACCCTTTTGAAATCCCTTTTCGACTCTCCTGTCTTCCTCAGCTCTTCGCGCCTTCACTGTTTTCCGGCGAAGGACCTCCCAGGAACCATCTGCAAACTCCACTATTCAAGAAAAAGGTAGGATCTTTCATCTTCTCTGTGTATATCCTCCTCTCCTTTGGTGGTTCCTTGAACTTTTTTCTACTTCTATCTTCTAGATGGCATCTCCTAGGTTTCAAGAGTCCATTCAGCTAACCCCTGACCAACTCCAGTGCTTGGCTAAGATCCCCATCTGTTCTAGAAAATCAGTAGAGTTCTCTCATTTGAATGGTAGTCTTTCTTGGGTAGAAGAAACCCTTAATGCCATGGGTTGGACCAAACTATGTCAAATTTCCGAGCCCTTTGTAGCCAATGCTATTAGATCTTTTTATGCTTCTCTCCAAGTGTCATCGGGCAATACTATAGTTGGATATGTCAAGGGCACCAAGATTACCATATCTGAAGAGCTTTTGGTAGAATTGTTGGATTGCCCAAATTCTGGTCATTGTCTCAGTGAGTTTATTCCCCTTGAAAAGCAAAAATTGGGGATCATTGGAAGTTTGGGGACCCTTTGCAAAAGAGGACTTCAAGTCAATGAGTTATCTGCTGAGAAGAGATTGATCCACTCAATAATCACCAACATCATCACCCCTAGAGCAGGTACTCACTCCTCCATTACTACAAGAGATGGAAACCTCTTGTTTTGGGCAGTTCAGAGACACAAGGTGAATCTGCGAGCAGTAATTTTGGAAAAGATGATTGCTTCAAAGGATTTGCAGGAATCCCTCCCTTATGGATCTCTGCTTACTGTTATTTTCCAGAAATTTTCAGTAGATCTGTCTGGTGAATTGTTTGTTGGCACAAAAGAGAAAATTGGCATCTTTACTCTCAGAAGGAGTCACTACTCCTTGGTAGGTAAGAAGCAAAATCTATGGTTTAAAAACTCTGTGCCTGAGTGTGAGCATGAGATTTTCCCTGATGAACCCCTTGTTTCTCTACTCACACAAGATGTTCCAGCACCAAATGTCAGAATTGAAACCCCTGCAGTACCAGTGATCCCTGAGGTTCCAACTCAGTTGACTGAGCAAGTAGTTCAGCAAGAAGCCCAACAAGTTTCTCATCAAGATGTTCAGCCAGAAGTTCAGAATATTGCTTCCTCTTCTCTTCCAGAGTCAGATGCTCCTTCAGATACAATAAATGTAATCTTAAGAGACCTCAGAGGCAAAGGAGTTGTCTCTGAAGATGTTCCAGTCTCTCCCATGGAGCATACTTTTGAGGAAAGAGAGCCTTCCTTCTCCCCTTCTCAGTTTGAGACCCGGCCAAGTCTCAGGGGGAGAGCAGTAATAGCCTTAGCACCCTCTTAGAGCTTGTTAGAAATCAGCATGAGAACTTATCTGTTCTCCAGATGCAAGTGGAATTAATTAATGTGAAGTTCGATAGTTTGGCTGATGAGGTTAAGCAGATCAAGGATCTTATGCTTCAATTTGTGTGCCAACAGGGCACTTTCAGGCCATCAGGGCCAGCTTCCTCTCAGCAGCAGCAGCAGCAAGAAGAAGAAGAAGCTCTTGCTCAAGGCCCATAACACCCTGATGAATCACATGTTCTAGTTCCTGAAGATCCAGTGCTTGAGCAGTCTGTTAAGAAAGAACCTGAGAATCCAGTTGTGCAGCAACCTATGTCAGTTGAGTCCCAGCAGCAGAAAGATGAGCAGCTTACTGAGCAGCAGGCTCAGTTAGCAACAGTAGTTTTTGAACCTCCAGTTGAGCAGCAGCAAGAGCCCGAAATTGAAAAGCAGCCAGAAGAAGTGGCAGCAGCTGTAGAAGGTTCCAGCCTTGAGGATCAGTCAACCCAGAAGGAATCTGCAGCCAAGAGAACTCTTGAGCCCTCTCAAGATATCTAGATCTTTAAGAGAAAGGTGAAGAGAAGACTAGTCAAGAATGGTGCACCTGTCCTCCCTTCTCCTTCTTCTAGGGCTAGTTCTCCACTATTTATCCCTCCTTCTCAGGTCACTCCAGCAGCAACCCAAACCAATGCACCCTCAGCATCAACCCCTTTACAGCCTTCACATTCCTCTCCTCCTCCTCCTGCAGGCATTTCATTAGACGTAAAATTTTCCATCTACCCCATGAAATTCCAAGCCAAACCGCTTAAAGAGTTCACCATGACCCTTTCCACTCAACCCCTACACTTCTATTCCTCTCTTCCCACTTCCTCCATTCTGGTATGCCTTTATCCATCACTCTGAACTCAACATGAATCTGTTCAGAGAATATCTTCAAATAAGAGTATTTCTTGAAGTACATGGATTGCCAGGGTTCACTTTTGAACATTGGTTTCCTGTTTTGATCAAAACCTCCCAACTTCCCATTTCATATCTTCAACTCATCTCTCAGAAGAGCCACTGCCTCACACCCCAAGAATTTGTTGATCTTTATCCTGATGAGGCAGCTAGGTTTCAAGAGAACCAATCCAGGACCCCTTTCTTGACAGTCGGACATCACCTTTCCCTAAGGTTCCATGCTTTATTTGCAGAACATCTCAGGGCATCTCAGGCCATGTACCTTGCAATGAGAACCTTCAGCTATGAAAGGTTCAAACTGGGATTGCATGATGTATCCAAAGGGTAGTATGAGAATCTACTAAGAGGGCAAAGAGAAATTGTTCCATCTATGTCAGTGGCTATGCCATCAAGTCTTCACCCTCCCCTTGTAGGAGCCGTTTCCTACAGAGGCGCCTTTGTTGAAGCAATCTTCAACAGATTCATTCGGATTTCCACCAGATTCAAGATCAAGTACAAATCCAAGCTAAGCTTCCAAAGGTTCATCTTTCTCCAGTTATCCAAGAACTCTCATCATCTTCTAGACATTCAGTTAAGTTTTGCTGAATCTGAACGATTCACCCCTGAGCAATGGCAAGCAGCTTATCCATCCTATCACTCCCAATGTCTGAAGATGAAACTTTCCCTAAATGATTTCCACTCTAAGAGTCTCATGGATTTTCGCAAAAACATTGGTTATAGATGGGCTCAAAGGTACCTTGTCTACTATCAAGCCAAGGATACAACTATCTCCAATGGTCTCTACTGGAATATCACCCTCAATGAATTCCTCCATCTGGCAGCCACCAAACAGTTTGTTCCCCTCAGAATGAGAATCGACATAGACAAATTTCATCACAGAGTTGCTTGGTTCAGGAGGCGCCACATCAAGTCTATCAAGAAATTACCCTCCACCAATCCAACTTACAATGTTGATGGTGAACTGTTTGACAACTCCTTTGTCAAAAATGAGCAAAAGCTCTGGGAACTCCTCCAACCTTTCTTAGCAAAAATCCCTGCCTCTCTGTATTTACCCCGTTCAGCTAGAGTCTGAACTTTGTTTGCCTTAAAACTTTGTATTTTTGAAACTTTTATATAGATGCAATTTCTTCCTCCTTTTATGTTCTTCAAAGTTTTATCCTTTATGTTAATGTCACAAAGGGGGAGAAAAGGTATAAAAGAATAGTTTGCCTAATCTATTTAAAGATTTTTGTCATTAACAAAAGGGGGAGAATTGTTGAGCAACTACCCCTAAGAAATTTAAAGAATTTTATAAATTTCTATGAATATTATTTTTGGTATGACAAATCTTTAAATATTCGATTCATAACATTCGACTCACATAGTCGAATGTCCTTTACACTGTATTCGATTCATAACATTCGACTCACACAGTTGAATGTCTTTTACACTATATTCGATTCATAACATTCGACTCACACAGTCGAATGTCCTTTACACTGTATTCGATTCATAACATTCGACTCACACAGTCGAATGTCCTTTACATTGTATTCGACTCACGACTTCAACTCATACAACCGAATGTTGCCTTACACTACATTCGATTGATGTCTTCTCTACTATAGTCGAATTACCTTATTCTTCTTGAATTCGAATCATGCCTATTTCTTGAGTCGAATCACCTGTTCTATTGCATTCGACTTCACAGTCAGTTTTGTACTTGTACTTTGTTAGTTCTATCTGTCTTGGAATATATCTGTCTTTAAGTTTATAAAATCCTTTTGTGATTCTTAAACTTCTTAGACATAATTTATTGGCAAATTGCCTATTTCCTAACATATCTTACTAAAATCTTAGAAGATTATTATTTTAATATATTTCTCTAACAGAACATATTATATTCAAATTATTCATCTCTGCAAAACATTTCTTTGAAATATCTTTTTGAGTGTTACAGTCTTGATGTCCTTTACTTCAGTTTATATCCTTCATAAGACTCAAAGAATTTATGAAAAATCTCAGACGCATGGCATCTGACCATCTCACCTACCACTGACAGACCCATACTTTAACTTTTTGTCTGTCTGCTCTATTTTCTGAAAAGGTTGAGAATACTAGGTTCCATACTGTCTGTTGTACTCAAACTGACCCTCCTACCACAAAGGTATGGAGATATGCTTGTCCTTGTCTTGTCTTTGCAACAGGCATTAATTGGAGCACATGTTTAGCATGGGTTGTTCCCAGCTCAGTCTACAAGAGCTTATCTTCTAGCTGTGACAACTGCTCCTATTCTGAAGACCTTGGAAACATGCAATTTTCAAGACCTTCTGGACAAAGTTTTCAAGATCCAAAGGATCCCAGAATTCCACCTCAAACGGTTATATTGCAAATGGCCACAAAGCTCCAACGATCATCCTCCCAAACGGTCATATTTTTGAAGATTATAAAAGGAGCTCAAGAGGAACAGATAAAGACAGAGAGAGACACAGATAGATCATCCTTGAAGTGAGAATCCAAAAAGTGCATTCAAGTCCCATTCTCCTGAAATAGCCATTCGAATTCCTCAAGCTCTCTCTAAAGTCTTCATGCTTGACTTCCTTTATGACAGAATGCCTCGACCAAGCACGTTAAACCGATAACGTACTTGATTCGAGTCCGCCTCCCGCGAACGGGCCAAAGCCTCGCAAGGGATACCAAACCACAGTCCGTGTAAACACAAAGGAACATGACATTTTATATATTTATATCACAAGTTTACATAGCCACACTTCCACAAAACTTAAATGAAGTACAAGATCCTGGGGCATACGCCGAGTGACAACTGAAGAGAGTAACCAACTAGCTACACTACACTACTGGGACTACACTGCTAGAGGTACTGACCCTACACCACTACGACGCGGCTCCGAACTGGACGACGGTCGAGAAACGTCCTCTTCGCTCTCACCTGTGGGAGTAGGGGGTGAGCCTCGCTAGTCACTGGATCAGTAGGGAACCCCCCAACACCGAGCAAAATAAAAATACAGGTACAAAAGCAGTAAACAGTACCAACAATTTATAAAACAGCTAAGCAGGATATGAAAGCTGTAAAAGTACTCACCGTCTGCCGACTATGAAAAACAACTGTAATAATTAAACGGCAAACCAGTACAATTGTGCGAGCTAAAGTAGAGACAGCCAAACACGAGCCACGTGAACTGGTTCGCGACACTAGAGACTGACTCGGACAAGGTAACACAGGTCTACCTCTCAGTCTCGCAGCCACGGACGAAAGGTCCAGCTGTCGCTCCATGTGAAAAAGTCAAGCAACTGTGGAGACCAACTAAACACCACCACTTGTAGACCACACAGTCGCAGGCCCATGCCTGACACCTCCAGAGACCCTGGCCCGGGCTCGCTAGAGTGAGGCACTAAAAAAGGACTAGTCGGGGACCAGTGTCGACTACTGGTGTCCGTGCCCCCAACTACGAGCGCGCTACAAGTGACTAAAAACAAACACTAGAGTCACTGTCCCACTGTCGTCTTTCCCTCAGCCAGACGTACAACTCAAGCAAAAGAGTGAGGGTGTCCAGGTCACACGACACAGACCTCGACAGTACAACACAAGTACCGGGAAAAAGCCCCGAGCTAACAGCCTGGTCACAGAGAACCTGGGGCACCCAACTGGAGAGGTAACCACGGTAGGCGTCGTACTACTCGCCACGTACACAAAACCACGTGCACGTCACACAAACCATGTGAAGACTCACGTAAACCGCGTGCACTAGTAGTTCACTACACGTGAACACCACGTAAACACGTAAAGATCCAGCCAACTGCGTACCCAGTACGCTAGTCTCAGAAACCACGAGTACTAGGTGCACCACAATTATTATTGCACCGCTCAATATCATTAAATATCTAATATAACAACATTTCATAAAAACATGCTGGCGGCAACATCGACTGCCGTCAATGGGATGTAAACGGCAAGGTATATAGCCGTTAATCTCTGAGCTGAAGAACCTGGCGTCAATCGATGTTGACGCCAAGATCTTCAGCTATCAACTTCATAGAAACCCTAGGCTAATACCTCAGGTATTCCCAGCCCTAAATTTAACAGAAAAATATGAGGAATCACCTCCTTTAACATGCATGAATTCTAATTAACTCAAAACAACATATTTCCTTTGTTAAATTGGTCAAACCACCCATTAACCCCGCATGCAGAACCATTCCCAAAAACACAATTAACATGCGAATTCATGCTTTCCAAATGCATTATCACAACGTATAGGGACTAAAGGGATCATTCCCTACCTCAATACGCACTTAAACCTCCTAAATTCTCCTGTTTCGCACCAAACCTTCCGCGAGCTCCTACGGCGATTACACCTCGTTCTGGTGTTTCCTTGGCCGATTCGTCACCACCTCACATTCCACGATCCTCCAACTAACCTTTTACAACTGTTGGAAGTAGTGGGGAAGCAAGGGGCATGAAAACAGGGCAAGGGAGAGGGAGAATGAGCTGAGGAAACTGTCCTCGGGTAGACCTATATTCTGCAGGTCGCACAGGTTGGCGTCAACCCTAATGCCGTTTAGAAAACCGCCACCATGAACGTCCACAAAGTCTAACGTTAACTTCATAAGTTGACGTCACCTTCGATGGATGCCAACCCAGTCAACGTCCACACCTGGCCATCAACCCCTACTCAACTGCAGCAGGTCCTATCTTATTTCAGGACCAAACCTGCACCAAACCTGCGTACACCACACGTCCACACCACACTGGCCTCACAATGGCCATCACAACCAATACACACATGATCCATAAGGATCCAAAAACACGCGACTTTACATTACTATCATCTAAAAAGAATATTTCGACCTCGAAATTCATAACACAACTCAAACTTAAACAACTTAAATATGCACATTCTTACAAATACTATCATCTAAAAAGAAATACAAAAGCTTATTCAAACAGATAGGGATACCCTTTAGCCATCTCCTTGGCTAACTCCCAGGTATCCTCACCACCCAACCTATTTTCCCATCTCACTTTAACTAGCTCGATTTCTTTATTTCTCAACTTCTTTATCTTTCGATCAGTGATCTATACCAGATACTCTGGCATGATCATATCCGGCCTCAGGTCACCACCTTGATAACTGATTATTTGAGCTGGGTCTTCAATACATTTTCTTAACATAGAAACATGAAATATATCATGGACATCCGCAAAATCTGCTGGCAAATCTAGTCTATAAGTTATTTCCCCAATTCTCTCAATCACTTAGAAAGGTCCTACATATCATGGGCTCAATTTTCCAGTCGTGCCAAATCTCATAATACCTTTACTCGGGGAAACTCTCAAGAAAACAAAATCTCCCACTTCAAACTGAAGTGGTCTCCTCCGGTTATCTACATAACTCTTTTGCCTACTTTGAGTTGCCTGCAAATTTTCCTTAATAAGCTTCACTACTTCTGTGGTTTGCTGAATCAATTCAGGACCCACTAATTGCCTTTCTCCCACTTCATGCTAGTTCAATGGGGTTCTACATGGCCTTCCATATAAAACTTCATACGGTGCCATCCCAAGACTGGTATGATAACTATTGTTATAGGCAAACTCAACCATTCCCAAATGATGTTCCCAGTTACTTCCCCAAACTAAACAACAAGCTCGCAACATGTCTTCAATTGTCTGAATAGTCCTCTCTGTTTGACCATCCGTCTGGGGATGATAAGCGGAGCTATATCTCAGCTCAGTGCCAATTACTTTCTGCAGACTTTTTCAAAAACCAGAAGTAAATCTTGGATCTCTGTTAGACACAATAGTCTTCGGAATACCATGCAATGGAACAATTCTTTCAACATAAACTTTTGCTAATTTATCCACTGTCCAAGACATACTTACTGTCACTAATCTGCACACCTTAGTTAATCTGTCAACAAATACCCATATTTCGTTATGTCTGGAACCCGATCTTGGTATACCTGTCACAAAGTCCATGGCAATATCATCCCATTTCCACTGTGGAATGGGCAATGGTTGCAATAAACCTCCAGGCTTCTGATGTTCTGCTTTAATCTGTTGACAGATAGCACATCTTGCAACAAACTCCGCTATTTCCTTTTTCATATGAGGCCACCATAAATGTTTCTTTAAATCCTGGTACATTTTAGTACTACCTAGATGGATAGTGTACCTGGATTTATGGGCTTCCTCTAACACTTGCTGCTTTACTTCTCTTTCTGCTGGAACAAACAACCTGCCTTTGAGCTTAACCACACATTTATCATCAATGGTAACTCCTTTCATTTTTACAATCTCAGCTAAACTTATATCTGCTCTCTGAGCCTCAACAATCTGCCAATACAAGGACAGTTCTACAGCACTAGCAGCTAGTACTGCCCGTCGCTGACTACTGGGCACATACAAGGAGTTCTCCACTATCTCTTCATACAGCTTCCACTCTCTAATCATCATCAAATTTATATATGCCTTTCTGCTCAAGGCATCTGCTACAACATTGGCCTTACCCGGATGGTAAGCCAAACTGAAATCATAATCTTTCAAATATTCAATCCATCTACGCTGACGGAGATTTAAATCCTTCTGCGAGAAGATATACTTCAAGCTTTTATGATCTGTAAAGATCTCAAATCTCTCGCCATACAGATAATGCCTCCATATTTTCAAAGCAAATACAATTGCTGCCAATTCCAAATCATGAGTAGGATAATTCTCTTCTACTGGCTTCAATTGCCTGGACGCATAAGCTATCACTTTGCCATGCTGCATAAGCACTGCGCCAAGTCCTCTCCTTGAAGCATCAGTATACAACACAAAACCACCACTTCTTTCCGGTAATGCCAATATGGGTGCTGATGTAAGTCTTTTCTTCAATTCTATAAAACTTTTCTGACATTCACCGGACCACACAAAAGGCACACCTTTTTTGGTCAACTTGGTCATAGGTGCCGCAATCTTAGAAAAATCTTGAATAAAGTGCCTATAATAACCTGCCAATCCAAGAAAACTTCTAATCTCAGTAATTGTCTTAGGCACTTCCCATTTCATCACTGCTTCCACTTTACTTGGGTCCACTGCTACTCCTTTAGCTGAAATGACATGACCCAGAAATTGAATTTCTTTCAACCAAAATTCACACTTACTGAATTTGACAAACAACTGGTTATCCCTTAATAACTGCAGGGTAAACCTCAAATGAGCTACAAGCTCCTCTTCAGATGCTGAATAAATCAGAATATCATCAATAAAGACCACAATGAATTGGTCTAAATACGGATGAAAAATTCTATTCATCAGATCCATAAAACCTGCAGGAGCATTGGTCAGCCCAAATGGCATAACCACAAACTCATAGTGACCATATCTGGTTCTGAAAGCTGTTTTATCTATATCCTCCTCTTTAATCCTCAACTGATGGTACCCGAACCTTAAATCAATTTTAGAAAATACCTTTGCTGATTGCAACTGATCAAACAGATCATCTATCCTCGGCAACGGGTACTTATTCTTAATGGTCACATCATTCAATTTTCTATAATCAATACACATACAAAAACTTCCATCTTTCTTTTTCACAAATAATACCGGTGCTCCCCACGGGGAATGACTCGGTCTAATGAACCCTTTCTGCAACAGTTCTTCTAATTGCTTTTTCAATTCTTTAAGTTCTACTGGTGCCATCCGATATGGAGCTTTAGAGATCGGCATGGTACCTGGCAGTAACTCAATGGTAAAGTCCACCTCTCTATGTGGAGCTAAACCAGGCAAATCTTCAGGAAAAACATCAGCAAATTCTCTAACCATGGGAACTGCTTCCACTGACTGACTAGCTTCTACTAGACTTACCGAGGCTAAATAAGCTACACATCCAGCATTTATCAACTTTCTAGATCTAATTGCAGAAATTAGAAACTTAGAGGTATAAAAAGGCATACCTTGATATTCAAATACTACACCATTAGGATGACAAAACTTGATCCTTTTCTTTCTGCAATCTAGCATTGCTCCATAAGTCTCAAGCCAATCCATACCAAAAAAACATCATAATTTGTCAACTGCAGGGCATATAACCGACCCGGCATTTGGTTCCCTTCTATCATAACAGGAGCTTCATCTATGTAGCTCGAAGTGAGCAGGAATTCACTAGAGGGAACCTCCACTACTAACCCACAAGACTTTTCCTCTAAAAGATGCACCATACAATCCAAAAATTCTTCGAAAATGAAAGAATGAGAGGCACCCGAATTAAATAGAACTCTTGCTGAATAATCATAAAGAGGTAAAGTACCTTCTATCATATTCGATGCCTCCGCCTGGGCTCGGGTGATAGCCATAACCTGACTCCTTCCCCGCTGTTGCGGTACTCCTCTGCCACGACCTACCTGTGGCTGCTGAGACTGCTGAGGCTGCTGCTGCTGCTGCACACCTCTTCCATACCCATATTCTCTTGGATAGGGGCAATTACGGATCAAATGCCCCAGCTGATTGCAATTATAACATCTATATCCTGGTGGAATAATGGGTTGCCTGGCAGTACTCTGCTGCGACTCCTCCACCTCTGGCCTACCACGACCTTGCTGAAATTGTTGTCGACCTCCCCATCCTCTTCCTTTACCTTTAAATGCTTGCTTCAATTTCTGGCCCCATATACCAAAACCTGATGAAGAAGGTCCTGCTGGTGCTTTACCCTTACTCGCACCCACTGACTGCTGCGGTAGCCAAAAACTACCTGAGCCTGACTCGCCCACCTGACAAGTCCGAATAGACCTCTCCAACGTAGCTGCCCTCTAAGCTGCTTCTTCCACTGTTTTAGACATGAGAGGTACTATTGCATCCTGCAACTCTACTCTCAAACCTCTAATGAAATACTCAACCATCATATTATTATCTGATACTACATAAGGCGCATATCTGCTGAGTGCCATAAATCGCATCTGGTACTCTAAAACTGAAGAGTTACCTTGTTGGAGTGTCTGAAACTGCTCTCTCTTCACTTGATGCACTTGAATCGGAAAGAATGTATCATTAAATACATCAAGAAATTTCGACCAAGTGATAGCCTCTCCTGTTCTACCTGCAAAGGTGGTCTGCATCTTCAATCGCCACCATTCCAACGCAAAACCCCTCAACTGATAGGCAGCTAGCACAACTTTATTTGTTGCCAGACACCTCATGGTCGCAAAGACCCTCTCAATCTCATGGACCCAATGTTCCGCTGTATCTGGATTCGGCCCTCCTGAGTAAGTAGGCGGCTACAATCTCAGAAATTTCTCAACTTGCATCACTGGTTCCTCTACTAATAACACTGGTGGTGGTGGTGGCAAGGGTGCTACAAAAGGCACCTCCACTCCTGGCGGTGGCGGAACTGGAACTATAGGTACAGTCTCTCCATCCCCAGGTGGCACGACAATTGGTGGTACCGGCGCCTACTGATCCATTCTCCTCTGAATATCAGTGAGGCTCTCCCAAATCCTTTCTATCATACGCTGAGTACTCTCCTCTGGATCATCTCTTCCACCACCCCAATCTCTTCTATCAGCCATTTCAAACTTCTACATAAACAAAACACCAAACAAAAACAAAACAACAAATTATCAGAAACCAGGGCCCCTACCAGTAGTGTACAAAGACCGAAATAAGGCTATGTATCTTTCTAGTCCCCTTATATTAACACGGACCTTGCTCTGATACCAACTGTGACGGAACGCCTCGACCAAGCCCGTTAAACCGATAACGTACTTGATCTGAGTCCGCCTCCCACGAACGGGCCGAAGCCTCGCAAGGGATACCAAACCACAATCCGTGTAAACACAAAGGAACATGACATTTTATATATTTATATCACAAGTTTTCATAGCCACACTTCCACAAAACTGAAAAGAAGTAGAAGATCCTGGGGCATACCCCGAGGTACAACTGAAGAGAGTAACCAACTAGCTACACTACACTACTGGGACTACATTGTTGGAGGTACTGATCCTGCACCGCTACGACGCGACTCCGAACTGGATGACGGTCGAGAAACATCCTCTTCGCTCTCACCTGTGGGAGTAGGGGGTGAGCCTCGCTAGTCACTGGCTCAGTAAGGGAACTCCCTCAACACCAAGCAAAACAAAAACACAGGTACAAAAGCAGTAAACAGTACCAACAATTTATAAAACAGCTAAGCAGGATATGAAAGTTGTAAAAGTACTCACCGTCTGCCGACTAAGAAAAACAACTGTAATAATTAAACGGAAAACCAGTACAAGTGTGCGAGCTAAAGTAGAGACAGCCAAACACGAGCCACGTGAACTAGTTCGCGACACCAGAGACTGACTCAGACAAGCTAACACAGGTCTACCTCTCAGTCTCGCAGCCACGGATGAAAGGTCCAGCTACCGCTCCACGTGAAAAAGTCAAGCAACTGTGGAGACCAACTAAACACCACCACCTGCAGACCACACGGTCGCAGACCCATGCCTGACACCTCCAGAGACCCTAGCCCGGGCTCGCTAGAGTGAGGCACTGAAAAAGGACTAGTTGGGGACCAGTGTCGACTACTGGTATTCGTACCCCCAACTACAAGCGCGCTATAAGTGACTAAAAACAAACACTAGAGTCACTGTCCCACTGTCATCTTTCCCTCATCCAGACGTACAACTCAAGCAAAAGAGTGAGGGTATCCATGTCAGACGACACAGACCTCGACGGTACAACACAAGTACCGGGACAAAGCCCCGAGCTAACAGCCTGGCTCACAGAGAACCTGGGGCACCCAACTGGAGAGGTAACCACGGTAGGCGTCGTACTACTCGCCACGTAGACAAAACCATGTGCACGTCACACAAACCACGTGAAGACTCACGTAAACTGCGTGCACTAGTAGTTCACTACACGTGAACACCACGTAAACATGTAAAGAACCAGCCAACTGCATACCCAGTACGCTAGTCTCAGAAACCACGAGTACTAGGTTTACCACAATTATCATTGCACCGCTCAATATCATTAAATATCTAATATAACAATATTTTCATAAAAACATGCTGACGGCAACATCGACTGCCGTCAATGGGATGTAAACGGCAAGGTATATAGCCGTTAATCTCTGAGCTGAAGAACCTGGTGTCAATCGATGTTGACGCCAAGATCTTCGTCTATCAACTTCACAGAAACCCTAGGCTGATACCTCAGGTATTCCCAGCCCTAAATTTAACAGAAAAACATGAGGAATCACCTCCTTTAACATGAATGAATTCTAATTAACTCAAAACAACATATTTCCTTTGTTAAATTGGTCAAACCACCTATTAACCCCGCATGCAGAACCATTCCCAAAAACACAATTAACATGCAAATTCATGCTTTCCAAATGCATTATCACAACCTATAGGGACTAAAGGGATCATTCCCTACCTCAACACGCACTTAAACCTCCTGAATTCTCCTGTTTCGCACCAAACCCTCCGCGAGCTCCTACGACGATTACACCTCGTTCCGGTGTTTCCTTGGCCTATTCGTCACAACCTCACGTTCCACGATCCTCCAACTAACCTTTTACAACTGTTGGAAGTAGTGGGGAAGCAAGGGGCATGAAAACAGGGCAAGGGAGAGGGATAATGAGCTGAGGAAACTGTCCTCGGGTAGACCTATATTCTGCAGGTCGCACAGGTTGGCGTCAACCCTAATGCTGTTTAGAAAACCGCCACCATGAACGTCCACAAAGTCTGACGTTAAGTTCATAAGTTGATGTCACCTTCGATGGACGCCAACCCAGTCAACGTCCACACCTGGCCGTCAACCCATACTCAACTGTAGTAGGTCCTATCTTATTTCAGGACCAAACCTGCGCACACCACATGTCCACACCACACTGGCCTCATAATGGCCATCACAACCAATACACACATGATCCATAAGGATCCAAAAACACGCGACGTTACATCCTCTGTGAGCTTCCTTTTGTTCATAAAATTCTGTGGAGAATTTCTGTTTGTGGGTGGCAATTGTACTCAGTTTCAATTCTCTTTAGTCTACCCCTTTCACTTCAGATAGGATTTAGAATCAATTCTATATCTGTTGTATCCATCTGAAGCCTGTGTGTTTTGTGCTCAACTTTGAGGCAAACACACCACTGTCAAATTTCCTTGTATTTGTGCAGAAATCTGTCTCTGCACTTTGCCCCTCTTGTGTAGGGAAGGCCTTGGTGAAAAGGCATTGCTGTACCCCTATTTAGGGAAGACTTGCTTGGGAGCAAGTGGGTTTTGTAATTCCTCTCAAGGGTGAGAGAAGGCCAAGTTGTTGGCAGTTTAGTGAAATCTCAAGTGGTTGGCTTGAGGACTGGATGTAGGACTTCCATGTGGAAAGGGCCGAACCAGGATAAATCCCTTGTGCATTTATTTGTGTGATTGTTCTGCCAAGTTTACACTTGAATCACACACATCACACTTAGTACTAACATATCTATTTAGTACTGTGATTTTCAGAAGAAATTTTAAAATAGAGAAAGTCCTATTCACCCCCCTCTAGGACTATTTCTCAGCCATTTCGATCCAACAAGGAGCAGCTGCAACTTTAAGAGCATTAGTATATTTTTTCTTTGATGAGCTTTCAGATAGTCGCTCCATATTAATTTCATGTGCCATGAGGGAACCTATTAGGTTATCAATAGAAAGTTTGGTTAAGTCATGAGCTTCTTCAATAGATGTTAGTTTAGGTGTCCATGAAAGGGTTAAGGACCTAAGTATCTTTCTAATAGTTTCCTCATCAGAAAGATTTTTACCAAGAGAACTCAGACCAACTACTATGCTCGAAAATCTATTATACATCTGAGTAATATTTTCGTTTGGAAACATTTTAAATTGTTCGTATTGTGAAATAAGAATATCTATCCTAGTTTGTTTTACTTTATCTGTTCCTTCATAAGTTATCTACAGTTTATCCCACATTTCTTTAGCAGATTTACAGGCGGATACTCTACTAAATTCCTTTTTAGATAAGGCACAACATAAGTAGTTCTTAGCCTTAAAGTTTAAAGATAGTTTATTCTTATCAGCTGCTGTAATTGCAGTAGTACCTGCAGCAGAAACAACAACAAAATCACCTACCTCTATTACCTGCCACAGATCAAAGTCTGTGCCTCGAATGAAGCATTCCATTCTCATTTTCCAGTATTGGTAATCTTCTCCATCGAAGAGTGGAGGTCTGATGACTGATTGACCTTCAGCAAATCCTTGAGCTGCCATGGATCTTCTCTAAGATCGTTGGATCTTCTTGATTTGATCAAACAACCTTGCTCTGATACCAGTTGTTGGCCCTTTTGGTACGGCAACAAGCTAACCTAGAGGGGGGATGAATAGGTTTTTCTGAAATCTGAAATAGAAACATAAACATAGAAAATTATCACTTGAAAGTTTGGTTAGTTTAGTGTGCTAAAGAGTAGCAGTACGGAAGCAAATAAACAATCACACAAATAACACAAGAGATTTATCCTGGTTCGGCCCTTCCCACATGGAAGTCGTACATCCAGTCCCCAAGCAACCTCTTGGGATTTTACTAACCAAGGGTACAGTTCCCCTGAAGGACAATACAACACCCAGCACCCCAGCTGGTCTTCTTCTCTTTCTCGGGCAAGAAGGCAGCCCACTTCTTTTACAGGTTAAGAAGCCAACATCCTAGTACAAACCCCAGTGTGGTTCTGCTAGACACAATCCCCTAGCTAGGTTATACACTGTATACAGTCCTACATCTGGACATAATTCTTTCTTATAAAAGAAAAAACAAAGCTGAGAGTTGGAACAGATGAAAACCAACTAAAAGAACTCTCAGTGAAAAGACTTTCTCCCCCAGATTACAAAGATGCACACAGAGAGAGTGAAGAGAGGAGAAGGAGCTTGAATGCTTGAGTGCATCAGTTGCTTGAACACTTCTTCTTGGGCTCGGGCTCTTTCTCTTTTTTCTCTTGAGTGTATGTGGCGTTTAGGTTCTTCCTGGATGTACACTCTTAAAAAATCTTCAGGAAAGCTCTTGCATCTTCTTCAACCTTGCTTTTTCTTTTATATGAGTAGCTTTAAACAAATCCGTTGGAGTTCTAGCCGTTGCTCATCTTCTCTTTCTTATGATATTTTGTGGTCTACGAGGTCTGCAAGCATAGAAGAAAGTGTTTAGATAAAAGAGTGTTTCTGTCAAAAAGGTTCATACCTCTATGTTTCTTGTTGTCTCCCAGAAGTGGTAAGTAACCCCCTTTTTGTTGGCAGGAAAGAAGAGATCTAGAAAGATAAGCAAAAAGATCTTCTGTCAGAAAGATAGAAGTATACGCAAATCAATAATATATGACTTTTTCACTAGATGCCAAAAGACACTTTGAAATATAAAGGGAATCCATGTTTAAAAGATCGAATCCATGTTTTCAAGAGAATGTATGTTTCACTTATCAAATCCTTATGAGAGCAAATCGATGTGTGAGCAAATCCATGTTTCACTTATCAAATCCTTATTTGAAGTAAATCGATGTTTCACTTATCAAATCGATGTATGAAGCAAATCGATGTTTCACTTATCAAATCGATGTGAAAGGGAAACTGATATTTCACTTACCAAATCGATGTTTAAAGCAAATTGATGTTTCACTTATCAAATCGATGTGAGAGGCAAATCGATGTTTCACTTACCAAATCGATGTTTGAAGCAAATCGATGTTCGAGTGAAATCCATGTTTTCAAGCAAATCGATGTGGCACTTTGTAAACTGAAATCGATGTATATTGAATGGACATCGATTTAACTTTTTAGTGCAAATCAAATAGCAATAATTCCATAAATTTATATTTATTAAGAAAAACATAATATTATTAATCATAAATTTTGTTATCACCAAAATATAAGGGTAAAATATAAGAGTGGTTCAACAACAGGTGGCTAAACATAATCGGGCAGCTCATCTGGAAAAGAATGTGCATACTAGTAGGTTGGTGTCTTATGCGACCCAAACTAGAAATTGGTAAGTATATTAACTTTCAGTTGCTTAATACATTAATTATTATTGTAAAACTAACTACTTTTGTTGAATTGTAAGCGTCACGAGCTCGAGCGTGCCCCTACATTTCGCGAGTTATTTGATCAAACTCATAAGCAGAAGGGGACGGATGACAATGTCAGTGAGAGTGCTCGCACGATTGCCGTAAGTCAAAATATAATTTTTTATTCAATTTAGAGATTAAATAAATATGCAATAAATAATACATTTTTTATTTCTTCTGTAGGAAACCTAAGATAGTACGAAGGTGGATCACTATGCAGAGGACACTCCCCAGCCAGACTTGGATCTGGAGGACTAGGTCGACACAATAGGAGGGCCGCGGAAGGGACGAGTGTACAGCTTTGGGGACAGCCTATATACTACTCCAGTGTTGTCCTCATATGTGAGTTCAGTCACTCCTCTAGCCTATGCAAGTTCGTCTGTTGCGATGCCCGGCAGTGGTGGAGACGACATCAGAACCCTTATCTAGGAAGAGTTGTCGCAACAGGTTTCACTACACCTTGGCGCCATAGTCGAGCAGTTGGTGCCTGCCATCTGAGAAGCAGGCACCTCACAGCAAGCTCCTCAGGTCAGTATTACTTTTAATTTCATATAGTTTGAATGAAATGATACCACTAATCTAAAATGTTAAAACATGCAAACCACTAATCTAAAAAAAACCCAAATGTAAAGGGTTGGATCTGTTGGCCCTTTTGGTACGACAGCAAGCTAACCTAGAGAGGGGGAGGGGGGGTGAATAGGTTTTTTTGAAATCTGAAATAGAAACTTAAACACAGAGAATTAACACTTGAAAGTTTGGTTAGTTGAGTGTGATCGAGAGTAGCAATGCGAAAGTAAATAAACAATCACACAGAGGACACAAGGAATTTATCCTTGTTCGGCCCTGTAAGACCCGGCCCCCTTGGGCCCTTTGGCCCCATCCTCAGGGTCGCGACATGCTCCTGGTCGTCACGTGGTCGTGACAGGAGGCCTGTCATGACAGATTCTGGTTGCGACCGGAGGCCTGTCGCGATGGGTTCTAGTCGCGACGACCAGGGCTATCATGTTCTTGTTGCAACGGTGTGGTCATCGCGTTCTGGTCGCGACGTCCGACGGCGTCGCGACGGCCTTTCTGACAGACATGGCCGGTGTCCTTTCTGTCAGAACGGCTCTGTCAGGTGTCAAGCGCACGTGCGTGAACGTGATGAGGTCACCGTCGCGATCGTTTTTTCGATCTTCGAGGTTTGACTCGCTTTTTGGGGTCACGACAGAGGCGACCGTCGTGATAAGGTCGCGACGCCTAGGGCATCGCGACAAGAGTCTTATCGTGAAATGTCGTTTCGTCGTGTTCTAGGGGTCGCTGGGTTAAAACCCAAGGCCACGCCCCCTTTCCCCCTCTCGCCCTCTCAGCCCTCTTTCTCCCCTCTCCTTTTCCTCTCGAGTTTCCCTTGCGGATTCTTGGCAGTTCGTGGTGCTTGGGGCGTTCGTGCTGAGGTGGTGTCGTGCCGCTCGTGCAGGGGACATGGCCGTGTCATTTGGAGCAAGGAGGAGGTGTCCATTCCTATGAGAAGGCCCCAACGGGTTCGTTCTTCGCGTAGAGGTAGGGACCCTTGATCCTCTCGCCCTAAGCATGCTCCCTTCCCCCTCTAGATCGTGGTTTCTCAGTGGTTTGGGGCTTGGGAGTGTGAGAACTCCATGCTCGAGGTTGAGTGAGGGTTCCCTTCGAGTGTAGATCCATGTTTGGGGGGTTCTTACAGGTGGTTTGGATGCTTTACTAGCTTTCTAGCATGTTGAGCATGATCCCCTCCCCATTGTGTGGTTGTTTCCCCGTTTTTGGGGTGGTTCCCAGAGGGGTTGCTTCGGAATCCCCCTCTATCTGAGAACGCGACGATCCAGAGGTCGCGATCTGGTTGAGATCGCGACACTCTTGTGTGTCGCGACCTGGTCACGACGGTAGGACCGTCGTGACAGGGTAGGGCGTTGCAACGAGGTCGCGACGGCCGACACGTCGCGACCAGGTCGTGAGGGCCCGATACGTTGCGACCTCAGCCGTGAGACAGATTTCCGATCTTTGCCGTTTCTGCTTCTCTTACTGTACCTGTGAGAACCCGAATTTTTATTCTCTTTATATATATGTATGTATAGGAATGGTGTGTTGGGTGTTTGGTTGTTGTGTGCTTAGCATGCGTAGTTCATTGTGCCTACTATAAGTTTTATCTTTCTTTTGAACATGAGCATGTGCGAATATCTATATATGTATACATAGGTGTATATGATGATTAATGTGGAAGTGAACAATTAGCTAATTAGAGGTGTATTATGAATACCAAGAATCTCTGACTTAGGATACTTGAATAATACTATGCTTGTGCTATCTTAATATTGAAGAATATCCTATACTACCTATTTCATGGAATTTTGTATGGGAGTGTATGAAGTACATATGTGTATGTACGTATGTATGTTATCTTGTGCGTGTGACAATTGTATACCTAATTCTACATGCATAACACCTTGGTGTATTTGTGTATGCATGTGTATGATTAGTTGTAAGCGTTGCTCATTTGCATGGTTTAACTAATGTGAATATTGTACTTCGTACATTGCATATGCATAAAGAGTTCAAGCATGGTAGGTGTAATTAGTGGTTTATATTGAAATTCTATACTCCTCAAGAATAACATGCATGTATTTTTATGATATTTAGGTGAGAATAGTCAATTGGCTAAATTATGCATATAGTACATATTAAGGAATCCTATGCATATAGTACTTAAGCAATGTTAGGTAAAGTTGTGTAAGTTAATCTAATTACCGGTGCGCATGTTGTATCCATCTATTCCAAGCATAATGTACATAAGTATGCTACACCCGTGTGTGTATACTATATATATGTCAAATCAAGTGTGTGTGTGCAAGGACTATTTTATCGAATAGATTATTCCTAGCTAACATAATTCATATCACCTCCTAATGATTTGCGAAGCCCTCATAATTCTTGTCATTTACATTACCGGGTGTTGAGTCACACTTATGTAAAACATTATGTACGCATAGGTAGATATCTACGTACATCTATCTTAGTGTATTTATGTATGCTTGTGTATGTCTAGGTATGAATGATATTGATTGCCTGGTATGGTAATATACATGTTACACCTTATACATTGTATGTATATATGTAGAGTAAGCATAGTTTCTACATGTTTTAAGTTCTGGCCGAAGGGCCAATCAGCGTCAATGTGTTTATATTAAATATAAATAAGGTATGTATTGCATGGTGATAGTATGGATATAATACCGTATACATATTGCATGTATATAAGCTTGGTATGCGTGGTTTTCTGCATAATTTAGAGTTCTGGCCGAAGGCACCTTGGCATCAACCCTAGGCCGTTTATCAGGTGTCAGCGTCCAGACCTGGACGCCAATACTCATCCCAGCGTCTAGCGATATGGACGCCAATTTCTCTGACCTGCATGCGTTGCAGAGCTAGAAAATCTGGGAGCAAGGTATGGCCACCATTGGGGGATGTCCCCCAACGGCTCTCAGGTTGTCAAATCGGTATGGTGAGTGGGTGAGGGGCTCTCCTTAGGTCTGAACCCGAATTTGGTCCCTCCCACTCCTCACTTCACCTTGCAAGAGGAGAAATAGAGAAAGAAAAACCCTAGAGAAAGTCTGTGAGAAAAACCCCTTTTAGCACCCCCAAATCCGACCCCCTGGAGGTTGATCCGGCCATCTACTGCGACAAGAAGGAAGCTGGAGCAAAGGAGAAGACCTCCCCATTGCCCCCTTGCTGTGGAGCTCATCCAAGAACCTGGAGGAAGGTGATCTTGGAGGCCATCCTGCAACTTCTTGGGACTGCCCAAGGAGGTCTTCACCGAGCCCTAGATCCCTTGGAGGAATTTGTGAAAGGCAAGTGACCTATCTATGGTGTCCCCGTATGAGTCTAGGTAGGTTTTGTTATTTTTATGGATTTTTCCTCGAGTCCTAGACCCTCCCATTCACCCAAGTTTCAGAGCTCGGGTCTGTGTTTCTGCACAGACCTGATTCGACGGCAAGGTCCCTGGACGCCTGTGATGAGCATGGCGTCCATCGGCCATGCCGCTGACCCTGAGTCAGCGGCCAGAGACCGCCGCCTAGTTCCTCTGAACAGAACAGTGAGCTGTTCTGTCCTCCTTATGCATTAATTTCGGTATGTTTTCCGTGATGAGGATATATGGTAAACCTTATACTCTATGTATATCGTTAGTTGTGATGTGTGGATGAATGTGGTGTGATGGTGAATGTGGGATAATGGTATCTTTTAAACTTGTGAGCATGACTTGTAGATAATCTTGCAAATCCTTGTTCATGATTTGAATTAGTATGAATGCCTTGGTTTTAGTCTAATCATGAAGATCAGTGGGTCAGCATCTGTGTTTACCAATTTTGGTAACTTATCCATGCTTGTGCAATTTGTAAATAAGCTCGGTTCGGTAAAAATAGAAGCATGCAAGAATGGTTTGTAGGGTTCAATCCATAGATGTTTGAATTAGGGAATTTTGGTATCCTAAATTCCTGCATATGTTAGTAGCTTATATTTAAACAGCAAGTGGCTAAATTACAAGATGTGTTAGACCCCATGTTAACTTAAGTTGTTAATAGCATGCTAATTAGGTATTTTATTTTCTGTAAAGTCTATTTAGCTCAGAAAAATCCAAAAATTTGAGTGTAGGATCTTGAACCCGAAAACAGCATGTGGTTAAAATTTCAGGTCGTTTGGATCAGTAAATAAAAAGTTATGTATTTTCATGTGAAATGTGATAATCTACGTGTATTATCGTAATGTGATTAGTTATTGTCTAAAACCAACTTGATTGGTGAATTTACTGTGTTAAACTCCTGTAATCTGTAGTAGCATGATTAGGAGAAAAACAAAGACACATTGTGCATGAGAAAACGAAGGAGATGTGAGTGTTATGTGTAAAACACATGTTAAAACTCGGTATGAGTAAAGTGTAAAAGTTGTGCCTATGTGACACTGCTACCCTAGAGGCATCGGGAGCCGTATATAGAAAAGTCCCTATAGAAGGCTCCATGTGATATAAGTTTGTCCCAAAGGCATTGGGAAAACCCCGGAGGTGGACAAGTACCACTGGATAGGGTGGAGAGGGCTTCTCCCGGTCTGCGCAGTTACCAAGATTCACCGCTGTATTGCCTAGGTGGTGAGTATGTGTATGAGTTGTGTCATGTGTTGTGTTATGAGTTGTGTTGAGAGCTGTGCTAAGGAATGAGCACGAGCTATGAGATATTTGTTAGTGTCCTCTACTGGTGGTTAGGACTATGTGTCATGGCAAATCGTTTAATAATGAGAAATGAATAAAGTGTGAACTATGTGAACATGGCATGTGGTAAGTGCCCAAGATGCACGTGGTAAGTGCAATCGACGTGATATGTGATAAGTGAAAGTGGAAGAGGAAATGATGTAGAAATGAGTAAATTGTGTAAGTGTGAACATGTGTACATGTCAAATGTGTAAAAGCGAACAATGCGAACGAGTAAGTGTGCAATCATGTGAAACTGAAAATGCGAGAATATGTTATTGAAACCCATGTGAGACAAATCTGAAATCATGTGAAATCAGTGAATTTATGTTATTATCATCATGTTATTATGTGCAAAGATGTCTAGGATCCATGTTAGGGATAATTGGGGAAAACAGGTACAAGATAGCATGATTGTTTGTTCACATGATATGTTTTAAGCAACGTTGTAGCTCTCATGTGTAGGTTTATAGCCATTGAATCATGTGAAATCAGCAACCTAAAGCATGTAGAAATGTCTATGTATTTGTCTAAAAACATGTAAGATCCATGCTAGTTGTGTTTCCTTTCATGTGTGCACAATGTTCATGTTAGTAGCTCTCATGTCTTGGTTCTTTAAAGACAAGTTTCATAAGTAAATTGAATAGAGAGCATGTGATAGGTAAATTTTATTCCTACAAAATCTGAAAGCATGATCCATGTATAAACTTGTAAAACTTTCATGATAGGTTGAAACCTCGGAAATGACTAGTATGCCATGTTTTGAAAATTGTAAATGTGCATGTAAAACCCCTATGACTTATACTTGTATGTTATGGGTAGTGTTGCTTGCTGAGTCTTTGGACTCACTCTTGCTTCGGCGTACAGGTTGACAGGTAGCGTGCACTAGAAGGAAGCGTGATGAGGATCATCATATAGAAGACTATTTTGTGGAGTTGTTACCAGTTGTACTTTTCTTTTGCGCAAAAGGATTATTGTATGGACAATATTTGGGCATTGTAGTTCCCTTTATTTTGTATTAATGTGGACATTGTCTTTCCTTTTCGCTATTTAGATTGTGGAATGTGTGTTGGTGACGGGTTAAGAGTTGAGTTGTTTATTTTATTCCGCTGTACTCTATTGCTATCCAGGTACATATCAACCTATTGACCAGTGTTGGGTACCATGTACCCACCTGTGTACCGACGCCCTTTTCTACTCGGCACTTGAGGGCTTGTCCCGTGTGAGAGGTTGTTACCGTTGCCTGGGACCCCCATCCTCGGTAGCCTGTCGAGGGAGTACTCCGGGCTATGAGTGTGCTCGAGTTGGCAGCCACCAAGAGGACTCTGGAGCTTAGGGGAAAACGGTGGTTAGGACAGTGGCGTTGAGTCGCTTGCAGAGCTCTCGTGGTTGGACTGGGACGCCGAGGTCAGTTTTCGGAGTTCTTCCCGGCGCAGTCCAACTAGTTCTTTTCTCATTGCCTCGCTCTTTGCGACCTCGGAACCGCTTAGAGAGGCCAGGCGTGGGACTATAGTCCAACCAAACTACGGTGGTTACTGTTGTGTTACTTTGTGTCCTACCTCGCTCTGACGAGACGTGAGGGTGAGGACCCGGGTCGAGGATAAGACATTGGTGGATGCACTTGACCTTGACTAGTGGTAGTGCTTCTCATAGCTAGTGTTCCTTGTCGAGGCGGAGTCCCCTCTGTCTGTGTTTGCTAGCCATGTGGTGGTCACGACGAGCAGTCGTACGGAGTTTTCGACCGTGTGTACTTTCCGTGTCGTGCTTGTTGTAGTTTCACTTCCGCACTTCCATTGTAGGTAGAAGATATAAACTACTGTCATTCATTTTATATTTATATTCTTCTGCTTGTTTAGAGCCAGTAGGAGATTGGTAGTCCCTACTGAGTTTTCGTTGTGAAGCACATCCCTCCTTTTCCCAGGTGAGACTTCTCAGCAGCAGCAGGGCGCGCATCGGGCGGAGGAGACGGGGCGGTAGGCGAGGTCCCCATAGCTAGCAGTGGTTCCCCTTTTTTAGTGTACGTCACCCTCGGGGTATGCCCCTAAGGGACTTGTTCTTCCCCTACCTTTTACTTGTACTAGCGTGCATGTGTTGGGATTGTACTTAGAGCGGTACGCGGTGGTCTCGCTCTCTTTTCTATTTCCGCTTGTACGCTTCTAGCTTAGTACTTGACGTTTACTTCCGCTACTAATCCTGTTAGACATAAATTATAGCCCTTCTGGGTCTCCAGATCCGTGGGTGGAGACCGCGAAAATCGGGTCCTCGGCATGGGCCGAGGGTCGGGTTCTCGGGTCTTTACAGGCCCTTCCCACATGGAAGTCCTACGTCTAGTCCCCAAGCAATCTCTTGGGATTTTACTAACCAAGGGTACAGTCCCCCGTCAAGGACAATACAACACCCAGCATTCCAGCTGGTCTTCTTCTCTTTTCCGGGCAAGAAGGCAGCCCACTACTTTTACAGGTCAAGAAGCCAACCTCCTGGTACAAACCCCAGTGTGGTTCTGCTAGACACAATCCCCTAGCTAGGTTCTACATTGTATACAGTCCTACAGCTGGATAGAAGTTTTTCTTATAAAAGAAAGAACAAAGCTGAGAGTTGGAACAGATGAAAACCAACTAAAAGAACTCTCAGCGAAAAGACTCTCTCCCTCAGATTACAAAGATGCACACAGAGAGAGTGAAGAGAGGAGAAGGAGCTTGAATGCTTGAGTGCTTCAGTTGCTTGAACACTTCTTCTTGGGCTCGAGCTCTTTCTCTCTTTTCTCTTGAGTGTATGTGGCGTTTAGGTTCTTCCTGGATGTACACTCTTAAAAAATCTTTAGGAAAGCTCTTGCATCTTCTTCAGCCTTGCTTTATCTTTTATATGAGCAGCTTTAAACATATCCATTGAAGTTCTAGCCATTGCTCATCTTCTCTTTCTTCTGATATTTTGTGGTCTACAAGGTCTGCAAGTATAGAAGAAATTGTTTAGATAAAAGAGTGTTTCTGCTAAAAAGGTTCATACCTCTATGTTTCCTGTTGTCTCCCATAAGTGGTAAGTAACTCCCTTTTTGTTCGCAGGAAAGAAGAGATCTAGAAACATAAGCAAAAAGATCTCCTATCAGAAAGATAGAAGATTACGCAATTCAATAATATATGACTTTTTCACTAGATGCCAAAAGACACTTTGAAATATAAAGGGAATCCATGTTTAAATGATCGAATCTATGTTTTCAAGCGAATCCATGTTTCACTTATCAAATCCTTATGAGAGCAAATCGATGTGAGAGCAAATTCATGTTTCACTTATCAAATCCTTATGAGAGCAAATCAATGTGTGAGCAAATCCATGTTTCACTTATCAAATCCTTATCTGAAGCAAATTGATGTTTCACTTATCAAATCGATGTTTGAAGCAAATCTATGTTTCATTTATCAAATCTATGTGAGGGCAAATCGATGTTTCACTTACCAAATCGATGTTTGAAGCAAATCGATGTTTCCCTTATCCAATCGATGTGAGAGGCAAATCGATGTTTCACTTACCAAATCGATGTTTGAAGTAAATCGATGTTTCCCTTACCAAATCGATGTTTGAAGCAAATCGATGTTGCAGTGAAATCCATGTTTTCAAGCAAATCGATGTGACACTTTGTGAACTGAAATCGATGTATATTGAATGGACATCGATTTAGCTTTTCAGTGCAAATCCCACAGCAATAATTCCATAAATTTATATTTATTAAGAAAAATATAATATTGAATATATTTAATTAATCATAAATTTTATTATCACCAAAATATAAGGGTAAAATATAAGAGTGGTTCAACAATCTCCCCTTTTTGGTGATGACAAAATTTATGAGAATTTTTTGACAAAAATACTTAAAGCATAGAAAATACAGAAAATTCATAGATAATGCATACTATGCATACTCTCCCCCTTTTTGTAACTAACCAAAAAGGAAGGATCTTACCATGCATTCTCTCCCCTTTTGTGAAAATTTCTTACCAATGAGGGGTTCAACAATGATTGACATTAATGAATAACTCCCCCTTAGTCTGTGCTCCCCCTGAATGAGACACTCCACCTGAATGAGACTTGCAAATAGTTGTTAGTAATACTGAAATTTAAAAATAAATTAATGACTACTCCCTCTTCAGATATGAGTTAGATGAAGAGCTGGCAGTCACCGGTGCCTTGAGCATCTTTTGTTCCTGATGCTCCAAGGCTATCCTGCAAACAACTTATTCGGAAGTAGGTACCCAAATCTTTTTGGGTCTTTGATGGTTAGATGCATAAAAATATCCTTTCAGAATCCATACTAGGTGCCTTGTTGTGCAGGTGTTTACTGTGTGTCCTAATTTATTGCAATGAAAGTAGCGATTAATATAATTTGTTTTGCAGTTCTTATTGTCTTTGTGATATCTCTTTAGAACACGATGTTTAGAAACCTTTTTCATTTGATAAATCTTGTTCATTTCAGGGGCTTTTTTCTGAGGCATTTTGGTTTCTTTTACAAATTTTGGCAAATGATATTTTCCTAGAATTATGGCTTGTTTTCCTTTTTCCGGAGGTATGTATCCAAGCCCTTGTTTATTATTTCCAGGTTTTGACCCTTTTAAGCATAGGGCTAAAGATGTTTTTCCTCTAGTTAATTTTCTAACTGATTCTTTTAAATAGAGATTTTCTTCTGTTAGAGTTTTTAATTTTTCTTCTAACTCTAACTTCTCATTATTCTTACTTTTCAAATATTCATTTAAAAGATAATTACTATCCTTACTATCCTTTAATTATTTTTCTAGTTGCTCCAATTCGGATTTAAGATCAGAATTGTTGTTTTCCAAACAAGTAGTGTTGTTTTTCATATTTTTTTAATTCTTTTACAACACCCTTATGTTTTTCATATAGTTCATTAAAGACTTCTTCCAAGTCTTCAGACTCTGACCCTGAATCAGTGCATGAATCAAAAAATGGGTCAGAATGTACCTCATCTAGTTCTACCATAAGGGCTAGACTTACCTGCTCTTTCTCTGACTCTGAGCTTGATGATTCTGAGCTCGTGGCCTCTTCATTTTCCCAAGCAGCCGCCATGGCTTTTCTTTTGAATTTATTGTGCTTCTTTTTGGACTTTTCAGGTTGACTAGTCTTCTTTAGTTTAGGACAATCTGGTCTTAGATGTCCAAGTTTTTTGCATTCATAGCAGACTGGTTCTTTTTTTTTTTCTCTCTTTCTTTTGAATCCTTCTTGATCCATTTTTCTTCTTCTTGAGAATTTTCTGAAGCTTGGACAGTACTTCATCTACGTCACTATCTTCAGAATCTGCATTTTTGGAACTAGAAGAAGAGAAAGTGGAAGGAGTAGCTGCAACTTTAAGAGCATTGGTACATTTTTTCTTTGATGAGCTTTCAGATAGTCAATCCATATTAATTTCATGTGCCATGAGGGAACCTATTAGGTTATCAATAGAAAGTTTGGTTAAGTCATGAGCTTCTTCAATAGTAGTTACTTTAGGTGTCCATGAAAGAGTTAAGGACCTAAGTATCTTTCTAACAGTTTCCTCATCAGAAAGATTTTTACCAAGAGAACTCAAACCAACTACTATGCTCGAAAATCTATTATACATCTGAGTAATATTTTCATTTGGAAGCATTTTGAATTGTTCGTATTGTGAAACAAGAATATCTATCCTAGTTTGTTTTACTTTATCTGTTCCTTCATAAGTTATCTGCAGTTTATCCCACATTTCTTTAGCAGATTTACAAGCGGATACTCTACTAAATTCCTTTTTAGATAAGGCACAACATAAGTAGTTCTTAGCCTTAAAGTTTAAAGATAGTTTATTCTTATCAGCTATTGTAATTGCAGTAGTACCTGCAGCAGGAACAACAACAAAATCACCTACCTCTATTACCTACCACAGATCAAAGTCTGTGCCTCGAATGAAGCATTCCATTCTCATTTTCCAGTATTGGTAATCTTCTCCATCGAAGAGTGGAGGTCTGATGACTGATTAACCTTCAGCAAATCCTTGAGCTGCCATGGATCTTCTCTAAGATCGTTGGATCTTCTTGATTTGATCAAAGAACCTTGCTCTGATACCAGGTGTTGGCCCTTTTGGTACGGCAACAAGCTAACCTAGAGGGGGGGTTAATAGGTTTTTTTGAAATCTGAAACAGAAACTTGAACACAGAAAACTATCACTTGAAAGTTTGGTTAGTTTAGTGTGATAAAGAGTAGCAGTGCGGAAGCAAATAAACAATCACACAAATAACACGAGATTTATCCTGGTTCGGCCCTTCCCACATGGAAGTCCTATGTCCAGTCCCCAAGCAACCTCTTGGGATTTTACTAACCAACGGTACAATCCCCCTCAAGGACAATACAACACCCAGCACCACAGCTGGTCTTCTTCTCATTCCCGGGGAAGAAGGCAGCCCACTTCTTTTACAGGTCAAGAAGCCAACCTCCTGGTACAAACCCCAGTGCGGTTCTACTAGACACAAACCCCTAGCTAGGTTCTACACTGTATACAGTCCTACAGCTGGACAGTAGTCTTTCTTACAAAAGAAAGAACAAAGCTGAGAGTTGGAACAGATGAAAACCAACTAAAAGAACTTTCAGCGAAAAAACTCTCTCCCCCAGATTACAAAGATGCACACATAGAGAGTGAAGAGAGGAGAAGGAGCTTGAGTGCTTGAGTGCTTCAGTTGCTTGAACACTTCTTCTTGGGCTCAGGCTCTTTCTCTCTTTTCTCTTGAGTGTATGTGGCGTTTAGGTTCTTCCTGGATGTACACTCTTAAAAAATCTTTAGGAAAGCTCTTGCATCTTCTTCAGCCTTGCTTTATCTTTTATATGAGCAGCTTTGAATAAATCCGTTGGAGTTCTAGCCGTTGCTCATCTTCTCTTTCTTATGATATTTTGTGGTCTACGAGGTCTGCAAGTATAGAAGAAAGTGTTTAGATAAAAGAGTGTTTCTGTCAAAAAGGTTCATACCTTTATGTTTCCTGTTGTCTCCCAGAAGTGGTAAGTAATCCCCTTTTTGTTGACAGGAAAGAAGAGATCTAGAAAGATAAGCAAAAAGATCTCCTGTCAGAAAGATAGAAGATTACACAAATCAATAATATTTGACTTTATCACTAGATGCCAAAAGACACTTTGAAATATAAAGGGAATCCATGTTTAAATGATCGAATCCATGTTTTCAAGCGAATCTATGTTTCACTTATCAAATCCTTATGAGAGCAAATCCATGTGAGAGCAAATCCATGTTTCACATATCAAATCCTTATGAGAGCAGATCGATGTGTGAGCAAATACATGTTTCACTTATCAAATCCTTATTTGAAGAAAATCGACGTTTCACTTATCAAATTGATGTTTGAAGCAAATCGATGTTTCAGTTATCAAATCGATGTGAGAGGCAAATCGATGTTTCACTTACCAAATCGATGTTTGAAGCAAATCGATGTTTCACTTATCAAATCGATGTGAGAGGCAAATCGATGTTTCACTTACCAAACTGATGTTTGAAGCAAATCGATGATTCACTTGCCAAATCGATGTTTGAAGCAAATCGATGTTGCAGTGAAATCTATGTTTTCAAGTAATTCGATGTAGCACTTTGTAAACTGAAATCGATGTATATTGAATGGACATCGATTTAGCTTTTTGGTGCAAATCACACAGCAATAGTTCCATAAATTTATATTTATTAAGAAAAACATAATATTGAATATATTTAATTAATCATAAATTTTGTTATCACCAAAATATAAGGGTAAAATATAAGAGTGGTTCAACAACAGGTGGCTAAACGCAATCGGGCAGCTCATCTGGAAAAGAATGTGCATACTAGTAGGTTGGTGTCTTATGCGACCCAAACTAGAAATTGGTAAGTATATTAACTTTCAATTGCTTAATACATTAATTATTATTGTAAAACTAACTACTTTTGTTGAATTGTAAGCGTCACGAGCTCGAGCGTGCCCCTACATTTCGCGAGTTATTTGATCAAACTCATAAACAGAAGGGGACGTATGATAATGTCAGTGAGAGTGCTCGTATGATTTCCGTAAGTCAAAATATAATTTTTTATTCAATTTAGAGATTAAATAAATATGCAATAAATAATACATTTTTAATTTATTCTGTAGGAAACCTAAGATAGGACGAAGGTGGATCACTATGCAGAGGACACTCCCCAGTCAGAATTGGATCTGGAGGACTAGGTCGACACAGTAGGAGGGCCGCGGAAGGGACGAGTGTACAACTTTGGGGACAGCCTAGATACTACTCCAGTGTTGTCCTTATATGAGAGTTCAGTCACTCCTCTGGCCTACGCAAGTTCGTTTGTTGCGATGCCCGGCAGTGGTGGAGACAATATCAGAACCCTTATCTGGGAAGAGCTGTCGCAGCAGGTTTCACTGCACCTTAGCGCCATGGTCGAGTAGTTGGTGCCTGCCATCTGAGAAGCAAGCACCTCACAGCAAGCTCCTTAGGTCAGTATTACTTTTAATTTCATATAGTTTGAATGAAATGAAACCACTAAACTAAAATAATAAAACATGCAAACCACTAATCTAAAAAAAACCCAAATGTAAAGGGTTAGATCTGTTGGCCCTTTTGGTACGGCAGCAAGCTAACCTAGAGAGGGGGGGAGGGTGAATAGGTTTTTCTGAAATCTGAAATAGAAACTTAAACACAGAGAATTAACACTTGAAAGTTTGGTTAGTTGGGTGTAATAGAGAGTAGCAGTGTGGAAGCAAATAAAAAATCACACAGAGGACACAAGGAATTTATCCTGGTTCGGCCCTTCCCACATGGAAGTCCTACGTCCAGTCCCCAAGCAACCTCTTGGGATTTTACTAACCAATGGTACAGTCCCCCTCAAGGACAATACAACACCCAGCACCCCAGCTGGTCTTCTTCTCTTTCCCGGGCAAGAAGGCAGCCCACTTCTTTTACAGGTCAAGAAGCCAACCTCCTGGTACAAACTGATGATCAGATCAACCCAATATAATCTCATGCATTATATATCTATTTTGGTGATTAACAAAATCCTAACAATTAGTATCTAACAAGTTTTTATGAAGCTTAGTTACAGGAAATAAACCAGGCAAAATCAAGCAAAGACTTGTAAGTAAACCCTTACATTGATGTTTTTACTTTTCATAGCATGAAATTTCTCAAAGTACACATCAACTCAATTTGAAGCATAACGATTTCATAAGTCATCGCAAAGCATAACGATTTGCTCTCATAATGATTTCGTAAGTGAGCATAACAATTTCTCTCATAACGATTCGACAAGTGAGTATAATGATTTCAATCTCACAATGATTTCGTTCGTGAGCATAACGATTTGCTCTCATAACGATTCGATAAGTATAACGATTTGGTTATAACGACTTGCTCATAACAATTTGCTTATAGTGTTATAACGATTCGCTCATAATGATTTGGTTATGACGACTTGCTTATAACGATTCGCTCATAACGATTCGCTCATAACGACTTGCTCATAACGATTTGCTCATAACGATTTGGTTATAACGACTTGCTCATAACGATTTGCTCATAATGATTTGGTTACAACGACTTGCTCATAATGATTTGCTCATAACGATTTGGTTATAACGACTTGCTTATAACGATTCGCTCATAACGATTTGGTTATAACGACTTGCTCATAACGATTTGGTTATAACGACTTGCTCATAACGATTTGGTTATAACGATTTGCTCATAGAGATTTGGCTATAACGATTATCTCACAACGATTTGTTTACGAATAAGCAACGATTCACATGAACAATGACTCATTCGTGCAACGATTCTATAAGTCATGTTCATATCGATTTCATGAGCTACAATGACCTGATATTCAAATATCTTGACAAGTCAAAGTCATCCCGCGTATTTCTCTTTTATCCATGCATGAAATATAACCGTACATTTTTCTGCACGATGCATGTCCAAATATCGTCTATTCTTATGCATCTGCATATAATATCTTTTTGGATAGACAAAATGGAATTTCTATTTTGATGTATTCTCACTCTAAGGTTGATTGACAGCAAGAGACAGCTTAGTTGTCTATGTTTTTAGCATTTAATGTGTGCAGGTCTTTGATGGCACAACTCTATACAACGTTGGATAAAGAAGAAGCTGGAGGATATCAAGAAGATTTTTTCTTCTTACCTGCATGGAACGCAAAAGAACCATTGACTACAAAGGAAAGCTATGCAGTCTAATGTCCTCAGAACATAGAGACAACGGATACTTCAACGGCTACATTTTTCAAAGAAGTTATAAATGGAAGACTGGTGCCTTCGTGAAATAACTTCTGGAGAATTCAAAAAATCTGCAAGCACCATAGAAGAGCAAAAAGTCTCACTCCATTGCTTTGTTGTAGCTCTTAGCTCTCTGCATCCTGTGTAAATCTTAGAGAGAGAGTATTTTGTGTACTAAGAGAGTTCATTGTTGTTCATCTCTTCCTCTCAGTATTCGCTTCGGATCAAGCACTGTGCTATTAGCTTGGTCCAGGGGCGTATCATCCCTTGAACACATCTTTGTGTTGTTCCCTTCATGTTGAAGGAAGACCTGGGGGTTCCAGAGTGTTTATTTCCCTTCGTGTTGAAGGAAGACCTGGTGGGATCTAGGGTGGTGTATTCCTCTTCGGGTTGTGAATAGAAGACCAGCTGCGGCTGGGTGTGTAAGTGTCCTTAAGGGGGACTGTACCCTTGGGTAGTGAATCCTGAGTTGTTGCTCAGGGACTGGACGTAGGACTCCTGTGGAGAGGAGGTCCGAACCAGGATAAATCCTTGTGCAGTGTGTGTGTGCTTGTCTGTGTTTGTTGTTTGTGTTTTCACTAACACTAACTGTTATCGAAGTGTCTTTTGTGTGAACGTTTTGTGAACATGTTTAGGTATTCAAATTTTAAGAATCCCATTCACCCCCCCCCCTCTGGGCTTGCTAGCTGGGCATCAAGTGGTATCAGGGCTAGTCTCTTTGACAAAGAAGAAGATCCAACGATCTGAAGAGAAAAGATCAAATGGCAGCCCAATGTCACTTCGAAGGTCAGTCTGTAAACCGACCCCCTTTATTTGATGGTGAGGACTATACCTACTGGAAGACTAGGATGGAATACTTCCTACAAGGATTCGATTTTCAAATATGGTCCATAATAGAAGAAGGCGATCTAGTTGTTCTAAACAACAGAAAAAATTGGACAGAAGATGATAGAAAGAAGATTTCTCTCTGTTGGCTAACTGCCATCGACTCCCTTAGGGAATCGCTGCCACTATGCTGTTATGGGGCAGCATAGTGACATCGGGGTTGGCAACCCAACCCGCTGCAGGGGTAAAACCACAACGTTGACGTGGTGCTTTGCGCTTCCGCCTTAAAGATTTGGCCACCGCCTTCACTACCAGCTCGAGCTTTTGGTGCAACGGTAAGGGGCTCGGTCCAACAAGTGGTATCAGAGCGGGTCTCTGAACTTTCAAGAAGATCCAACGATCTTAGAGCAAAGATCCATGGCAGCTCAAGGATATGCTGAAGGGCCAACAAGTGGCCAATCAGTCACCAGACCTCTGTTCTTTGATGGAGAGGACTACCAATACTGGAAGATGAGAATGGAATGCTTCATTCGAGGCACAGACTTTGATCTGTGGCAGGTAATTGAGGTAGGTGATTTTGTTATTGTTCCTGCTGAAGGCACTACTGCTATTACAGCAGCAGATAAGCATAAATTAGCCCTAAATTTTAAAGCTAAGAACTTTTATGTTGTGCTTTATCTAAAAGGAATTTAGTAGAGTATCTGCTTGTAAATCTGCCAAAGAAATATGGGATAAGCTGCAGATAACTTATGAAGGAACAGATAAAGTGAAACACACTAGGATAGATATTCTTGTTTCACAATACGAACAATTTAAAATGCTTCAAAACGAAAATATCACTACTATGTATAATAGATTTTCAAGCATAGTAGTAGGTTTCAATTCTCTTGGAAAAATTCTTTCTAATGAAGAAACTGTTAGAAAAATACTTAGGTCCTTAACTATTTCATGGACACCTAAAGTAACTGCTATTGAAGAGGCCCATGACTTAACCAAATTGTCAATTGATAATTTAATAGGTTCTCTCATGGCACATGAAATAAATATGGAGCGATTGTCTGAAAGCTCATCTAAGAAGAAATGTACTGATGCTCTTAAGGTTGTAGCTGCTCCTTCCACCTCTTCCTCTTCTAGTTCCCAAAATGCAAATTCTGAGGATAATGATGCTGATGAAGTATTGTACAAGCTTTAGAAGATTTTAAAGAAGAAGAAAAACAGATCAAGAAGGATCCAAAGAAAGGAGAAAAAGGAGAAAGAACCAGTATGCTATGAATGCAGAAAACCTGGGCATCTGAGACCGGATTGTCCAAGACTCAAGAAGACTAGTCAAATCGAGAAGCCCAAGAAGCAGCATAAGAAATTTAAAAGAAGAGGCATGGCAGCTGCTTGGGAAAATGATGAGGTCACAAGCTCAGAATCATCAAGCTCAGATTCCGAAAAGGAGCGGGTAAATCTAGCCCTCATGGTGGGACTAGATGAGGTACATTCTGACTCATTTTTTAATTCTTGCACAGATTTAGGGTCAGAATCAGAAGACTTAGAAGAAGTCTTTAATGAACTGTATGAAAACATAAGGGGGTTGTAAAAGAACTAAAAATCTGAAAAACAACTCTACTTGCTTGGAAAACACCACCATTCTGATCTTAAATCTGAATTGGAGCAACTAGAAGAACAATTAAAAGAATGTAAAGATAAAAATTATCTTTTAAATGAAGATTTGAAAAGTAAGAATAATGAGAAGTTAGAGTTAAAAGAAAAATTAAAACTCTAACTGAAGAAAATATGTATTTAAAAGAATCAGTTAGAAAATTAACTGAAGGGAAAACATCTTTAGCCCTATGCTTAAAAGGATCAAAATCTGGAAATAACAAACAAGGGCTTGGATACATACCTCCAAAAAGGAAAACAGCCATGATTCTAGAAAAATATCCACTACCAAATTTGTAAAAGAAACCAAGATGCCCCAGAAAAGGCCCCTGTAAAAGAAAAAGTTTACAGAAATCATGTTCTAAAAATTCAGCACAAAGAAAATAAGAAAAACAAACAATCTATATTCATTGTTGTTCTCATTGCAATAAACTAGGACACACTGTAAACACCTGCACAACAAGGCACTTAGTTTAGATCCCTAAAGGATATTTTCATGCATCTAACCATCAAGGACCCAAAAGGATTTGGGTACCGACCTTTGAGTAATTTTCTTGCAGGTTAGCCTTGGAGCATCAAAAACCAAGGATGCTCAAGGCAGGAGTGACTGTAGACTCTTCATTCAAATCACCTCTGAAGAAAGAGTAGTCACAAAAATTGAATTAGTCTTTATTACTAACAATTATTTGCAAGTTTCATTCAGGTGGAGTCTCTCATTCAGGGGGAGCACAGACTAAGGGGGAGTTATTCATTTATGTCAATCATTGTTGAACCCCTCAATGGTAAGAATTTCTTTCACAAAGGGGAGAGAATACAATGGTAAGAACCTTCCTTTTTGGTTTGTGACAAAAAGGGAGAGTATGCATGGTATGCATTATCTGTGAATTTTCGTAACCTCTATGCTTTATATATTTTTATCAGAAAATTGGCATAAATTTTGTCTTCACCAAAAAGGGGGAGATTGTTGAACCACTTTATAGTTGTCCTTGTATTTTGGTGATAACAAAACTTATGATGATTTCAATTAGTATATCTTTGTTGATTAAATGTTATTGAATATTTTGTTTCATCTGTGTCGCATCAATCTCATAACAAAATGTTAAGTCTCTCATTGATGCAATATGGCGCACTAAAATGATAAAATTGATGTTTAATCAATATACATCGATTTCAGTTTAAGTGCCAAATTAATAAGTGCTACATCGATTTGGTTTTAATTGATTTTATAATCGCTATAACGATTTCTTTAGAAGCCATAATGATTCTTTAAGTAAATGCAACAATGTGACAAGAAATCGGTCTCATAACGATTTCTAGGTGACCGCAACGATTTGATAAGAAATCGGTCTCATAACGATTTGATAAGTGAGTGCAACGATTTGGCCTCACATCGATTTGCCTTCGCAACGATTTGATAAGAAATTGGTCTCATAACGATTTGATAAGTGAGTGCAACGATTTGCCCTCACATCGATTTGCCTCCGCAACGATTTGATAAGAAATTGATCTCAGAATGATTTCATAAGTGATCACATCGATTTCTTTATTGATCACAACGATTTCTTCAGGAGATCATAACGATTTGCTTACATAACGATTTCATAAATGATCACATCGATTTGTTCAACGATTTGTTTACAAATGAGCAACGACTCTTCACATAACGATTTCATAAGTCATGCTCATAACGATTTCTTCATGGATTCTGTTCAAACACAGATTGCCTTTATATTTCAAATATGCTTGGCGCTTAAATGAAAAGTCAAATATCTTCTGACAAAAAGCTGCATGCATATTTTAGAGTCTTGTCAAATAGATATGAACTACTATTTTCAGAATGTTAGCAGAAACACAGTAGCATGCACTGATATCTTATAAACACTCTCTTATGCTAACACTCTATTCTATGCTGACAGATCTCGAAGACCACCAGAGTCTGATTAAGACAATGAAGAGAAAGATCAGCAACGACTAGAAGAGCTCCAACGGATCTCTTCAACGGATCTATTCTAAAGCTGCTCATATGAAAGATGGAGCATTGCTGAAGAACAAAAAAAAAAAGAGCCTTCCTAAAAATCCTTCAAGGAGTGTACAACTGTGAGAAGAACCTTCACGCCACAAACACTCAGAGAAAGAGAGAAGAGCTCGAGCCAAAATCTACAGAAGCTTTCACAGAAGTCTTCATCGCCTTCAAGCCTTCTTCTCTTCCATTCTCCCTATGCTCATTGTAATCTTGAGGAAGAGTCTGTGACTGTGAGCTAAGTCCATAGTGTTCATCTTGTATTAGCTCTCAGTCTTATTCTTTCTTTTCTAAGAAGACCCTTGTCCAGCTGTAGGACTGTATACAGTGTGTAACCTAGCTAGAGGTTAGTGTCTAGCAGAACCTTGTTGGGGTTTGTACCAACAGGACCTAGCTGGGGTTTAAGTCTAGTAGAACCGCACTGGGGTTTGTTCCAGGAGGTTTACTTCTGAACCTGTAAAAGAAGTAGGTTTGCTTCTGAGCCTAGAAAAGAAGTGGGCTGCCTTCTTGCCCGGGAAAGAGAAGAAGACCTGGTGGGGTATCCAGGGTGTTGTAGTGTCCTTGAGGGGGACTGTACCTTCGGTTAGTGAAATCCCAAGAGGTTGCTTGGGACTGGACGTAGGACTTCCATGTGGGAAGGGCTGAACCAGGATAAATTCCTTGTGTCCTTTGTGTGATTGTTTATTTGCTTCCACACTACTACTCTTTATCACACTAAACTAACCAAACCTTCAAGTGTTAATTTCTGTGTTTAAGTTTCTATTTCAAATTTCAAAAAAAAAACCTATTCACCCCCTTCTAGGCTAGCTTGCTGCCATACCGAAAGGGCCAACAAGTGGTATCAGAGCGAGGTTGCGGGTTTGATTCCCCCGGGTGCCGCTGGGGGGGGAGTTTATTGGTTAACTGCCATCGACTCCCTTAGGGAATCGCTGCCACTATGCTGTTATGGGGCAGCATAGTGACATTGGGGCTGGCAACCCAACCCGCCGCAGGGGTAAAACCCTGTGCGAAGCCCCTCATGCTGACTACAGCGTTGACGTGGTGCTTTGCACTTCCGCCTTAAAGATTTGGCTACCGCCTTCACTACCAGCTCGAGCTTTTGGTGCAACGGTAAGGGGCTCGGTCCAACACTCTCAACTGCAAAGCTAAGAGCATATTATGCTGTGCACTTAGCAAGAAAGAATTTAATAGAGTTTCAGCCTGCAGATCAGCGATGGAAATATGGGAAAAGCTTAGAATTACGTACGAAGGGACAGATAAAGTAAAAGAGACCAGAATAGATATTCTGGTGACACAGTATGAGAGGTTCCAGATGCAGTCAAGAGAGTCAATAACTCAGATGTTCAGTAGATTTACAGATATCACAAATAGATTGGCTGGTCTAGGAAAAAGCTATGAAATGGGAGATATGGTCAGGAAGATCTTAAGATCCCTACCAGCCTCGTGGACTCCTAAAGTGACAGCGATAGAAGAGGCCAATGACTTAAAGAGAATGTCATTAGAGAAACTCATTGGGTCACTCATGGCTTATGAGATCAACATGGAGAGACTCGGAGAATCCTCAAGTAGGAAAAAGCATACCAATACACTCAAGGCTACAGAAGGTAGCTCTGAAGAAGAATCTAGGGATGAAGTCAGCAATGATGGCAGTGATAATGAAGAAGCACTTCTTTCCAGAAGACTACAATGCATACTAGCCAAGAAAAAGAAATATTAGTCTGGAAGAAGGTATTTTAAGAAAGGAAAAGACTTCAAGAAGCCTGAAGTCAAAGATGTGAAGAAGAATGAACCAATCTGCTATGAATGCAAGAAGCCCGGACATATCAAAGCTGAGTGTTCGAAACAGAAGAAAAATGAGTTCAGAAAGAAGGATAGTTCCAAGAAATTCAGAAGATACAAGAAGAAAGTCATGGCAGCAGCATGGGACAATAGTAGTGACTCGAACAGCAAGTCAAGCTTAAGCAATGAAGAAGAAGAAGAAGCCAACCTGGCATTCATGGCGAACGTCGAAGATAAGGTAACATCAGACTCATCTTGTTCTTCATGTAATGAATTTGATTCTGATAACTTAGAAGAAGTTTTTAATGAATTGTACTGTAAATAAAGAAGTATGTATCACTAAAAGCCAGTAGAAAGAAGTAGACTCACTAAAATCTGAAAATGAGCAAATGGAAAAATAAATTACTGAACTAAAAGGAGAAATGAACTGTTATGTGAAGACTTGAAAAATAAAATGAACAAATTAGAACAAGAAACTGTAAATAAATTAAAACAAGAAGTTAACACTTTAACAACAGAAATGAAAAATTGTCAAGCACACTAGAAAAATTTACTAATGGCAAAACAACATTAATATTAAAAGTGCTAGACGGTCAGGTAAAAGGAAACATGGATTAGGTTATACTCCTCCCGATAATGAGGAAATAGTAGTATATCCTAAAACATATCCAACTCCTACATTTGTACCTGAACAAGACACAACATATAAAGCAAATTTTAAATACATTCCAACTAAAAAGATAACTAAAATGTCCTGCTGTAGCCATTGCAATAAGTTAGGACACATTAAAGTATCATGTCCAACTAAACATAAAATATGGATAATTAAAAGAAAAATTGATGATACTAACCAACCAGGACCCAAAAGAACTTGGGTACCTAAAGCTTAATGTTTTAATGCAGGGAAACCGTCGAGCATCCAAATGGTACTTGGATAGTGGATGCTCAAGGCATATGTCAGGTAACAAGAAGCTGTTCTCTCACCTTGAAGCTGAAGAAGGCACAGTTACATATGGTGACAATGGCAAAGGAACTGTAATAGGTTGCGGACCAGTTGGTAGCAAAGGAAAAGTTATCATTAAAGATGTACTTTGTGTGAAGGGACTAAAGCACAACCTTATTAGTATTAGCCAACTGTGCGATAAAGGACATCAGATCAGATTTCAAGAGTCAAAGTGCAGTATTATGAAGGATGGTGCAGTCGTGTTTGAAGCCAGTAGGGAAAAGAACCTGTATGTACTTTATTTGGAAGAACTAAAGGATCAGGACATATGTCTGGCAGCAAATAAAGAGCAGTCAACAGATCTCTGGCACTGGAGATTGAGCCACTGTAGCTTGGATGGCATGAGAAAGTTGATCAAGAGAAGCTTGGTAGAAGGTCTACCCATGGTTAGTACAAGAATGGATGGTGTCTGTGGGCCGTGTGCAAAAGGAAAGCACACCACGTCATCTTCCAAGTCAAAGACTATGGTAACTACCTCTAAACCCTTAGAACTTCTACATATGGATTTATTTGGACCAATGAGGACCACAAGTCCCGGGGGAAAGAACTTTGGATTTGTTATAGTAGATGACTACTCCAGGTTTACATGGGTTTCTTTCCTAGAACACAAGGATGATACTTTTGAAAGTTTTTTCAGTTTTAGCAAGAAAGTTCAAAAGGATAAGAAGTATAGCATCATCAGTATCTGATCAGACCATGGAGGACAATTCCAAAATGAGAGATTTGCCAAGTTTTGTGATGATCAAGGCATAGAACACAACTTCTTAGCACCAAGGACACCACAGCAAAATGGAGTTGCTGAAAGAAAGAACAGAACCCTATTGGATATGGCAAGGACAATGCTATCAGAATATGAATTGCCAAGGTACTTTTGGGCCGAAGCCATCAACACAACTTGTTACATAATCAACAGGGTAATGATCAGGCCAATTCTGAAGAAGACTTCATATGAGTTATATAAGCAGAAGAAGCCGAAGATTAGCCACTTTAGGACATTTGGATGTCCATGCTTTATCCACAACAATAGTAAAAGAGATATTGGTAAGCTAGACTCCAAATCAGATGAAGTTATATTCATGGGGTATTCTTCTAAACCCAAAGGATATAGAGTATTTAACAAACAAACTTTATTAATTGAGCAATCTGTGCATATTATTTTTGATGAAACTAACCCTTCCTTGAGAAAGGAAGTAGATAGTGATATTGATGATACAGATGAATTGTCCAAAAAGCTAAAGAGCACATCTATTGAGGATAAGGAAGATCCACCCTTGGAAGATCTACAACAAAAAGATTCATCACACGACAATCTTCCAAAGGAATGGAGGTATAAGAAGGATCACCCACTGGACAACATAATTGGAGATCCATCTGTTGGGGTAAAAACAAGAGGTAATGTAATTCCATGTGATTATTTAGCATTTGTATCTCAAATAGAGCCTAAGACAGTCAATGAAGCATTGTTTGATGAATCTTGGATATTAGCCATGCAAGATGAACTTAACCAATTCAAGAGAAACCAAGTATGGTCCCTTGTTCCGAGACCATCAAATCATCCTGTGATTGGCACCAAATGGGTGTTCAGGAACAAATTGGATGAAGCTGGTGTGATCACTAGAAACAAGGCCAGATTGGTAGCTTAAGGCTTTTCACAAGAGAATGGCATAGATTTCGATGAAACCTATGCACCAGTGGCTAGACTTGAGGCAATTAGGATTTTACTTGCATATGCTTCTGCATTAAATTTAAGACTCTTTCAAATGGATGTAAAATCTACTTTTCTGAATGGTTTTATAAAGGAAGAGGTATATGTAGAACAACCGTCTGGCTTTGATGACATAGATTTTCCAAATCATGTTTTTAAGTTGCATAAAGCTTTATATGGTTTGAAGCAAGCACCTAGAGCTTGGTATGAAAGGCTTAGTTCTTTTTTGTTAAATCATGGTTTCATTAGAGGAAAAGTATATAGCACATTATTCATTAAGTCTAAACTTAAAAATGTGTTACTTGTTCAAATATATGTTGATGATATAATATTTGGCTCTACTGATGAATCTCTTTGCAAGTATTTTGAAAAGCTTATGCAGGGATAATTTGAAATGAGCATGATGGGGGAGCTCAACTACTTCCTCGGATTGCAAATCAAACAAAGAAAGGAAGGATCTCACATCTGTCAAGCCAAGTACACCAAAGAATTACTAAAGAAGTTTGGATTTGAAAACGCTAAGCCACTGTCAACACCCATGAGCACATCAACAAGGCTAGACAGTGACAAAAATGGTAAGAAAGTAGATCAAAAACTTTACAGAGGTATGATAGGTTCATTACTCTATTTAACAGCAAGTAGACCTGATATATTGTTTAGCGTATGTATGTGTGCTAGGTACCAAGCAGATCTTAAAGAGTCTCATTTAATTTGTGTTAAAAGGATCTTTAGATACTTAGCCAAAACTCATGATCTAGGATTATGGTACCTAAATTCATGTGAAATTAATTTAGTAGGATATTCTGATGCTGACTATGTTGGATGCAAGATAGATAGGAAAAGCACCAGTGGATGTTGTCAATTTCTTACAGGATGTCTGATTTCGTGATCCTCAAAGAAGCAAAATTCAGTAGCACCGTCTACAGCTGAAGCTGAGTACGTAGCTGCTGGAAGCTGTTGTACACAACTATTGTGGATTAAACAACAACTTGAGGATTATGGACTTCAGATCAAGACAATTCTATTACTGTGTGACAACATAAGTGCAATAAATCTTACCAAGAATCCAGTCCAGCATTCAAGGACAAAGCACATTGAGGTTAGGTACCATTTTATTCGTGATCATGTAGCTAATGGTAATATAAACATTTCTTTTGTAGATACACAAAATCAGTTAGCAGATATCTTCACAAAGGCCTTACTTGAAGAGAGATTTATGACTCTTAGAAGGGAATTAGGCATGTGCAATTTGTGATAGATTTGTCTGTAAATAACTGAAATAACAATTATTTCAGAATATCAATTATTCTTTCCCTTGAAATTAAGCAAATTCTTTAAATATTGCCTGCTTCTCAGTTATCTTTGACGGTTCGTAATTTTAAAAGGATTTATTCATGTCGAACCAGTCTTTTGTCATTTTCTGCCATTATGGCATCTCTTGTTTCGAAAAGCCTCCTTTATTCTTTTTGATAAAAAACTGAAATTTGTGGTACAACGATTCACCCTTCGTCTTCATCTCCTTCAACTTGCCTGAGGCAATACCCTATCAACTCCGGCATTGACTCTCTGGGATTTCAAAGCCTCTAACTCCTTACCGCGAGAAATTTCTTGAGGGGTTTTGCTCCTTTCCTCATTCCATTCATCCAGAAACCTTCCCCTCTCAAATCCATGGCTGCATCTGGTGTTTCCGGTAGCATCAGGGGCTATGGAGCTGAGTTTCTCACCACTGAGCAGCAAGAAAGGTTCACCTCTATGAAGATCAAGGTCTGTGGAAATAAGGCAGTGGACGTTGTAGATTTGTAGAAGAATGGAATGGGCAGCATCATTGGAGCAATGGAGAGGATGAAATGGTTGAAGATGACAACTCTGTCAGAGGTAAGTTACCCAGACCTAGTGAAGGCATTCTATGTCTGTTTGAAGTCTGAGGAGGACGGGTCCTTGACGTCCACCGTCAAAGGAACCTAGATTAAGATCACCTATGAGCTTTTGGAATCTCTATTTGGTGTTTGCACCACCGGTCACAATGGGGTTCACACTGTGGATATCCAGGCGAAAGGGTTAGGGATTGCTGGTCCCGAATTCAAACTAAAGGATGGAAAGATAGATATCAACCAGCTGAATGCGTTCAACCAGATTCTACATTTCATAGTGTGCCAGATTCTGGTCCCAAGGAGTGCCACCTTTTCAACTTGCATAAAGGCGGACTCAGATATGATGTTCTGGGCTATCGAGAACCAGAGTATAAATATGGCAGAGGTTATGATAGAAAGGATGAATTTTGCATCCACTTAGGTTTGGGACAAGAAAAGCAAGCTAAATGTGTCCCTACCATACGCCCATCTGCTCACCAAGGTATTTCATCATTTTGGCATCAATTTATCAGAAGCAGTGTCAGAGAAAATGGGCCAGGCTATTCGAAGCAGAAATATAAAGAAAAGTGGATTCTCATTGGTTGGAGGTATATGGACCAAGACCTCAATGGTTGAAGGTGAAGCCATTATTGGCGAAGCCCAAGAAGTCCAAGAAGAAGTAGGAGAAGCAGCAGTAGCAGCAGAAGTTCCAGCAGGACCAGGAGTTCAAGAGCAACAACAAGAAGTTTTCTGTTCAGAAATTGCAGTGGAGCAAGTAGCAGCAGCAGTAGAGGTCCGAGCAGAAGAATCGGTGATCATTGGAAGCTAGATTGAAGACATTCCTCAAGAATTTATTGAGCCTGTTGGACAGAATTCAGAAGTTGCACCTCCCTCCTCTCAAGTAGCTACAATTCTTCGAAGTTTACTGGACTCTTTAACAAGTACTTAGGTGGAGCCAGAGATCAAACCCAGGGGGAGCACACTACCAATGCCCTTGTTGATGATCTGTTCAGAGAAGGCATTATGGAGAGTGCCTCAGGTGAAGAAGATAATGATGATAATGTGGAGCCCGTTGAAAGGGCAAGCATCAAAGGGAAAGAAGCAGCTTCTGGGATTCCTCTCTTGACCAGGAGGCCTCATCAGAGGCAGAGAAAGAAGAATTTGAAGGTCAATTTGAAGCCCTTAGTTGCTAGAATGGATGAACAAGGAAAGATTCTGTGCTCTGTGCAATCAGATATTCAGTCAATTTTCATAAGCCAGAGTACCTCAACTAAGGAGATGGGAATGGTTAGAAATGCAGTGAGATGGGTGCAAAGTGAGCTTATTAGCATTAAAGATTCTATTGCAGCACTTGGAGATCTGGTCAGGGCACAATCCTCAAATGCCCCTCCTGCTCCTTCTCTTGCAAAACCAGTCCGCAGTTCTGGGCCTTCTGAGGTTAGGCAACAAGATGTTGGGCCATCAAGGCCAGTTTCAGAAGAGCCAGCAGGGCCATCAGGGCCACAGGTTGTTGAAGAAGTAGAAACTGAAGCGCAGGATGATGCTGAAGCTGTGAAGTCTGGGCCATCAGGGCCAATAGAGAATGTTTCTGGGCCCACAGTGCCAGTGGTTTCTGAAGGTGAGATTCCAAGAGTAGAAGAGCCACCTATAGCTCCAGAAGCCCCTGATCCTTCATCTCTTGCAACTCCAGCCCCTCCTTCACCACCATCTTCCTCCACAGCTCCACCAGCATCTATCCCCTTCAAACAACCCATGCCTCACCCCATTTCTTCCCCAACTCCATTTCCTTCTGAATCCTCTTCACCTCCTGCCACCTCCTCAAACATTCCTCCACCTCCTCCTGTCATTGAAGGCCCTCCAGCCTCATCATCAGCTGGAGCCTCATCCTCTTCTAGTCCCTCTTCAGCTAGACCATCCATCATACCTTCTCCTATCCATCAGTCATTTCTTCATCCTCCTACTCCTCCCTCCTTTGTGACCTTTATACCTAAAGGTGTACTACTTGAAGGTCCATTTCTTGAAAAATTTGAGGATGAGTTGGAAATTACCACCATCCGCTCAGTCTTGGAGGTTGGTTCTCATGTCCACCGAACTAACTCTCCTTCCTCTAGTCCTTCCTATAAAAATAGGAAAATCTCACCAACTCTTGCTCTTTCTCCTGAACCCAAATTTCTTCCTCTTTGGTTTTCCCTCACTGTTGAAAATCGAAGGAAACCAATCTATTGTGAATATCTCCAAAAGTGTATCCTTGCCACCATTTTTGGTGTTCCTTTTCTCAATATCTCTAATCACCTCAAAGTTGTCCTTCCCTATTGCCACATCTCCAAAGCTGATCAATCAAAAATCTTCCAAATGGCTGAATGCAAGTCTGAAGATCAGTGGGCTAAAGGGCACAAGGCTCTCTATAGGAAGTTCTTTCTAGCAATGTCAGATCGGTTTCCACCCCGGGATCACCCACTCACTCTCTCTGAGTGGTTTGTCATTCATCACAAGTCCTCCTGGGCACCCTTTATTCAAAAGGAAGTCAAGCTCATCCGGTACTTCCAACTATTCAATGATTATCGATATCTCCACAAGCTACCTGAAGTGCAGTTGGGTCAGTTCCAGGGAGCCATTGCTTCGTTAAGAATTGAAAATCCAGTTAATTGCTCTTTCAAAGTTGATTTTGCTACCCTACAAATACCAGACAGTGTGTTTGGTTCTGTTATTTTTGAGAGATTCGCTCGTGTAATGGGTAGGATCTCAGCTCAGCAGGGTCGTCTTCCCTCCTTCCAAAGATTCATCTTCCGGAAATTTCATCTAGGCCATATATCTTCTGAGGTTCTTGCCCCTCTTCTCTCTGAAAATGAAAGGCTTTCTCCCTCGATTGGGAAAAGCATTACAACTAGTCAGCTCTTCAGTTGGAAGCTTTGAACAACTCCTTGTTTAAAGCAGACATGCCTACTCTCACAGCTGAAGCATTCTTAGACTTGAACTCCATCAATCTGGTTCAAGAGCACTATAATCAGTGGGTTGAGCGGTACAAACTTTTTATGGACTTGAAGAACGATCTCCTGCAGCAGCAGATCCACTACCCTATCAAGATCAACCAATTTCTTTGGTTTGCCAGCTTTGGCTCTTTCATTCCCTTCAAGGTCTCCCTTGGCAAAGATGAATATGCTACATTTCTAGAAGCTCAGCGCCAACTTCACATCAAAAGAATGCTTCCTATCATGGGGTCATCTTATGCTATTACTTTTGGGGTTTTTCAGACCTATTTGAGGAACAGGAATGTAAGGCTTTGCGCATTATTCAGTGGCATGCCTCTCTTCTGTCTCCTCCTTCCTACCTCCATGTAACCCCTCAAGAAAAATAGAACATTTCTTTGTTCTATCTTTTCTCTTTCTTCTTTGTCTTCGAATAATATCTTTTTTCTTAATGACAAAAAGGGGGAGACCTATAGTATTTCTGAAATACATCTTTTTTATTCTGCACATTCCTTAGATTTATTTCAGAAAGTCTATGCTTATGTTATATTTTGTCATCACCAAAAAGGGGGAGATTGATGATCAGATCATCCCCATATAATCTCATGCATTATATATCTATTTTGGTGATTAACAAAATCCAAACAATTAGTATCTAACAAGTTCTTATGAAGCTTAGTTATAGGAAATAAACCAGACAAAATCAAGCAAAGACTCGTAAGTAAACCCTTACATTGATGTTTTTAATTTTCAGAGCATGAAATTTCTCTAAGTACACATCAACACGATTTGAAGCATAACGATTTCATAAGTCATCGCAAAGCATAACGATTTTCTCTCATAACAATTTTGTAAGTGAGCATAACAATTTGTTCTCATAACGATTCAACAAGTGAGTATAATAATTTCAATCTCACAACGATTTCGTAAGTGAGCATAACTATTTGCTTATAGTGTTATAACGATTCGCTCATAACGACTTGCTCATAACGATTTGCTCACAATGATTTGGTTATAACGACTTCCTCATAACGATTTGCTCATAATGATTTGGTTATAACGACTAGCTCATAACGATTTGCTCATAACGAATTGGTTATAACGACTTGCTTATAACGATTCGCTCACAACGATTTGGTTATAACGACTTGCTCATAAAGATTTGCTCATAACGATTTGGTTATGACGATTTGCTCTTAGCGATTTGGCTATAACGATTTTCTTACAACGATTTGTTTACGAATAAGCAACGATTCACATGAACAATGACTCATTCGCACAACGATTCTATAAGTCATGTTCATATCGATTTCATGAGCTATAACGACCTGATATTCAAATATCTTGACAAGTCAAAGTCATCCTGCGTATTTCTCTTTTATCCATGCATTAAATATAACCGTACATTTATCTGCACGATGTATGTCCAGATATCTTCTATTCTTATGCATCTACATATAATATCTTTTTGGATAGACAAAATGGAATTTCTATTTTGATGTATTCTCACTCTAACGTTAAATGACAGTAAGAGACAACTTAGCTGTCTACATTTTTAGCATTTAATATGTGTAGGTCTCTGACAACACAACTCTATACAACGTTGGATAAAGAAGAAGCTGGAGGATATCAAGAAGGATTTTTCTTCTTACCTGCATGGAACGCAAAAGAACCGTTGGCTACAAAGGAAAGCCATGCAGTCTAACGTCCTCAGAACATAGAGACAACAGATATACACTACAAGAAAAAACGCTTATAGAGATCGATTTAGAGACCGAAAATTTCGGTCACTATTCGGTCCCAATTTTGGGATCGAATAGTGACCGAAATAATCGGTCTCAAATATTAGAGACCAAAATTTTCGGTCACTATTCGGTCGCAAAATTGGGACCGAATAGGGACCGAAAATTTCAGTCTCTAATCGGTCCCAAAATAGTGACCGAATAGGGACTGAAAATTTCAGTCATTATTCAGTCCCTATTTTGGGACCGATTAGAGACCGAAAATTTCGGTCCCTATTCGGTCCCAAAATAGTGACCGAATAGGGACTGAAAATTTCGGTCTCAAAATATTGAGACCGATTATATTCAGTCTCTATTCGGTCCCTATTTTGGGATCGAACCGATTAGAGACCGAAAATTTCGGTCCCTATTCGGTCCCAAAATAGTGACCGAATAGGGACTGAAAATTTCTGTCTCAAAATATTGAGATCGATTATATTCAGTCTCTATTCGGTCCCTATTTTGGGACCGAATATAATCGGTCTCTAAATATGGAGACTGATTATATTCGGTCCCTATTCGGTCGCAAAATAGGGACCGCATAGGGACTAAAATTTTCGGTCTCTAAATATTGAGACTGATTATATTCGGTCCCTATTCGGTCCCAAAATAGGGACTGAATAGGGACCGAATATAATCGGTCTCTATATTTAGAGACCGATTATATTCGGTCCCTATTCGGTCCCAAAATAGTGACCGAATAGGGACGGAGAATTTCGGTCTCAAGATATTGAGACTGATTAAATTCGGTCTCTATTCGGTCCCTATTTTGGGACCGAATAGGGACCAAATATAATCGGTCTCTAAAGTGGTCTCTATTTTCTGTAATTTATTTACGCAAGGTTTAACATGCATCTAAATGTGAACATGTGTAGGTAGTGATAGGTATGTGTAAAAGTGTATATATTTATTAGTATATATATGTGTGTGTAATAAAAGAAATGATAAAATTATAATGTTAAAGAAATGGATAAACTTCCTACATGCACATATATACCTGTCAGTTTGTGCTTGTTAGTGTCACATGGGAGTGTGTGAGGTGTTAGAAGGAAGATAGATAGCTACGTGGGAGAGTGTGGAAGTGCTTATATGCATGTGCAAGTATATATATATACATATATAAGAGTACATATATAAAGGGGTTGGCGGCGGAAGTATTGGGAGAGGAAGAAACGCCAGGAAGGAGGAGTTTTCGCAGAAGGAAAAATGGCTAACTTGATTTTCTGGAAATAATGAAGAAGGAAATAAGGTGCATAAGATAGGTACTTTCACATTACCTGTAAGGCCCTCTAATTTCCGTCGCATTATTTGTATTTATGTGTGTATGTTTGTACTTGTGTATGTATGTACATATTTACGTACGCATTAATTAGTATAATTACGTGTACATGTGTTTATATTAAACATAAATAATGTATGTATTGCATGATGATAGTATGGATACAATACCGTATACATATTGCATGTATATATGCCCGGTATGCATGGTTTTCTGCATAACTTAGGGTTCTGGCCGAAGGTCACCTTGGCGTCAACCCTAGGCCGTTTATCAGGTGTCAGCGTCCAGACCTGGACGCCAACACTCATCCCGGCGTCCAGCGATATGGACGCCAATTTCTCTGACCTGCATGCGCAGCAGAGCTGCAAGCTTCTGAAACAAGGTATGGCCACCATTGGGGGGATGTCCCCCAACGGCTCTGAGGGTGTCCCATCACCCTAGTGAGTGGGAGAGAAACCCTCCTAAATCCTGAACCCGAATTGGACTCTCCCACTCTTCCCTTCACCCTTGCAAGAGGAGAAAGGAGGAAGAAAAACCCTAGGAGCAAGTCTGAGAGAAAACCCATTTTGCCACCCAAAAATCCACATCCCTGGACCTTGATCCGGCATCCCCCTACTGCAAGGAGGTTGCTGGACCAACGAGGAAGGCTTCCCCGACATCCCCTCGGCGTGGAGATCATCCAGGAGCCCGGAGGAGAGATCGTTTGGAGGGGGTTCTGCAACTTTCTTGGAACTGCCCAAGGAGGTCTTCACCGAGCCATAAATCCCTTGGAGGAAATCTCTAAAGGCAAGTGACCTATCCCTGATGTTCCCTTATGAGTCTAGGTTGGTTTTGTGATTTTTATGGAATTTTCCTCGAGTCCTAGACCCTCCTATCCAAGAATCAGAGCTCGGGTCTGTGTTTCTGCACAGACCTGGTTCGACGGCAAGGTCCCTGGACGCCTGTGATGAGCTTGGCGTCCATCGACCATGCCGCTGACCCTGAGTCAGCGGCCAGAGACCGCCGCCGAGTTCTTCTGGACAGAACAGTGAGCTGTTCTGTCCCTCTTATACATTAATTTCGGTATGTTTTACATGATGAGGATATATGGTAAACCTTATACTCTATGTATATTGTGCATTGTGGTGTGTGGATGAATGTGGTGTGATGGTGAATGTGGAAATGGTATTCCTTAAACTTGTGAGCATGAATTGTTGATTCTTGAAAAATTAGTTTTCATGATTAGAATTGTATGAAGGCCTTGGTTTTGGTCTGATCACGAAAGTCAGTGGGTCAATATATGTGTTTTGTAAATTTGGTAAATTGTCCATGGTAGTGTAACATGCTAATAAATTCGATTCGGTAGAATAAAATGAAAGCATGCAAGAATGATTTGTGGTGTTCAATCCATAGATGTATGAATTAGGAAAATTTTGTATTCTCAATTCATGCATATGTTAATAGCTTATGTCTAAACAGCAAGTGGCTAATTTGCAAAATGTGTTAGACCCATGTTAACTTAAGTTGTTAATAGCATGCTAATTAGGCGTTTTATTTTCTGTAAATTATAATTAGCTCAGAAAAATCTGAAAATTTGAGGGTATGACCTTGAACCCGAAAACAGCATGTGGTTAACATTTCAGGTCATTTGGATCAGTAAATAAAAAGTTATGTATTTTTCATGTGAAATGTGATAATTCGTGCATATGATCGTAATGTGATTGGATTTTGTTTAAACCCAGCATGATCAGTGTGTTTACTGTGTGTTAAACTCTTGAAATTCTGTAGTACCATGTTAGGAAAAACAGAGGTATTCATGTGAGTGAGAAAGTGAATGAGATGAAGTGTTATGTGTAAAACCAAGTGTAAAACGGTAAATGTGTAAATGTGTAACTGTGCCAATGTGACACTGCTTCCGTAGAGGGCAGTGGAGCTGTATCAGGGAAAAGTCCCCCTGAGAAATTTCAATGTGTTAAGTGACCCTAAGGGCATTAGGGGGAAATCCTGGAGGTGGACAAGTACCACTGGTTAGGGTGGAGACTTGTTCTCCCGGTCTGCGCAGTCCAAGAGTCGTCATTGGAATGCCTAGATGGCGTCTATGTGTAATGTGATGTGTATATGTCCTTCTTTGGTGGTTTGGACTATGTGTCACGGCACCTAAAATGTGTAATGTGAAATGTGTCATGTGTATGTGTCCATGTGTAAATGTGTAAGTGACAATGTGAATGTGTATGTGTAAAGTGAACCATGTGAAAGAGAAAACTTGTGTAAATAAAAATGTGAAACTAAAGATGTGAAAATAGGTTATTGAAAACCCATGTGAGACAAATCTGAAATTATGTGAATCCAGTAAATTCATGTTATTATCATTATGTTTAATGTGCAAAGAGGCTTAGAATCCATGTTAGGGATAATTAGTGAACACGGGCACAAGATAGCATGAATGGTTGTTGATGTGATATGTTTTATGCATTATTGTAGCTCTCATGCATAGGTTTTCAGCCATGAACCCATATGAAATCAGCAACCTAAAGCATGTGAAAAGGTTCATGTATGTGTTTAAAAATGTGTAAAATCCATGCTAGTTGCGTTTCCCTTCATGTATGTAAATTGTTCATGTTGATAGCTCTCATGTTTTGATTCTTTAAAGATTAAAGTGTCATGAGTAAATTGAATAGAGACCATGTGATAGGTGAAGTTTATTTTAGAAATCTGAAAGCATGAGTTATGTATAAAATTGTAAAACTTTCATAATAGGTTGACAACTTGAAATGACTACATGCTATGTGTGGCTAATTGTAATGTGCATGTAGAAACCACTAGGACTTATAAGTGTATATCATGAGTAGTGTGTCTTGCTGAGTCCTTGGACTCACTCCTTGCTTCGGCATACAGGTATAGTTGGTGACACGACACCGCTTGAGGAGACGGTGGAGACGGACTCCGAGCGCGGAGACTAGCTAGTTGTTGGAGTTCTTTGAGATTGTGTATTTCACAGTATGTAATTTTGAACATTGTACTAGAAGTATCATGAGAATGATGTATAAGTGTGGACATTTGTATTTAATTTCAGCAATTTAAATCATGTGGATTTTTAGTTCTTTTATGTTAATTGCGAACTGCATGTATGTTTAATGTGGATGATGAATGAATGAAGACATTGGTCTTTTACTTCCGCTACTCTGTTGTATATTCGCGTGTATCTCAGCTGTTTGTATCGTTTGGGTAAATGTCCCACTGTGGCAGCACTCGCTATACCGACGTGGGTCGGTATGACCGTACCGGTGTATCGAGGGCCGTCACATTACCTTTAAGATAATAATTTTTTTTCTTGATCCTTAATCTAGTTTATAAGTCAAGAACTTCAGTTAGTATAAATAAAAAAAAAATGTTTCATCTGAAGTATCATTTTTAAAGGCTACTATATGATTTCTAGAATTGCGTGATCATCGTGTAAGATTTCTGTATCTCATTTCCTTCGTGTCTCCATCTTTGGTTAGGATATTGAATATGAGTATCTATCATATTTATCCCTTGATTTGCGTGCCATAAAGATCATTAGGTATACTTTGGGTCTCTTGTGTACGTGTCTTAGCTAACACTCATATCTTAGGCAAGTGTTTTTGTGAAGGATTCTTCTCCTTCTTCTTCTTCTTTTCTTCTGACTATGTTCTAGAAACAGTGGTAGTGTCAACACTATCTGTCCAGCAGTGTCAGCACTATCTGTCAAGTAGTGTTGACCTATCTGTCTAGTAGTGTCAACACTATCTATCCAGTAGTATTAATCTATCTGTCCAGTAGTGTCAACACTATCTATCCAGTAGTGTTAATCTATTTGTCCAATAGTGTCAACACTATCTGTCCACTAGTGTTGACCTAGCTATCTGCCCAGTAGTGTCAACACTATCGATCTATCCAGTAGTGTCACCACTACGTTGACCTATTTAATTATCCCTTATAGTGACGTTGACCTATCCCTTCATATTATCGACCTATCTCTTCATATTATCGACCTATACCTTACAGAGAGTTGACACTATCCTTCAAAGTGTCAACACTCTCTTCTAGCTATTCAGGTTGACACACCCTGTATTCAAGTCAACCAAACTCCTGTTTCAAGTGACTTAGGTCGGCACACCCATGTTCCAGGTCGACACACCATGTTAGATCTTAATCAAACTTACATCCAATGGTTAAACGATGAATAGCTAGACACTCTGACGATGAAGTTAGCTCGGGAGTTGTGATTCGGGGGTTTAGTCTTTCAGAGATTGCGTAACTTTTGACTTTATTTATTTATATATAATCTATGTATCTATGCATATCTATCAATCTATCTATGTACATCTATATCTGTATATCTGTATATAATATCTATATCTATATAAATTTATATATGTATATACATATATATGTTATATTTATCTATGTGTATATATATGCATATATCTATGTGATAGATAATTAAATAATTACTAAATTTGATTTGTAAATTAATATTTTAAATGTAATTTAGAAGATCTTATTATTTTAATTGCAATAATAAAAAAATAATACTTAACTTATAGTATATTTTACTATTATAAATATTAATAATACAAATATATTTATTTAAGATATATTTTAAATAATAAGTTTAAAACCCCTAAATTCTTAAAATAATCTCCCCTCCCTGCGGTGCTAAATCTCCACCCGGTGCCGAATCCCCAAAATATTTCCCCCTTCCTCCGATGTCAAATCCTTAGTTCTTCCTCCTTCCCCCTGAGTGATTGGAAGGTGTGAGTCACTAAATAAAGGAATTAGAGACCGATTAAGTTTGGTCACTATTCAGTCCCTAATTAGTGACCGAATAGTGACCGTCTCTATTTCGGTCACAAATTTTCATGATTTTGGCGCGCTGTTCAAGCATTTTGTGAAGTCATTCTATACCTCCCCCCTCTCGCGCCATTCTTCGCTCCTCCATCCAGCCATTCTTCTTCTCCCTCCCTCCCTCTCTCTCTCTCTCTCTCTCTCTCTCTTCTCTCTCTATCTCTCTCTTCTCTCTCTCTCTCTCTCTCTCTCTCTCTGGCGACGCTGAACTCGCGCCACCACGGAGAACGCCGCCGACGATCCCTGCCATCATCGTCGGACCCGTCGCCGCCGTCGGCCCTGCGGCCCAGCCCCTCTGTCGTGTCGGATCGGTCGCCGCCGTTGCTCCTGCGGCCCAGCCCCTCCGTCGCCCTCGGCCCCGCCTGTCACCACCCAACGCCGGTAGATCGGTAAGTTTCTTTCTCTCTCTCTCTGACTGTCTCTGTGGCCTCTCTCTGCCTATGTCTATGTGTGTGGGGACGAGAGATGCCGGTTGTGGGAGGGGGGGGAGGCCAAGGAGGGGGCTCGCATGCGGGGTGGGGGGGTTCGCAGGTAGGGGGGTTTGCGCAGATAGGTGGGGTTGGGGGGGCTGCGTAGGCCACGGAGGGGGGGGATCGCAGTCGAGAGGGGGGGTCTCTCTCTCTCTTCTCTTTCTCTCTCTCTCTCTCTCTGTGGTGTGTGTGTGGGGGGGGTTGGGGGGCTGTGCAGGCAGGGGGTTGGGGGGGGCTGTGCAGGGAGGGGGGGGCTTGCAGTCGTTCTGGGGGGGGGGGGTCTGATCTCTCTCTCTCTTTCTCTGTCTCTCTCTGTTCTGCATTTTCTATTCTTCTAGTATTGTAGAAGAGATTAGCCAGTTCGAGAGTTCGGATTTTAGGATTTCTTGCCATTTCTTTCTCCTGTAAATTTTTCTTTCAGCAGAGCTTGGAGTTCAATTTTTAGATTATTTTTCTGCCATTTATTTTCTGTAATTTCTTTCTTCCACAGCTCAGGCCAGTCATTGGGTTGGCAAATTTTAAGATTTCTAGTTTCCTGTTCTTTCTTGTTCTTCGGGAGATCAGAACTCCAAGGGGCTTCACCAGTGAGATTGTTGAGATTTTTAGGATTTCTACCATTTTATTTCCTCTATATTTTTCCTTTCCAAAAGCTGTGAGAACTGTGAATGGTTTGGCTGTTGAGGAGGATCCGATGGAATTCTTCCATTTATTCTGTGTTTAGAAGATCCATTTGTCCATTTCTTCTTCCATTGGAGCTACTGTGATTTGTTTAGAGCTGTGAGAGTTTCCTGAATTCAGAATTTTGTTTGTGGAATTGCTTGGGTTGATGGGAGTTAATTTGTGTGTTTTTTTTTCTTTTCTTTCTGCTATTGAAGGGGATCAGATTGGGGTTTTCTTTGCTGCATGCGTCCTACTTAATCATCCATCCGTGAGTCTGACCATGTGAGAGTTATATAGAAGTGAGTGTTGAGACATGAGAATCTTAAGATATATGTTCACACAGACTATAGAGAATAAGACGTGGAGTCAATATATGTGCAGAAACATAGTTGTCACTCCAATTTGACATTAGGGAGAATAAAAAGTAAACTTACTCTTTATTCTCATAGGAATGAACTCTCTGATATGAAGTTTGATAAACGTAAGGTGCATATGAACTCTTATTTTTCATAAAATCAATTGGAAATAAATAGATGAAGTACAATCAAGAGGGATAAAAGAGATACCTCTTCCTCAAAACAGAAAATAGAACAGCCCCCACCAACACAAACAGAACACAGAAGTGGTATTTCTTTTGGGAAATTTTGAGATACCCCAAATCTGAGTTTTAGCATTTTGTAACGATGGTTTTAGTGTTTCAAATCCTGTCTTTATACCCTGTCCCCTCCCCTCCCCAAAGGAAAGGAAAAAGGATCTATGTAACTATTATTAGTACAGGTTAGGTATATGCATTTGCACCTTTTTTGGTTCTTATTGTGGATCTTTGGTCATGCTGGCCCATGTGCTAATTTTGTTGCCATGTATGTTACTGGTACCGGAAATTGAAGGGGCTTTAGTCCTTCCCCACAAATTTCGCAAAGGTTCTATCATACTGTCATATCTTGGAGAGTGTCCTCCTAGGGTAACAATATCAAATTTTTTAGTACTGTCATGAAGTTTCTCTTTCCTTTCTAGTAATGTGTGTAGCAGTCATTAGTTAGTTTAAAAGTACATGTAAAATTATGAAGAAAATTTAAATTCTTGCTAAAGAAGCTGCATGTGTTTGATACTACTTCTACCTAATATTCTATCTTGAATTCTTTCCACATCAGGATTTCTTTGGAAAGCCTGCATTCCTCACTGTCTCAGGCCAACTCAATGGTGAAACATACGCAACAGCACTATCTGATGTACAGTTCCATCTCAATGAAGATTCCATGTTCTCTTGAGAAGTCAGGTGATCAGTCTCTTATTCAGAGCCTATAATCTTATTGAACTGACTATAGTTATTGGTGGCAGATCTACACTTTCGGTCCTACTTTTCGAGCTGAGAATTCTAATACTTCTAGGCATCTGGCTGAATTCTGGGTACTTAGCTTCTGAAATTTTCCTGTCACTGTCTATTTTATTCTGGTCCATTTTTACATCTTTAGCTTCATCTTCCTTCACAAATTTTATGGTTTTAAGGCCACAAATCTTTAACTGTTTTTTTAATGTTTGATTTGTGCAGATGATTGAACCAGAACTTGCTTTTGCTGATTTAAATGATGACATGGCCTGTGCAACTGCATATCTCCAGTATGTAGTAGGTTACTTTTCACATATAGCTTTTTATTTTATCCCAAACAGTGTTTCCTGGCCTTGCTATTTTACTTAAAACTTTCAATTTTTTCCTGATTAAAATTGATTGCATATTGTTTTGGACAGGTGAGGTATGTTCTTGAGAACTGTAAAGAGGACATGGATTTTTTCAATACATGGATTGAGAAAGGCATCGTTGATAGATTAACTGTACGTCACCTACTCTCTATTCCCTGCTGTAATAACTTGACTTCATTCTATTCGGTAACGAAGCAGATAGGACATTTAGCTTTTAAAATGTTTTTGCTTAATGTGATAGTGCAAGATTCTCTGGATTGAGCCTTTTTATCTAGTGGATTCTGTGTATTAATCTTTTGCAGTCTTCTACTTGATAGGATGTTGCGGAGAAGGACTTTGTTCAACTGACATATTTTGATGCTGTTGAGCTTTTACTTAAAGCAAAAAGGAAATTTGAGTTTCTGGTAATACACTTATCCTGAAAGCAAGGATTAGCTTTAACTTGTGTGATCATACCATGATGCAAAGCTATTATGAAGCCTAGGCTATTTTCTTCTTAGGGTTGAGGAGCATCTCCTCACCTTGTTTGATTATATTGCTACTGTTTAGCCTATAAAATTGGTGAGAATCCACTTTTCCAAGGAAAAGAAATGAAACATAGGTTATTTACTTATCTGTTGTGTTGCTTATTATCTCTCAACATATACGAGCTTGCATAAAAGACACATCCAGCAGCTGAAGGAGGGGAATGGTTAATTTAGACTTGCACTGGGTAGTGGGGTTGTCATTCGAATATTATGTACATGTTTGTATAATGTATACATCTAGAATGCCAAGAGTAGACCCACCCCCGAGATCAAGCCTAAATCTAAAATCACTAATTGCTTGAACCTGTGAGCAGATGACACTACAAGAAAAAGCGATGTTTCCGACGGACTGAATCCGTCGGAAATCCGTCGGTATTCCGTCGAAAAAGGAGCCTTCCGACCGCTTTCCGTCCAAAGCTCGTCGGAAACTTTCCGTCGAAAATACTTGGTCAGAACTTTCCGACGGATGAAAATTCCGTCGGAATTCGGTCGAAACCTCCGACAGATTTCATCCGTCGGTAAAGCCGTCAGTATTTTCCAACCGAATTGCCGACGGTCTTTAACCGTCGGTAATTTATCTTTTCCGACGGATACTTATCCGTCGGCCAATCTGTCAGTATTTTCCGACGGAATTGCCGACGGTATTTAGCCGTCGGTAATTTATCAGTTCCGACGGATACACATCCGTCGGCCAATCCGTCAGGACTTTCCGAAGGTATTACCGACGGTCTTTTTTCCGTCAGTAATTTATACGTTCCGACGGATACTTATCCGTCGGAAAATCCGTCGGAAAATACACATTTTTTTTTTTAAAATAGACAAATAAAAATACATTGCTACAATGTCAAACCTGCTACAATATTCATAAATTTAACAAATACTAACAATCAACATAAAATCATAAAATACAATAAATATATATCATATAGCATAATGAATACAAAAATCAACATAGATCTGCTGGATCGTCTGCTATCCCTGCCTCGTCATCGTCTGGAGCTGGATCCTATATTAAAACAAATTAAAATGAGAAACATTAATAATAAATAAAAGACATACAGTATTTTCAAAAATGAAATTTAAAACATGTGATTATTTCTCAAGCTTAATACAATACTATTTTTAGATCCATCATTTTCTTGGGTGTTTTTAGATCCGTCCTTTGAATGCCCAACCCAATCCGGGGAACCAAATTGGATTCCGTCAGTTTCTACACGTCACTTTAATCCACCTGGTCGTGTCGAAGAAAACGGCACGTCGATCCGATCCCTATTTGGGATTTTGGACCCCCAGGTTGTGTGTTTTAACCTTTTATATATACTTGGGTGTTTTTAGATCCGTCCCTTGAATGCCCAACCCAATCCGGAGATCCAAATTGGATTCCGTCAGTTCCCACACGTCACTTTAACCCACCCGGTCGTGTCGAAGAAAACGGCACGTCGATCCGATCCCTATTTGGGATTTTGGACCCCCGGGTTGTGTGTTTTGATGCTTTATATATACTTGGGTGTTTTTTAGATCCGTCAATTGAACGTACGACCCAATCCGGAGATCCAAATTGGATTCCGTTAGTTCCCACACGTCACTTTAACCCACCCGGTCGTGTCGGAGAAAACGACACGCCGATCCGATCCCTATTTGGGATTTTGGACCCCCAGGTTGCGTGTTTTGACCATTTATATATGCTTGGTCGTGTTTTTAGATCCGTCCTTTGAATGCCCAACCCAATCCGGGGATCCAAATTGGATTCCGTCTATTTCTACACATCACTTTAACCCACCGGTTGTGTCGGAGAAAACGGCACGTCGATCCGATCCCTATTTGGGATTTTGGACCCCCGGGTTGTGTGTTTTAACCTTTATATATACTTGGATGTTTTTAGATCCGTCCTTTGAATGCCCAACCCAATCCGGAGATCCAAATTGGATTCCGTCAGTTCCCACACGTCACTTTAACCCACCCGGTCGTGTCGGAGAAAACGGCACGCCGATCCGATCCCTATTTGGGATTTTGGACCCCCGGGTTGCGTGTTTTGACCATTTATATATGATTGGCCATGTTTTTAGATCCGTCCTTTGAATGCCCAACCCAATCCGGGGATCCAAATTGGATTCCTTCAGTTTCTACACGTCACTTTAACCCACCCGGTCGTGTCGGAGAAAACGGCACGTCGATCCGATCCCTATTTGGGATTTTGGACCCCCGGGTTGTGTGTTTTAACCTTTTATATATACTTGGGTGTTTTTAGATCTGTCCTTTGAATGCCCAACCCAATCCGGAGATCCAAATTGGATTCCGTCAGTTCCCACACGTCACTTTAACCCACCCGGTCGTGTCGGAGAAAACGGCACGCCGATCCGATCCCTATTTAGGATTTTGGACCCCGGGTTGCGTGTTTTGACCATTTATATATGTTTGCCGTGTTTTTAGATCCGTCCTTTCAATGCCCAACCCAATCCGGGGATCCAAATTGGATTCCGTCTGTTTCTACACGTCACTTTAACCCACCCGGTCGTGTCGGAGAAAACGGCACGTCGATCCGATCCCTATTTGGGATTTTGGATCCCCGGGTTGTGTGTTTTAACATTTTATATATACTTGGGTGTTTTTAGATCCGTCCTTTGAATGCCCAACCCAATCCGGAGATCCAAATTGGATTCCGTCAGTTCCCACACGTCACTTTAACCCACCCGGTCGTGTCGGAGAAAACGGCACGTCGATCCGATCCCTATTTGGGATTTTGGACCCCCGGGTTGCGTGTTTTGACCATTTATATATGTTTGGCCGTGTTTTTAGATCCGTCCTTTCAATGCCCAACCCAATCCGGGGATCCAAATTGGATTCCGTCTGTTTCTACACGTCACTTTAACCCACCCGGTCGTGTCGGAGAAAACGGCACGTCGATCCGATCCCTATTTGGGATTTTGGATCCCGGGTTGTGTGTTTTAACATTTATATATACTTGGGTGTTTTTAGATCCGTCCTTTGAATGCCCAACCCAATCCGGAGATCCAAATTGGATTACGTCAGTTCCCACACGTCACTTTAACCCACCCAGTCGTGTCGGAGAAAACGACACGCCGATCCGATCCCTATTTGGGATTTTGGACCCCCGGGTTGTGTGTTTTGACCCTTTATATATACTTGGGTATTTTTTAGATCCGTCAATTGAACGCCCGACCCAATCTGGAGATCCAAATTGGATTCTGTCAGTTCCCACACGTCACTTTAACCCACCTGGTCGTGTCGGAGAAAACGGCACGCCGATCCGATCCCTATTTGGGATTTTGGACCCCCGGGTTGCGTGTTTTAACCATTTATATATGGTTGACCGTGTTTTTAGATCGGTCCTTTGAATGCCCAACCCAATCCGGGGATCCAAATTGGATTCCGTCAGTTTCTACACATCACTTTAACCCACCCGGTCGTGTTGGAGAAAACGACACGTCGATCGGATCCCTATTTGGGATTTTAGACCCCCGGGTTGTGTGTTTTGACCCTTTATATATACTTGGGTATTTTTTAGATCCGTCATTTGAATGCTCAACCCAATCCGGAGATCCAAATTGGATTCCGTCAGTTCCCACACGTCACTTAACCCACCCGGTCGTGTCGGAGAAAACGGCACGCCGATCCGATCCCTATTTGGGATTTTGGACCCCCGGGTTGTGTGTTTTGACCCTTATATATATACTTGGGTATTTTTTAGATCCGTCAATTGAACGCCCGACCCAATCCGGAGATCCAAATTGGATTCCGTCAGTTCCCACACGTCACTTTAACCTACCTGGTCGTGTCGGAGAAAATGGCACGCCGATCCGATCCCTATTTGAGATTTTGGACCCCCGGGTTGCGTGTTTTAACCATTTATATATGGTTGACTGTGTTTTTAGATCGGTCCTTTGAATACCCAACCCAATCCGAGGATCCAAATTGGATTCCGTCAGTTTGTACACGTTACTTTAACCCACCCGGTCATGTTGGACGCCCGGCCCAATCCTAAGTATATGAAATTAATACTAATACTGACCTGAGCTGCTGGCTGTGTGGGGCGTACTCCCGCATTATTGACATGAACTGCTGAACCATATCGCTGAACTGCATCTGTAGCTGTATATCGCATCATCTGCTATACGCGCTACCCGTCTCTATCTCTACCCGCTGCGCCTGTAGCTCTACCGCTGCGTCTGTAGCTCTTTCCGCTGCGTCTGTAGCTATGTACGTAGCTCCTCCCGAATGATGCCTCTAATGTCCTCTACACCACTGACGGGCGGCGCAGAAGATGAACTCGCGTGTGCCGGAGGAGCGATCGAACTGGCATATGAGGACAACACTCGATGAGTATCCAGGCTGTCCCCAAAGCCGTACACTCGACCCTTCCTCGGCACTTCCGCTGCCTCGACCCAAGCGTCCGCATCCAAATCTGGCTGGGGAGTGCCCTCTGTGTAGCGCTCCGCCATCGTCCTGTCGTACGTCTCATGTAAAATAATTTAAAATTCAATTATTGAAAATAAATTACATTAATATCATAATTGAATTCATAATTTAAAGCTTGACTTACAGCAATCGTGCGGGCACTCTCGGTAACATAGTCATCCGTCCCCTTCCGCTTATGAGTCCAGTCAAATAACTCGCGAAAAGTAGGGGCACGCTCCAGGTCGTGATGCTTAAAATTCAACAAAATTAGTTAGTTTCACAATAATAATCCATATGTATATATGAATCGAACAATAAAATACTTACCAATTTTTGACTGTGGGTCGCATAAGATACGGATCCACTAGTATGCACATTCTTCTCCGGTTGAGTTGCTCTGTTGCGTATTGCCGCCTGTGACCGCTGCTGCCATGGTCCAGCAGCCCAACGCGCGCAAAGGGACTCCCAATAGTCCGTCCGCAGCCAAACAGGGCCGTAATCCACCCAAGCCATAGGATCCCGGTTCCCTGTGGTCTTCATTGCCTTGTCCCGTGCCTCCCACATCGACTTTCTTAAATTAGTCTGGGCCGTAATCTCCCAGACGGCTCGAGCCCGAGGGAGATCCTCGGGTCTCGTGAACGCGAACCTCCGCTGTAAAGAAATAAAATTAATCAACGTTCTGCAATAAACCTAAATTAATAATAATTGAATAAATGACTTCAACTCTTCTAAAAAATAAAAATACCGTAAACATGTCAAATAATAAATCCCGGACTGGCACCGGGAAGTCTCTCCATGCATCCACTGGTCCTGGAATATGTGCGTGGACCAACGTCGTAATATAGCGGGAAGCAGGACTGGGATCTATCTTCCCCCTGCAATTCCACATTAATTTTCTACATGAAATGTATATCCTAAATAACAAATACAGTAACACTGAGATGATGAACTTTACCCTGAGATCCAGCATGGTTGTCGTCCTGGTAGCTGAGGCCCCTCCTCAGCTGCTGGATGCTGGCTCTCCACCTCTGTTGAAAACAATTTAGTACACTTTTATTGTATAAATTGCAAGAGACCAAACATACTAATCTATTGAAACATATGTTTACCTTGTGGTGAGGAAGAAGACGAAGGTGGCGTGGACGGGGAGGCAGTCCCTGCAAAATTTCATACACATTAGAAATTATGAATTTCAAATAAACAACAATGTAGAAAATTACCTGTCGCTGGGACGACGGGCGTGGACGGGGAGGCAGTCCCTGCAAAATTTCATACACATTAGAAATTATGAATTTCAAATAAACAATAATATAGAAATTTACCTGTCGCTGGGACGACGGGCGTGGACGGAGAGGCAGTCCCTGCAAAATTTCATACACATTAGAAATTATGAATTTCAAATAAACAACAATGTAGAAAATTACCTGTCGCTGGGACGACGGGCGTGGACGGGGAGGCAGTCCCTGCAAAATTTCATACACATTAGAAATTATGAATTTCAAATAAACAACAATATAGAAATTTACCTGTCGCTGGGAAGACGGGCGTGGACGGGGAGGCAGTCCCTGTAAAATTGTATGTACGTTAGTTCTCGTGAAATCAATATAAACAATAATACCCATATAGTTTTTTGTGTACATATGCATATACCTGTCGCGGACCTGGAGGCAGACGTGGACGGGGAGGCAGTCCCTCTGCCAACGGACGTGGCAACCCTCCGACTGCGTCCTGCACGTACCATATCTCTATTGATACAAATAAAGATATACAAGTCATCAGCACTCAATTTGAAGTAGCAATTTATTATGAACATGTAATGAACAACAACACCAATTTCTTACAAAATATGCAGTATATTATCTATATTCATCATCAGATGCTGAAGACATGTTTAATTCAGCATCATCTTCATCATCATCCTGGAATTCATCCTCATCATCTTGGGAGTCTTCCTCCACATCAGACTCCACCTCCCGCTCAGCGACATTTGGGTCAACTTCTTCTTGTTCGTTATCCTTATGTAAGGAAATTGTTTCATTTATATCATGAACATTGTACTGCGTAGAAGCTGCCAACTCTCGTGCGTCACTCCGATCTGATTGGAAAAAGTTGTCATTAACACCTTCGAGCTCATCATCAGTCGGGAGAAGCTCATACTCAGGGAATAGTCTTGATTTCACTCTACATGCAGCCCACCAATCTCTTAATTTGAGGGATGTATAATTTGAATAATAAACTTGTTGGGCTTGTGCCGCCAGGATGAATGGCTCATATGTACTCAATTTGGACTTATGCTTCACATCGATTAATCCATATGTTGTGTCATGACGAATAGATGTCGGGTCAAACCAATGACACTTGAACAGAAATACATTGTTGTCTTGTCCCAAAAATTGCAGTTCAATGACTTCTTCGAGAATGCCATAATAGTCAATTTCATTTTCATTATAGGCACTTCCCTTCACACATACGCCGTTGTTCATCGTAGACTTATTCCGTCCATAATCTCTCGTGTGAAATCTGTATCCATTCACAATGTAGCCTGGATAGACACGTACAATCTTTGAGGGGCCAAAACTAATCTGTTGTACTCTTGAATCGGGAATGAAGCCTTGTTCAACCTATTATGAGATAAATAGACAAACATTGAATAAATGACTTCAACTCAGTCTGCATAAAAACATAACACTTATGTTTCAAAATAATTAGACACATACTCGAGATCTTAACCAAGTAGGAAAAGACTTCTCCCGTTCCTTTTCAACCTGCACGTCAGTTAGACGTGGATTCCGTCGCAATATGACCGAGTCAAACTCTCTGCAATGTAAATGTCACACAACCGTTAGGTTCTGCAGTAATGCACGCAAATGATGACGAATAAGCGTGGAGAGCTTACTGAATGTAAGGGTCTAGTTCTTCGCAATTCATGAACACGTAGATCTCCGCAGCTACCAACTCTCTGTCTTGGAGTGCGCGAGTAGATGAAGATCCGAACGCCCGTCCGGCACACTTGAATACAGAGAGTCGGTCTGAACCTCGGAATCTCCACCATCATCATTACGTGGAGGTTGAGTGCGTCGGGTTCGTATTTCCGTGTCAAAGTACATCGAACAGAAGTTCGATATCTCCTCAATGAGGTACGCCTGAGTAATGGAGCCCTCAACTTGTGCTTTGTTACGGACTTTCATCTTAAGATCATGCATGCACCTACGACAATAATTCAAATGCATACATAAGTAATATAAAGATCGTCGTAATGGCAATAAATTGAGATGTAGAAATATACCTCTCAAACGGATACATCCATCGAAATTGTACGGTCCTCCGACCCTTGCCTCATATGGTAAATGGATGATCAGGTGCTCCATTGAATCAAAGAATGCTGGAGGAAATATCTTCTCTAATTTGCAGACTGTCTGAATTATATTTTGCTCTATATTTTGCAAGTCATGAATTTTGAGTTCTGATGCAGATAAAATCCTGAAGAATTGACTCAGCTCAGTCATTGCTCCCCATATTTGTTTCGGCAACAACTCACGAAAAGCAAGAGGCATCAGTCTTTGCATGAAAACATGGCAGTCATGACTCTTCATTCCGTATATTTTTCCCTCGTTGACATTTACACAACGCGCAATATTCGAGACATATCCATCCGGAAATCTCAATTGCTTTAACCATTGCAACACTTCCTTAATCTGTCTGGCCCCAAGCACATATGCAGCTTTAGGTTGCACCACTTTTCCTTGAACATGCTGTAGCTCTAGTTCTGGACGTTTGCAAAGTACTTTCAAATCGACCCGTGCCTTGACGTTATCCTTCGTTTTACCTTTGACGTCCATAACTGTGTTGAACACATTATCAAAAACATTCTTCTCTATATGCATGACGTCTAGGTTATGACGTATCAAAAGTGTTGACCAATAAGGCAATTCCCAAAAAATGCTTTGCTTCACCCAATTGTGATCCTTCCCAAAGCCAGGGATTTGTCGGGTACTACCAGCCAGTTGTGTTACAGTCGGTAAGTTCTGGACCCGCCTCGCCATGTTTCCACCAGACACCCGTTCCATATCTACCTCCTCCATCACAGTTGTATTTTTAATAAAAGAATCCTTTTGCTTTCGGAAAGGATGGTCACTGGGTAGAAACCGCCGATGACAATCGAACCAACAAGATTTTCCCCCAGATTTCAACACAAATGATTTAGAATCCTCCATGCAATAAGGACATGCCAACCTCCCATGTGTGCTCCAGCCAGATAACATGCCGTAGCTGGAAAGTCACTTATTGTCCACATTAATGCAGCCTTCAGATTGAAATTCTGTTTTCTGGATGCATCATAAGACTGCACACCATCTGACCATAACAATTTCATCTCATCAATCAACGGTCTGAGATATATGTCTATATTCTTTCCTGGACTTTTTGGACCCGGAATCAGCAATGAAAGGAACAGATTCTCACGCTTCATGCACATGCCTGGCGGAAGGTTATACGGTGTTAAGAATACTGGCCAACATGAGTAAGATGCCACCGAGCCTCCGAAAGGATTGAAACCATCTGTGCATAAACCAAGCCGTACGTTGCGTGGATCCCTTGAGAAGTAAGGATGAGTACGGCTAAAATGAGCCCAAGCTTCACCATCGGCAGGATGACTCATTTCACCTTCGTCGCGACGGACTCTTTCCGCATGCCATGTCATATGTCCAGCTGTCCTCGAGGACATGAACAATCGCTGCAATCTGGGTGTGATAGGAAAGTACCGCAATGACTTATACGGAACATCCTTCTTCTTTGACTTGTCCCCTCTCTTGGGCTTGAACCTATCATGCTTACAAATACAGCATGATGTCTTATCTGCATCCTCTTTGTAGTACAACATACAGTGATTCGGACATGCATCAATTTTCATAAAACCAAGCCCCAAATCATTCACCATCTTCTTCGCACGGTAAAAGTCAGCAGGTAACCTCTCTGATTGAGGAAGCATGCTCTTGACCAGTAAGAGAACCGGTCAAAACAACTCTCGCTCATATGAAATTCAGATTTCAAATTCAATAGCTGCGACACTGCAGACAACCGTGTATGCTTCTCACAACCATCCCATAATGGCTCATCAGCATCTCGAAGTAACTGATAAAATCTCTGAGCTGTATCATTCGGCACTTCTTCATTTGTTTGATCTTCATGAATATTGAACTCCGGACCAGCAGCATCGACAACCATGTCTACGTACGTACTTGTGGAGGCAAAGTAATTAGCTGGTGCAGACGACTGAATATTCAACTCACCATGACACGACCATAACTCATAATGGCCAACAAATCCTCTCGTATAGATGATGCTGCACATCCCATGTCGATATCCACTTTCTGTTCTTACAAGCCGAACACGGACATCGGATGTTACCCATCGGATCAACTGCTACTGATGTATTACTCAATGCAAACTCAATAAAACTGTCAACTCCGTCTTTAAACTCCTCGGTCACAACTCCATTCACTATTCCACGGTACATCCATGACCGATTCTCCGACATTTTTCCTACATATTAAATGTCATGTCCCGAGTTAAAATCCAACACACCCTCACATCATTCAAGTACCATACATACGTTATATGGAGAGTCCCAGAGCTAATGGGTGAAATAAAGCGTTGACGTAAAGATAAATGAAGAGTAAACATACATGAATATCAAATAAATTTGAGCACTATATAAATACTTAATGATATTGAACATTAAAAATAACACAAACGTGATGTCTTCATATTAGGCCACCACCACTTGATCGGCTCTTTATTCACCAGCTTCTCAGTAGATTTCCTAGAGAGTGAACTAACCACTGATATCCCTAAATATAGTTTGCCAAATACATCTCTTCGTACATAATGGGAAGACATAACTTTGAGAATGTCAAGTTCTTTGACACAATTATTTTCACAAATTTACACCAGTCTTTTCCAATAAACATGTACATACTACCACACCAACTGCGTCGTAAGATTACAGAATATCGCACTCCTTTTTCATCTTGAACAATAACAGATAATCCACTTTTATTTTCTAAACTTTGTCTTTCTTCTTTCCGAATAATCTTTATGATTTTCGTCATCTTCTCTTTCACCAAAAGTAAACCATCATGCAATCTTCGAATATCGAGCGGAAATATTTTACGTTCAAACAAACAAGTACTTTGATACGTTGGACATTTGTTCTTCTTTGAGTCTAATTTCCAATCGCGAACTCTCATCACTAATTACAAAAAAAAATTTATAACATTTTATTCATGAGTAATTTAAAATATGAAATTAAATCATAATATGGTAAATATGAAAAAATCTCTCAAATGGCTACAAATAAACATACGAATGTTGAATGATTAACTTGCAGTGTGAAATTTGTGAAAGTAAACAATATGTTTAACAAAGAAAGTCATTGCATTGTTTATTTTCATGTCAAGCGTAAAAAAATAACAGCGAGCAAGATAAATAAAAAATAACTTAATTTACCAAAAGCTTTGAATATAAGCAATTAGGAGAAAGGAACTTGTAGGGGAAGGGGGGCGCCAGGATGGGAAGGGGGTGCTGGGACGGGGAGGGGGGCATTTGTACTCGACGAATTGTACTCTTATCCTTCTTCTGGCGCCTTGTATGTAATTTTTGTTTAGTTTCTATTATTGGTAGAATAACATTTTCTGAAGAGTACTCTTATCCTTCTTCTAGCGTCTTGTATGTAATTTTTAATCCTCATTTTGATATTTTCTTTATATATATATATATAATGTGATTAATTCTTATATATATATCCCTAAATTTTGTATCTCATCGTCTACACCCCATAGTTAACTATATTTCCTTATATATAATGTTATTTTACTAGATCTATCCAATGATAATTAAATGGATGTTGAAAACGGACTAACCTGCCCCTCCCTTTAAAATCCCACCAAGCATAATGGATAGAGAAATGCTGGTTATTTGGGCCCCTGGGTAACCCAGCTGAGCTGGATCAGCCGTGCGGCCGATCCACGTCAGCCAACTCTACATTTGGCATGTAAAAAAAATGGGGACAAAGGTGATTTAAATATTTTGAAGATATCCAAAAAAAATAGATGTAAGTGGGGAATAAGTCATCCCCTAATTCCCATCTCTTATCCCCGTTTTCTTATTTTTATTTTAAGATTTTTCAGAACCTTAAAAAAAGGGAGGGGGTCGACTTTGTTTCTTATTTTTATTTTAAGTACGACAATATGTTTAGTATTTTCTTGTAGAACAAAAACTTAACAATGATGGTTTACATTTTAAAAATTTTAATGAGATTATTAAAATACAATATGCATTACCAAATCTAACAAATCACTCCAAAAATGCAAAGAGATTATATGTCTATGGCTTTCATGTAGTCATTTCATACAAAAATATCACAAAGAACTAAGTCTCACAGGCGGCCTTAAATATAATTCAACATGTGTAATTATAAGCAAAGTAATAAAATTCTTCTTTCATTATTACAAGCAATTTGCATCTTTCATATATGCAACAAAGTAATCTCCTTAAATTTAATTAGCATCATCAACATATAATATGTAGTAATGTACAACAAGAGTCACAATCGACCTATGACATACAGAACATGAGAATATGTTTCTTCATTTAAATCTTGTCCTCTGTTTGAACAACAATAGATCCATGTAATTGTAAAATATATTAATACATGCAAACCATTAAGGAATGAAATCATAATTGATTTAAATTAACATTGATTAATTACTTGTGACAACAATTCTCTTTTTACCAAAACCATGGTCTATGTGAGTTCCTGTACAATAAAAAAATTAATATAAAAAGATGGTAGATGGTAGCACATAGTACAATAAAAAAGTAATAAAGAAAAGTAGTTAGGGTTAACCCCAACTCGTTTTAAATTTTCTCTACATATGATTAGACTTTATAACAAACAAATATAGTATTTTATATAGTTGACGACCATTCTAATAGAAAGTTAAATGGGTGGTGAAAAGTAACTAATTAAATTAAGTTTTTTTAGATATTTATTTAAAATAGATTAGTACATGTTAATTATGTTAATGTCACATGTTAATTCTTAATTATATTTATTTAGTTTACATGTATTAATTTATTAGGGTGCAGGGGGGGAGGGGGGCCGGGTGGGAAGGGGAGGGGGGTGTGTGCAGGGGAGGGGGGCCGGGGGGGGGGGGAGGGGGCGGGGGGGGGGGGGGGGGGGGGGCATCCCGGAGGGGGCCAGGTGGGTGGGAAGGGGAGGGGGGTGTGTGCAGGGGAGGGGGGCTGGGTGGGGGGGGAGGGGCGGGTGGGGGGGGGGGGCATCCCGCAGGGGGGAGGGGGCCAGGTGGGAAGGGGAGGGGGCCGGGTGCAGGAGGGAGGGGGGGCGGGGGGGGGGGGGGCATCCCGTAGGGGGGAGGGGGCCGGGTGGGGGGGGGGGCATCCCGCAGGGGGGAGGGGGCCAGGTGGGAAGGGGAGGTGCGACGGGGTACTTGCGGCGGCGGGGGCGTCGGCGGGACCTCGGGGCGACGGCGGCGCGAGGGAGCGGCGGTGGCAGGAGCTTGGGGCGACGGCGGCGGGCTGCAGGCGGCGAGGAGAGAGAGAGAGAGGGGAGAGAGAGAGAGAGAGAGAGAGAGAGAGAGAGAGAGAGAGAGAGAGAGAGAGAGAGAGAGAGAGGAGAGAGAGAGAGAGAGAGGGAGTGGGAAAGAGGGGGAGGGGGAAGAAGGGGGGTTTCGCGGGATTGGGAATAGCGGTATTACCGACGGATATTCCGACGGTATTATTTCCGTCGAAATATCCGTCGGTATTATCTTAGTTCCGACTGATATTTCCGACGGATAATTTCCGTCGGAATATTCCGACGGATTTTCCGATCGATATGTTTTAGTCGGTAATTCCGACGGAATTACCGACAGACAATAATCCGTCGAAAATATCCGTCGGTAATCCCGCAAATTCTTGTGGTGTGAAACACGGGGGTTTTGATGCAAGTGGATGCAAGATATAAGAATAGTGATCCACTTAATCCAAGTGGATGCAAACTATAACCCCATTGGGGGTGGGCACAACCCTAGGGGTGTGCCCACCCCCAATGACCTCAGCTCCCCAATGGGGAGCTGAGTTTGTTGCAAACTGCCAACCTGGCAGTTTGCAACAAGTCTTTTCCCTATCAATAAGAATGCCATTGACTTAGGATATGTCAGTCCCTTCCTAAGCTTCTTGTTGTACATGATGGAATCTTGACATTTTTATTGGTCAAATTCTACAATCTGTACTTACTTTACACATCATACAGCAACATAATCATACAGGTCTGCAACTGAAACTCACTTCCTCAACTGCTCAAACACAGGTAAGATTCTCGTTCACAGCAAAGTTCATTTGGTTGTTTTCTTAAAATTTCACATCAGAGTTTTAGATATAATATAGCTGTACTTTATCTTGGTAAACTTTTTTCTCCTCCAATATTTTTGGATTTATGCTTCCTCATTGTGAATGGATTATGGATGTGTGGGCTTGCACATTTTAATGATTCCTTCTGCTTCTCTTGAGCTCATAAACGCCAGATGCTATGATAAGGCATGAAAATCAGCATAAATGGAGTGCATGGATGTTTCTACTTACATTGTGTGTGTGTGTGTGTGTGTGTTTTGGGGTGTGGGGGGGAGGGGGTGGTTGATGTGACTCGCTCGATCTTCGGTAACTCTCATTATGAAAAAAGTAACAATGGAAATGAAGAACAGGCTGCTGGCTTCCTGTTTAGCGGTTGATCAGATGGCTTATTCCATTTATCAATTGTGATTGATTGCGGAAGATAAAAAAGTAACAAATTGCTTTTAACTCACTGCTGACTGGTAGACTTCTCTTTTTTGTCTGTCATTATTTTGCAAGTGAAACACAATAATTCTCCCTCCTTGATGTCTTTTCTAAGGTGTTTCATTGCCCCCATTTTCGCCTCCGCTTGATCTAAATGTAAAATGTGGGGTTGCTATGTTGAAAAACTTGATGGTCAAGTATTGATAACCAGCTTTCTTTCCAGAAATCCTAAATGTGGAAGATGTTGTTCATAGATTTCGAGACCCAATATTGCAGAAAATAAAACGATTGATATCCCCTGAATTATTTATGAATGATCACCATACCCTCTACCTTCTACATAATCTTCATGTCTAACTTGAAATCTTTAAAAATAATTCTGTGTACCCCTAAATCCTATGACAAAGAGCTAAAAGATAATACCTTGTACTCCTGCAAGTCCAGCTTTTAGGGCCATCACAACTCTATTTAATGGATCTTGTGAGTGTTGACATAGATTACAAGAAGAGATCATTCATATAGATTTCATGGGTATAAACATGATCAAAACCTGGTAGACTAGATAGATGTTATCTATAAAGTTTTCAGGGGTATAAACATGATCAACCCTAGCTAATCCTTTTCATCTGGCTATTTTGGTGGGTTTATGTGCTGTACCCTTTGGGTGATGATGGGTGGATCATGATGAACTAAAACAACGCAGTCCTTTTAACATGATGGTGATCGATCTATTTCCCCTTCGATGTTTGAATTGTTTTCTATTTTCTTCGGAGGGAAACTTCTGTCGTCTCACACACTCAATGATCGTTGTAAACAGCTCTGATTAATTTTGGTTACTTTATTAAAGACTTGGGGTCTTTGTGGAGGCTGTGTTCTTTGAGCATGGCACATCTTTAATTTCCTGCCTTTTTAATGGTAGTTTTTTTTTAGTTTATAAAGTTAACAATGGCCTCAAGGAAATTATAAGTTTTTTTGTAAGGTTTTGTATTGGACATCTGTTTTTGTAAGTTTATGGCTATCAGGGGCCTTGCTTGAGGGCATCGGTGTCAATCACAATTTCTAGGCAATGTTCCTGTCTGAAGAGGAGCTCAATCCCTACCCAGTACCCACTCTTTTAAATAAAAAAAAACTTATCGTCATCCGGACAATACTTTGAGATGAAATGTGACTATATATATATGTGTGTGTGTGTGTGTGTGTGTGTGTTTCAATTTAACCATATTTATGTGGTCGCAGTATAATAAGTAAAAAATAAAAAGACGCACAAAAGAACATTTGGGTTCCCTCACTCATGCCTTTTTCTTTTTCTTTTTCTTTTATGGGGTTCCCTCTATCATTCAGATAAAAGAATTTGTTTTCTTTTTGTATCCAGGAACTACTTGTAACTTTATTTTCTCCAGTTAACAAATTATGGCTTTTTGCCACCTTCCAAAAGGTTACGATGGTGGATATATGTATTCAATTTTCTTACATACAACATTATGAATGTTTGTTCTTGTTTTTACAGATTGGAAGTATCTTCTATCCTTGCTCCTTCACTGTGCTAGATGCTTCCAATGTGGATTTTCTCTTTGGCCAATTGGCCTCGATATGCTTCGTAAGCACCAGGTAACAAGCTGTCATAGTGCCCAAACATTGCATTTTTCATAATTGTTTTTTGCACTGACATCTTATTTTGGAGCAGTGTATAATTGACTTAAAGGAGAATGTGCTAAGAGTTGGTGGTGGAGAAGTTTCGGTACCATTTTTACAAGGTTACTTCCTTCAACTATCTCATGGGGCATGTATACAATTCAACCTAGAACTGTTCTTTATAATCTGCATGTGAGATATGGAATGTGCAGGATTAACTATGCAATTCTATATTTTTTCCCTCCTTTCTCCATTAATGAATTGTACATTTCTGGAGTAGCTTCCAAAATACTCATTTTATGATGAGGAGTCTGCTGGACAACCTATTATTCTGTCATTTTTGGGTTCCTGTTTCTAGGAATTCTATGATTGAAGGTGAATTTTCTTTTCAGAGGAGGACATTCCATCACATTTCCGTGATGAACAAAGGTTTTCTAAACAAGCTTCTCTTGGCCAAGGTTCAGTTCCTGTAAGTTGTCCTAACTTTTTAAACCTAACTGCAGTTCAGTTTCGTCATTTATGTCTGTTTTCTTATATCTTTCCTATCTATGAGTTGAATGACATTTGCATCTGTGAAAGGACAAATTCTAGCAACTCTATAAGACCACATGCCTGAAAGAATCCCTGGAAAAGCAATCTAGACCAGGTAATTTGCCTGTACTAAGATAAAAACTGGACTGGAAACCAAAACTGACAGGGCTAGTCTTGATTTAATTTCTGGTTTTTGATCTTGGCTTGTTTATACTTGAAAAGGCAATTGTTTACTTGCATCAGCTGGGTTCAGGCTAGTCTTAGGCTGGTATAGAGTATAGACATTGAGAGTCTTTAAAAAATAGAGAAAAAATATACATCCACCCTCTCATAGACTTAACGCAGTAATATGTTTTTAAATTTATCTTCTAAAGGTGATAACCATAAACTTACTCATACACACCCTTAAAAACAAAGAAATAATTAGAGAAATAGAACATAGCTAATTATAATTATCAACAGATTTTGGTGGGAGTAGGAGCATCCTACAAACAAATGATCAATGGTCTCATCCTCCTCCCCACAAAGAAAATTTGCAATTTCTTGGGATGTTTTATGTTGAGTTGGCGAGATTTACACAGTTAGACCTCACTGATTCAGATGGAGACCATGGATTTAGTTTTATACACTGCCATGACTTTTGGTATGTTTTGTAGACATCCTGGATTCCTGGATATTGAAGAACTAACAGAGCTTCTGAATATGCAGTCAACTGAGCTAATTAATTCTGAGAAAGCTACTGTTTAATTGGTAGTAGCTTCTAATTTGTGGCACTGGCACAACCATCTCTCTCTCTGATTAGTGCCACTTATATGTATATGTGCATGTTTGTGCATAAACATGCACATGCATTTGCACAGAGATATATAAATTCTTATTGTACCCAAAAGTTAATGTTTTGTTGTTTTTCCTATATGAACATCAGATAAACTACAGATCTAGTTCTATCTGTGGATGTGGACCAAATTCTCTAAGATTTAGTGCTGCATTTTTTTGTTCCCATTATCACTTTAAACTCTCCTTACATATGCATAAGAAATTTGTTATTTTGACTGCTTTTCATCATTATAAAGTCTTGGACGTCTTAGCATATATTGCTGCCAATATTTGTAGAATGCGTACTTTTTTAATGTACTTAACATGTATTCAACAGGTAATCCAGCATGCCCTGCATAGTTTAGCTTCTTTCATATTGATTCAAGTAAAATGTGGATATTGTATTTTCATTGCATTTTCAGTATGTCTTTTCATGTTCTTAACTTTCATCTTTCGCATGCCCCAGGAGACATTTATATTTGGACTGTTTGTGTTTCAATCTTTGACCAGTGGCTATCCTGGGGAACAGAAATTCCCAAACCATATTTCTGTTCTGATTTTTTGTCCTTTTCTAAAGTTCATCAGATCTATCAACCTTGAACATGTGTTATTAATTTCATTTTTTATATTTATTTAGTACTTTAACTAGTAAACTCAATTATCTTTTTGTTTATTTCACAATAGGTGCAACTCAGAAAGGAAGCAGATCTTCGTAGGTGCGCTGAATCTTCAGCTATAGCAGCTAAAGATAAAGTTGTAGAGCTTGAAGAAAAAGCTAGGCACATCTTAGAAAGATCTGAAAGGGAGAAAAAGCATCTTCAAAAGGAGATTTCTTATTTGCAAGATGAGGGAAACCTTTCTTGATCTAGAATAAGTGCAGAAGTGAGTTAGAAGACAATATTGTGTGCACAAAATAAGACCAATCCAATAGAACAACCCGAAACAACATCTTCCTCCAAATAGATTCCAGAACTCATTTGCACTATATACATTGAAACACAATATGATACTGCAGTTCTGCCTTTTTAACAGTGCCTTGTTCAGAAAATTGATTTGGAACACAAAGTTTCAAGTCTGGCAGTTCTATCACATGAGGTTGTTGCTCCATGAGAGACCCAAACTTTAGTAAAGCATCTTCAGGAAGAGCTTCGAAATTATGAGTCGTTTGTGCCCATATCCATTTTCACTTTCTTCACAAGCATGTTATTTAGTGTGTTCATTTCTTGCTACTTCTTGTTGACCATCATAACCTATTTGCATGCCTTTGTAACTGGAGAAAGATAAGTTGTTTACATTGATTTGCCTGTTATATATGATGGGGATCTCTGTGGTTGGAATAAGTTGTTATCCCGATTTTTTTTTGCTAAAAATGTATATATATATTTTAAAAATGTATTAAAAAATAGAGACTGATTAGTGACCGAATTAATTTAGTCACTATTCGGTCCCTAAATAGTGACCGAATTGATTCGGTCACTATTCGGTCCCTAAATTAGGGACCGAATAGTGACTGAATTTCATCGGTCACTAATAGGGACCGATGGAATTCGGTCACTATTCAGTCTCTAAATTAGTGACCGAATTAGTGACCGAATTCCATCGGTCACTATTAGTGACCGAATTGATTCGGTCACTATTCGGTCCCTAAATTTAGGGACTGAATTGGGACCAACTCAGTTCGGTCCCTAAATAGGGACCGAATATTCGGTCCCTATTTGGTCCCTAAAATAGGGACCGAATAGTGACCGACTGAGTTCAGTCCCTAAATAGGGACCGAATATTCGGTCCCTATTCGGTCTCTATTTTAGGGACCGAACTGGGACCGAATAAGTTCGGTCCCTAAATAGGGACCGACCTGATTCGGTCCCTATTCGGTCCCTATTTAGTGACCGAATAGAGACCGAATTTAGTCGGTCACAGATTTGTGACCAGAAGTTCTTGACCGACAAATTCGGTCACTATTCGGTCTCTGAGCTGTTTAGGGACCGAATAGAGACCGAATAGAGACCGAATATTTCGGTCTCTATTTCCGATTTTTATTGTAGTGATACTTCAACGGCTACATTTTTCAAAGAAGTTATAAATGGAAGACTGGTGTCTTCATGAAATACCTTCTGGAGAATTCAAAAAATCTGCAAGCACCATAGAAGAGCAAAAAGTCTCACTCCATTGCTTTGTTGTAGCTCTTAGCTCTCTGCATCCTATGTAAATCTTAGAGAGAGAGTATTTTGTGTACTGAGAGAGTTCATTGTTGTTCATCTCTTCCTCTCAGTATTCACTTCGGATCAAGCACTGTTCTATTAGCTTGGTCCAGCGGCGTATCATCCCTTGAACACATATTTGTGTTGTCCCCTTTGTGTTGAAGGAAGACCTGGGGGTTCCAGAGTTTTTATTTCCCTTCGTGTTGAAGGAAGACCTGGTGGGATCCAGGGTGGTGTATTCCTCTTCGGGTTGTGAAGAGAAGACTAGCTGCGGCTGGGTGTGTAAGTGTCCTTAAGGGGGACTATACCCTTGGGTAGTGAATCTTGAGTTGTTACTCAGGGACTGGGCGTAGGACTCCTGTGGAGAGGAGGTCCGAACCAGGATAAATCCTTGTGCAGTGTGTGTGTGCTTATCTGTGTTTGTTGTTTGTGTTTTTACTAACACTAACTGTTATCAAAGTGTCTTTTGTGTGAACGTTTTGTGAACAGGTTTAGGTATTCAAATTTTAAGAATCCCATTCACCCCCTCTCTGGGCTTGCTAGATGGGCAACATAAACCCCAGTGTGGTTCTGCTAGACACTAACCCCTAGCTAGGTTCTACACTGTATATAGTCCTACAGCTAGACAAAAGTCTTTCTCATAAAAGAAAGAACAAAGTTGAGAGTTGGAACAGATGAAAACCAACTAAAAAAACTCTCAGTGAAAAGTCTCTCTCCCCCAGATTACAAAGATGCACACAGAGAGAGTGAAGAGAGGAGAAGGAGCTTGAATGCTTGAGTGCTTCAGTTGCTTGAACACTTCTTCTTGAGCTCGGGCTCTTTCTCTCTTTTCTCTTGAGTGTATGTGGCGTTTAGGTTCTTCCTGGATGTACACTCTTAAAAAATCTTCAGGAAAGCTCTTGCATCTTCTTCAGCCTTGCTTTATCTTTTATATGAGCAGCTTTGAACAAATCTATTGGAGTTCTAGCCGTTGCTCATCTTCTCTTTCTTCTGATATTTTGTGGTCTACGAGGTCTACAAGCATAGAAGAAAGTATTTAGATAAAAGAGTATTTCTGTCAAAAAGATTTATACCTCTATGTTTCTTGTTGTCTCCCAGAAGTGGTAGGTAACCCCCTTTTTCTTGGCAGGAAAGAAGAGATCTAGAAAGATAGCAAAAAGATCTCCTGTCAGAAAGATAGAAGATTACGCAAATCAATAATATATGACTTTTTCACTAGATGCCAAAAGACACTTTGAAATATAAAGGGAATCCATGTTTAAATTATCGAATCCATGTTTTCAAGCGAATCCATGTTTCACTTATCAAATCTTTATGAGAGCAAATCCATGTTTCACTTGTCAAATCCTTATGAGAGCAAATCGATGTGTGAGCAAATCTATGTTTCACTTATCAAATCCTTATTTGAAGCAAATCGATGTTTCACTTATCAAATCGATGTTTGAAGCAAATCGATGTTTCACTAATCAAATCGATGTGCGAGGCAAATCGATGTTTCACTTACCAAATCGATGTTTGAAGCAAATCGATGTTTCACTTATCAAATCGATGTGAGAGGCAAATCGATGTTTCACTTACCAAATCGATGTTTGAATCAAATCGATGTTTCACTTACCAAATCGATGTGGCACTTTGTGAACTAAAATCGATGTATATTAAATGGACATCGACTTAGTTTTTAGTGCAAATCACACAGCAATAATTCCATAAATTTATATTTATTAGAAAAATATGATATTTAATTTATTATTAGAAAAATCATGGTATTAAATATATTTAATATTTAATTAATCACATAAATTTATATTTATTAAGAAAAACATAATATTTAATATATTTAATTAATTATAAATTAATATTGAATATATTTAATTAATCATAAATTTTGTTATCACCAAAATATAAGGGTAAGATATAAGAGTGGTTCAACAAGATTGGTGTGCCATTCGCTCCGACATGATCGGGTGGGTGAGAGTGACGCGTGGGAACTGACGGAATCCTAATCGGATTCCTAGTTTGGGTTCGGTGCTCAAACCACTAATCTTAAAAAAACCCAGATGAAAAGGATCGGAACACGGAACCTGGGGGTCCAAAATCTGAAATAGAGATCAGATCGGCGCGCCGTTCACTCTGACACGATCGAGTGGGTGAGAGTGACGTGTGGGAACTGACAGAATCCTAATCGAATTACCGGTTTGGGTTCGGCACTCAAACCACTAATCTTAAAAAAACCCAAATGAAAAGGATCAAAATATGCAACTTGGGGGTCAAAAATCTGAAATAGGGATCCGATCGGCGTGTCATTTGCTCTGACATGACTGGGTGGGTGAGAGTGACTTGTGGGAACTGACGGAATCCTAATCGGATTCCAGGTTTGATTTCGGCGTTCAAACCACTAATCTTAAAAAAACCCAAATGAAAAAGATCAGAACACACAACCTGGGGATCCAGAATCTGAAATAGGGATCCGATCGGCGTGCCGTTCACTATGACACGATCGAGTGGGTGAGAGTGACGTGTGGGAATTCACAGAATCCTATTCGGATTCCAGGCTTGGGTTCGGCACTCAAACCACTAATCTTAAAAAAACCCAAATGAAAAGAATCTGAATAGGCAACTTAGGGGTCCAAAATCTGAAATAGAGATTCGATCGGCGTACCGTTTGCTCCACACAACTGGGTGGGTAAGAGTGACATGTGGGAACTGACGGAATCCTAATCGGATTCTCGGTTCGGCGCTCAAACCACTAATCTTAAAAAACCCAAATGAAAAGGATCAGAACACGCAACTTGGTGGTCCAAAATCTAAGATAGGGATTCGATCGGCGTGTCGTTTGCTCCGACACGATCGAGTGGGTGAGAGTGACGTATGGGAAATGATAGAATCCTAATCGGATTCCCGATTTTGTTCGGCACTCAACCACTAATCTTAAAAAAACTCAAATGAAAAGGATCAGAACACGCAACTTAGGGGTTCAAAATATGAAATAGGGATCCGATCGGCATGCCGTTTGCTACGACACGACCCAGTGGGTGAGAGTGACATGTGAGAACAGACAAAATCCTAATCGGATTCCTGGTTTGGGTTCGGAACTCAAACCACGAATCTTAAAAATACCCAAATGAAAAGGATCAAAACACGCAACTTGGGGGTCTAAAATCTGAAATAGGGATCCGATCGGTGTGCCATTTGCTCCAACACAATCGGGTGGGGTGAGAGTGACGTGTGGGAATTGAGAGAATCCTAATCGGATTTCTAGTTTGGGTTTGGAGCTCAAACCACTAATCATAAAAAAACCCAAATGAAAGGTATCAGAACACACAACTCGGGGGTCCAAAATTTGAAATATGGATCCGATAGGCGTGTCGTTCACTCCGACACGGCCGGGTGGGTGAGAGTGATGTGTGGGAACGGAATCCTAATCGGATTCCCAGTTTGGGTTCGACGCTCAAATCACTAATCTTAAAAAAACCCAAATGAAAAGGATCATAACACACAATCTGGAGGTCCAAAATCTGAAATAGGGATTCAATCGGTATGTCGTTTGCTCCAACACGACCGGGTGGGTGAGAGTAACGTGTGGAAACTCGCAGAATCCTAATCGGATTCTCAGTTTGGGTTCAACACTCAAACCACTAATCGTAAAAAAATCCAAGTGTAAAGGAGCATAAATATTTTCTAATTAAACTTAGTGAATATTCATATATTTTGAATTTAAATTTTGAAAAATAATGTGTGTATATTAGTTTTATTTATGTTTCTAATATTTATTTGTATAATATAGGATCCTCCAACACCTGACGATCAGAAGGACGATCCAGCAGATCTTTCATGACTTTTTATTTGTTATTATTGTGGTTGTTCCATATTTGTTGTGATTGATAATTTTCTGTTAATTATTGTGGATGTTCCAATGAATATTATTTTTAGTATGTTTTTTCAATTTATCATTGTGATTTAATTATATTTTTAAAAAATAATAAAAAGATTATTTCTGATGAATTTTCTGACGAAATGTTACTGTCGAAAAAAATGTCGGCATACATAATTTCTAACGAAAAGTATCCGTCGGTAAAACCGTCAGACATTCCGATGGATTGCCAACTGATACTTTCCATCAGACGCTTCCTACTTCCGATGCTCTTGTCCGTCGGCCAAGGTGTTAGAAGTTTCGACGGATTTTCTGACCGAGCACTCCATCGAAATTTACCGACAGATTTGTTTCATTTGTAAATTGGTTGGTTATTTTTCGACGAATTTTTTCAACGATTATTTCTGTCAGAAATACCAATGAATCTGCTGATGGATTTTGTTGTCGTTGGTAATTTTTGACGCTTTTTTTCTGATGGATTGTTTTTGACGGTCAGTCGCTAGAAAGTGGTTGAAAAATTATTTTCTCGAAAGATTTCTGATGAAAGGTTGCCATCCGAAATATTGCTTTTTCTAGTTGTGAATGCTAACACAATTCCTAACAAGACATACTCAAAAGAAATCAAGGATTTTGGCAAGGATCACTTGGAGAACAAGAACAACAAGAGATAACGGGTACATGAAATAATAGAACTTGAACAACAAAAATCTCACAACTTGATGGGTGAAATATGGGAAAAACATGGGCTTTGGTTACTGGTTTCATGGACTATCTATAAACTAGATTAATTAGATTTGTGCTTGAGAGATTGCCTACCTTTGGACGTTCCTAAGAAAAGTCTCTTGCAGAACAAAGCAGCACGTGGTCTGGGGAAGAATGCTATGGTTGTGTGATCTTCTCCTTCTCTGGTGCTCTAGATAGCCTTCTGCAAGTCCTCTAGCAAGTTGGTAACTCACCCCTAAAGACTTATGACGAGTATTTATAGATTAGGATTGTTAGGAGTCCTATTGTAACTGGAAAGTGGAGTTGCCGAATTCCCGTCCCAATTGGAGTGGGAAACCTTTAGAAAACTCTCTCTCTCTCTTGATGGGGCACGAATTTTGGGTTAATATGGAAGTCCATTGATGGTGAAATTTCCAAGTTTGTAGTTTTTCCTAAACTCCTAGTAGAAATCATATCATGTTCAGGAGTTCCATAGAAGTTGTTTCCCATAACAATTCTATTCCTATCGGGTTGAGTTTGAGCATATTTGAAATCCCTTATTGGATTTAATCATGATTTATGGTCTGTACTTT